>OX387384.1:17169048-18401131 GCA_947563715.1 Lycia hirtaria
TGACTAGTCATTCCTTCAAGATTTGTTATCAGAAGAACTGGCGTTTTCAATATCTATCTTGATCCACAAACTCGTAATTTTACTTTAAAGAATGTGACTTAGTTATAAGTTATAACTTGTCAAATTATTGTTTTTACCTGAGTACCTATTTTCATATTCATATTCGTTTATTGAGATAAAAACGGAAAATACCAATTACAATTATCTCACAATATTCAAAAATTATTCTTAAACAATTCATGTCTTAACATTAAGTAATATTCATTATATAAATACAATATCATTTAAAATGTCATTATAAAAATGTCAAATGTTTAACAATCAGCCGTTTTCCTTTTCCTATAAAGAAATAATATATATATATATATATATATATATATATATATATATATATATATATATATATATATATATATATATATGAATTGCTCCATAAAAAACTAGAAATAAACTAAATTTTGACTATTTTTAAAATTGTTTCCAAGACAAAACTTTAAAGGTATTTAAGGCAGTCAATTAAGTTAATAATATAAAGTGAAAATTTTACATAATTATGGAATATCAATTTAGCAAGAATAACAAGTTGCGGTCAACCTATTTCAACAGTAAAATTCATAGGTACTTCTATGGGCTTGGTAAACGCAGGTGTTTTTAATCCTAACTTGGAAACAACAAAGAAGCCAATAAAACATCACAAAGTATAGGTAAAAATAACTCCATAAACGGGCAATTTGTAAGAAGCCGACAATGGGTTACGATGATTCACCTCACCTGCATAAAGATCATAAAAAATACCTGGTATGAAGTAATTAGTAGGTAGGCTACGAAATAAGTAGGGATCAGTCCAGTAAACAAGCCAGTCAACGTAAAATCAAACACTAAGAACACACTGAAATAAGCACCACACAACACGTCCGCACCGCTCAAGAGACAGAATAGAACTGACATTTGCTCGCAACGTGTACGCGCCTTATGTCCCTTAGGGTAGGTACGCACTTACCGGTTTGCCGCAACGCGGCTGCCCGTCCGGCTAGCCGCAGGACGTGGTTGCGACTGCGGCCAGCCGGACGGGCAGCCGCGTTGCGGCAAACCGTTCAGTGCGGATGAAAACGCTCCGGTTTCTCGGCTGATCGGCCCATTCTCAAAATGGACGTTGAATAAGTCGCAGCTATTTAATATTTGCTTGCGCTATATAAAGAAAAACAAAAAGGTACTGGGTGCATGGAGTCTGTTTTTAGCGCGTCAGTACCTACACACATGCGTCGTGTCGGGTGGCCAACCGCAAACTACTAGTAACCGCGTAGTGTGTATAGCAACCGTCCGGCTGGCCGTCCGTCGGGCCGCAGTGCTGCAAGCGACCGCAACGGTTGAGCGGCAGCCGCATGACAGTGCGCATAAAAACTATACATATTTGTGGCTGCGGTTAACCGGACGGCTGACCGCATTCCGGCTAACCGCATAGTGCGTAGGTACCCTTATTTCCGACCAATGACATTCAGCGCTTGATTTCCCTATTAGCTCGACTCGCTGAATAGACTTGTACGTCTGCATATTATAGTGAATTAAAATTATTTGCGCTCCACCCGACATGTTTTCGCTAATATAACTTTAAAGTTATATTAGCGAAAACATGTTACACATAACGTCCAAATAATTTTAAATGTTTTTTATTGAAAATTTAGCAATGGGCCTACTAGGTACATATAGTTAATTTTACCATTGAAATCAATTTATTCATTTAGGACACAAATAGGTATGAGTGACCACATAATTATTATAGCCAACCTAAAGGCCTCTAAGCTAGTTTACAAGTTACTGTTCAGTGCATATAAATTTACAGGAGCCAATTATTACTATGGTATTGTCTCATTGTTGTTGTATATTAATCGGCCATAATATCGAATAATTATTCTTTGAAAATATAAACTTACTTCCTACTACAATGCAAAATATATTATATCTGTTTAAGAGTAGAACATATAAACGGATAGATAGTAAAAGCTTAATAATCGGTTTAGAAAAGCATAAGTAAAAACTATGATTATTATGGTTCAATATGTAATAGAAGTACCTACACATCATGGCATATATTACATGAGTTCTAATATTTGCGTGAGGCTGTTAGCTCTCTGAGCATATTGATTAAAAAGTTTTTTTTTATGTTGTATCATCTAGCAGCGCAACAAATTGTTGCTATTATAATAGGGCCGTGATATCTAGTTACATATATGTATATTTAGTAAGACAAACAGTCAATCATTTCTAATTAAGCATAATTATTTTGATGTCTCAGGAAACATACTAAGCCTACGAGTTTCTACGTGGCTATATAGATTTTAAACAAAGTTGAATTGAAAATAAAATCACATTAATTTATATCCTTTATTAAGTAACCATGGCCGGTAAGCGAAAAATTGAATTATTTGACAAAATTCGTAACGAAAAAGAATTTGAGAATGTGCTACGAAATAATGAAAATACTCTTATCTGTAAGTTTTTATTAGTTGTTTTTCAACAATTCGCTATATTCTTCTGGCTCTCTTTGGCCGTTTTTGTCGTACTATCCTATTTATTATGGACATCTTCGGGATCGACAGTTTGGAGTCTTCTATTCTATTTAAATGTAAACATGCGCTTAGTTGAAATTAAACAACTTCACAATATCACCATAAAGCTCACCTCATATTTTGTATAACTGGAAATCTTACATTATACAGTCAGATTTTCCCACTCATTCATTTTACTGACCAGAAAAATGTCTTTCCTCGGAAGATTTTCCTACCAAGCTTCAGTCGATTCAGTTGAGAAGTTAAGTAGTTTTATTTATATACTTGTCTACATAGTGTGCAAATTTGCTATATTAAAATCAAACTTACGTACAAAATAGACAGATTATATTCATTAATGCCAGTTAAGTAAAACATTTGCATGTAAAATCGTTTAAATTCTATATTTACAGGTGCCGAAATTTATTGCTACTTCGCTGGTCACTGCAAAGCGTTAAAAAGATTATTTAATACAATAAAACTTGTCTGGGGTGATGGAATGATAATCTTACTAAAGGTAATAACTTCGTGTTCATTAAATTTCTACTTCCTTCAAGAATTCCCTGTATTGCTGTAATTTAAATTCAACTAATCTTCTTATCTGTTCATAGTTTTTGCTGTACATAGTTGTCTAGCCGAATCACTAGTTATTATTTTCTATATTTTGAACAAAAAATGTGCAAAGTATTCATTATTATCTACAAAATATCATCTCATATTTTTCATACAAACGATGGCTCTTGTGAATTAGTATTGGCTGCGGAAATGCCGTAGTTCATTGAAAAATTATCTTGGAAGTCACGGTGAAACAATAAATTTGCTAATTAAAAAATAAACAAACAAATTTATCCGTATTTCTTTGAATACTTAAGACCGTCTTCAAAAAAGGAGGTTATCAATTCGACCTGTACTGTATTTATGTAATATTGTCAGAATTGCACAGTTTTTATTTATGTTATTCTATACCAGCTGCTGCTTTTAAGCATGTGTCCCAAGTTTCATAAGTTTATGTATATTTGTCCACTTATTACGCAAAAAATACTTATTTTAGTTTATGTATTAATTGTAAGAACTGTACAATGTGCAATACATAAATGAAATAGAAGTTGTATTGCAAGAAAAACTTAGTTTTGTTTTTAGGTGCCTGCCGACGAAATCGAAGCTTTAAAACGATTCAGAGACCAGAGCGAACCAATCTACATGTTTATTTTAGTAAGATAGGAATATTTATTACTTTTTGCCAGCTCAAAGTGGAGCATTTTGTATAATGGCAACATAAGCATGTTCGTATGCGAACATAGTATGTTGTGTAAAGCGCCATCTTTTCTGATAACCCTGTACTAAAACAAAGGTACCACGAAAGACAATAATATTATTATTATCTTGTCTCTAGTTTTAGTTAAACGCAATAGATGACGCTTTCGTACATTTTTAGGGATTCGCGGTGAAAACAAACTCATAATTTCGCCATGTCTGTCTGACCGTCCGCGGCTTTGCTCAGACCCTAACGGTCTGAATAAAAAGCTGTAATTTGGTACAGGTATACCTAAATAGCAGTCATCTCGAAAAAATATAGTACAGTAAAATTAAAAATCAAATAGGGTGACAGAGGGTAGACAGATAAAATATGTCTGCGGTTAACCGTATCATCCACCCTTTTTAGTACAATACTCTTTGATCCACCCGCATTCTTCATTCGCCTGCGAATATGGTGCATGAAACTGTGCCGAAATATCAGGAGCTCAAAATTAACGCGAACCACGATAAATATCCCGTTAATAAAAATAGTGCTCTAAGATAGATAAAGTCAAATAAATGTTTAGTTTTAGACGACTGACTAGAAGACTAGTTTTTTACGTATTCATAAACGGCAGAGAGGAAAAGTAACAAAAGTGTTCCGTGGTGTGAACAACTTGAAACTGGCCGAGGTAGCGAAGAACGAGATCATGTACTGGAAGAACGAATTAGCGGGAGTTTCGTTCAATAGACCCGTGTACGAGCTGAACGAACCCACGCCTGACGAAATGGTTAGTATGATAGGTAATACATTATACTACGATGAGTGTAATATATTACAAGAAAAACAAAATACCCGACTGCAGAAAAGCAGTTTTTACAGACTAACATATTTAGGATTTCGTTACGCTTGATACGCTATTGAGTGTACATTTTGTATGAGAAAGTTTGCGTTAAATCGCTGTAAAAGATTCTATAAGCTCATTCTTTAGAATAATTCTAGTAAATCACTTGTTTATTACAAAATAATTTGTTGGAGGTTACGAAAAAACACATGTCTAATTTATGCACGAGACCTTAGGTATTATTATTATTAAAAAACTATGACATTTAGGAAGTTTACAAGTTTACAGTTTACAAATTTAATGACACCTCGCACATCAAAATCGGTCAAGCCATTTCGGCCATCTTATAGAAACATACATACGTACATACATACCCACATACATACATATACACATACATACAAATATACATACACGCGAAAAACATAACCATTCTTCTTACGCAGTCGGTACGTTTTTGTGAAAAATTATGTACAAAGCTATATCGAGGGCATCATTCCATAGGGGCGTATCGGTTTTTGACAACTTTTCAGGAGAGACAAAAAACTTGTTTACTTTTTATTGAGATAACGTAGCTTAATGAAATTTTCAGAGTAATCGTTGAAAGTGATTCCGCACATTAGGATGACATTTGAAATAATGTACTTGGCCTCTTTCTAGTATATTTCGCTCATACGCCTCTTTGGCTTGAAAGTTTTTTTACACATTTGGACTCCGTTTTGCCATACTTTGTAAGGCGTATAGCAAAAAATATTTTTCTACTCTAAATTTCGTCTAATCGTCATAATTTAAACCCTTTGCATATAATTATCAGCTAATTAGTTTTTACTGAAATAGCCTAGATCATAAAATTATTTCGTCTATACGCCCTTATAGCTTGACAAGAATATGAACAAGTGTCTTAGTTCTATAATAGGCGTATAATTTATAATCTGTAAGGCTAATGCAAAATATTGTAATATACAATAGAAACAAATTTTAATGATTAATAATTATTTTTACTATGCACTACACCGTCCATAGATTGCTGGGATTCTTGATTTTGAGTTGCTGATTTGTTAGTTCTTGAGTTAGAATGAGTTGGATTAATTAATGAAAATCGTGTTAGCAGGCTTGGATCATATTTGTTGTCGTTCATAAGGTTTTTGTTTTTAGCTTAACTTATAGGCCACTTTTACTAGAAGCCCTTGACAGTATTTTAGAGTTCCTGAGACCTAACAGTTCAGTGACATGTTTTTTAGTTAATTGCCTTCATATTCCTTTTTGAAATAGAGGCGACTAGCATTCACATACTAACAAAGAAGACAAATTCAACAACAACTCAGCTGTTTCAACACCCGAGTGATACAGAAGATGTGGCTTAACGTCGTTATTCTACGGTTCAACTTGAATTTCTGAGGAATTTTAATGGTCACCATCAGGATTGGCTATTCCCAAACCAGAAGACAGACCATGTCGAGAGAGAAGCGTATAATTCAAGTATTGTCCCTAAATCTCAACTAGCTGGTCCAGAAAGATATGATAGTACTCGTCGTTGCCGGCCTCACTGCCAACTGCTTGATTCTTTGGCTGACGAATAATCTGAAGAGATACTCCATAACGATGACATCACCACTTGGTGAGTCTGATTATTGTCTGGTGAATAGTTTATCTCCTCATGCCCCACCTGGTTCCACCCGCAGAGGCACTCGACGGGTATGGCAGCAAAATGAGTTCAGATTCGGTATTTCTTTGCATTTTGACCTGCAAGGTTGCTTCTTTTCTTGAGACCTAACAGACTGCACCAATGCCGCAATGAAAGAGATAAACTGAATGCAGAAGTCTAAGGATGCAGCAGAAAAGCAATTCACAGAATTAAGTCAGAATATGGACAAAATTAGCTGCTCACGGGTAGCAAAACTTTTTAATCCCTGACTTTTGGCTAAGTCTGTCTAAACTTCTATCAAACATCTTTGCTTCCACTGTTGAAACCAGATAGATTTGTAGATTACACCGCGTAGAACATACATACATACAATCACGTCTATTTCCCTTACTTTCTTCTGGCTACCCCGGCATAGCATCAAAGACCATGAGGTTGATTGTCGCCACATTTTTTTTTTTTTTGGGACATTTCACACAACACCATCTAGCCCAAACTAAGCAAAGCTTGTACTATGGAACTAGATGGCTGATAGAATACATATATACTTTTTTTTTTTTTTGTAAATATATACATATGATACATAGAAACACCCAGACACAGAACAAACATCCATGCTCATCACACAAATGTTTGCCCAGGGTGGGGATTGAACCCACGACCTTTCAGTTCAGCAGGTAGACGTAAACACACTACCAACTGAGCCACAAGGCCAGTCAAATTTGACCTAGGTTAGAGGATTAGATGGGAGGGATAGGGTATTGGAGGGTTAAGAGGTATTGGAAGAAGCTAATTTATTCGCAAGTCTATTTTTGGACTTATCACGTCTAAATAACTCAGAAAAAAAAACACCTACAAATATATTTCATTGCGGCGCAACAATACAGGACATCAAAAAGAGATGCTTAAAACGCTCAGAAACCTAGACGTGAACAAAGCTAGTAGTCCCGATGTTATACCAACTGTTCTGTTGAAAACATCTGTGTTGGAACGATTTCTGAAACATTTTTAAGAGAACGATCGATGTTTCTCGCTACATATTAATGGCCTGCTGAAATCTGGTATATTGGGTTCGCAGATTAAGAAAAGGTACACTTCCGATTAAAGAGCGAAACAGTTAACATCGATGTGTTGAGAGAGTGTAGGTTGTGCATATGAATCAAGCTTTAAGAGTCTTACTTAACAGGGGTGACGAGAATTTCGTTAAAAACCTTCTTTTACTCTATCAAAAACAATGCGTTTCCTTTGTCTCCTACTTTACAAAATGTATTTTTAAGCATTGACAGACCATTTTGAAAATCTAGGACTAACGTTAACCCTAATATTAAACTTTGCGATCAACCTCTACTGTAAGGTTAAACTGTCTAATACTAAACTCGGCGTCCTCAATAATGTTAGGCGTTATTTCTAACCGGGATGGCTGCTTCATTTGACTCAGGCACAGATCCGATCGTCTGTGGGATACTAATGGCACTTTTTGATATACCATCTAAGAATCAGCTCAAAACTTTAAGAGTCGGTTGATTGGCAAACAGGCTAGTTACCAAGAAGTTACTTAGTTAACTAGCATGTTTGTCTATTTTTCCCTTAAAACCCCCCCGGTGGCTAGCCTGAGTGCTAGACGGAGGACTCCGGGTTCTCGTCTAACGAACGCATACCGGAGCCCTCAGCACTGTGATGTAGTGCCTTTTCAGCCCGCTAACCTTCGACCGCTAGAGCCATTCCTCTCATTCACCTCGAGCCCGTCTGGGTAGTAGGTCAGGGTCCCATTCCTGACCAACCCCGGGCCCAGAAATCCCCTTTTAGTAGCCTTTTACGACAGGCAGAGGATACCGATACCGTATTCTAGTATCCCGGCACCAGGGCGGTACTTTCTGTTTCCTAATACTTAAAATTTTGGAATTTTCAAAGCTGGAGTAAGGATGAGGAGACACTTGACTCTAACAAAAATTATCAATTCGTCATCGGCTTAATATTTCGCAAACGGATCTCTAAATTGAAAAATGGTTTTCTCACACCCCCAATGTTTTTTAATCACCTATCCAACGATACCCCACACGATACCCCATCGTGTGGGGTATCGAGGGGAATGGGTTAGATAGGTGGGATGACAATTCTATACGCCTCTTTGGCGTGACTATATATCCCACAAAGTGACTATATGCCTAATATACGCCTGTATGCCATGACATAATTATATTATTTTTAATATACGCCTATTACGTTTTAGTGAATATAAAAAAATCGGGATACCCTAAAATTATGTGTGTTTTACCAGTACATAGATACGGGGATCTGCTTTCCAATGATGGAATAAAAAAAAAACGCATTTTTGCTCATACGCCCCTATGGAATGATGCCCTCGATATTATTAACAGACTTCCAAAAAGAAGGTTTTTTTGTATTGTTGTTCAGCGATTACTCCGCCAATTATGACTAGTTTTTGATAACGATAGGTACTTTTTTTTTGTTTGATAAATAATATCTCGGTGGTGGTCCCAAATTAAATATTATCATAAAATTTTGTTAATATAATATATATGTAATTCTGGCTTACATGTAACATGTATGTTAACAAGATTAATAAATATTCTTATTCTTCTTCATATAAATTTTATTTAAATCGGTTCAGTACTTTGCTTTAAAATAACTGAAAATATATCATCCAAGTAAACGAATTGCGTATTTTGATGTCAGTTTTTTAAACTATAATTATGACTTACCCCTTTGACTTTGTTTTTAGGGTTCCGTACATCAAAAGAAAAACGGAGCCCTTATAGAATTACTTTGTTGTCCGTCTGTCCGTCTGTCTGTCCGTCTGTTTCGGGAACGAGTAAAGGTATCGTGTTGAAATTAAAACCATATACGCAGATCCATAGTGCCTTGCTGCAGAAAGAAAAATAAAATTTCTCAGTTTTCGTAAGAAATAGTTACAGCCGAATATGTCGTAAAAATGCACATTTCGACACTCATAAGGGAATCAAAACCTATGGAGTACTTCCCGCTGACTGAGAACTATGAAATTTGGCATGAAGCATTGTGTTAGAGTACACATATAGGAAAAATTCGAAAACTGGACATTTTTAATATAATCACAAAAAAAAATATGTCTTCATGCAATGAATGACCTCATTTTAAAGTTCTTTAACCGTATCATGTGGGGTATCCTAAGAAAGAGCTTCATTAGCATAAGCTAAAACAGGTTTTTAAATATTTTTACGATTTATATTTTTCGGTTTATGAAGGAAAATATAAAAAATATATGATTTCCCATTTCCCCCTTTTATCTACTAGTTTGTACGGAACCCTCGGTGGGCGAGTCTGACTCGCACTTGTCTGGTTTTATTTTTAATAAATGCAGGAATGGTTAAGCAAGCGTGCCGAAGAGAAGGCTCAAGAGTCAATGTTGCGGGAAGCGAAGCGAAGCAGTCGGCAAGCGGCAAGGAAGCGACACCGCGCTGAGCTGATGGTTCCACATCTCCAGAGTCTCAACTTCGTGTTGTTCTGGCCGCACTGCGTGCACGCACACCCGGACTTGTACGAGCGCTGGGACACTAATAGTGAGTCGATATTATGAATGTATCGAGAAGCGAAGCGGAGCAGTCGATAACAGCGAAGAAACGACACCTAGCTTTCTATGCATCGTAAGTACAGAACAGATCGTCTTAGACATAGGAAGCATTGTAGGCATCGTAGCTTCCTAACATGTAGTGTCAGATATAGCCAACATCCTGGAAGAGACCGCTGTTGCCTTGAAGAAATCGCTTTTGTCGATAAGGCCGCCTTTTGTTTCACTAGCATGTAAGCCTTTTCTCATTATATAATTTGTGTTTTACTGTACGGTGTAAACAGTAAAGAGTTTGTCTATCTATCTATCGTAGATATTGTAGTTCCCAAGTAGATTCAGGTAGCATTAAAGGTATCGGAGCTTCCAAATAGATAGTTTTAGAAACAGGAAGCGTTGTAGGTGTCGTAGCTTCTTAAAACAAATGTTTATAAATAAATAACTTTGACTTTGACTTTGACACACAGAGTTAGACGTAGGCAGCATCGTAAATATTGTAGTTCCGAAGTAGGTACATAACTTTACACACAGGAAGCGTTTTAAGTGTCGTAGCTTCTTAACACAGAGTTAGACGTAGGCAGCATCGTAAATATTGTATGTAGTTCCGAAGTAGGTACATAACTTTAGACACAGGAAGCATTATTAGGTATCGGAGCTTCCAAATATATAGATTTAGACACAGAAGGGGTTTTAAAAAAAAAGCTGGTTTCGGACTGGAGATTATTTTTATCTGGTCGTTGGTGTTGTACTAAGTTTATTTACTATCGGACGTTGCAGAACAAATTTTACTTAAAATATATCTGGGTGATTTTAATGTCATCCTCTTTAGATAGAACTGAGATAGTATCTTCAAATGCATTTGTATAACTGCAGATATCATAATGGTGGCCCGCGAAGTTCTAGAGCTGACAGAAGAGAAAGCCCGAGACATCCTGTACGCCGGCGATGCACCGCTGAACGAGGCATCGCTGCAGAAGCTTCTGTCGGGACCGGCGCTGGCCATCTGCTTCCGGCTGCTCGACACGAGCCAGCATTTCGTCAGTTAGTATTGATGTTGAGTATGAAAGGATAGATAGATATGGTGCTCCCATATTGTCATTTCAAATGTGCAACATTTTGTTCATGAACCTATGAAAAGTTTACCATATAACAATATTTCAACGAAGAATAACGAACGAGCTATGGAGAGAGCTATGCTCGGAGTCTCTCTGCGAGATCGAATCAGAAATGAAGAGATACTTACACGTACAAAAGTCACCGCTATAGCACAGCGGATTAGCAAGTTGAAGTGGCAGTGGGCAGGGCACATATCACGTAGAACTGATGGCTGATGGGGCTGAAAGTTTCTCGAGTGGAGACCACGCACCGGCAAGCGCAGCGTAGGAAGACCAGCCACGAGATGGTCAGATGACCTCATACAAGTGGCGGGAAGACGCTGGATGCAAGCCGCTTCCAATTGGTCTTTTTGGAAATCCATGGTGAGGTCTATGTCCAGCAGTGGACTTTTTATGGCTGAGATGATGATGATGAATATTTCAACGAAATTAAGCAAAGAAGCATCTATATTCTATCAAATCGTTACTAAGTGTGTGTGTTCATGGCCTTATTCCATCTGCATCATTACAATAATTAAAGGACAGGACATTTCTCACTGAAATGCCAAAAGATTTTGGTCTACGTCCTTGATGATAATAATAATAAATGATATAAGTATACCTATTTAATATAACGAGCTGCGGTTCAAATGTAAAACAAATTTTCAAATGTTTTCCAGCTCTCACTCGCAAAATCCTTTACGAGGATCTTCCAGAGTACGATGACAGCAAGCCTGCAGAGGAGCAGAGCCCGAGGGTGACGGCCTTCGACCTCTACAAGTCGTTCAGCCCCACCCGACAAGAAGTGTGGCGGGTGAGGAGGGAACACAAGGCTACGCGGAGGGTATGCAGCTTACGGAGCTTACTTTAAATAACATTTTTACCCGACTGCACAAGAAGGAGGATTAAGTTTTTCGAGTGTATGTATATTTGAATGTATGTATGTACGATGTATATAAATGTGTGTATGTCTATATTACAGTTTAAATGACTTGACCGATTTCGATGTGCGAGATGCCGCTAGATTCGTCCTTAATCCCCAAGTGTCATACGCTATATGTTTTGTAATAATAATACAACTCTTGCAAAAATATTTTTTTCCTTTTAATATATGTACATACTTGTTCAAAACGTACAATGGCCTTTGAACTGCAATGTCCTGAATGTTTACATAATTATTATATAAATTATATTAAAGCTATAAAAAAATGTGGATGCACATTCTATTCATATTGGTAATCATAATTTAATAACGCAGTGGGGTAGGGGAGGCACACATTTATTTCCTTTTGGCAAGTTAATTCTTGTATTTTTCACATTTCAGAAAAACATGTAGGTAGTAATCTTATTATAAAAGACCTATTTCCATATCACAAACGAGCGGCTGAAAATTCATCGTCTCTGGGATTATTCTGGGCATATTCACTATCGGAAATACCGTCTTCCTTAATTTTTATTTTTTCATTATTTTACTACGAAATTGTATAATTGTTCATAGAAATGCTAACAGTTCCTATAAAAATAATCAGCAGGAGTAACCGAACAGCATACCTAGTAATACAAACTGCAACATTTATGCTAATTTAGATCTTTCGATACTTTCTAAGAAGCTGAGTTGACTCATCATTTCTATCCAAGGCATCGAATTCGATCTTTATGCTGGTCTATGAAATAGTATATCGGGTATTCCCCTAGCTAATGCAATGTTGCTGTAAATGTAGGTACTAAACAATACAACTTATTATAAAACTAGTGTTGAACTTTGGAATCAATAGAAATGTAATAGTTGGCACTACGATGAAATGAGAATGCGAATAGGCAGTTCAGTTGTACTACTGTACTCATACTAAATTCGAATTAGCAAAGCAGTTACTGGAGGGATCCCAATTATGAATTGACGTCCTTGTCATAGGCATAATATTCGTATTTGGGGGTAGAATTATAGATACATAGATACACACAATCAATAACATGTAATTACGTATATTTTCCCTAACGGGATAGGCAGAGCATCGTAGCCATTGGGCCGTTTGACGCCACATGTGACTGTGGGTAGAGAATTAGATACGAGCGAGAGGGTGTTATAGGATTAGAAGGTATCTTATGGCAAGATGCAATGTTGGCCTGCTGTGACAGGGGTCAACCCATCACCCACATAAACAACAATTTCCCACAAGTTTCATAACTGACTATTATAGCATGGCTGGGAGGGAAGAGTATCAGCTGGTAAATTCTATGTTAGTAGAATTTTAAATAAATAAAACATCGCGAGGTAACCATACCAAGGTGGTAGTGTATGTCCCAGCACCCAGCTAGTGGTGTGATTCTCTCGCGGTGTTTTAGGTATTTATTTATTTAATATGCATTTTTTATCTAGCATGCTAGGTACGTTACCAACCGGTAGTGCATGCATTTAGATTAGCTTTAGGACTTCATTCGTCTAGGTTATTGTGAGCTTCACCGATGGCTGAAGCTAATTATCGAGATTCGACCCTGTATCCTCCGATAGAGAAATCCATCGCCACCGTAAGACCGCTATGACTTGCTTCAGGAAAGGTTGTCAGTTACTTTGGGTTTTGTATATTGTCTAAATCTAATCTACATCCTGTCTGTCTGATGATTGAGGGGAAGATGTAGATTCCGAATTTTCTCATCACTTAAAAATGTCTGACAACCATACCAGTTCCGTAGTGATCGCTGTTAGAATATATACTTAACTCGCAGGAAGAAGAGCTGCATCACAGGGCACGCCGGCTGACTGAGATGCAACGGCTGGCGAAACAGGCCATGGAGGACGCTCTGGAGGCCAGGAAGACTGAGAGGGAGAACAGAAGGCTGGAGCTGTTGAAGGCTGGAGTAAGAACACCAAAACTTTAATAACAACTCGCCTAATGGTAAGCGACAGTGTGGTCGAGGATGGAACACATAAATGTAGAAGGTATCTATTCACTCTAGCCTTGAAAATTCCAAGATTATAGTTCTCAGGAAACAGAGAAGTATAGTTTATACGTACTCAGGCGATATCGATCCACGTTCTCGATGCGTATTGCATAAGAATTGTATTCTTTTCCGTATCTATATATATCTTATATCTCTGTTTCCTAAGAACTACATTCTTGGAATTTTCTAGGAAAGAGTGAATAGATATTTTCTAGATCGACGAGCTCCATCCTCTGCCACTCCACCGCTTAACATCAGGCGAGTTGGTGGTCAATCGTAGATGTATCTTGCTTAAAAAAATACAAAGTTTTTATTAATTATAAATAATAACCCAATTTTTAGGACCTGAAAACTTTAAAGAAATTCGACCATGCGTCCGATGATGAAGAGATCGATATTGAAATCCCAAAGGTCAGTTTTTCTGCCCTTCTAGATTTATGTTAGATTTCATGTCCCAAACTCAAACTATTTTATTTTTAACGGACTTTCATTAAGGAGGAGGTTCTCTGTTCAACTGTGTATGTTTTTATGTACATATTATCATCGATTTCTCCGTCGATTCTTTCCCGTTTTTTTTTTTGAGTTTGATTCCATAAAGCTTCCAAGTGGTATTATATAAGTTTTATCAGTTAAGGCGTTTAAGCTGTAAGAGGAAATATAGAAATATAGATATATCATACCCACATACATAGGTACATACAAACATACATACATCCGAAAATTTTAAGCCTCCTTGCGCAGTTGGTACAAAACTTGGCAATTGCATCCAGGACCTTTCGCCCACATGGTGAATACGCTTCCTCGGAGCCAAATGAGTTGTCTGATTATATTATGGTTTTGACTTTTGTCACACGTCAGGCACTCCATACAACAGCATGCTAATCAGTGACACATACGCAAGACGACGTCTGTATATAACACACACACATGTATGTAGTCATAGTTGTCGTCTGAATATCGCGCTGCAAACCCCGGCAAACAACAGGGCGAGCGCGGGGAGCGGGTGAGGAAACCGAGATTGGCGGGAGGTGGTGTTCGTTCTGTATGTAATACAGTAATACTATTCATGCCTTTTGTGCTTTTGAGTAGGAACTATCGGATATGTACATCGAAGAGTCCAGTTCTGATGAGGATGAGAACGAGTACCTCCCTCCCCCCGGGCTGCTGATACCAGGGTTCTACGCCCCACCCAATGATGTGGCTAAGGCGAATGGACTCGCTATACTCTTCCCTAAGGTAAGGTTCAAAGGCATTACAAAACACTTTTGAAACGAGCTTGCGTTTAACAGAAATTTTACCTGATGGGAAGTGACGACAGGGTTAAAGAAGCACGTTTACCTAGGCGCCGGGAGAGCGTTCTACACCTCTGCAGTTCGCACTAAAGTAGAGCTCGTGGCCTAGCTTCACTAGGTGTTCTCGAACGATCACAAATGTTAAGCAACGGACAGACCGGTCAGTCTTCGGATGGGTGACCGCTAGTAGCATATTTTTTTGAGCACTACTATGGTTCGGGACTCGGGTGACATGTTAAATTGTAATCGGTGAACAAGAATACAAAAAAAACATACAGTCGAATTGAGAACTTCCTTATTTTTTGCAAGTTGGTTAAAAATGAGACAAAAAAAATATTTCGATAGGAGAAATGTTCAAAAAAGTTTTTATTCGTTATTTTTAACCGACTTCCAAAAAGGCGGAGGTTCGTAATTCGTCTGATTTTTTTTATTTTTTATTTATTATGTATTTTCCCTGATTACTCGAAGACCCCTGAACCGATTTGAAAAAATCTTTTTTTGTTTGAAAGTGTATACTTTCCAGGTAGTCCCATAGACATTTTATCAAAATAAATTCACTATTTTAGTTTTTATAACAAAATTATGTCATCCAAGTAAACGAATTGTGTATTTTGAAGTCAGTTTTTTTAGATTAACGATTAATTGTTACCTTAGCTGAGGAGTTAGAAAATACATGTGTTTTGCAGTACTCCGTGTCGCCAATATTAAATGATATCTGAACCAAATCTTTTGTAAGATATATTTCCAATTTAAACAAACAATTGTATTACATTATGTCTTTCAGTATTGTAATATCCCTACACAGTGATTGTATGTTAAAAATAATGGGTTCTAAGGTTTTCGCAATTGTTACATATTGAAATTAAACAAATTATAAAAACAATAATAATTTAAAATATGGAAGGAATTGGGGGAGTGGGAGAGTATAGGTTAATTAATAATTATAGTTTAAAAATCTGAAGCAACCGGCTTCTCATAGATTCCATTGTCAGAACTGGACCAAATTGAAATGGGACCACACGGGAAACACCAGTTTTCAAATAAAAAATAATCATCAAAATCGGTTTACACTGTCGAAAGTTCTGAGGTAACAAACATAAAAAAATACAGTCGAATTGAGAACCTTCACCTTTTTTGAAGTCGGTTGAAAATTTAAGTATACGCGATAAATCTATTAAAATTGGTGTAATTTCAAATTTTAAAAAGTTGTGACGCGCGAAAGAGATAGCCGTGCGCTCTGAGTCCAACCTTAATACAAACCCCCTAGATATTATCCGAGTACGTGAGGCCCGAGGCAGAGTTCCTGCCCCCCCACCTGCTGCTCATGCTGGAGGTCTCCAAGAGGCACAAGGCTATCGCCGCTATCGCCCATCACACCGACGCTATCATACATGTGAGAGGTTATACTTGTAATATAGGCTTAAGAGAACCGCTGGCACGCAATCGATCACACAAATAGGAAAAAACTGTTTTCTATCAGTCTATAGTTAACAGATTATAAATGCGCATTCTTTAGAATAATTCTAGTAAATCACTTGTTTATTACAAAAAAAAATCGTTGGAGGTTACGAAAAACACTTTAGTTTTTTATTTTTACGAGAGATGTATTATTATTATTACAATAAAAATATAGCCTATGACACTCCGGAAATGAAGACGAATCTAGCACATAAAAATCGGTCAAGCAGTTTAGACTGTAGGTGTATATAGAAACATACATAAATACACACATACACTCGAAAAATATAACCCTCCTTCTTACGCAGTCGGTTAAAAACGGTATTAACGGTACGTTGAAACAGTATTTTTCTTGCAGATGGGTATATTTCGAGCAAGCACGCCGCACCACGGGCAGCATGTCGCTTACAGCGTCAAGCAATTTGACTCCTTTAACATTTCTACGAATCTGTGAGTGTTATCGCTAGCTCGTACTAGTCTCGCTCTAGATTCTTTTTCATTATACACAATATTTTTAGTTGCAAACAAGCCTTCCAATCTTATAAATTTATGTATATGTATATGTCTATAATCTTCCTGTAACAATGCTTTTAAGAATAATTTGCAAATCTGTTAAATTTAACCCGGTGTTTGCGGAGCAAAACATTTTAATAGGAAAACAAAAATCGGACATGTGCGAGTTAGGCTCGCCCATCGAGGGTTCTGTACAAATTAGTAGATAAAAGAAATTATATTTTCGTAAAAAACTTACACTATCAAGCGTACCGAAATCGTAAACTGTAAACTGTAAAAGTAGCTCTTCTGCAGTCGAGTATTTTGTTGTTTGATTTTTAAAATAACTGCACTTGTTTTATTTCAGGGATGAAATAAGGCTGGTATTCATGCTGTCAATAAACACTGACTTGCCGTTACTATTATTAATGGACTTGAATCCAACGCACGTGAGCCGAGACTCCGTGGCGGGTGAAGACGAATGCGCGAGCATGTTCCCGCTGGACTACGCCGACGAACACGACGAGCTCGAAGACTTCCACTCGGAACCAGATGAAACAATATAAAGTTCATGCTGCGAAAATCAGGACGGGCACACACGGCCAGCTTAAGGGTTGGTTACATTACTTTATTTTTCTTCTTACTTTTTGTAGACTATTTCTGTAAACTATTATCAGCTGCTTCGAGCTGATAATAGTTTGACAATTCATTCAGACTTCGGAAGTACTATTGTCTTAAATGTGATAAAATTGATAAGTTAAAGTTGAACAAATGTGTTAAAGTTAAGTTGTTATTTGAAAGTTGAACAGCTGTCTTATTACAGTTGTGTTAAAGTTCAACAGCTGTCGTGTAAAAATAGTTTAGTTGTTTTAATCTAATAAAATAAATATATATGTATTTTACAACATTCCTCCCGATACGCGACGAATGACAACCCATGTCACCGTTATTGTCAATAGCGTCCCACAGTTAAAAAAAATCACGCTCATTACGCTCACGCATTATTGTAGCGCATTTTGTGAAAGTAGGTATAACAAGAAGTGAGACTAAGAGTAATTAATTTAGACAATGACAAGATTTTACTCTTCAATCAAAAATAAATTCTCCGAAAATGTTACTTGAATTTGTGGTCTCGATGATTGAATGATGTTCCGGCGGGGTCTCAAGTAAATATGGCAAGTGGCAACCCTAATTTAGAAGTAAGAACCTATATACCATATTCATAGGTACACGTTCGAGTACATATATGGAATAGTTACCAATTTTGTAGTTGGTACGTATGATTAAGTATAAATTAAACTGTGTCGTTACGAACCATATCCAGCTTACATTGTGGTTACAAAAACATTTATAATAAGCAGTAAGGGAACTTTAGCGGCTGGGACAAGCTCCTGATTACATGATTAAATTATTAAATAAAATTAAAATATTCAATTAAATCATTAAAATAAAATAATTAAATTATTAAATTGATCGATTCTTCTCATATATAAACCAACTTCGAAAATTATTTTTTGTTTGAAACCTTAGATTATATGTTTGAAAGGTATACTGTCAGCTTGGTTCCATAGAAGTTTTACTAAAATCGGTTAAATAGTTTGGTTTTTAAAACAAAATTGCGCATTTTGAAGATTGACACTCTGAAGAGTGAAAACGGTGACGCCCCTCAGTCTCTACTTACTCCCTTTCTGTCACGCTCCTACTTAAAACACGGTACAGTGGTTTCGTTCAAACTATTTTATTTATTTTATTTTATATAACGTTCAAACTCCCATACTGCTATAACAATAAAAAATACCTGAATAGTATGACAGTTCCAGTTTCAGCAAGTCAGCACAAATTCCAAGCGTCTGTGAACTGAACGTCTCACTTGGACTTTGATATTTGTACTATTATTACGTCGTTAGAAGGCTCTGTACATGGACTGTAATTAAAGGTAAGTGGGATAATTTTTAACCGATTTCGAAAAGGAATTATTTTAATACGGATTTTGGACAATGTGGAGCTTCAGTCTTCATTATTTTTAACCTACTTCCAAAAGAGAGGAGGTTCTCAATTCCACTGTAAGTTGTTTCTTTTGTATATTTGTTACGCGATTATATCACCAGTTTTGAATTGAATTCAGAGGTGGTCCCATATTAATTTTGTCAAAATTGGTTCAGTACTTTGGTTTTTAAAACAAATTAAGTGGAAAAAATGTGTCATGCATGCAAACAAAATTGCGTATTTTGAAGTCGGTTATTTTAGAATTTAAACTATAATTACGAGTATTATCTTTTAAAAAATCGTTTGCTTGTGTGTGTTTGTGTATATTTGTTTGGCAACTTTGTAAGACTTTGTATCTATGTTTTTTTGAAAGTTTTTCCTATCAATTCCAATATGTCATCCAAGTTACATTTAACAAAAATTACATACAAACGGATTTATTTTTACCCGTCTGCATAAGAAAGAAGGGTTATGTTTGATAAATAATGCGAATGCCAACAAAGCTAGAGAAATATTGCTCTCTTTCTGTACAATCGGATAGATATTTATTATTTTCGTTATTATTTTCCAGCAGGAGCAGTTCTTCCATTTCTCCGTCAGCCCCGCTCCGTCCCGCCACCCTGAGCGAGGATGATCCAGATAACCAGTAAGTACGGATATTATTTAATTTGTACACTGTATTTCAGTGGTCATCGTCATTATGAACAATGTATATTATTTAACTAAAAGCTGAGTGTATGTTGATATCTGGTGTTATACCTGTCGGTGTGTGATGTCACGCTGCAGGCAGACAGTTCCAAGCCTTAGCATTACATATGACAATTATACTTTAAAAAACTGAAGAAAAACAGACTTCAAAATACGCTATTCGTTTACTTGGACGATATTTTTTCAGTTATTCTGTTATAAAAATCAAAGTAGGCACAGAACTGATTTTGATATAATTTATGTGGGACCACCTCTGAGGTATTACATATCAAACAAATAATTATAGTTAAAAAAACTGAACAGACCGACTTCAAAATATGCAATACATTATACATATGTACGCGACTTGCTGTTCACTTTTCTACATGCACTTGGCTATTTTACCAGTTATTTTGTTATAAAAACCAAAGTACTGCATCGATTTTGATAAAATTTATTTGGGACCACTTCTGAAGTAAGACCTACCAAATACAAAATACAAAGAAACATCAAAATCAATCCACAATTGGTTGAGTAATCGGTGAACAAACATAAAAAAATACAATAAAAAACAGATAGACCGAATTGATAACCTACTTCTTTGGAAGTCGGTTAAAAGAATCGTCAGAAACAATTCATAATTGACGGAGTAATCACTGAACAAACATACAGAAAAAAATCATACAGTCGAACTGAGAACCTCCTTTTTGGAAGTCGGTTAAAAAAACGATTTAAGCTTCATGTAAACGTGAGCTACACCGATTGCAAAAGGATGAAAGCACTTTCCGATCTTGGAGGTTCTATAGTGGCAAGGGAACGCTCTGTAGTTTTTATCCAGCTGCATAAGAAGGTTGGTTATGTTTTTCGAGTGTATTTATGTATGTATGATGTATGTTTCTATATGATCGCCTACAGCCTGAACGGCATAACCGATTTTGATGTGCGAGGTGTCGTTAGATTAGTCTTCCCTTCCAAAGTGTCATAGGTTATATTTTTTGTAATAATAATAATACATCTTTCGCAAAAATAAAAATAAAGTATTTTCGTAACCTCTAATGAAATTTTTCGTAATAAACCTGCGGTTTTCATAGATTTATTTTACGGAATGCACATTTGTAATCTAATAAGCATTTTTACGCATACTTTCTCATAAAAAACGTACACTCAACATCATATCAAGCGTAACGAAATCGTAAGTTAGACTACAAAAACTGCTTTTCTACAGTCGGGTATTTTGTTTTTCTTTTAACATAGATACTTGTCATTGACTACTATCAGAAAAATCTGTGGAAACATGCTTATATATTATGACATTTGATACTTCCTAATTCCTACCCCCACTCCATTAGGGCGAAACGTGAAATAAAAAAATGTGTCCCTCGATTCGAGTCACATGTCAAACATGTCATAGGTAAACAGGAAGGACCCTTACCTATGTATGGACGATGGACTATGTAATGACGATTCTCAGTGCATGTTATGTGTCCAAAGAATACAAATATTTTGATTTTATTTGATTTACCACGACATAAAGAAACACACTTTATACTCCGAACAAACGAAAAGGATAAAAGATCTGCGATCACGTGCGATAATAATAATTCAGCTGATTATTTTTTCTTTACAGTGAAGCAAGTGATAGCGGTGATTGCGATGGCAACTGTCGTCGCCGGCTACAGGGACAGTTACTGTCCCCACGATAAGATCCACAGCACGGGAAACTGCTCGTTCCGGATCCAATGCCAAGAAGACGTCCGGGGGATCGGACTCCCACCTTCATGCAGAGAATCCACCAATGAACGCGTCACTGTCGACCTTATGATATCAAACGCGATCGAACACTTCGGCAACCATATCGACCAGGACTTTTTATCCTCTATTACTACTCTTAGAATCTATGCCAACTGGCGTCAGACTAGCCTCGCTCCTCTAGAAAACACCACCCGACTCGAAAATCTTCAACTCCGTAACAATAGAATCGAAAATATCACCGGCGAACCTTTTTACTTGCTTCACAGTCTAAGTTTTCTCGATTTATCTTACAACAAGCTCTCCCGAGTCGATCACCTCTTCAAGTTTGCTTTAAAGCCAAATAAACTCAGAGTTCTCTATCTTTCGCATAATAGAATTGATAGCATATCCGAAAAAGCTTTCATTGAACTCACATCTCTAATCGAACTCGATCTTTCACATAATTACATTTCTGATGTAACTACAGAACCGTTTTCAAATCTCAAGAGCCTTGAAATTCTAAGGTTGAACAATAATAGCATAATCAACCTTAACGGTGCTTTGAATAATCTGCACAGCTTAAAACATTTATATTTGAGAGATAATCAGATAAACAACATAGATGAGGAGTCTATAAAAATCATAAAACATTTAGAAACGTTCGACGTCTCTTCTAACCATTTGGAGTCGATAAATTCTATCATGTTCATGAGACACTGGGAGCATGTAAACAGTCGTGCCGTTTTTAAAATTATACTTTCTGGTAATAGTATTACTTTGCTTCCTAATACGACTTCAAGGGACGAGGAGACTAGTCCAAGATTTGCGAGACATTTGATGACTGGTAGAATGATGTATGTCAAAGTCTTCACAGAACTAGATTTATCTGATAACGATATATCGAACATAGAGTACAATGCGTTTCAGTCTCTCATCAAGCTGACCACGCTTAATCTCTCCAAGAATAAACTGATAGATTTCAAAATAAATGCTAACGATCTCGCTTATGTAAAAAGCCTGAATTTGAGTAGCAACTACATTTCTCGTCTGTATCCTGAGAGTTTCTCACAAATGAAAAATTTGGAGAGACTCGATTTGTCATTCAACAGGTTGGAATTCATTCCCGGCCAGACCTTCCACAACAACTATAATCTGAGACATGTGAACATGACCTTCAATGCTATCGAGAAACTCGATGATTTGAACATAGACACCTTCCATCTCAATGGCGGTATATTGGATCTGTCTAATAATGGACTATCTAAGCTGCGGATTCCATATGGAGATCGGTCTCATCTATCGTACTTGATGCTTCATTCTAACAACATAACAGATGTATCTCACATCGATCTGCAGTTTCAAAACGACTTAAAAACTTTAGACTTGAGTCGCAACAAAATTCCTGAGCTCAACGAGAAGTCGCTGCTTCATTTGCCATTCAGTCTCATGCACTTAGATTTTAGATGCAATAATATCAAACATATCACTCCTTCGACTTTCCTGCGACTCGCACATTTGAAGACCCTCATATTAGCGCATAACAGCCTTGAAACTATAGAGTATGGTGCCTTCCGTGGGCTGACATCGCTTCTAAGCTTGGATATCTCTTTTAACCGAATCTCCATGTTGGATTCCAGGTTGTTGATGGATTTGAAATCTGTAGCCGCTATTAACGCCGGGTACAACGGCATTCAATATATAAACGACGAGGGTTGGTACGGACATAAATCCGAGTTGAAGTTGTATTTAGACGCGAATAACTTTACTTGCGAATGGCTAGCGTCTGCGTTAAAGAACTACAATAATGGTTATTCAAAGATGAGACCCATGGTGCTGAATGGATTCGTCACCGGGCACTCATTGCAAGGCATACCCTGCATTCCAGAAGGTACGGAGTTAGCGAGCCTGCGGGTTCAGAGCACGGCAGTATTGGCAGACGAACGGCTTTTGTTGACTGTTCAGAAGTTACTGGAAGCCGTGAGGGAACAAACGTACTATATGAAAAAGTATGTTTGGCACTCTATCCAAGATGACGCTAATAAAGTGAAAGAATTTTACTAAATATTTGTTTGTGTTATCGTAATTAAATGAAACAAGTGAATTTAAAACATGTTTTGTTTAATAATTTGATTCAAATGTATCCACGTCTCCTGGTATATTTAGAGA
Source organism: Lycia hirtaria (assembly GCA_947563715.1). NCBI lineage: Eukaryota > Metazoa > Arthropoda > Insecta > Lepidoptera > Geometridae > Lycia > Lycia hirtaria. Next base: position 17,192,729 of record OX387384.1, read on the forward strand.
TATTGTATTTTTGTCTAAGAATGGAATATATTATATTGCATTTTTTTATTCCAAAGGGAAAGTTAAGTTTAGTAAGTATGCCTTATTTTTTGTACTATTTCATGTCAGAATGCATTTATACCAGTAAAAAAATTGAAATTCAATTGAAATTGAGTTCAATCTTAGCTATAGTTTATTTTTACTTGTGTACTCAATAAAAAGATAATATTATTTTTATTGTTTTTTAATATATTTGAGCATTCATCATTGTTGAGGCAACCTAATATTCCGAGGTTCAGGGCCGCCAGGCGTTACTTGTTTCGTAACGTAACGACATTGAGTCGTACAGAATAGCACTTGCATAGACTGTGAAGGTAACACATAGGTACTTTCCAACTTGTGCCGATGGTTGATTTATAGAGATTAGTTGCTAAAGATAAAAAAACATATCTAACTTTACTTAACTATTTTTTTTCGAGTAGTTAGATCTACATTTAGCCACTAACTTGCCCGATGGTAAGCAACGATGTGACCGAGAAAGGAACACCTATATCTAGAAGATATCTATTCACTCTAACCTTGAAAATTCCAAGTTCTCAGAAAACAGAGAAGGTGGCTAGGAGTTCTATTCTTGTGTAGTATGTATCAAAAATGTAGTTCTAAATCGTGTTCGGATTTTGGGCATTTCATTGAGAAATGGATGATAATAAGACCTTATGTGTCTTGTAGTGGAATAAGGTCATGAAGCTCTAGTGCACACTCGCTGAAATGAACCCGACAAAATATTGCCAGGTATGCTACTTTGCAGCGATGTTCGAGACAAAGTAGCTTCTTGGATACTAGCTTATCATCACCAATTAACCTTTTGTCTCGACAGTCAACCGACTCCAAAGCTTCCAGCTCCGTCAAAAAGATGGCAGCAGTAATGTACTCCAGACACGATCGGACCTGTACTTGATATAATAAAGAAACTGTATCGGCGAGAAGTAACGCCTTATTGAGGGTGCAGAGTTTTTCGTTAGCTACGAGTAGTTTAGCCTTAGAGTAGAAGTAAGCACCGAAGTTATTGATGTGAGACCCAGCAGCTTAAGACGACTTGTCAGCGGAATGGACACATTCCGGAGTTGCACACTTATATGCATACTTCACAACCCTCTTAAGTTCATCAAGTTAACAACAAGTGAAGAGGTTAGATACTAATTAATTGATATAAATTACGTCGAACAAGTTGTTCATTGTCCACTTGAATGTGTTGCGCAGATAGATAACTGTCAAAGCGTCCTGTCAGCGAAACTGATAAAACTGCTAAAACATAAAAACATAAACATCACACTTACTGAGGTTCCGTACAAAACTATGGATATTAGGAAGATAAAAACATGTGTGCTTTTGACTGTGGTGTTAAGCACACACAATTATTTCATCAGACATTTTTTTTCAACAGAAGTGAAAACTTGTCAGTGACGCGTTGACTATATCTTTCTTGCGCCCTTAGTGGACTAGAGTCGACTTTACCTGAAGGAGCGTTACATAGACGAGCGTGACGGCTCAGTCTCGTTCAATAACCATAAAATAAATGTTTGCTTCAAGTAACTTTCACTTGAAAAATGCAGTGAAAGTGCAAAAAATGTGTGCGTCAGACCACAGGACAGAAGTGAAAACTTGACAGGGACGCATTGACTACATAATATATCTCTGTCGCTCTCTTAGTCGACAAAAAATAAAGTGCTCAGCGCGCCTAAACAAGTTTTAAGAAATATATATAGTATATAGGTTACAGAAAAGGAAGATAGGTTGGTAGTTTCTAGATTCGTGACGGTAATGGACAGTATATGGAATCGGCGCTGCTGGCCGAATAATGCTCGCGACTATCTCGGCGGCTTCGACCTACGGAATGCTAGTTTTACACAATTTTTTATATTTTTCCCAATAAATATCGTCGAAATATTGCCCTTCCAGTGACTTGTTATAAAAAGATAAGAAACTACCACCCATTTCTCGGTGAAATGTTAAAATCCGTACTTAGCGATATCGATCCACATTCTTGATGCGTACGGAACGGAATGAAAAGAAAACGGAACGGATAAACGGAATTCTTTGCCGCCATCTCTGGTCCCTGAGACCTACAATCTTGAAATTTTCAATGCTAGAGTGAATAGATATCTTCTAGAACGACGAGCTCCATCTTCGGCCACAGCGTCGCTTAACATCAGGCGAGTTGGTAGTCAATCGTAGATCTATCTTGCATTAAAAAAATCTTCATAAGCGAAAGAGAATCGAACCTGCATCATTATTATTGGTATACAGACAGATAATCAGAATCAGAAAATATTAATTGCTTATAATGCGTATAATGGTGTTATATAATTAGCAGTTTTGTCTTTTACAAATATATAATAACGAGCTTTGGTGTTCTTAATATTACAGACTTTACCTCGGAACATTATGAACTTACTTTAGCTTTTGTAATGTTACTAGTAAAGACAATAGTAAATCATCGATCTTCCATCGTAAGTTTTCATTTTTATTACAATGTTAAAGGTTTCCTTTTCTGTCACGGTACCCTATTTTATTATTTACTCATGATATAACACGTCAACACAATATTCAGAGCTTACATTACAATTTCATTGTGTCTCGTGCAATACAGTAGCATTCTAATTCCAACTATTTTATAATAATATCAACAGAACAAATATTATTTTCATCAACTTAAAATATTAATTTTTTATACAAGGTTAGTAAAGTTTTGAAAAGTTGGTGTGGTAGTTAAGAAATTTATAAGGTGTTCTGGGAATCATAGACCTCTATCGGTCTGTGGTAATCGATGTATGTGTCATTTGTATATTGTTTTGTTGTAGTTAATAAAAGCACTTGCTCATTAAAGTTCTGCGAATAGTAGACCTCGTGAGTACATCTCTTTCTGCTACAAATGCTTTTAGGGAGTGCATGATTGTTAACCAACTTCAAAAAGGAGGTTTTACGATCGACTATATATATGTTTTTTATATATACATAATATACTAGAATATCAATTTCTGCGTCAGTTGTGGACCGCTTTTAAAAATTAATTTAGCATTGGTTTTGTTATGGCTCAGTGTTTTAGTAACCATTTCCAATAAATAATTATTTTGTTCAAGAATGTTTTGATTGAAACCTTGTTCGAGTTTTTTATACCTTAGTACATCTTTAAGAAATCAGTTGCCACTTATTACTTTAGTATGAACTTTTTATTATCATATTTATTTTTAACCTACTTCCAAAACGAAAGAGGTTCTCAATTCGACTGTTTTTTGTATGTTTGTTATGCGATTACTACACTAATTATGAGTCAATTTTAATGGTTCTTCTTTTGTTTGGTAGGGTAGGGTGGTGTATGGGACCACCAAGTATACTCGGTGGTCCCATATACATAATCGGTTTAGCAGGTACTCTGGTTTTTATAACAAAATATGTCATCTGAGTAAGCGAAATTGCGTATTTTGAAGTTGGTTAACTTCAAAATACGCAATTTCGCTTACTTTCGCTTAAGTTTTAAACTAAATTTATTTCTTGTATGAATATTTTTTACTGAATGTTTCTGAAATCAACTGAAAGGTCAAGGTCAGCGGGTCAAATGGTCCAGTGGCTCACACGACCTCAAACCTAGAACCTTTTGTCTCGACAAACTCTTGAATAAAATTTATATAATAATTATGCATTGGAATATTATTCATTTACACTAACCAATATTTTCAGGAGCTCCATGAGCTGTACTTGAGTAGCTACCATAAAGGAATTGTTAAGTATGCCGAAGAAGGAGTGACAAAATGTGGACGCTTCATAAGATTATTATCATTTATTGTAAGTGTCTAGATTTCGTTTTCTCGTTAACGTTTAACCAACTTTAAAAAGGTTCTCAACTCGACTATGTTTTTTGTATGTTTGTCGCCGCATAACTCTGAAAGAGTACACTTTCAGATTGGTTACATAGTAATTCCATCAAAATCAGTCTGTTTTTAGGGTTCCGTACCTCAAAAGGAAAAAACGGAACCCTTATAGGATCACTTTGTTGTTCGTCTGTCCGTCTGTCCGGGTGTCAAGACCTTTATCTCGGGAACGCGTGAAGGTATCGAGTTGAAATTTAAACCATATACGCAAATCCATAGTATCTTGCTGCAGAAAGAAAAATAAAATTTCTCAGTTTTCTTAAAAAAAAGTTACAGCCGAATATGTCGTAAAAAATGTACATTTCGACACTCACAGAGGAATCAAAACCTATGGGGTACTTCCCGTTGACCTAGAACTCTGAAATTTGGCAAGAAGCATTGTGTTAGAGTACACATATAGGAAAAAATCCGATCCGAAAACTGGACATTTTCAATTTAATCACAAAAAAATAGTGTCGTTATGCAAGGAATGAGGGTCGAAATTTTAAAGTGAATTAACCGTATCATTTGGGGTATCATATTATGAAACAGCTTAATTAGCATGGTCTTTATTAGCGGTACATCACATTTTTCGAAGAAAACAGGAGTAGCAAATCTTATTCACATAATTTTTATCGTAAATTAAATTAAATTCCAATAATTACCTGTTTTAATTAAATTAGCATTAATTAAAACAGGATTTTAAATATTTTTACGATGTATATTTTTCGGTATAAAAAGGAAAATAAAAAAAAAATGATTTCCTCCTTTTATTTTACTAGTTTGTACAGAACCCTAGGCGAGTCTGACTCGCACTTGTCCGGTTTTTTTTAATTGACAATAGATAATAGTCATATCTCATAAACAAAATTGACAATAGACTTGTTTTGTTTTTGTCACTTTATTGTGACAAAAAAAGAGAAACAAAAAACAAAATATTGAGTAAGTACATAAAGGTTTCCGTCACCACCCGGCCTCAGCTCAGCAAGGTGCTAGTTGCATTTTAATGTCGGCCCATTAAGAATCTATATCAAAAATAAAACAAAATACCCGATTGCATGAGTAAGATTTTTGTACTGATACGATGACTGTAAGTTTTCGCGAGAAAGTATGCGCTAAATCATTGTTAAATTTATGTTGGTATAGAACGAAAAGGAACTCATATTTCCCCAGGATTCATTCGTGCCATTCCTATGTATAGCTTCGAGGAATAATAGACCTAATGATATTATATATTTTAGCTTGATACCTTCATACGTTTTGTGAGAAATATGTCAGATGAACGGGCAGACAGACATACTCGTAGACAGACAACGAAGTGATCCTATTGTGTTTCAGATTGGTCTCAAATTCTATGAAAATTAGTCCAGTAGTTAGTTAAAAACCTTTAAAACAAAATAACGCATTTTGAAGTCGGGACTATAATTATTTCTTTTCTAGATGTGGCAAAAAGCTTTCCAAGTTAATTATCACAGTTACACATAAAAAACATTTTTAGAAATTATTAACGTAAGCATGATTTTTACGCATGGAAAATTAACTTTGATTAAATTGAAATTTTGTCGAAAATTTGTGATGCTGTATTCTAGTTTCCTAAACGACGATATAAGTTAAAAAAATAAAAATAAAATTCATTTATTTCAGGTAATTGAAACCCATACAGTTAAAAAGAGTAATTACAAAGAAAAATAAATACAAATGCCGTTTTATAATAATAAGTCATAATAATAAAATCAATCAGTCATTTAATATCTTCAAAAATGTTGGTATGCGCGAGCGAGACGGACGATGGTCGAACTACAGTCTTCTAAAATAGATGCGTTTCAAACTAGTAATATTTTTTCATAATATACATCTCATTCAGGATTTTTTGTAATTAGATTCATAATTTGTATATGTTTCTATGTTCGGTATCTTGTAGAGTTCATAATCATCATCTTAGTCACAAGAAGTCCACTGCTGGACATAGGCCTCCTCCATGGATTTACAAAAAGGCCTGATAGAAGCGGCTTGCATCCAGCGTCTTCCTGCCACTGTCTTCCTGTCTTGTATGAATTTGTCTGTCCATCTTGATGTAGTTCAGTTAATTTATTTCTCAAATATAGGTACACCAGTGTACACAGTGTGTAGAGAAGCAGAAAAGATTGAAAGGAAACAAATTTTAACGGATTTAATGCGTATTATTTTATGTGAGCGACTTCTGCCTACATATGGAAAGTGTTGCATAAAAACAGTACGCGGCAGTAATTAATATTTTCGTAACAAAAAAGACAACTGTCACCTAGTCTCACCTGTGACCAGGGGGGCAATTCAGTTATTCAAAACCGATCCGTAACTGAACCTTGTGCGAAGAATTTCCTGTCGACTGCTATCATTTTTTGTTTTAGTAACGAGCGAAGGACGTGTTATGTTTCATCAAATGTGTCAATTGTATGTCATGAAAATGACTGAATCAAAAAAAAAAAGTCGGCCGACGGGAAACGCTCCACATATGGTTCAGCTACGAAGCGGTCTTGAATAACTGAATTGACCCCCTGGACGCTGAAAAGTATTCGAAACGTCAGCTCATAAAATTATGTAAAATATACGCGAGAAATTCGTTAAAATTAGTTTCATTTCTATGAGTACCTAACAATCGTGAAAACCTTAGAAAATATTATTTATGTTTTTATTATGTTTCAGATATAACAATCATTATTGAAAATGTACATTGTAACAGATATTGCAACAAGACCGCAGATATGTGGGACTGTGCTTACGATATTTATTGTACTGATGATGTGATTGCTAATCCAATTGACATGGACAGTTTTGATTATTTTGTATTTAGTAATAATGGTTATCGAAACCCCAGATATGAAGATTTAGATGAAAATGATGATGGAATCAGGATTCTAACTAGGCGTTCTTGTAATCCTATTCGATACGATTCTCGTTATTCTGGTAATTCATTTCATCCATTGTATCTGACTTATAGAAGATCAGACGTGACTTCTCAAATTATACCTAGTTTTCGTACAAATATTTTAATAACACAATTAGATTTGAGTTATAATGATTACGAAACAATTCCAATATTCAATGAAATGATCAATTTAATTCTGCTTAATATATCAAATAATGCTATAACTATTGCAGAACTATCCAACGGAATTGATTTTCCTAAGCTTACTGAAATAGATCTATCACATAACATCATTTCTGACATAAATTACGAATCTGGTAACATATATGCAAGGTTGAAGAAAATAGACTTGTCGTATAATTATTTTACAATAATTCCCGAAGCTGTTTTTGGTCCATTCAGTGAGCTAGAAACGCTAGATATCTCGCATAACTACATTGAAATGTTAAGTCCTATTACTTTTGAAGGCATGAAACAACTCAAATATTTAAACATATCTTATAATAGAATTTCAGATATTAACACTTCTTTGTTCCGGTTCACCGAATTGAATCTGCTTGATTTAAGTAACAATAATATAATAACCATTAAAGCTACTGATTTCGATAAATTGACAAATTTGATGAAACTTAATTTGGAGTCAAACTGGATTTCAGATATAGATAAGAAATCATTTCATAATATGCAATCATTACAAAATCTTTATTTGAATAATAATAAATTGAGTGATGTTGACAGTACTATTTTTAATAACATATTTAGATTAAAAAATATCGATTTGTCACAAAATGTTTTTAAAAAACTACCAAAAAGCTTATTTAGAGGCAAACATTTAAGTGGATTTTCTATCAAAGAAAATGAATTAATAGGATCTTTAGAGAACGGCATGTTTGAAGGTCTAGCTGTAGATGAACTAGATTTAAGTAACCAGTGCTTAGATTCAATTGAAGATAATGCTTTCAATGGTCTTGCAAACCTCGACAAACTTTTACTTAATAACAACAATATAAGCGTTTTGTCCGTGAAATCTTTTGGTACTCTTAGGAGATTAAGAACCCTAGATTTGTCTTTTAACAAAATACAAAATATAGAATTTGAAAAACATGATTTGTTCAATTTGTTGTCACTGTCACTAAGAAATAACCATCTTACAATTGTGAAACAAGAAAATTTCCACGGATTAAATCTATTGCAATTTTTAGATCTTTCAGATAATAAAATTACACAAGTCGAGTCGAATTCTTTTGTTTCATTAAAAGAATTGATAAATTTTCAGATATCGAATAATCCCCTTAAGGGCACTTTGAAAGAAAGTACTTTTGATGGATTTAGTTCGCTTCCTAGTCTCGACATTTCATGCACTTTATTATCATCTGTCCAAAACGGATCTTTTGTAGGGATGGTACAATTGAAAAATTTGAATGTTTCTAACAGCAAAATAAATCAACTTGAATACAACATTTTCGTCCATACAGGGGCAATTGAGTCATTAGATTTTTCTTTTAATGAACTCAAAGATTTTAATATTAACAGCACTGAGCTAGCTAGTTTAAGCATTCTGTACTTAAATAATAATTTTATTAAAATGTTAGACCCATCTACATTTGAAAATATAATAAATTTGTCTAAATTAAGTTTATCTCACAATATAATTCAAACTATGAATTATGTGTTTACAAACCAGATAAATTTACATATGTTAGATATGTCATATAATCCAAATTTAAATTTAACTTTGCCATTACTCAATTCAACAAAAACGTTAGACGTTCTCGATTTATCAGGTATTAAGACTACTATATCGTTCGCTAATATTAAAGAAATATCTTTATCACATTTAACTATCACATATTCGAATATCTCAGATGTAAAAACATTGAAATTGAATGAATTACGCCACTTGGACGACCTAAACTTAAAAAACAACGAAATTTCAAAATTGGAAGCCGGAAGTTTTAACAATTTAAGCACAATTAGGTTTCTCGACCTGAGCTACAATAAAATAAAAGAGATTCAACCTGGGATTTTTAAGGATAATACGATGATTGTGTCATTAAATATGTCCCATAATTTTTTAACATCTATTTCTTACGGCATATTTCATGGTCTGATATATTTAAGCACCTTGGATATATCTTATAATCTTATAAAAGATTTAAAGAATGAAAGATTTTACGAAGTTAAGAGTTTGAGTGTTCTAATAGCGGATCACAACACAATTGAAACTGTATCAGCAGAAGAATTTTTGGGAACCAGTCTCACTAAACTTAGCATAGGAGGTAACCCTATACCATGTGAAATTTTAGTAAATCTTAAACAACACGGTGTACCTTTTGAAATAACAGCCAGTAATTTGTATGAAAATAATGATGAAAATGTACATGGCGTCACATGTAACCGAAAACAAAGTATTTTAGATCGAACAATACATGTTAACAATGCTAATACAGCTGATAATAGTAATATACTTCTCAGTATAAGAGATATAATGTTAGATAACTTAAAAAAATACGAAACTGATAAAAATATTAAAAATTTTGTCGAAACCCATTTGATAAATATTACTGATCAAATTCATACATCTAATGCAGATATTAATAAAAAAATTACAAATTTTATAGATTCTACAGCGGATATTATATCTAAAAATAATGAAACAAATATTTTATTGAATAAGATTCATACTATAATTGCAAATAATGAGACAAATGTTCTGTTAAATGAAATTTTGAAAGTATTAACTTTAAATTCAGCAACCAGGGCACCACCCGTACAAGTAACTAAAGAAAACGCTACATATGAAAATTTATTATCATATATTAATAAAATAAAGCAAGATTTAGAAGAGACTTTTAGAGCAGACAAAGATAGCATACTTAATGAACTAGAGAATAAACTTGGGGCTAAAATTTCGACATTTAACTCTCAAAATAACATATCGCTTACAGCAGAAACACCAAAACATGAGAAATTGAGCGTATCAAATAATTCTTCAAAGTCTTTGTTTACAGAAACTTGTTTAGTTTTGATACTTGTGTTATTAGTTGGATTTGTAATATTTAAAGTTTATAAATCGGGAGTTTTTGTAAGGCAACATTTTTCAGTCAGCACTCGTGAGTTGCCAGGGTCTATGGATTCACCTTTGTAGAATTGTTGTTGATATAGCATTGTTTCAATAATAAGTTATCTATAAAATTAATCTCCAAAATTGTATAAATGTTATTTATGTACGTATAATTCTGTAGAAAGACATTATTGGTAACCTCAATTCATATTTAATAAGGATTAAGATAATATTTTATATATGTTACTATGATGACAATTTATTTTACGCAAGATGGTCCTACGATTGACCATCAACTCACCTGATGTTAAGAGATGAGTTTAATGTAGATTATTTTAAATTATTGTTGCCATTTTATTTAGATTAGATCTCGGGCCAAGCCCGGTCTTTTGGTGGGGCATCAGTGGGGCCAAGGCCACTGAGTCTAGTACAAATAAAATATATAAAATACAGTAAATGAATGTGCGTGGCTGATGGCACTACTGTACAGCATAGAGTTAATATAAAGCTGGGTTATTGTGATAAAATAGATAATGGCTTAAAAACCAGGCCATGGACTGATGCTCGCACACAGTAAGTACGATGTGATATTGCTGTGTGAGAGCATCAGAACGAGATAGCGGCACTTGCCAATTTCGTCTTAATATACAAAATATCAGGCAGGTGATATTGACTTAATTATTACGGAGCAATCTTACATACATATCAATAATTGTTGACCTTTATTTGCTTTTCTATTGTATTATCCAAATATTTGTTTGTATTAAATTGCTATAACTGTATAATCGTGGAACTGTCTGCATCAGTTCCACAGAGTATATACTCTGTGAAACTGATACAAATGTTTAATAAGTAATATAATGTAAGAAAATTCTTGAAGTTTTTTATTCACCCAAAACAGTCCTTATTCCTTACTTAAGTTACTTTCTAAGATTGCAACGAAGACGATACAGAATGAAGATGATGATAAAACATGTTAGCGCGGTTATGGCAGCAGCATTATGGGTACGTTTGGGTGAGGAGATTCCTCGTTGAGTTAAAGTTTTAGTTTTAGGTTGTGACGTTATATTATTGACATTGTTGTATGTAATAATATAATTGTAATATTGACGATTACTGAAATACAGACATCCTTTTATTTTATTTATTTAATACTTATAAATATAATTACAGGCTGAATTCTAATGCGTTAGAGTTGTAGAGCTATTCTGAAGGCATCACTAAACTAACTAAAATGTTTAAAATAACTAAATTCTAAAAACGAGCAACATTCCCATACAAATTTTGTTTCTTCTTTAAGTTTTGTGAATTTGTGAAATTGAAATTATACTTATATCGGTATTTCTATAAGATATAATTATGGGGAGTTTCACTAGAGGACTTGCAGAAAGTCAGCGCATTACCATCCATTTCTCGTTGAAATCGTACTCAGCGATATCGGTCCAAGTTCTTGATGCGTACTGCACAGGAATGGAATTCCTTGGCGCCATCTCTGTTTCCTGTGAATTACAATCTTGGAATTTTCAAGGCTAGAGTGAATAGTTATCTTCTAGATCGACGAGCTCCATCCGATCAGAGTTGTTGGTCAATCCTAGATCTATGTTGCGTAAAAAATCTCATCTACAATCTACATGTAGGGCTTGTCCAATGATCATCCTTGTGAATTCACCCAGAGTACAATAGAATGATCGAGTCCGTCGCATCCGCGACAAAAGTGTCCAAATTAGAATCAGATACTTTATTGACCTTATAACAGATTTGTTATACTAGGTAAATCAGAATACTAATATTATTAAAATTAAATTATAAAATTTACTAGAGAGCTCTTGTCTCGTCTGATCGACACAACACGTGACCAGAATGCTGGCCTCTACTTTGCTCAAAGAGTAAGTATCGCTATACAACGAGGTAATGGGGCCAGTATCCTGGGAACAATTCCCGCTGCTAACGGTCTTTTAGTTTTATTTTTATTCATGTGTGTGTATATATATTATATATCTATATTCCTGTTGATGTTACATTTGCTAAATTTAGAATATTGTTATTTAAATGAATGTACTGATGTTTTGAAATACATTTGACACAATTTTAATTTACATAATACTTGCAGCGAATTCCATAGTCATTTGAAATGTATTCTCCAAATTCTAGTAATTGCTTGTATTATTGAAAATTATAAAATATTCCATCGATGTGTTCGGTGACACGGTTAGGTCGCAAGTGTTGAGTTTATATTATAATGTAAGCCGCGCCTGCGCCTACACACTCGTAACTAGCTAACGGTGATAAGTATACGCGACTTGCTGTTCAATTTACTACAGGCAAGCCTGGACACAGGGATGATATTTTATCAGTTATTTATTTAGGTAAAATTTATATGGGACCACCTCTGAAATATGACCTACCATACAAAAAAGAATCATCAAAATCAATGCACAATTAAATTGGCGGAGTAATTGATTTTGATGATTCTTTTTTCGATGATGATTTTTTGATGATGGAAATCGGTTCATAACTTTGGTTTTAATAACAAAATAACTGTTATAATATCATCCAAGTAAACAAATTGGGTAATTTGAAGTCGGTTTTTTAAACTATAATTATTTTTTGTGATGTTCCTTTTTTTATAAAACCAAAAATTTATTATAAAAAAACATACGGCAGAGAATATTTACAACTTAAAAATAAAATTAAAATAAACATACATAACATGTGCATAAAAAGTAAAATAATAATAATAATCTACAAAACAAATACAATATAATATATAGATAGATAGATAACACTTTATTAAGAACCACATGATAACAAAATAACATTAAGTACTTAGGGCTAGGTTTTTAATTGGCGGCCTTATCGCTTAGAGAAATCTCTTCCAGGCAACCATGCAAGGACAGGAATTGTATGTTAAAAAACAGTGGCCTATAAAGAATAAAAGACCAACTAAATAAGAATGATTAGTAAACATAACATACAATAGTAGGTATAATTATATTGTATTTCTTCTTTCTGTTCTTTTTGTATGTTCTAGTGTGTTCTACAAATATAAATATGTCTATTGTAACATTTCCAACAATGAAATAGTTTAAAAAGTGTTAACTATTTGAACCTAAGTTATTCATATCCATAAAAACAAAATAATCATTGTTTTAAGTTCTAAGAAGAACACATTATCGAGCGGATGTAACTTTAGTAGATAATGCTGGACATTACGGGCTTCACTCATTGAAATTAGTGCTTGGGTTACACAGTTCGATATAAGATCTTTAAGGCTTTGTATATGTTATTGTAAAAGTCCGAACTACGGTAAATCTTAGGTTTTACCGGTAAATCTTGGGATTTACCGGCGAATCCCACACGATTTTTGGGCTTGTACAGTACACATAATATATAAGATGTAGCGAGAACCGAATCAAGAGATTATCGAACTCCATTGTTGAATTTTTTGAGTTGGTGAAAAAGAAAATTAGTAATTTAACAGATATAAGCTTAGAAAACTCGAAAACCACCGTTAAAAAAAAGCGGCTGAACCAATTTTGAGCTAAGAACATTCTCGATGAAATCCTCTTTCAAACAAAAAAAAAAAACTAGATCTAAATCGGTCCATCCGGTTGAGATACAGCGTCACATACAGACACATAGTCTAGTAAAAATAAATCTGTTTGTATAGAGCACATCACAGTATTAGCAACTGGGGGGATTCTTTGAAATTATGATAGGAAAATAACTAAAAATCATAGATCAACAATAATCCCCGATTTATAGACTAGCTGCGTTCCGCGGTTTCACTCGCGTAGTTATGAAAAACGGTGATGATTATGATGATGATAAGTAGCTTATGTCCGTCTCCAGGACCAAAGCTATCTCTATACTAATTTTCATAACGATCGGTTAAGCCATTTGAGCATGTAAAGGTAACAAAATTAGCTTTTATAATATCATTATGAAATTGTGTCAAATGTATTTTAAAACACCAGTACATTCATTTAATAACAATATACTTAGTCTTTTATGTTGTCACCAATCTTATTTTTATTAGACTAACAGATATACACGTCAAACTAAGTTATAAGTTTGACGTGTGTATGCAGCGACCCAAAAAAGAAGGCTGTTAACCCCTCTTTTTTGTAACTTGAATTCATTGTTTCATTTTTAAAACGACAAAAAACTGACAATATTTAGTGTTTATTATTCAATTATTATTTGTTGACTTAGATCGAAGTGAACCCTATAATTTTGCCAATTTCGAGACTTGTATCTATTACTGTTCCAAAGATACAGCCGTTTATGTGTAGGACAGACAGACAGACAGACAGACACCGTAGCCTCACGAATAGGCTCCCGCACCCTTTACGGAAGCTTAAAAACTAAATCGATAATGAAATAATGCTGTGACCATAATTTTACTATCTATCGATTTACTTCAGTATATTTTGAAAACATGACTTATGTTCTAGACAGTTGGTTAAATTAAGTACTTGTTTTAAGATAGCAGAATTTATATATGTATAAGCATTATGACCTCAGCTTATAATAGAGGAGAATTTGAATCACATATTGTTCGGGACTTCCCCATCAGTTACACTTATTGCAAGTTTGGGTGTGTCGACAGAATACTTTTTCTATTTTTACTCGACTACGTAAGAAGGAGGGTTATGTTTTTAGAGTGTGTGTATGAGTATGTACCTATGTATCTATGTATGTTTCTATATGATCACCTACATCATAAACGGCTTGGCCGATTTTGATTTTTTGTAATAAAATCTATTAATACTTCTCGCGCAAAAATTAAAAAAATGCGTTTTTTCGTAACCTCCAACGTTTTTTTTTTGTAATAAATGGTTTTACTAAAATATTCTAAAGAATGCGCATTTATAATCTTTTACAGCGATTTAACGCATACTTTATCACAAAAAACGTAAACTCAACACAATTAGCTTTTATAATATCTTTATGAAATTGTGTCAAATGTATTTCAAAACACTAGTACATTCATTTAAATAACAATATGCTTGGGTGTGTTTTTTGTTGTCACAAATCTTATTTTTACTAGACTATACATTTTGCAGAAACAATCGATATTAAATTCTGAACAAGAATTTCGAGTATGAGCAGTAGACATCACGAGTACAGAATTTATGCAAAAATAAATTCGTCAATAAGTCCATTCGAGAATGGTTCGAGAGCTACGATGCCATAGATTTTTATTTTTATTTTTTTTATTCGGTCATTAGGGGGCCAAATGGGCTTTGACAGCCCCGGCTGGTCACTGCGACCTTTCCAGATCTATTGTGACATCCCCTATTACATAGAAAGACATATAGATATGCACGGCAAATTTATAACATCCCTCTTTTTGGGTCGAGGGTTAAAAAGTTTGTTCTCGTGAGGCTACTGGTCGTAGAACTGTTAGTACACAAAGTTGTGTTTGACACAAACATAAGCTCTCTTGCCACGCAGCCGCCACAGACATTGTAGAACAAGGGGTTCACTGTGGTCAGGGAAATGTGGTGTTATCAGGAACTGATAAACCAGGCGGTATAATAATATGATGGAACGGGGCCGGGAATGTTTCATTCTATTCGGGAGCTCAGCATCTGACTGACGCAGCTCTGCTTCCAAGTCCGGTGCGCAAGCGTTATATATACTTATACCTCATCTCACTTCGAAATTAAATACAATGATTCTTCTGGCAAGGATCTTTATATGTAAGTTTTAAATTTTTACTTTATTGATTTGGCATAAGTCGCGTATTTCTTATATTTTAAGTAACCCGGGGAAAACAGGCGTTTTCCCGTTTGATTCCAGATTTGACTGTGTTCAGAGAATTTACTGGAAATGAGAGATTAGAGAGTTAAATGGAAGTCAGAGGGTCTCAATTAGGTTGTAGTTTCTGTCTCTTATCCTAACACAGTTCGCCGTTATTTATAAACCGATTTGTTTTTTTTTTTTGATTTTTTCTTATTACCCGACTGCGCAAGAAAGAGGGTTATGTTTTTCTTGTGCATACACAAGATGTAAGTATGTTTCTATATAATCACCTACATCCTAAACGACTGATCCGATTTTGATGTGCGAAGTGTTAGATTCGTCTTCACTCCCAGAGTGTCCTAAGATAACTTTTTAATAATAAAACTTTCGCAAAAAAATTGCTCTTCTGCGGTCGGGTATTATGTTTTTCTTTTAATATGTATACTTGTTATTTAAAAGGTTATACTTTCAAATACCAATTTCAAAATCATTTTAAAATGATTCGGTTTTGAAATTAAAACTAAAGCATCGTTCCGCACACACTCATCAAAATACGAGTGTGACGTTCTTGAAGAACCTTACCTTACCTTGAAGAACCATTGATGGAATGTGTGCGAAACAATGATTTAAGAAGACAATGGCTAAGAGGTAATCAAACTAGAGATGTAGAATTTTGTAATTTAATACTAGCATGCCCGGACTCGGAGCAGGCAAACATATTATATAAGTTAGCAGAATTAGGTTTAAAATAATTATTTTATCATTTGTTTTGTAATTTTGTTTTGTTGTTCTATAACTTCCTTAATTCATAATTTTTTTGGATTGCTTTGATTTAAAGGACGATGTGGTCGCGTAGCGAGAAAGCCCTTAAATTAATAAAAAAAAAACCGGACAAGAACGAGTCAGACTCGCACACCGAGGGTTCCGTACAAACTAGTAGATAAAAGAGGAAATTATTTTTTATATTTTTTTAATATTTTCCTTCATAAATCTAAAAATATACATCGTAAAATATTTAAAAACTGGTTTTAGCTTGTGATAATTAAGCTCTTTCGTATAATACCCCACATGATACGGTTAAAGCACTTTAAAATTTGGACCCTCCTTCCTTGCATAAAGACCCTATTTTATGTGATTAAATTAAAAATGTGCAGTTTTCGGAATTTTTCCATTATGTGTACTTTATGACGATGCTTCTTGCCAAATTTCATAGTTAAAGGTCAACGGGAAGTACCCCATTTGATTCCCTTGCGTCTTGACAGACAACAAAGTGATACTATAAGGGTTCCGTTTTTTCCTTTTGAGGTACGGAACCCTAAAAAACTACTAGAAAAATATGTCATCCGAATGAAATTTTGAAAACATGTAAAGTGGGAATAAATTACTTTTTATTATTCTTTTTGAAGTCGGTTTAAAATAAAACAATACTCCTTGTAAAGTACTACGGAACCTTATATAAAACGAAAGTAACTCTGTCTCTCTGTCTGTTACGGTTTCGCATCCAAATGGCTGAACCAATTGTTATGAAATTTGGCATGAATAGGCTATATTATATATATATGAATGAATAGGTTATATTTTATCATTATCATCACAATTCTTTTTTCATCAATACGCGGATGGAACCTTACTTGTAATGGTAAATGGATTACTTTCTCTTATGTCAATCTATTTTCTTTTCAGATGGACTAATAATCGTGTTCTCTTCAACTTACGTCCTGGCGGGATGTGACTGGTCATTCGACTCGTATAGTGACATAAGTTATGTCAAGATCTGCCCTTCGAACTCATTCCTAATCAACTGTATTTCTACGGTTGCCTCGAAATTTACCTCGTCTAGTTGTATATATAATGGAGACATGGTACCTATCTACTCTGACTATCTTAATATAGCAATCAATCTTGAAAATCCTGACGAAAATCCCTTCTTAGAAGACGCGTATTTTTTTACTAAATTAACTATTCAAGATGGATATTTAGTCACTATACCACAAGAAGTGTATAATATGTCAAGGTTAACAGATTTTAAAATGTCAGATAATAAATTGAGAAAAATAAATTTTTATGACTTTCTATCATTAAGAAATCTTAAAAGAATTAATTTAGCACACAACAAAATTATTGTGATCGAAACAAAAGAAACATTAAGTAATCATAGTGGCGTTCAAGATATAGATATAAGCTACAATTTTATTGAAACCGTACCAGATCATTTCATTAAAAGATTCTCTGGATTAGAGCATTTAAACATGTCACATAATAGCATAAGTAGTATTAGTAGACACGCGTTTGAAGGCACAATAGAGTTAAAAACACTCGATCTATCCCACAACAAACTACAAGAAGTTGAAAATATTTTCAACCAGTTACCAAGGCTGATTGATTCAAATTATGCAACACCTACAAACTTACAGAAGCTATCAAAGTTGGTTCTAGATGATAATTTCATAAGCAACATAAACTTTACGGATTTTTTTGAGACAGGAATACCAGAATTGAGTATTGGAGGAAACCTGGTCTCATGTAACGAACTTGCTAGAATAAAATTTTCACACATGGCAGAAAAGTTTGATAGTACTGTAACTGCAATTGTGTTGAATTTTGATAACGATAATATTAATGGTATACATTGCGAAAGGAAAGCTAAATGCGAAATAACGCATGCATTAAACGTTTCCGATGATCCTAATTCTAATTCCAGCATTTTGGTGTCATTATTAAAAAATGCAGTTGAAAACAACAGCAAATCTGTAGAAACTGTAATTGATATTGTTAATCGGAATGAGAAAAAACTTGAACAACTCATACAATCTACAAACAATTTTCTGTTAAACATCAGTGATCAACTAGCTGATATTAAGAATAGTATTCACGGTAAGCCTAACGTTAACGTTAAAACTACCAATTCCGGATATAATTCAGCAGATTTCATAAAAGAAGGTGATAATATATAAGTCACATGTAAATTTCCTTATTAATCTTTACAGAATAATCGTAAATTAGAAATAGAAATAAGTAATTATTGTGAAACGTAAACATTTTAATTTTTTAGTTTTATAACAAGAAGAAGAGAAAAAAATTGACAAGCGCGCAAGGTAGGGTTCCGTAGTTGCACTTCTCTATGTGCAGACTTAGAATAGAGCTACTATTTGATATAATGAATGTATATTTGTACAAAATTTGCTACTCAAAGTACATTTTATGAGTTCATCATCATCATCTCAATCACAAGAAGTCTACTGCTGGACATAGGCATCCCCCATGGATTTCTAAAAAGACCGGTTGGAAACGGCCTGCATCCAGCGTCTTCCTGCCACTTGTATGATCATATTCTGTCCACCTTGTGGCTGGTCGTCCTACGCTGCATGCGCCGATTTTATGAGTTGTTTTTTCTATTTACTTATCTAACAATACACCATACGATGTGGTAGATGAGAATAAAATAATTCATCCCACTTTACGTATAAGGGAGGTACCTAAAATAGTAAAGTGTTTTTTTTTTAATTTATTCTACGACTTTATCGGCATTATTAATATGCATATCTATACCAAATTAAAGCTTTCTAGAACTTATAGTTTTTGAGCACAGCCGCGGACGGACATACAGACGGATATGGCGAAACCATAAGGGTTCCTTATTTACTACGGAACCCTAAAAACCAAACACCCGACTTCAAATACGCAAATTCGTTTTTAGATGTTTTTTTTTCCAGTAATAATGTTTAAAAAACCAAGCTACGTAATCGATTTTAACAAAATTCGATGAAAGCAGTCTGAAACTATATCTATTCTTTCAAGTGAATTTTTTTTTTCAAATCAGTTCATATGATGGTGTTATAAAGTAACAAACATAAAAAAATGGTACCGAATTGACACGTCCTTATTTGAAGTCTGTTAAATTTTTTAATGAAAAGACTACAGAATACATTACAATCCATGTATTTATTTATTTTCTTAAGTATAAATTTTTACAATATTTTTATAAAATCACATTAAAAACATTATAAAAACCTACACCTAGATTGCCGCCGGCAACGGGGCAGGGCCCAAGCTGCTGGCGGTGGAGGCTACAGAGTGAGGAACCTCCTGACAATGCGTGCCGTGTCCAAGATAACTGCCTTCTGCATTCGACCCTTGACCCAACCATCAAGCGAGAGCCTCTTAAGATGTTGGTCAAGGCTCTTCGCTATTAAACCGTTTGCCGATACGACTATCGGAACAATGGTCGTCGAGTCAACATCCCACATGGCGGTTATCTCGTGAGCCAAGTCAAGGTACTTGCTGAGCTTGTCCTTCTCAGCCTTCACGAGATTCTCATCATGTGGGATGGTGACGTCAACGAGCACTGCCCGGCGTTGGGAACGATCTACAATCACAATATCAGGCTTATTGGCAACAATAGTCCTATCCGTGATAATAGAACGGTCCCAATAGAGCAAAGCACGGCCATTCTCAAGAACCGGCGCTGGTGCGTACTGATAGTACGGCACCTCGGACTCAACAAGGCCGTATTGAAGAGCAAGTTGCTGGTGGATGATCCTGGCTACTTGATTGTGCCTGTGCAAATACTCGCTGTTAGCAAGATGCGAACAACCGGAAATAATATGTCGGAGAGACTCTCCGGGACGGTGGCATGCCCGACAAATGTCGACCGTACCGTCTTTCATGATATATTTCCGATAGTTGTTCGTCTTGATAACTTCATCTGCAATCGCACAAGCAAACCCTTCAGTTTCACCAAAGAGGTCACCGAAGCTTAACCAGTTCACCGACGCAAGAAGGTCTACATCGGGTCCTGTTAAGGCCCGGTAGAACCTCCCGTGTAGTTCCTTGCCCTTCCATACGTCCCTACGATCTTCCATGCTGAGCACCGTTGGTTTGCGCCAGTTCTCTTTTGCCAAGGAGAGAGGCGTCAGGCCCTTGTCAACTGCCATTACATCGTAATGAATCCCACATTCGTTGTTGCGGAAATAATCCCTGAGACTGCACACCTCACGGTTATGAAGGTTCTTGGCATTTAAAAAGCCACGACCCCCCCACTTCCGCGGAATGTACAGTCTCATAACAGACGAGCGTGGGTGTAGCATGCGATGTGATGTCAGTTGCTGACGGACCCTTCTATCCAGGGCGTCCAGCTCAGTTTGAGTCCACCTTAGTATGCCAAAGGAGTATGACAATAGAGGCATCACCCAACCGTTGAAGGCGCGTGACTTATTGCCACCAGACAAAAGACTGTTAAGAACTTTTGACAGACGGCAAAAGAAACGCTCCTTCACCGATTTTTTAATATCCTCTACCGCAATACCCAACGACTCTGACATACCAAGGTATTTGTAGGTGTCGGCTTCGGAGAGGGACCTGAGAGTCATTGTCTCAGAAAGTTGCAAATTCGGAGAATTTACAACTTTCCCTCGCTCTACCTGAACGACCGCACACTTGTCTACACCAAACTCCATCTTAATGGCATTGCTAAAAACCTCTGTTGTTTTTAACAACGTCATTAAGTCTTGTCGTTTCGGTGCAAAAAGTTTGAGGTCATCCATGTACAACAGGTGAGAAATAACTTCACCCCCCCTACGAAGCCGATAGCCTAGACCTGAATCCTTCAGCAGAATACTGAGAGGGTTCAGTGCCAGGCAAAACCACAATGAACTCAAACTGTCACCCTGGAAAATGCCACGGTCAATCCTTATCAAGTCCTGCGGTGTAAAGGAGCCATCTCTACTGCCTGGTTGACGAAGGACTGTGGTCCATTGCCTCATACATGTGGCTAAGAAGGATCTCAAAGTTGCATCAATTTTACACAACTCTAAGATCCTCTTAAGCCATGAGTGAGGCACCGAATCATAGGCCTTCTTATAGTCAATCCAAGCAGCAGAGAGGGCCCCTTTATTCCGCTTGACTTGCTGGCTAATAGCCGTATCAATGAGGAGTAGCTCTTTAGTACCAATTACAATTATTATTATTTTGTATTATTACGTAATTACTCCTAGATTTAAGTATCTACTGTATTTCATTACATTTAATACATGTATTATTCATTTGTACTCATTGCAATATGCACTCGTAATAGCCTTATTAAACTGTATTTTGGTAGTGGTTGTTGTTATTTGACATGAGCTAATGAAATATGCCACTGTCTACGGCGGATTCGACTCGACAAAAAAACACAAAACTCTGAAGCAACTATATATACCTAGTGAGAGCTCTTAGGTTTCTTTTCAAATTATACATAATACAGCTGGTTTGTTTAATTGAATCGACAGCCAGTACACCGAATTCATTCTTTATTTTTAAACGACTTCCAAAATGAAGGAGGTTCTCAATTCGACTGCGTGTATGTATTTTTATGTTCAGCTATTACCCCGCCAAATTAAGATTTACTTTTGATAATTGGTTTTTTGTTTGGTAGGTAATACCTCAGAAGTAGTCCCATATAAATTTTATAAAAGTGGGTTTAGTAATTTCATTATTACAAGAAAATAACTGAAAAAATGTCATCCAAGAATTGCATACTTTGAAGTCAGTTTTTTCAGTTTTTTAAACTATAGTAATATATATGTTATAATTATATAAGCTATATAATATTGTTATTACGATATTGTTAAGCAAGTCAGTTGCCAATAAATGAGGCTCGCACAGGACTGGAAAGGATAGCGTAAACAAGAGGAGGCCTGTACCCACCCAGCAGTACCCACACAATCAATCTATTCAGCCCGTGTCCACACGGACACGGGCTGATTAGATTGATAGAGATATATTATAAACTTATACCTATCGCCGGCAGTGGATGATGATGATGGTGGATGATCAGGGCAATTCAGTTATTCAAGACCACTCCGTAGCTGAACCATATGTGAACCGTTTCCCATCGGCCGCCATCTTTTTTTTTGATTCAGTCACTTCTAAGTCATACAATTGACACATTTGATGAAACGTGACACGTCCTTCGCTCGTTACTAAATCAAAAAATGATAGCAGCCGACAGGAAATGCTTCGCAAAAGTCAGTTACGGATCGGTTTTGATGAATTGCACCCCTGGTTTAAGACTTGCGTGATTTGACCATTAACAGAAATTAATTTTAATAACTAATAATAAATGGTCACTCAGCTAACCACCCGTGGTACATTATGGTTATAGCAAGCTGACTAGAGCGGCTGTTAGTCTCCTCTCCACCCTAACACGAGATATATAACGTCAGGTATTTCTGACCACACTGTTACGACAACACCTAATATTTATATTTATAATAGTGTTATTTTCGAGCACTTTACTTCTTTCATCCCTCCCTCTGAGATGGAGTGGGGTGTGGTCACTCACACAGCTGGAACATATATAATTTAATTTAATTTTTGAATAGGGAATGTGCATGAATTTTATTTCTTAAGAATATTAGTTGTAATACATAAAATACTATAATACTATACTAAAAAATATTTCAATCGGTCAATCATCATCATCATCTCAGCCATAAGAAGTCCACTGTTGGACATAGGCCTCCCCCATGGATTTCCAAAAAGACCGATTGGAAGCGGCTTGCATCCAGCGTCTTCCCGCCACTTGTATGAGGTCGTCTGTCCATCTCGTGGCTGGTCTTCCTACGCTGCGCTTGCCGGTACGTGGTCTCCACTCGAGAACCTTTCGGCCCCATCGGCCATCAGTTCTGCGTGCTATGTGCCCTGCCCACTGCCACTTCAACTTGCTAATCCGCTGTGCTATATCGGTGACTTTTGTACGTCTACGTATCTCTTCATTTCTGATTCGATCTCGTAGAGAGACTCCGAGCATAGCCCTCTCCATAGCTCGTTGCGTGACCTTGAGCTTCCTTATAAGGCCCATAGTTAGGGACCACGTTTCAGTGCCGTATGTCATCACTGGTAACACACACTGGTTGTAAACTTTCGACTTGAGGGACTGGGGAATATTGGACGAGAAGACGCTTTTAAGTTTCCCGAACGCTGCCCAGCCGAGTTGGATACGACGATTGACCTCCCTCGTAAAGTTGGACCTGCCTAATCGGACCGTCTGTCCTAAGTAGACGTATTCGTCAACAACTTCAAGAGTGAAGTTCCCCACAGATATTGGGGTGGGCACTACATGGGCGTTCGACATAACCTTCGTTTTGTCCATGTTCATTTTGAGGCCCACCCGTTGGGAAACTCTATTGAGGTCTTCGAGCATCGTACTGAGCTCTTCCATCGACTTTGCCATGACTACTATATCGTCGGCAAACCGAAGGTGAGTGATGTACTCGCCGTTAATATTAATGCCGAGCCCTTTCCATTCCAGAAGCTTATAGGCATCTTCCAAACCGGCGGTAAACAGTTTCGGAGAGACAACGTCTCCCTGCCTCACGCCTCTTTTCAATGAAATTGCCTCTGAGTTCTGGTCTTGTACTCGGACTGACATGGTGGCGTTGTTGTACAAGCACTTTAGCACTTCGACATACCGATAGTCAATACGTCAATGAGTCAATCAATCTCGTCAATCGGTCAATAAACTTCTAAAAACATTTACGGCCTTACCGAAAACGTTACTTAACTTTTTTTTTTATACTCTATAGATCTACGATTGACCACCAACTCGCCTGATGTTAAGCGACGGTGTGGCCGAGGATGGAGCTCGTCGATCTAGAAGATATCTATTCACTCTAGCCTTGAAAATTCCAAGATTGTAGGTCTCAGGAAACAGAGATGGCGGCAACGAATTCCATTCTTGTGCAGTACGCAACAGGAATGTGGATCGATATCGCTGAGTACGGATTTACTTCAAGCATTGCTAAACATAATATTTTGTCAACTTCTCGCTGACACGTAATGACACTTTCGAAAAGAAGACAGAGAAATTAAGACGATGGTTAAAGTTAGGAAACGTTTTCCGGTAAGGCCCTTAAAGTTTCTGGGGAAGGATGCTCTGTTCCTCTCTCGCGACACATCGTTTGTATTGTATGGCGAACTTTAACCATGACGTCATTAGTAAGTAAGTTCGTATAGACTGAGTGGCCAGCCCTAGTGTCAGAGTTATTAAGCCGCCGAAAGGCCAACATGAAATTAAATTGCTTGTAACTTTCTTATTTTCGAAGGTATTTTAATTATGTTTTTGTGGAATAAACCTATTTGTGGTTAGCTTTTCTATGACCAAATAAAAATAAATCATGCACATTTCCTATCGAAACATTTATTGGCCCCTTACTGCCGTAAGACCAACTCGTGTGCCATGACGGTAATTAGTATGACACTCATTTATGCCGTCACGCTCTCACTACGTCATCGTTTTCGATTCACATAAGTATACGTGTATATCTAATATACAATTAGTTATTTCTATTGTGTGAGTTATAAATTGCGTACTCTTAATATTTATCTGTAGTATATGTGATGCGTTCAATACACGCACTTTGTATTTCTGACAATATTATTTTACGTCGTAAAGTAGCTAGATAATATTATAATCGCCGTCTTATACTGCGCTTGCCAATGTGTGCTCTCCATTTGAGAAGTTAGCGGTCCCACCCATCGGCTATGTGTCCTGCTGACTACGCTGTGCTACTTACTTTTTGAATTTCGGCTATCTACAGATCGTATATTACTTTTTTATGTATGTACACGAATTACTCCTTCATTCGAGAAGTAATTTTTGTGTTTCCTGAATTGGTGTATAGAGAAAGCTCCCAAGTTGGTCCCATAATTATTTTATAAACATCGCTTTATTACTTTTTAAATAATATCTAAAAATATAAATATTTTCATTGTATTCCTGAGTGAAGTGCGTCAGATTATAGAATCGCAAAGTTCCACCGACACGCTTTTCTTTGCAAGTGAAGAGAGGTCTCTTTAAAAAGTTTACAACCGTGAGGGATTTAGTAAGTTGCGTTTGAAGTCGGTTTTTTAATAGAAAAATTATTGATTCCAATTTTGAATGTAGTCGTTTTTCACACGCTGCCCGTTGTTAGTGAAACTGCACCTTTACGTCTAATGGTTCCGCCCCACCTCAGGTCACGCTCGAACTCCCCTCGTCTTATTTAATTAAAGAAAAATATAAATTAGAATACATTTTAAAGGCACGTCGCGAGCCCTCTCGTGAAATAATTTCAGGAACGTATTTTAATTTTGTTATTAATTTTTTTCACTTTACATGACTTTGGATGGCGTGTATTTTGCTTCGTGGCGTAAGCAAGATTAAGAAAAATATCGCAAACATTTATTTTCATTAGAAAAGTTGAGTAATATGAGTAGTTTAAATAAAATCCATCGCAAATCACCTAATAAAAGTAAGTTCGTATAGACTGAGTGGCCAACCCTAATTAGTTATTAAGTCGCCGAAAGGCCTCTGACTTGGCTTGACGGATTGCTGAACAACCGGGACCTACAATTTAACGTGTCATCCGACCCACGGTAGCGCTCAGAAAGAAATGACACTCACGGTCACCCATCCGAAGACTGACCGGTCCGTTCGTTGCTTAACATTGGTGATCGCTGGAAACACCTAGTCAAGCTACGCCACGAGCGCTACTAATGATGTGTTCTAATCAAATTTGAAGCAGATTCTAGACATACAATGAGTATGATTGCTGTAGGTACATACTTGTTGATTTACTTATACATAAATAGCATTGCATGCATTATAAGCTGCACCAAACATATTAAACATTTGGTTACCTACGGTTTAAATTATCTACTTTGATTTCATACCACGATGATAATAATTGTAGGCGGTCGTATTTCAGACGTTAACGTATCTCCGGAGTGATGAAAGAAATATCCAGTTAACTAATCGAATCTAAGTAACACTACTTGTATTAATGTTATCTATACTCGCACATTAAAATCGGTCAAGCCGTATATGTAACAAGTATACTGTAGGAGATAATATAGCATACCTACGTATTTTCTTGTGCAGTTGAAGAAAACAATATAGTTATGAAAACTGAAAAGCCGACTTCAAAAAGCAAATTTTGATTTAAAAACCAAACTATAAATCGATTTTGATGACTTTACTATTGGACTATTTTAAAGTTTGAAAGTATATCCTTTCTAATAATAATTAAAAAAACAGTTCGTAAATGACGGATTTATGAGGTAACAATTATGAAAAAATACCACCGAATTCATTAACTCCTTTTTTAAAGTCTGTTATAAACATGAATGAACAATGTTATAACAATCCCCACCCAGGGTAAACATTTGTGTGATGAGCATGGATGTTTGTTCTGTGTCTGGGTGTTTCTATATATTTACAAAAAAAATGTATATATGTATTCTATCAGCCATCTAGTTCCATAGTACAAGCTTTGCTTAGTTTAGGCTAGATGGTGTTGTGTGAAATGTCCACAAATATATATTTATTTATTTATTTATTATTTAATTACCTTTTCGACAATAGTGGAGGTGAAAAGAGGGAAAATTTACGAAAATCACATGATTTTGTTAGAGGAATGTAATTTATTATTTGAACGTAAATCAAGCATTAAAGCTAAACTTCCGAAATATGGATGGGACGGTAGGGTACTATTAGAACAGGATAGTAACTTAAGTACAACCAGACCGCGGCGAGAGCGGGAGCGGGATTTCTAAGCATACGCGAACGCGTTTGAAGTCGCGGCCAACAGCGGCTACACTATTTTATTTCTATCAGGGATAAAATAGTTTAGACTAGGTCAGAATTAGTAAGTTGAAGTGGCAGTGGGCAGGGCACATAGCATGAAATAACTGATGGCTGATGGGGTCGAAAAGTTCTCGAGTGGAGACCACGCACCGGCAAGCGCAGCGTAGGAAGACCAGCCGAAGAGACAGAAGAGCTCATACAAGTAGCAGAAAGACGCTGGATGCAGATTGATTCTAAGCACAGTCTATTTGAAAACCCATGGGAGGCCTATGTCCAGCAGTGGACTTCTTGAAGCTGAGATGATTATGATGATGACGCCCAAACTAGTGTCTTATAAGTAGCTACAAAAATAACAAGTATGTATATTAAAAGAAAAACAATATACCCGACTGCAGAAAGGCAGGTTTTGCGGTCTAACTTACGATTTCGTTACGCTTGATACGCTGTTGAGCGTACGTTTTTGTAAGAAAGTATGCATAAAATCCCTCTAAAAGATTATAAATGCTCATTCCTTAGAATATTTTTTCAGTTATTTGTTCATTACAACATAGTTCGTAGGAGGTTACGAAAAAACATTTTATTTTTGCAAGTGATTTATTACAATAATATGCATATAACACTGGAAATGAAGACGAATTTAATGACACCTCGCCTATCAAATCGGTCAAGTCGTTTAGGCTGTAGGCTGTCATATAGAAACATACATACATATCCACATACATATATACATACATACATACATACATATATACATACATACATATACATATACATATATACATATACATACATACATATATACATACATACTTACATAAATACATTGTACCGTTCCGGTATACCTACTTTAAAAACGTAAATATCTACATCGGAGTATGTTGGCAAATACAGTTGACAGCGGCTGTCATGCACTCCGTCCAATGGGAGCGAATTGGATGTCAACGCTGCCATCTTGACGATCGCCGCCGTGGTAGAAGGATCGAAAACCATAAAATCTCATCGAAGCAATATAAAATTATAACCCGCGGGTTCAGGACGATATACCAAACCTTTAACAGTTTTTTGAGTGTGCAAAATACGCCAGCTAGCCGAGATTGGTGGTGGAAACATCATCGGAGGCCGGAGCAGACCCAGGTACGTGAGTGCATGTCTCTTTGCTGCGCCTCATACTCTGAACTTATCGGAAAAGTAGAATACGTTATTTTTCCCAGATGTGTAACAACCACCAAGCTCTCCCGTAAAAGGTGTGACATTACAACATACACTCGAAGTACATAACCATCCTTCTTACGCAGTCGGGTAAAAACTACGAGTTACACGCGTCTGTTGTTTCGAAATATCCGAATATAGTTTCAACCGCATTCGGCGGTCTTATTCAAAGGAGCAGCGCAGACCACATAAAGACTATTTTAGAAAGGCCATTTCTAATTTGTTCTAGAATTGGATGTGACTGACACGATTACAAAACAGTTACAGGAAAGTAGTTCGAATAAAAGAAACAGAATTTACGTCTTTTGTATAAACACTTTTTACTGTGACAAAACATCATTTATCACTGCGCGAGGTCGAAACAATGCCCTATACTGTTAATTATGTTACGACAACAAAGGGACTGATGCCACACACATTTGAACAACATAGAATAACTGTTAACAATTTCTAACTATTACGTGTCTAGATCGTTGAGGCTGCTGTTTCAATGGCAAACAAATTGTGTATCGTGTGTGTTTCGTGGCCGACTAGGCAGCTCCAACTTTGCGAGAGAGGTCGATCGTCGAATCCAACTCTGCTGGGCAGCGTTCGGGAAACTCAAAAGTGTCTTCTCGTCCAATATACTCCAGTCCCTCAAGTCGAAAGTTTACGACCAGCGTGTGTTACCAGTGATGACATATGGCACTGAAACGTGGTCACTTATACTATGGGCCTTATAAGGAAGCTCAAAGTCACGCAACGAGCTATGAAGAAGTCTCGAAACGAAGAGATCCGTAGTCATACAAAAGTCACCGACATAGCATAGCGGATTGGCAAGTTAAAGTCACAGTGGGCAGGGCACTTAGCACGTAGAACTGACTGCCGATTGGGCCAAAAAGTTCTCGAATGGAGACCACGAACCGGCAAGCGCAGCGTAGGTAGACCAGCCACAAGGTGGACATAAGAAATCATACAAGTGGCAGGAAGACGCTGGATGCAGGCCGGTTCCAACCAGTATTTTTAGAAATCCATGGGAGAGGCCTATGTCCAGCAATGGACTTCTTGTGGCTGAGATGATGTTGATGACTCGTTAAAATAAAAATAAAAACCTTGGCCATGATAGTTTTCCTTTTAATTTCATCGTATTTTAAGCTACTAGCATGATTTTTTATATCTCCAAAGTCAACCGTTTAGCCAGCAGACACAAAAATTATCATTTCAAAGCTTTTAATTCTGCAAATGTGCCCTAAAATAAAATAAAAATGGTTTCGACATCCCCATCATGTTTTTTGATTTTATCTATTCAACGATATTCCACACGATGGGGTAGAGGAGAAAATAAAACCGGCCAAGTGCGAGTCGGACTTGCGCACAAAGGGTTCCGTACCATTATCTATAAAAACGACAAAAAATATGTCTGTTGTATGGGAGCTCCCCTTAAATATTAATTTTATTTTAATTTAATTATTTATTTTTCAAGTGAATAATATAACTCAATATTCTGTGAATATTTCAAACGTCTATCTGTTGTCGTTATCAATATCGAACAAAAACGAGCAAAAAAATCATGTTTGTTGTATGGGAGCCCCCTTAAATATTAATATTAGTCTGTTTTTTAGTATTTGTTGTTATAGCGGCAACAGAAAGACATCATCTGTGAAAGTTTCAACTCTCTAACAATCACGGTTCATGAGATATAGCCTGGTAACAGACGGACGGACGGACGGACAGACAGCGAAGTCTCAGTAATAGGGTCCCGTTTTACCCTTTGGGCACGGAACCCTAAAATACCAGCTCCAAGCTCTAGAATCGGTAGACCGGCGTGCTGTCCGACTCATTGGTGACGATAAGCTAGTTACTAAAAAGCTACTCAGTCTGGAACACCGCCGTATGGTAGCAAGTCTGTCAATTTTTTACAGGATACATTTCGGAGAATGTGCTTCTGAGCTGCATGACCTTATTTTACCATCTCCTTTCTACCACAGAACTAGTAGAAAATCAGCACACTACCACCCATATATTGTAGATTTACCCAATATTCGTACTAAACGGTTTAATTCTACATTTCTTATCGGTACAGCGAAAGAGTGGAACAAATTG
Organism: Lycia hirtaria; assembly: GCA_947563715.1. Classification (NCBI taxonomy): domain Eukaryota; kingdom Metazoa; phylum Arthropoda; class Insecta; order Lepidoptera; family Geometridae; genus Lycia; species Lycia hirtaria. Next base: position 17,223,232 of record OX387384.1, read on the forward strand.
CCGGCTTCTTTGTTCCCTGAGAATTACAACATTGGTCTTTTCAAGGTCAGAGTGAATAGGTATCTTCTAAGTCTGCGTGCTTCATCTTCGACCACATCTTCGCTTTCCGACAGGCGAGTTGGTGGTCAAACGCGGACTTATTCGTGTTAAAAAAAAAAAAACCCCCACTTTTCGTGTACGGGAGCTACCCCATAATTTTATTTTCAAGATTTTATTCTACGACTTTCTCGGCATAACTAATATGTATATCCATGCCAAACTACAGCCTTCTAGTACTAATAGTGTTTAAGTAAAGCCGCGTCGGACAAACAGACAGACGGCCATGGCGAAATTCTCATAATTTCGCCATGGCCGCGGTTCCTTGTTTACAATGGAGCTTTAATAATAAACCAAATCAAATAATTAAAAATTTGCTAAAAATTGGGTCTCTCACTGTGTATTGACATGATCTGGAGACGATAAATTTAAACATCTGATTTTCTCACTGTCTTGTGGCATGATGTGGTACAGCTTTCTCTAAAACCGTTCTATCTTGTAACTTTTTATTCTGAATCCATCCATAGCTTTGTTGAAGTAAAAAGGGTTTCCAAATGGACATTTTAATAAAAAATGTGCTTCGGTGACATATTGATGGCATTCTGTTTGGATTTCGAAACGTTGGACCTTTCAACGAAAATACGTTGAGAAAGGGAGTGACCGAATCTATCGGGATAATAATGTATAGCATCGATGGGGTCCCTGAGTAATATAACATATGACATGATGGTGATCATTTGGTACTGATTTATCAAAATATATAATTGCGTAAATAATTGAGCAAGTCATTAATTTGTTGTCCTTTTCAACCGACTTCCAAAAAGGAGGAGGTTATCAATTCGACTGTTTTAGATTCGATGTTTGTTACCTCATAACTTCCGACTGGGTGAACAGATTTTGATGAGACTTTTTTTATTTGATAGTGAACGGGACGGAGGTCCGAGCGCCGCCACTTAGCGAGTGGACTGTATTACGGATCGATGAGGTGGTGACGACGTTCGTAGTCTCGTTCAATATGTGCTGGGATTGGGAGAATAAGAGAAGAATAACAGAACTCTTCTGGATGGTGGTTCGGTCGGAAAGCAGCCGACAAGACATTTTATTCACAAACTTAGATCTAGATTACAATTTGGGTACTAACCCCTATTCTAGACTTACAGAACAGTCATAACCTTACAAATATCTCACTAAATGTAGGCATTTATCAATTCTAACATTATTTAATTATCAAATCACATACATGTCCCGCCTATACCGAGTTATCAATTACCGCACTTTCTTACTTTAATCACGCGCTATAACAATTTGCGAGTCCATTGCGCGTTCTAATATTACTACATTGCTGGCCATCAAAGATTTTACACTTATTCGCTCACTATTACCGGTTCATCGGTTTGTTCATCACACGCTCGTCGCGTACAGATAGCTGGTGCTTTCCGTGTGGTCTCATTTCAGTTTTGGCAATGGAATCCATTAGATGTCGATTGCTTCAGTTTCTTAAACTATAATTATCTCATCGTATGATTGACAAGATGACGTCATAGTACGTTTCTTATTCAGTAAGAGGCTTGCGTTTGACCACCAACACATTTAATGCTCGACGTTGCTGTCGACGATGGAGCGCGCTTACCTAGAAGAAATCGATTCTATAAAGATTCTCAATTTATATAATTGTTTATTCTACTTGAATTTATCACAAATACTTTCATGTCCATATCATGTTATAAGAGCGAAAAAGACGTCTTTGGCGTAGCTTCGCCACAAAAGATCCTCAATGCAGATTCGAAATAAATGGTTTGTCTCATTGATATGTCTGTATATATGTTTTTTTGGATATATTCTTCAATCCAAAGCGATGCTGGTGTCTCCTAGTTCTCATTGATCACTAGTTTACTCGTAAGTTCGTTTACATTATAACTCATAACAAGTATCTATAAAATAAATAAAATAAAAACCCGACTGCAATAAAGCAGTTTTGTAGTCTAACTTACGATTTTATTACGCTTGATACGCTGTTGAGTGCACTTTTATTGTGACAAAGTATGCGTAAAATCGCTCTTAACGATTATGAATGCGCTTTCTTTAGAATTATTCTAGTAAAATCACTTGTTTATTACGAAAAAGTTCGTTGGAGATTACGAAAAAACGCATTTTTTTTGTTGCGAGAGATGCATTGCTATTATTACAAAAAATAGCTCTCAAAAATGACTCTCAGGGAGTGAGCCTACCAATTAATTTGTTAATTTTTATTTGTGTTAATGTAGGTACTATCTGTTATTATCACAATAAAATACATGTCTATGTCTACAAATCTGACGACATCAAAATCGGTCAAGTCGTTTAGGCTAAAGGCAAAAGGACAAACATGTATACCTACATACAAACATACATACACTCGAAAAACATAACCCTGCTTCTTACGCAGTCGAGTAAAAATATCAAATACTTGGAGAAACTGAAAAAGTGGCGAACTTTTCCCCAAGCGTTCTAACCTTACAAAAAGATGTAATTTCAGCGTTTCTGAATAACATAATTTGAGTAAAGTGTAGAGTAGATACGAGTATGGCGTCGTGGAAAACGATGCAGCTACGCCGCGAGTGGGGAGCGGCAAAAAGAGTTGGCGGTGAATACACCCAATTACCAGCGCGAGGTTTTTGTGCAGCGTTGGAGCTTGCGCACTTTCAGGCTTTTGCAGGAAAGGTGAACACTTTTTATCTCTGGCTTCGTAAAAAAATAAATGCCATTATGAACTTTATGTATTTGGTGATTAGGCCTTTTTTAGGGTTTTATAATACGAGGACTCCTATGGAAAATAAGGTGTTTCACATAAAAACTACGGACCCTTCACGTCTATATGAGATGTCGGACAATAGTTTAAACTGTATCCGTTGGCCAAGTGGGAGTGATGTCCAATTGTGGACATTTGGAATTGTAGTAAATAGAGGTGAGTAACCGATAGCTTTATAAAAAAAAAACCGTACAAGTGCGAGTCAGACTCGCCCACCGAGGGTTCCGTACAAACTAGTATATAAAAGGGGGAAATCATATATTTTTTTATATTTTCGTTCATAAATCGAATAATACACATCGTAATTATTTAAAAACCTGTTTTAGATTATGCTACTGAAGCTCTTTCATATGATACCCCACATGATGCGGTTAATTCATTTTAAATTTAGGACTCTCATTTCTTGCATAAAGACACTATTTTTTTGTGATTAAATAAAAAATTACCAGTTTTCGGATTTTTTCCTATATGTGTACTCTAAAACAACGCTTCTCTTGCCAAACTTCATAGTTCTAGGTCAACAGGAAGTACCCCATAGGTTTTGATTCCCTTGTGAGTGTCAAAATGTGCGTTTTTTACGATATATTCGGCTGTAACTTTTTTACGAAAACTTAGAAACTTTATTTTTCTTTCTGCAGCAAGATACTATGGATCTGCGTATATGGTTTTATTTTAATTTCAACTCGATACCTTCACGCGTTCCCGAGATAAAGGTCTTGACACCCGACGGACGGACAGACGGACAACAAAGTGATCCTATAAGGGTTCCGTTTTTTTATATTGAGGTACGGAACCCTAAAAAAGTGTATATGTATTCTAGCAGCCTAGTTTCTATAGTACAAACTTTGCTTATTGAAATGAAACAAAGGTTAACGTATTTATCTCGTATGTTTTTTTATAATTTTATGATCTGTCATTTCGATAAGTAATCCTCGGCTACACCGTCGCTTAACATCAGGTGAGTTGGAGGTCAATCGTAAATCTATCTTGCGTTAAAAAAACACATTTATTGTTTGGATTCGTTTCGTAAAAACAACATGCAGATTGAATTGATAACTTCCTTCTTTTTGGAATTCGGTTAAAAAGAGTAGCAATACTTAGTCTCTTCTGTGGTTCGCTTGGAATGGTTATTTAGGTTGAATTACTCGAGCTATGTTAGATGCTGCACACAAATACCGTAAGCAAGACAACGTAAGAAAAAGTACGGAAACTCCATCGCCTTGGATCACCTTATTATGGTTATTGACTGTGATAGTGATCGCGTGCCGTCCTTCCGTGCTGTGACTGTGACTATTTTGTCAAAAAGTAAAAACTTACAGTCGTCAATTATATTTCATGTGCATATAGGTCCCGCTATATAATTACGATATACTTAATGTTACAAATTTTAACAGATTTATCACGTATATTTTACATAATTTTCTAACCTCACGTTTCGAACACTGCCCCATCTGTGGTCACAGGTGACACAGAGACTAGATGACAGTTGTCTTTTGTCATGAGAATATTAATTACAGCTTATTCAGGTCAGGTAATAATATTATGTAGGTACAATACGCGATAAATCCGTTAAAATTAGTTTCATTTCAATGAGTAATACTTAATTGCGAAAATCTTAGAAAACAACAAGAATTTCAAATTAGAGCAGTAGATCTCGCGAACACAGACTTTTTGGTAAATTGTTGCTTGTGAGGTCCACTGTTCATAGAGCTACTAGTTAAGTGATTATTCAATTTTCTGCGTACGATTTGGGGAAGGGAGCCGGGTCATGACCCCTTTGACCCCCCTCTTCGAACCACCTTAATTTGTTGTATCTTACGTGTTAATTAATTATTTAATACCAAAATAGTTTTGTCAACCATCCTGTGACATTATTTATTATGAACTTGACTTGTTAACTTGGGCGTTATGAATAAATTATTTGTATTTGTATATACCTACTTTAAGTGGAGTGTGGCGTTATTTGGCAAGTAATGGAGACCTAAGCTATCGTATTTTTGAGAGGCATAGACATAAAATTATTGAATTTATTTCTTTTTAGGGTTCCGTACCCAAAGGGTAAAAACGGGACCCTATTACTAAGACTTCGCTGTCTGTGTGTCTGTCTGTCTGTCTGTCTGGCTGTCTGTCTGTCTGTCTGTCTGTCTGTCTGTCTGTCTGTCTGTCTGTCTGTCTGTCTGTCTGTCTGTCTGTCTGTCTCCAGGCTGTATCTCATAAACCGTGATAGCTAGAAAGCTGAAATTTTCACAAATGATGTATTTCCGTTGCCGCTATAACAACAAATACTAAAAATTTAAAAAAATAAAATATTAAGGGGGGTCCCCATACAATAAACGTGTTTTTTTCGTATTTTTTTGCTCAATATTAAAAACAGTAACAGGTAGACGCTTCAAATTTTCACAGAATATTTACTTGTATATTACCTTTCAAAATAAATAATTAAATAACAATAAAGTAAATATGAAAGGGGGGCTCCCATACAACAAACGTAATTTTTAAGCAATTTTTACTCGATTTTCTATTATAGATGATAGTACGGAACCCTTCATGCGCGAGTCCGACTCGCACTTGGCCGATTTTTTATAATACTAGGTTTGCGGTTGACTACCATTTCGCTTGATGTTAAGGGACGTTGCGATCTACGATGGATCGCGCTTACCTAGAAGAAAGGTCTTTTGAAAAAGTAATTAGGCTAACAGGTCACAGCTTCTCGGATCCTTAATCTTTTCGCTACTTAACAAGTAGAACAAAGAATTATTAAAAATACTTATTCTTTTACTATTAGAAAAAGTTGCATCTTGCGATCGGTATCACAATCAGTATCACGTACAAGCAATAAGCGCGCAGTTTACGATTAAAAACAGTACAGCCCCCGAGAGGCTAGCATGCCATTAACAGGACGCGTGAGTTACTTTATGACCCATAACGGAGATCGTCGCGTATCTTACTGGACTGCCCTTCGGGGGCTTTCCGTAACGTATACATGTACCTACTACTGTACTGTACCTACGGAACCGGACTTGTAAGTGTACAGGGCTCACAGCGGAACTACATTTGACTAATACACAAGCCGCCTCTTTCTATTTAGAAACCACCTCTAACCACTACCATAACTACCATAAAAACTACCATAACTATCATACTTATGGTACCATACCTACCATACCATAATAATATATATGCCATATTTATGGTAGGATTTTTTTAAAAAGCTTATCCAAAGACGACGTACTTCGGCCTACTTAACACACGATCTTATTACATCGATGTCGGTCCACGTTCTTGAGGCGTACTACACAGGTATGGAATTATTTGCCGCCACCTCAGTATCCTGAGAACTTTCATGGGCCTTGTTCCATCCTGTCGGATGATTTAAGCAGCGTCATAAAGTGGAGTTACACCGTCGTTGGTGACTGAATAGGCCAATCCGGGAACCGCAGTTGCGGCTACACCGCTGGCAGACAATGAGAACTACAATCTTGGATATTCGATATTTTTGAGTGTTTTACACACTGAAGTATCTACAAAATGGTACATATCGAGATAATGCGGGTTCAAGTCCCGTCGGATGCGTGTAATTTTTTTACTGTCTATAAATTTGTATACTTTCGGAATTTTCGAAGTTAGAGTGAATAGATATCTTCTAGATCGACGAGCTCCATCCTCGGCCACACCATCGCTTAACATCAGACAAGTTGGTAATCAATCGTAGATCTATCTTGCGTAAAAAAAATACATATATAATATACTCTATACATAAACAAATACTCTGATTCGTGGGGTAAATAGTTATAGATTAGACATATGCTATTCACAGAGAATTTCTTAGCTTTTTATTAAGATGAAAAATAAGAAAAAATTATGTATAAGCAGACGACTCGAAGTGCATACCAAATACCTTGATGAAAATAATACAAACTTGTACAGTCGTTTACAAAAGTGCAACTAAGATTTCATTTTTGAATAGTGTTGTCTTTGACAAAGGTATATAAATATTACTTTCATTATTTTCCAAATTCAAATTTATTACGAAAAGAATAAACATTACATGATTTTCTATTGATCACCACACTAGGGCAAGCCTATCTCGTGAGGTCCATGTTAACATGTTAAAAGTATTCAATCTTTAGTTGGCAACATATTTGAAACTACATATTGAAAAACTTAATTTAAAATGTTAATATAATAGAAGTCTTATTTCATAGAATACAGTATTGTTCTGTATCTAAAATTCCACATCTCGCAGTTTTACCAATGATCGAGAACCTTATAAATACTACATCTAGAAAAAGCGGCTTATGCTATATCTGTCAGGCACTACGTTACGCAGAATAAAACTTTTTGATAGATAAATATATTATGTAGGTAGATAATACCAGAGATAATTAAATAGATTAAGATAAATCAAATCTAAAACACTATTATTATTAACGGGATATTTACCGTGGTTCGCGTTAATTTAGAGCTCCCGATATTTCGGCACAGTTACATGCACCATGTTCACGGGCGACTGAAGAATGTGGGTGGATGATACGGTTAAGTGTTTTAATGAATGATCGTGATAGTTTAAAAAAGTAATCAAATCTAAGTTGTACGACCAGTATGTTGATTTATTGACGTATATGTGCGTCATCAAAGATAGCATACACCGGCACTTAAGCATGGTAGGTAACTCATTATAGGATAAGAATGTAATTTTGTTCACGACTGTACTATTTTAGGTATTACATTCCTAGATCGCAATATAGAGAGGTCACGACCAGATTATTGTGTCGTCTGCGCCCCTTCAACATGTATGAAGAAATACTCGAACATAATGATCGCTTAGATTGTTACAGCGATGAATTACTTAAATATTTCAGACTTAAATCGAATGCCTCCAGCTTCTTCATCTGAATACAATTCAGATGTTCAAAACACACATTCTTGTCTTAGGTAGCAATCGAACCCATAAGCTTCCAATTAGAAAGCAGATGTAAGTAATACCAACTGAACTTTAAGGCCAGCCGAGATATAATCTTCCAGAGAAATATATCCTCCTTTTTATCAATTAGGATAAAAACTCATCACGGATGTTGTTAGGTGCACGGCACACCTCGATTCAGCGAGTAAACAAGAGTAATTCTAACTTGTTCCGTCGAAACGACTTCTAAACAGAAAAGTTGGCGTTAATTCGTCAAGCGCCATGTGGTCCGAAAGCTGCGACGTTCCGCGCACAATTCAGGGAAGTTGCGCGAACTTTGTTTATAAAATACGCTGAAGACGGCACGGGTGGGGGGAGGGGGGAATTAAGATACCTTGCGCTTGTTGCTTGATTAGAAATGAGCTATGAAACAAATAGATGGATTAACTTTTTTTTTTGTTATATTAACGATTATATTAATGACTTTTATCCGCTTGAGAAATTCTGGATATTTATCTTTCAGGTACCTATCTATGATCTGAATGATTAAAATTACGAATATCATTACCACGAAAATGAAATTTATTTTTTTCATAATATACTATCGGAATTCCGAAAGATCATTTGATAAATCGTTTGATCTTTGTAATAAGAAGATTTATGTGTAAAATAAACAGAAACCTAAAGAATCTAAACTAATAATTGATATTGTTATCTTTAAATAGAACTTTTTTAAATAAGAAAATTTCTGGATATAACAAAACAAAAATCGATTCCAACCTGATAATTGTTCGGGAAAATAAAACTTATAACTAGCAAACTCATGGAATCAGAAACTCGCGTCAAGTAAAACATCTGGAATCAGACAGTTACAACATGCAAAATACTTAAAAAATAAAACTTTTTTATTTTAAATTTAAATTTTAAATCTACAAAAATGTTTGTATTCTCGATCAAGACGGACGAAGTCGAACTATACATAAACAGACTCTTAAAATTCGATTTCGCTTTATGACAATATTTTTTGAGTCCGTCCGATCGCTTGAAAATCAAAACAACATCATCTGCTCTGAGAAGTAGCTACGTAGTTGTAATACCAGGGATAGAGTCAGGAAAGCGGGTCAAGTGGTGTTTAATAATGCACTCTCTTTCCAATGCTTATTACTCGCTGAATTCTTTATACCCTGGTCCCGGGGATTAGCGGGCTTCAATCCCTACTCGGGAAGGTAGTTATTATTTAACTGAAAACTTTCGAATATTATTATTGTTGAAAACTAAACTTAACTGCACAATCAGTACTAGTAAGCGTTACCGTATGACCCTGACTTGTGGTCATTCACTATGGGTCTCATAAGAAAGCTTATGTCACGCAACGAACTGTGGAGAGGGCTATACTCGGAGTCACTTCATACGATTTGATGAGATATGGAGAGATATGTAGACGAACAAAAGTCATCATACAGTGGGTCAGCAAGTTGTGTTGGGTAGGGCGCATAGCACGCAGAACAACCGATAGGGTTGAGAAGCAGAGAGTACGCATCGGTGTAAGCAACGTAGGTCAACGAAGAAGGTGGGCCGATCTCATGTAGGTGGTTAGAAGATGTTGCTTAGTGGCTGGGTCATGACCGGCTTTGGAAATCCATGGGAGACTTATACCCATCCAGCAGCGGACTTCTCGTAGCTGGAAATAATGTAAACACATTATTCGGAACTTTAGAGTCAATTCAAACATCCCGCAATTTTTACTTGCGATATCGTTTTGTAGTCGATTGTGCTTTATACTCGAACAAAACGCATAGTGAAAAGCCATTCGCAATAGGTATAATTCACCAAGCTCAGTGTAAGACGAGCCACGAGGTGGACGGACGACTTCATACCAGTAGCAAGAAGACGCTGATACATGGCCGCCCTCAATCAACCTTTTTGGGAATTTATGAGGGAAGACTATCATTATATTATATATCCAACAGTGAACTTATTGTGGTTGCGGTGATGATTATAATCTAGTTATCTTCAATTAGTTACGCTAAGTCTATCGTAAATAAAAAAATAATGAGCTGAAAGCTGGTAGCAAAAACCGGTACAGGACTACCGGTTTTTCCCCACACCCCATACCCTTGTTTCATTCGTTTATCAAAGGTCAGAACTCGAGCAAAATAGTTAATTATCAGATCCGTGTCAACTCGGTGACTGCACGAAACGGGCACGCAAGTCACTGCGAAAATTACTTTTTGGCTGACGTCATTATTACCCCCCGCCCCTGTCCTGCCGCCAGCCCTGTCGGGAAACTGGTGGCTCGGTAAGGATTAAGTTGCACTAGACGGAAGTACACTTCCGCAATAAATATTTTACTATTGATTATTATAACGCACTGCTCTGCACTGCACTGCACGCAATTAATACGCGTAGCAATGCGGTATAGATATATACCGTAGCGACTTATATATACATTTCACGAAACAATACTACCCAATAACTTTACGTAGGTATTCAAACATTTTACTAAACTAATGCTAGGGAATTATTTTACATAATAAAACTCCTCAATTATAATGCGTATCAATACAAGAGTTTTAAGAAGCAATGCTACGTAATTATTTTGGAGTAGGAATGACATTTCAAATAATTCATAGGTCAAGTAACTATTATTTTACGAGTTGTAACTTTCAGGATTTTTATTGTTACATTTATAATGTTAGATTTTGGCTATTTTCTCGTTTTTTTTTTCTCTAATAGAAATTTGTGCAATTTATAAGTCGTTATCAAGTAACGATTTTTTAAGCAAGATAGATCTACGTGATGTTAAGCGACACTGTAGCCGATTACCTATATTATATTAACATCAATTAAATCCGTGTTTCAAATAAAGTCAAGTAAAAAGAGTAGAATTTGCTTGAAGGTTCTACGAAATTTTACCGACAACATGAAACGACACGTTTCTGCATTTTAATGTTAATTATGCTAGCCTTCTATCCGATCGTTGGTCATCCTACACTGAATTCGAGCTACGTCGCCGTCACGCTGTATGTCGCGTTGTTATCGCGTCGCGTGTCGCACTGCTGTCTCGTTGTATGTCGCACTGCTGTCGCGTTGCGTGTCGCACCGCTGTCACGTGGTATGTCGCGCTGCTGTCGGGTCGGGTGTCGCACCGCTGTCGCGCTGCTGTCACGTCGAATGTCGCACTGCTGTCGCGTCAGGTGTCGCGTCGTATGTCGCGCTGCTGTCGCGTCGGGTGTCGCACCGCTGTCGCGTGGTAAGTCGCGTTGCTGTAACATCGAATGTCGCACTGCTGTCGCGTCGGGTGTCGCACCGCTGTCGCGTCGTATGTCGCGCTGCTGTCACGTCGAATGTCGCACTGCTGTCGCGTCGTGCTCCATTGCGTTTATACCCTTACTGAAAACTGTAATTTATCACCGATATTAAATGCGGCATTGTTTTATCAACGAATTTAGGAATGATCTATGGAGTTACTTGCCCGTTTTACTTGTGAGACTTAAAATACTTTTAAACTTCAGTTTATAAATATAGTATAATATCTTCTTTCTATTTTTATAGACAACGAAAAGAAGGACTTATTTTTAACAGTTCGAATTTTATATGCTTATTTTCGCATAAGTCCGTCATTTCTATACTGATTTTTGTTATAAAGAATATATACTCTAATTGGTCGAAATTTCATCAAATTGTTTCAGTAGTTTTGTTTTTAAAACCAAATTGCGCATTTCAAAGTCTGTTTTTTCAGCTTACATTATAATTATGACGAATTTAATAATTTTAAGCGAGTGCATAATATTGTGAGGACGCGCTCTCTGGTGACTTGAGTAAATAATAATCTTTTAGATTTTATTTAACTTTACTAGCGTAAAGTATTATGTTTCGGATTGAAAGGAAGTATTTCCAGCAAAATTTGATACATCTCCCATCACAAATTGGCGTAGTGCGTTGCCACACATGGCTTTGAAATGTTGACGCCCATAGAAGTGTGTGGCATTAAGTTATGAAGGCAAACTGAAGTGTAACATCAGCATTTTTCAGCAATAAACGAAAACAAAGTCATTCAACGTCCGTATTTTTTTACGAATCTTACGTTTCCCTCCGAAATGCGCATCCTCTCTCTAACAAAGCGTGTTTAAATACAATTCCAGTTTAATTACCTCTTAAATCGCGTCCGTGGATATATTTTATTAGCATTGGCCTAGGCTACTAATCATGATAATTGCTGACGTAAAGCCTCGGACGGCGCGCGAATAAAATCATGCGTTTCAGGTGAGGGCTTAGTAGACCGGAAGATAGCGGTTTTTGTCGTTTGTTGCCAGTTACGTAAATATTAGTAAACTGGAAGATTGAGGTTTTTGTCGTTTGTTGCCAGTTACGAAAATATTAGTAAACTGGAAGATTGCGGTTTTTGTCGTTTGTTTTCAGTTACGAAAATATTAGTAAACTGGAAGATTGCGGTTTTTGTCGTTTGTTGCCAGGTATGAAAATAAAAGTAAACTGGAAGATAGCGGTTTTTGTCGTTTGTTGCCAGGTATGAAAATATTAGTAAACTGATAGGACTACAAATAAAGATATGACTTATGACTGAAAGATAGCGGTTTTCGGCATTTATTGTCACGAAAATGTGATAAAGTTAATTCTTGGGAATATTTTAAAACTTTGATGAGGGTCATAATGTCCAGTGGGCCAATGTCTAGTTCAATCAGTTCAAACATTGCTTGAAGTATAGCTAGTAAGAATATCGTCAATCATAACGTTATCTTATCAGTGTATTAATCTTATCAGTGTATTATTAATTAAATAAGCAGCTCTTCTTATGCTCTTTATAAATTGGCACCTAATACTAGTACTGAAGCTATTTTAACGGCATATCATGGCCTTGTTGCATCGGTTTTGAGGTATGGAATAGTTTTTTGGGGAAACTCAACAGACAAAACCCAAGCCTTTAAGCATCAGAAGCGCTGCATAAGATCCATGTTTAAACTCAAGCCAACAGATAGCTGTAAACCCTATTTTCAGAAACATAAAATCCTGACACTACCATCAATGTATATATATGAATTGGCAGTATTTGTAAGGGCTAATCCAAAAACATTTCCGGCACTATCAAAAAAAGCCGTTCGTAACCGCCGTGACAATAAATTATTAACTCGATACAGTAAGACAAAACTTTTAAGAAATAGTGTTTTTGGAATGGGCCCATTGATATACAATAAGATACCACAAAGTATAAGAGACCTTAATACGAGCCTTTTTAAAAAGAAACTCAAAGCTTTATTGACTGCTAAATGCTACTATAAAATAGATGACTTCCTACAGGATAAATTTGATTTCAATAAGAATTAATATTAACTACTGACATTAGAATCTATAAAATTAAATATGTATATTGTAACTAATGAAATTGATGTTGTAACTAATTAAATTGATATTGTAACTAAAATGTCTTAAGCATGTAAGTGTAAGCTACTTCACTCTCATATTTGTACACCCTATGTGGTAAAAACATGTTTGACCGATATTAACGCTTGACATCTGCACCTGTACACATGTTTTGACAAATAAATATATCTTTATCTTTATCTATTAAATCATAATTGGCGAAGTAATCGCTGAACAAACTTACGAAAAAGAAACATACAGCCGAATTGATAACCTCTTTCTTTTTGGAAGTCGGTAAAAAATGTGGAAAAGTCAATAAAGTAAAACATGTTTATTCATGGTGTCGATATAACTCAGGAGTAGTTTTCAGTAAGGTCAACACCACTTTACTGACGCTTGACTTGAAATTCACAATGGCCTATTTACTCTGAAACTATGAGTAGTAGTATTATCAAAAAGCTTGAACAATTCTTAATTCTTGACTCTGGCAAATGCGCTAATCGCGGGAGTCCAATCTAATACAAAACAGAGAAATAAAAAAGCTTTTTTCTTACAATAATTTCCCGTTCAGCAATTTAAGCCGTACAACCGTAAGTATTTTCTCCTTAAGAGCTCAGCTACAATACCAACATAATAATTTCAGTGCCCAAGACGCTTACCTTTATTTACCTTCTAATGGGCCTAATGCCCAAAATAAAACAGCCCTTAATTCAACCTGGCGACCCTTTTAGCGCCCTCTCAGCAAACAACCCTTTTGTAAAGGTGGGTAGATTAAAATTATCAACATGTTTGCCGCCCAGCTTTGGCGGTTTTATTTGCTTACTTGACGCAAAAATATGTTATTCACAAAACACATGCTCTTGCCCTTATCAACTTAGTATTTAAGTCGAAATTCGTATAATCTAGACGTAAATGCGTTGCCGATTTTTTTGGTTGTCGCAGAAAAGTTAATGCTTCATTAATTTAGGCGATAAGTAAAGGGATTAAAGACTAAAATTGGATGTATTTAATGAAAGTTTGTTGGCGTGGGATTTGTATAGTACCTACTCGTATTTCGTTTTGTTTCTAGAGTTTTTAATAAATCTCCAAAGATTATATTATTCTAAAATAAATTGCTATCTACGAAATGTTTTTATTGTAAACAGCGCAATGTGAAGCAAGAATTTTTTTTATTTTTTTTATTTATTTATTTATTTATTTCAAATATTATCAGTTTTAACAATATGACTAACTACGATACATAAATCATAACTAAACTCTTAACAATTTACTAGTCAATACTTGCCGAATACTATAATTAACTTAAACATAAAAACTTACATTTTTATAGTTGTTTACACTTATTTTATCCTTCAATTACACACATTAAACATTAGTTCAGCAGATTTTTAACAATTCCAAAATGTAAATATTCGTGTTGGCCCAGAGCACGTAATTTAAAGTAGGTACAACTCAATTGAAACACTGAACAAACTATTTCAAGATTTAAGATTTAAGATTTAAGATTAGATTTTAGCCATTATTATTTATTTTAGATCTTACAGGCGACTCAATACTTTACTATCAATTTTATTGTAATAGGCCTGTCATATGTTATAGGGTTCACCTACCCTCCGAACTAGAATAAATTCTGTATCTCGAAAGGTAGTTTTCCTCCCGCTCATAGTTTGGTAATACATAACGCGTGAGACAGAGACAAAATTACTCGCTAAAAGCCACCACAGTACTAGCAAAAAGTTCAGACAATAGATTATTATTATATGTTTAGATTATTATTATAGATATTTTTGTATGTTTATATAAATCGAAATCGGTAGTAATCTAAGAGTATAACTGAGCAAACATTAATTTGATGTAATTATTTCACCATTTGTCATTTACAACTTCATAATATAATAAGTTGTAAATTAATAAATTATCTAATATTATAACGTAAACTTACTTAAAATATATATTTATATTAGTAATACTTAAATAAGTGCTTCTCTGCTTCTCTTTTTGTGTTTGTTACCTCATACAATATTTTTGTATAAAAGGGGAAGCCAACTTTAATTCAGATTGGTTCCATAGAAATTTCGATAATATTGTTTTTTTCTAATTTTTAAATATAGTAGGTACGCATATATATATATATATATATATATATTTTTTTTATTTTTTATTTTTAGTAAGGACAGCACCGAAAATATTAATTAGAATGATAATGACCTAAGTATATTAGTATGTGTATCTGATAGGTATGTATGTGTGCATGTGTGGGGGCGGATGGATGTATTTGTGTGTGGGGGTGTGATGGATGTGTGTATGTGTGTGTGTGTGGGGGGGTGAAGAGTGTGTGTATGTGCGTTTATGACACCCGAAAAACAGAATGCTTGAACATAGTTTCAAGAACGACTGGTATAGGCAACCGAAAGATACTTCTTTCTGTCTTCTAGTATATAATCTTTAAGGAAACTTTGACAAAAGATGATAATTTTAAATATGGTTACATCTTGTCAATCGTATTGTTTCAACTAAACTTCTACAATAAAAATAAAATTTAATTTAATTGTCATTTTGTATATCTCACTCCAACATCTCCATAATTTTTTCAATTTCGTCGTAACTTTGTTTGTTCATAAATTCAGTTATTGCTTTTTTACACTTATAACTATTCAAAGACCTTAACATGACAGTTTTACTGATTTGATTATATAAATAAGGGCCCATGAATCCAAAAAATCGCTGGGCGAACTTAGTCCTATAACTTCTAACGACATAAACTCTATCCTTTCTTCTAACGTCAGGTTTATGGTCAGGGATTATGTGATGCTGGTTGAGGATAATTTTAAGCATATAGCATTGTCTTATTCTCAGAATGGGTAGTTCTCTATATAGATCATCGGTTGGATAGCGAAACGGTTTGAACAACATTACTTTTAATATTGCTCTTTGCGCCCGTTCAGCCGTAATTAGAGTAGATTTTGGACAACCACCCCAAGACGAAATACAATAAGTTATAATGGAGTGGCATAATGCAAAGTACACAGAAGTAATTTGACTTTTATCACATACATATCGTAAGGTTTTAAATATATATAATAGTTTTCTGATTCGTCCAGACAAGGTTTTTATATGGGGCTTCCAGCATAAATTACTGTCTATAATGACACCCAAGTACTTAATTTCGGTAGCAGAAGTTAATTTAGGACAGTTGCAGGCATTAGTATCATGACAGTGATGTGCTTTAATTTCAATAGGTGGTGATAAAGGTTGTCCAGTCTTTGTAATGCTGAAAGAAATATATTTAGTTTTTTGTACATTTAGCGTTAACAAGTTATGATCTAGCCATTTGGTAATCATTCTAAAGCCTTCTTCTGCATACTGGTTGGCATTTGACCAGGTTTTGCCCGAGAAAAATAAAACTGTGTCGTCTGCGAATGTCACAACACTTCCATTATTGAGCCTAAGATTGCACAGATCATTAATGTAGATTAAAAATAGGGTTGGTCCCAATATGCTGCCCTGTGGCACGCCGTACTCAATGTTTACCTCTTCACTCAGATATTGGTCGATTCGTGTCATTTGCATCCTATTTGACAAATAGTCTTTAAAAAGTTCATATTGTATTCCTCTTATACCTATTCTGTGTAGCTTATCTAGAAGTAGGGGGACAGAGACCGTATCAAAGGCCTTTGCCAAATCAAGGAATATTGCCAGACACTTATTTTTTTTATCCAGATCGTTGACAATCTTTTCTAATAGTGTATGAACTGCATCTGATGTCGATTTTTTATTTCTAAAGCCAAATTGATTATTAGAGAGTAGATTATTTTGGTCTAAATAGTTTTTTAATTTGGTATTTATCAGTTTTTCTAGTATTTTTGACAGTGTAGGCAAGAGTGAAATTGGCCTGTAATTAGTTGTGCAGTCTCTGTCCCCTGACTTATGTAATGGAATTACTATTGAACGTTTCAAAGCATCAGGAAAGCGACCTTCTTCGAAGCATTTATTGAATAGGATCGTTATGGGATGTGCTAACGTATTTATACCAAGCTTAAAAATAATTGACGGAATTCCATCCCAACCAGTGCTAGTACTATTTTTGAGGCTCATTATTGTTTTTTTTACTTCTACTATGTCAGTAGGAAGGAGAACAAAAGAATTTGGATGATTAAACTTGTCACTGGGTTTATTACGATTACGTGATTGCTGATCTTGTTTATTCTGATTTATTCTTCTTTTATTAATAATTTTACTAGCCAGATTAAATCCTATACTAGCAAAGTATTTGTTCACTTCGTTAACTGAGTCAGTTGGTGAAGGTTTAAGGTTTAGAAGCTCATAATTGGAATCTTTTCCTTTATTCATGTGACATAGTGTCTTGACACATTCCCATTGTTTTTTTAGATTATTTTTATGTTTAGTCATTTCCGAGCGATAATATGAGTTCTTTACATTTTTTAAAATCCTATTACATGTATTCCTGTAACGTAAATAAGTTATTTTAAGAATAGTATTTTTTGGGTCTTTTTTATATTTTTTATGTAATCTGTCCCTATTTTTGATGCATCTTAGTAAGCCAGCGGTTACCCATGGCTTTAAGTTCCTCTTGCTTCTTGGGATTATTATCATTTGAGTATTATTACTCATAGCACATTGAATCATATAAATAAACGTAGAAACTGCAGTGTTTGCATCTTTATCTTTTAACAATTCTATCCAGTTAATTTTTGTTAGTTCTTCTGTAACAGCCACATAGTTGATCTTATTGAATGTTTTATTGTTAGTCCTATTAATTTTATGATCTAAAGATAACGATAAAATTACGGTATAGTGATCAGTTATTGTAGTGCTGCACACAATGCTGGTGATAGATTGTGTTGTCTTAATAAAACAATGGTCTAGACAATTTTTGTCATGTGTAGCAAATGTATATGATGGCAGTAAGCCATATGAGGCTAAAAGGTTTAGATAAGTAGTAGAATTATCGGTATTTATATCATTTCTAATGTCAATATTCATATCACCGACCATAAAAATGTTCTTATAAGATTTAAGGCCTTTCAAAATAGTGTCAATTGAATCATAGAATGAATTCAAATCTTTAAAGCAATGCGGCCTATAAACGCAGATTAAGGCATACTCATTGCACATCGTAACAACTAGGCACGTTATTTCACTAGTGTTATCAGGTTCATAAATATTAACTTGAAGCTCCTTTTTGACGTAGACTACTACACCATCATTCTGATTATGATTTCTTTTTGTACTATACGACCTGTAATTATCTATTTCAGGGAGTGTGTTCACCTTTGAGAGCCAACATTCCGTTAAAACAATAATGTCTTCATCTAAATTTAGTCTATTGGAAAGAATTTCGTATTTGTCAAAGTTGCAATTGATGCTACGAATGTTCTGAACAACTACATTCAAACAAGAATCCGAGACCTGAATATACTTCCTGCATTGCTCCGGTATTTCTTCCAATACCGACTTACCGACATTGATATTACTATCAATGTCAAAAACTAATTCTTTAATATCAGTCATTGTCGTATTTTATCTGAAATAAGGTATTGGTAGAATTAAGGTAAGTTTGAGCAATGCGTAGAAGTGCACTCATGTCCAGAGATTTCTGCTGGGTGTGTTTGTGTTGTTGAAATAGTGTAAATGTTGTGAAATGTGTGTGTAATTTGTGCGTGTGATGAACTAAGGACTTTGGTTGAGTATTTATGTATAATTTGAGAATTACGGTGCAAATTACTAATACCAAGGTAAAAAGAACTAAACCAGTTGAATAACCGATCGATATCTTATAATATACATAGATAAGGCTTAGTAAGCAGTAGCAGAAGCAAGAAGCCAAATTAAACAGTGACACATAATGATAAACAAAAATTCCACAGTGATTACTATACAAACTAGATTTTTTTATGAGGGGTTGGAGTAAAGATTTCGTACCCCAGGTCCATGTACTAAATAGTCATATGGATATGTCTCCAGTTGGGGTCAAGTTTTCTAGTTGTGAGACTGTCTTGAGAAGTATAGCAGGATCACCTTCCGCAACCTTTACAAAGACTTTCCCGTTATTTATCCAACAATACGCAATATCACGATTCTTTAATTGCATTCTGGCCTGATAGTATAACTTTCTAGCACACGGCGTGAGAAGTTCATTTATATATACTGGTTCCAATCTATCCGTGAATCCAAAGGTGCGAGTATTGATTTTACTCGTTTTATTGGCCTTGTTATATGACTTACATGCTTTCAATATTACATTTCTTGCATGTTGAGATTTATATTCTACAATGACTGGTTTCCCTTTAGATTTAGCATTTCTGTGGACACTGGTTACAGTTCCGGGTTCAAGCTTAACAGTGAGTGAGCTATGAAGCTTATCAACCAAGTCTTTCAAATCTTCTGCCTCTGATTCTGGTAAATTTACAATTTCAATACATTTCGCCCTTTGACTTCTTTGAATTTCTTCAATCTGTTCTTCCAGAGTACTTATCTTTATTAATGTTTTATTATGCTCGCTAGCCAATTTTTCTATTTTAGCCTTTGTTTCGGCATGTTGTGCTATAGAACTTTCGCAAAACATTTCAAGTTTTTCTTGGGTGCTTAAAATCATCTCGTTCTGTGATCTTAGCTCTTCTATGCCCCCTGCGATAGCTTCAAATTTTTTATCTTGTTCTTTCCTCATATCAGTCATAAAAGCAATCAACTCTTCGATTTCATAAGAGGATGGGTTTGTTTTCCGCTTCCGATATTGTAGGAAGGTATCGGTTTTCGTGGGATTTGCTTTAGTCAGATCAGTTTTAGTAAGATCGGATAGGGACGACGCCTTCTTATCACCAATAGGAGATTCCAAGAAACTCATGTTTAATTGTATAATTTTGCATATACTGTGGAATATCTCCTCAAGCAAAACTTGTCAGTGCTTAATTATGATGTAAAGTAAGTTGTATTTGATTTTACTCACTTAATATTTATGTATTAGAAAGATTTATAGGTAAGAAAACTCACCGCTTGAAAAGCACAGCTATTTATGTATATATTGGCAACGAATAACAGACAAAGTTTACCGCGCAAAGAACACACGTCTACACTCAATGACAGCCGCGAGAGGATGAGGAAGAATGTATTTAATTTTCAGTGAACATTAAAAAAAAAACAATAAATGAGGGACTTTTCAGCTCACTGTATAAATGTTCGTTTCATTATCATGGCTGAACAGATCACTATAAAACTTGATAAGCATATAGTGTACACAGCGATGAAGAACATAGGTTAGTTTTTCGTAATTAAAAGACACTTTTTCGTGGTAGTCGCACTCAATAATTATTATAC
This sequence comes from Lycia hirtaria, assembly GCA_947563715.1. Classification (NCBI taxonomy): domain Eukaryota; kingdom Metazoa; phylum Arthropoda; class Insecta; order Lepidoptera; family Geometridae; genus Lycia; species Lycia hirtaria. The sequence goes on from OX387384.1 coordinate 17,243,673, forward strand.
GAGTGAGCGAAGCGAACCGCTAAGGTCTCCGCATCGACTAGCAAAATTTTCTTTCTTATGTCCGGATGTTTATTGGTATAGGTATATGAGAATAAGTGCATGTCGTACCGCATATAAGTAGTGTTCCGTAGTTGTATCATAATTTATGTGAACTTAAAATAGAGGTACTAGATTCATTTAAATTTGCACGAATTCATTTCTTACTTCTTAAGTACATTTTTAGGTCGTTAACTTGAAAGCCTACTTACCCGTGATAGTTTTTCTTTTAATTTCATCATATATTAGCGATAAGGCCGCCAATTAAAAGCCTAGCTATAATTGTATTTTTCTCTGTATTTTTTTTTCTGTTTTTGTGGTCTTATAATAAAGAGTTATCTATCTATCTATTCTACTAGCATCATTTATTTTATATCTCCAAAGTCTACCGATTAGCGGGTAGAGGGGGAAATTAACAAAAAAATATCACTCAATGCTTTATATTACGCAAACGAATCCCTAAATTAAAAAATGTCTTCCAAAACATTGGGGGTAGACACCCCCAATGTTTTTGATTACCTATCCTATGATACCCCACACAATGGGGTAAATGAGGAAAAAATCTACTGTTCCTAGAACTACTAGTAATTTATAATTGACAGAGACTGATGAGCCTGACTTTTTACAGACATTGTATGTTTTTTTCGATACGCTCAAAAGTGTTTTTTTATCCTTTAAGCTGCTCCCTTAACAGCTTATTAAAACGTACAATGCACATTACAGTTTGAATAAAACTAGGCTTAGCTCAACGTAGAGTACGAGTAACTCTTTTAACGAAAAAAAACATAGCAGTTCCTATGTGAAGGGTGAATCCGTTTGGCAGAGCTAGTATACCTATATTTAACATTACCCTTTTATTAAGCAGTAGAGTAAAAAGTGAGTGAAACACATTTCAGGCAGCAAGCTAGGCGTCACGTTCCCAAATGAAATGAGGAACCCATGTCAACTAACTTCATTCCTTAGCTGACCAACTCGACAGACCTTCCTCCTAACAAAACATAAAGGAGATGTGAGTGCTTGTAAGGGTGGCTGGCACAAATCCCATGTCACGGTGTTATAAGAGCGCTTTTTGTGTGCATGTACCGTGCTAGTATTTATAAATGGGGGAGGCTTGTTAAGGCGTAAAAGGAGGGATAAGTGGCTGTGTTAGGGACGCTGTTCTGATTTGTTGGCCCCGCGGCCTAACTGTTTGACGAGAGTTTGCAGTTTATGATGTATTGATGTTAATATAATAGTGCCAATGCAAAACATATTAATTAGTTTAGTCAATGTCTGCATATTGTCCACGTACCTGATCATAAAAAATGAGAAATTTATAGGTTTCAACAGCAGATAAAAAATAGTAAATTAACTTTAGTAAAAAAACTATTAAATACTTGTTGCACAAAATATTAAGGCAATGAATCATCATCATCTTAATCATCAATGAACTCGAAACTCAACGTAGCTACTATATTACGCTATAAGAACGTTTCTGTACCAACATTCCCGCTTCACTGTTGATTCATTATATCATTTTATTACATAGTCATTAAATGAAAATGTATATATAAAATTTCAAAGGAATGGAAACAATGGAAGTTGTCCTATTGTTGTACTTTTGAAAAATATAGTTTAAAAAAGTTGAAGTCCGACGTTCGATGTGAGTACATTCGCGCTAAAATTGTGCTTAACTAATTAAAAGCTCGAAAAAAAAAACAAGTTAAAAGAATTTTGACGCCATGGCAACACAATCTAAACAAAAACCTGTGTTTTGTTGTATGAAAGTCATAACACCATTTTCATACAATGTCCTCTATGTATATAGAGAGAAAAGCTTATTATTCAGAAGTAGGTCGGTACGCATTATTACCAGGAGGAGTCTGTAAAGAACGAGATTTCTAGAAAAGTTAGCACGTCCTGAAAATAAATTAGGTATGTTGCTTACGTGCCGTAGAGCTTCCAGTCTGCCTTGGGAATGGTATGCGGATACGTTGTAGTACAAGAGATAGGGAATAAATTGGTCGCTCCAGGTGAACTGCATAAATAATCACTTCAGCCCCCGTATTCAGATCTCATTCGGATTCAGAATCAATTCGGAATCTATATCTCTGCACCTCTCATTTCCATATAGAATGACAGAGACGGAGATATAGATTCCGACTCCGCATGAGTTCTCAATGCCCCTACAGGTGTAGGTTCAGACGTAAATATCTTGTTTTATTCTATAATTGTCAAGTAGACATAAACTGGTGGCTGTGAGTTGAAAAGCCAACACCTGGAATACATTTAGCTAACAGCCAAAAAAGAGATAACACCTAGCTTGGTAGGAGTGCTCTTTTAGTAAATGGAGATACTTCACTATGAACATTATTCTCCAAACACCCATATTCTACGTATTATCAACATTTAAACTCATTTAAAACCAAGTCCAAATGAACAAAAGCTATAATATCGTTTTTTCTGGACACCATATAGATGGGATGTCCAGAAAAACAAGAGCTTAGTAATGTCGTAAATCGCTAATGAATACGAAAAAGTTCGTTTGAGGTTACGGAAAACGCATATTTTTGTTTGCAAGAGATGTGGTATTATTATAACAAAAAAATATAGCCCGATATATATTTTATTTTTGATTGTCATAACACTCAGAGAGTGAAGACGAATCTAACACATCAAAATTACCGCTTAGGATGTAGGTGCTCATATAGAAACATACATACATATATACACTCGAATAACATAATTCTCGTTCTTACACAGCCGGGTAAAAAGAAAAAAAAATGCATATTGCGGATTAGACAAAAAATGGAAACATAAAATACCAAAGATGTTTTATACATTTGCGTATAATGCGAGTGAAAATATCAGATTTATTTACATTGTTTTTAAAAATGTTTGATATCCACGTTTATTTTCACAATAAAAATAAATAATATATTACTAGGTTTCCTAGGAATATTAGAGGTAACTGGATTGAGCAATATCTCTCCGACTAGTAATGTTCAATTCATTCTAAGAAACGTGCCGGGGAATAGCCGGATCTCAGAATTATAATAACAAAGACTTGAGCTGAAAATATCAAAAACCTTCGTTTATGTAATCTCTGCCTTCAGAGCGCTCCAACTCACGACGTCATTTATAATGTTCGGGGAAAGATGTATTACATGTAATGTAGAATTTTTAATTTTTTTGAAGAGATATAGTTACTGTCGCTATTGTAATATCAGTTAAGATTTTTAGAAGATGAAAATAGAGTACCTAGGAATAACACTATCGAAGGATATCCCTGGAGAATTTAAATAATGTTTTTTTAGTAATGTAGAAATAGGTTTGCGCTTGACCGGCATCTCTCCTGATGTTAAGCGACGTTGCGGTCTACGATGGAGCGCGCTTATCTAGAAGAAACCAATTCACTCGCGATTTACAGATACCCAGATTATATCTATCGAACAGAGCCACTCAGGAAGCGTATTCCACAATCCAGCAGTCCGCACGATGAAATTGGAATTAAAGCGTTCCCATGCTTTGTCCAGATTTCTATTTTACTTCATTACGCTCCAAGTACAATAGATTAAAAAAAAATAGTTATATTTTTACGGGCACCACACTACATGTTAGAAAGCTCTGTAAACACCAATTCAAAACGACCAAAATTGTCATTGAAATAACATACATACATACAATCACGCTTATTTCCTTAACGGGGTAAGCAGAGCATCAAAGACCCTGAAGCAATTTTTCGCCACATTTGACCATGGTAAGAGAGTTATATGGGAAGGAGAGGGTATATGAGAGTCAGAAGGTATTGAGAGTAAGATGTAATTCTGCCCTGTAGTGACAGGGGTCAGCTTATCGCCTACAAAAACAAAAATTTCTCTGAAGTGTTTTAACAAACTTTTACAGTATGCCCGGGAAGAGAAGCAGCTAAGTAAGTTTGGGATAAGTTTATGTATAATTTCAGCACACTACTGCCCGTTCAGTTAGGTAGTACAGTAGCCGTGACAGCGCCTCTGTCCATGAGTCCGCATGCGTTGACGTCGCGCCGGATCTTGCCATAGCCGCGTGCGCCCCACGCGGTGCCCCATGAGTTCTTTATTAGCCAGTACTCTACGCCGTTGTCTGGAAACAACGGACAGACAGACAGACAAATAGATGTATGTGGCAAATTTATAAGGGTTCCTCGTAGTTACTACGGAAACCTATAGAGCGATTTAAGCTTTTCTCTAATTGAATTTTTTTCGAGTCTTTTGTCCAAACGTTGGAATAATTAGAATTATAAGTCAAAAGCGTATAGGGTAGAAGAGAGAACACTAGCAAAAAGTTGACACATTACCACCTATTTCTCATTGAAATACCAAACTCTCTATACAAAAATTAAGTTCACGTTCTTGGTAGGTACTGTATAGGTATGGAACTCTGTTTTCTGAGAATCATAACCTAGGAATTTTCAAGGCCAGAGTGAATAGATCGTCTACACCATTGCTTAGCATCAGATGAGTTGGAGGTCAATCGTAGATCTATCAAAAGTAAAAAGTTCTTTTTTAAACTATCACGGTCATTCATTAAAGCACTATTATTGGGAGCTCAAAATTAACGTGAACCATGGTAAAAATATTTATAATAATAGTGCTTTAAAAAATAAGTTGTTTTACATATCCAATTCTGTAACTTAACTACCACTGACCAACATAAACAGGACCATATTCTTCCAGAAGTTTCATAATTCCGTTTTCTCGGCGCACTCTGTGGACGGTGTAGTTGGTCACCCTCGCTCTGGATATAGCTGGCTTGTAGTGACAGCGGCGTCTTTCACCGACAGACGGATAGTCTTCGTCTAACTGGACTCCGCCGAGATCTCGCAGTGAGCTATACAGATGTGCTATGGTGACCATTACAGACTGGATTATGTGCAACATTCATTATTTACGTGTTCCATCCTCGGCCACACCGTCGCTTACCATCAGGAGAATCCGTGCTCAAACGTATAGATCTATATACTCGTATATATAATACTAAAAAAAAACATCAAAAAAATAATAATTAATTTTTAGTAAATATGTCACGTTTCCGAAGTTCCGTGTGTGGAAGTTTCCGGCAGCCTAGTGGTGAGACCGCCTGACTTGCGATCCGCAGGTCCTGGGTTCGAATTCCACGGCTCGCACCTCTGTCTTTTCGAAGTTATGTGCGTATTTTTGATTGCCGCCAACTTCAAGCGGTGAAGGAAAACATCGTGAGGAAACCTGTCTGAGAGTTCTCAATGATCTTGAATATGTGTGAAGTCTGCCAACCCGCACTTGGCCAGCGTGGCAGACTATGGGCTAACCCTTCTCACAATGAGAAGATGGCCCGTTCCCAGCAGTGGGACAGTTTGTACAAACAGGGCTGATAAAAAAAATAAAAAAAATATGTCACAATCGGCGAGAATAAGCTTTAAGAGATATTTAAGAGTTTGTTTCGACCATCGTCTGTTTCGCTCGCGCATGTCATTTTTAGAAAGTTAATTTTCATACTTAAAATAATTTTAACACCAATTTTGCAAAAAAAAAAAAAACATTTTTATATATGAAAATTAACTTGGATCAAAATGATTTATTGTATCTCTGGATTTATTGTATTAGAAATATAAGGTCGATTGCATATTCTGCCAAATATCCTAAGCCTCTCATAGTTGCTTCTGCGACAGTAAAAGATCCACCCCGAAACCTAAGAGGTCTTATACTCCTATATATTCTTAGGTTTTTAAGGTTTCCATTTCAAAATTCTCGGTAAAAATACTAGACAGGGCATACAATGTTTTGGAAGGGTAAATAGATCTAAAATGGTTTGTAGTGATGCGGACGCTTTTCACACTAACTCGATTAGACAATTCCCGAGAACTCTTACCTATGACACCGAACGCCCAGCCAGCGTCGCAAGACTTGGTTTTTCACTTTTGTCGCTATTCCTAACTTGCGTAGGTCCAAAGTTTCAGAACTGGGTGTTCCTTCTGATGGCGCTGTAAGCAGCATAGTCAAACAGATAATAATTAATATCATTTCAACTTATATTTGTCGCCTCGGCGTCGTATTAAAATATTTTTATTGTTTACAAATCCTTTTAAAGTGATTATTATCTAAGTTATGTTAATTTATCTATGACATTTATTTTAGAATATTTTTGAGTAAAGTATGCAAGGAAACTCCACACTTATCGCTAATACTCAATGATTTTTCTTGTACTGCAGATATTTGAAATAATAAATATAGAAAAATGGAACAACCATAACAAATCAAAGTAAAGAAAATATATTTCCTTGATAATAATTTCAAATATTGCCGCACTCGCGTCGTCGATGAAGCAGACTGAAATCGCACCGAACTGCCGCAAATCAGCCTGCAGACGTGTAGGGATTCAAGATGAAGATTAAAATGGAGTTGGTGTACAAGTGATATGTTGGTGAATAACGAAATTATAAAACTATCAAAATAAGTTAATACGGAAAGAGAAACTTATGGTCGTTTCTTTGTTTTCAGGTAGATTTGATCAATAATTTATTATGTGTAGTTTACGTCGAAATTGTAAAAACAAAATATTAAAATAAACACATTGTTTTCAGAGCAACACATAGTTTCCCTTTAACAATTAAAAGTAACCCACATTATAAAACGACATTAAAGTTTCTCTTATCAAAACCCCAATTTATGGATCCGTTCATCTGTTTAAGTCTTGAAAAGGTAAGTAATAAAGAGGCATGGAGACAGAGTTACTTTCGTATTAAACATATTCTTTATAATATATTATGTATATCATCAATTATAACTATAAATAATTAATGCATGTGATTGAGGAATTGCCGGTTCATCTGATTTACATATCTCGTATATAAGTATGCATCTCGCTCATACTTACTGAATTTCTCATACTACGCGAACATTTAGCGCCATCTTTATTACGCGGAGTTGGATTAGCCAATGAGAGCGCATTATTATTGACAATACCTATTTGGCGGAATACATGACATGTCATCGCTGTTCTTTGAAATGTTTTCCATATTCTACAATATTTTCGAAAAATTCTTGTATTTAATTTAAAATGGTATCCACGAGGGGCACGAGGATACCCATAATCCAGAACTAAACGTAGTGCGCAGTAGCAAGAACAGCCGTTGCTAAAGTATCTGTCTGCAGAAAGTATACGTACGTAGGTATTGTACCAACGTTACCTAACTAGCAACTACGGCTTTTTAGTTGGGTTGTGTTTAAAACTATAAGCGGAGCGGATATAAATATTTTATTTAGAGTGTAATTAAACTAAAAACTGAATAACTGCTTTCAAACAGCAAGCTGGCAACATGAGATTAAAAACACAAATATCCAGATCGATTGATGTATCCACATCCATTGGAAAGAATTCAATAAAGAAATGTATTTCGCATATTTATAATTTGAAGTATGCACGATCAAAGTGGAATTGAAGTTTGAAGCTAGAAATTTTGCTCATGTTTTCGAAATATCCATCGATGAACGATATAGGTGTTTGATAGTAAAAAGATCTAAGGGAAGCAACATCTAGTATAGAGCTGATGCAGATTCACCGAAGTCTAACCGATTATAGATTCGAATCACATATTTTACACAATACATCGCTCAAATCGATTTTTAGTGGTCCTAAATTTATAAATTGAAGAACATTCAAGAGTAACAAACTATGGAGTAAACAAGTTTAGCAATTTTGAAACTGAAAATATTGAAGTCTATGATGCCGTTTAATTTTTAGGGTTCCGTACCCATAAGGTAAAAACGAGACCCCATTACGAGACTCCGCTGTCCGTTCGTCCGTCCGTCCGTCTGTCACCAGGCTGTATCTCATGAACCGTGATAGTTAGACAGTTGAAATTTTCACAGATCATGTATTTCTGTTGCCGCTATAATAACGAACACAAAAAATAGAATAAAATAAATTTGTATACAACAAACGTGGCTCCCATACAACAAACGTGATTTTTTTGCTCGATATTTATAACGGCAACAGGTGGACGCTTGATGTATGCACTGAATATTGAGTTATATTATTTACATTAAAAATAAACAACTAAATTAAAATAATATTAATATTTAAGGGGGGCTCCCATATAACGAACGTGTTTTTTTGCCATTTTTATAGATAAATAGTACGAAAACCTTCGTGCGCGAGTCCGACTCGCACTTGGCCGGTTTTATTTTTTAAATCGCTCCGCTTATGAACAAATCTCATCTCGAACCGCAAATGGGTTGTCTATTCGCTTTAGGAGCGTGTTTTATACACTATTAAATTGTCCATACTGAGTCCCGGAATAAAATGTAGTACTCGTATATTAGATAATAGTATTTCTGAAAGATGGCATCGTTATTTTAGTTCCGATATTGGAACAATTTTTTATTCATGTATACTTTTCAGCTTACTTTACAAATTGCAGCATGCTCTCTTTTAGATTCGCAAGACCGACTTTTGTGCCATTTTCTTAAGTGTTTGTGTTATTATTTTATGTTTACTTATCACATATGTGATATTGATTTATTGATTCGCAAATACACCTATTTTCTAGTGGTATTTTTTGCGCGGTAATAAATTAGTAATTAAGTATGTTTTTATAACATATACAACGAATCCTCAACAATGGGTTCTAAAATTACAACCAAAAATAAGTAGCCAAGACCGTGCTAAGACACGTATATGGTAGGGTTCCGTAGCTAATATTGTAATGTAAAAGAAAACTACTTGGCGAGTATTGTTTGTTTAGGCCACTTTGCAAAAAGTAAATGACCTCTGTACTATAGCGATGACTTAAGTGTTTTACATATTTAGTTGTAATCACAGTAGGTAAGTTATAATCACAGATTGTTCAAAATAGTTTTAATTGAAAGTATTTAATATGGTCTGCCGTTTTAGTTAATCATTAATTTCTAGGTCTAATAGTTTAGTAATGCAAATAAAAATGGCGGGTCTATATTTCACACACATCGCATCCTTGTATAAAGAGTGCAACTTCTATTTTTTATTTTATTGAAAGTTGAAATTTTCAAAATAGTGATTCGGTATTTTGTTGCGCTTTTTGGAACACATTTACCAGCCAAATTTAGTTTATGTGTGGTCTCTAAGTAAAATGACTGTATCCGACAGACAGACAGACGGACGGACATAGCAAATTTATAAGGGTTCCTTGTAGTTACTACGGACCCTTAAAAAACGATCACAAGTACACTTTACATTTTCAATTTATGTGCCTCGAATTTATTGTTTTAATTCGCAGGATATTAAATTTGCCACATGGAAGTTAAACATTTCCGCGTAACATCAAAACACAGTTCATAATTTATGTGTGAGTGTGTCTCATTTCATTTCAAACATCGCACACCCCCATGAAGGACGGAATAAGTAAACAGATACTTAACTACAATCAAACGACAGAAGATGTCAAAAGAATCTCATTTTTAATACTAAGTATACAAATAAAAGAGGATTTCATCGTGAGTGTTCTTAGCTATGTTTTATCAAAATCAGTTCAGCTGTTGTTTGTTTGTCGGGGGTTTTGGAGTTTTATAAGCTTATACATGGTACTAAAGAGGCAAACTAAAGAATTAAAAAAAAACCACGTTTGTTGTATGGAGTGCATCCTACCATCACCATAACTTTTGGTGTAGTTGATAAATCAGCCGTTATATTATTATTATTTAATTGCAATGGTGTCTGTGCAAAATGCAAATAGTACTTTATTACGTCGCATTACGTCGTTATTTAAATAAATTCTTTATTAGAATGAACCTTCTGTATGAGCGAAGTTGACGACTGACCAGACAGACTTCTCCCTCTGCGATATTCCGTGCCCCCATGAATACAGTAAAACCCATTAACGATTATTATGCTCCCAAACCGCGCCGAAGCATCCAAAATTAAAACAAAGTACATTACCAGTAGCTGTTTCTGTATTTGTTACTAATTAAAAAGTAATTGAACGCGCGGGTGCGTCGCGTCGTGGGCCTTAGCTGAAATGGAACGGCCCTTAATTAAGGGTCCCTACATGTACCCACTCCCCTCACAGGGTTGCCAAGTTTTGATTTTCCGCTTAAGAAAATATGTTTGTAGTCGGTAAGCTATCTGGCCCTACGGATTTTTGTCTAAGCGCTATTTGTTCTGACACGATTTACACTTTAAAATTACCTAAAAGTAGTAAAGTAATAGTTCAGCGTGCAGTAGACGTCTAAAGCACAAATTTTGCTCAATGATTCCTTATATAATTACGCGTGTGACACCGCGGAGCGCAACTGGTATCCAATAGGAAATAATTTCTTAATCACGAGTGAAACAAGGAAATGCAGCGAATTACTTTAAAAACAAGTACAATTTATTGTCTCTAAGCAGTTTTTTGACTTTGTACACGAATAAGGTTTGAATGTGTGAAAAATATTATGCGAGTTATAGCAAGCCTATTAGAAGATAAAATTAAAACCAGACAAGTGCGAGTCAGACTTGTCCACCGAGGGTTCCCTACAAACTAGTATAAAAGCATTACCAGGCGAAGCTAGTCATTGATATAAGAGAAAATTATATGTAATTTTTAATTTTTGGTCATAATCCGAAAAAAACATCGCAAAAATAATTAACAACCAGTTTTAGCTTGTGGTATTGGAGCTCTTTCTTATGATACCCCATATAATACGGTTTGGACCCTCATTCGTTGCATAAATACCCTATTTTTTGTAATTAAATAAAAAATGTAAAATTTTTGCATTTTTCCCATTATGTGTACTAGGTATAAGACAATGCTTCTTGCCAAATTTTAGAGTTCTAGGTCAACGCAAAGTACCGTATAGGTTTTGATCCCTTTGTGGGTGTCGAAATATGCGGTTTTTTGCGACATATAGTATGGCTGTTTTTTACCCGACTGCGTAAGAAGGAGGGTTATGTTTTTCGAGTATATGTATGTATGTATGTATATTTCTTTGACACGCCCTAGAGCCTAAACGGCTTGACCGATTTTGATGTGGGTAGATAAGTTCGGCTGTAAAAACCTCTTTTCTGCAGTGGGGTATTTTGTTTTTCTTTTAACATTGATGCTTAATAACTGAGAAGTTTGATTCTTTCACAGCTACAAGGTACTTACTACAGATCTGCGCATATGGTTTTAATTTCAACTCGATATCGCCATGTTTTTTCCGAGATATAAGGCTTGACGAAGGACAGACGTACAAACGAACAGAGTGATCCTATATGGGTTCCGTTTATTTTCTTTTGAGGTACGGAACCCTAAAAAGAATTTTAAAAACTTTGTACAATGAAATTTTCATACATTTTGTTGTAAATTATGCTTATTTTTAAATAAAAACTACGGGTCACTCACATCTGTTTTCACGTGTGTTTTTATTAAAAAATGTGTGAAAACCACGTTAATTTCCATAGTAAAATTATGCTTAAATGAAAAATGAATACATTTAAGTGAAGAGTAACAAATCACTGTAGGTACTAAAGAAAAATATGTAGGTGAATTAAAAATTATGCAGGTTCTATGTTAAGATGAAACACTTTGTATTGCACTCGGCTGTAAAGTTATTTTGTCTCGTGTCTTTTAGAATCCATCGCTTCCGTCAGGATTCCACACTAGAACTATTCGTTTCGCTCGTCGTTCAAACCTAATATAGGTACATTTGATTCTACACTAGAACTACTAGTTTCGCTCGTCGTTCAAACCTAATATAGGTACATTTGATTCCACACTAGAACTACTCGTTTCGCTCGTCGTTCAAACCTAATATAGGTACATTTGATTCCACACTAGAACTACTCGTTTCGCTCGTCGTTCAAACCTAATATAGGTACATTTGATTCCACACTAGAACTACTCGTTTCGCTCGTCGTTCAAACCTAATATAGGTACATTTGATTCCACACTAGAACTACTCGTTTCGCTCGTCGTTCAAACCTAATATAGGTACATTTGATTCCACACTAGAACTACTCGTTTCGCTCGTCGTTCAAACCTAATATAGGTACATTTGATTCCACACTAGAACTACTCGTTTCGCTCGTCGTTCAAACCTAATATAGGTACATTTGATTCCACACTAGAACCACTCGTTTCGCTCGTCGTTCAAACCTAATATAGGTACATTTGATTCCACACTAGAACTACTCGTTTCGTTCGTCGTTCAAACCTAATATAGGTACATTTGATTCCACACTAGAACTACTCGTTTCGCTCGTCGTTCAAACCTAATATAGGTACATTTGATTCCACACTAGAACTACTCGTTTCGCTCGTCGTTCAAACCTAATATAGGTACATTTGATTCCACACTAGAACTACTCGTTTCGCTCGTCGTTCAAACCTAATATAGGTACATTTGATTCCACACTAGAACTACTCGTTTCGCTCGTCATTCAAGCCTAATATAGGTACATTTGATTACTTCTACTTGTGAGTTGTATACTTCGTATATTTATCGATACAACGGAAAACTTTTTTCTTATTTTTTCGTGTAACAACCCTATGGACAATGAACTGGCTTAAACTCTCAACCCTATCGGAAGGTGTTAGGAGCTACGTCAGGCAACCCTTTCTGTCTTAAACTGTTTGTGTAACCCTTTTCTTGAGTGACGTGCCTGTGCCTTTTGTTATGTTGTACTTAATTGAGTTTTTGGAAAGATAAGATGGATCTGAATGTGGCAACACTGGAACTTTTTGATTGGTTCCGATTTCAATGAGTTTTTGATAAAGGTTTTGACCCAGGACACTTGTTTTGTTTTGCATAGGACTTTCTTCCGTCTTAACACAGTAACATTAATCCATCGATACTTGAAAGTTCGAATATCAAATTTTCAAATATGGAACAGTTTATCAATACGCAAAGTTCATTGACCGGCGGTGAAATGCAACTGATGTTTTTGTGAATTATTAGAAGTCGTAGAACGAAAGTTATATGTTTTGTTTATACCAGTTACGATATAGATGATAAATATATGGAAATACATTCTTTAACAAGTACTTTTTAGCCGTTTTATCTTAATATCGAGACTCATGAAGGAGTGCACTGTATTTATAAGCTATTTTATTATCTACTAATTTGCTTCATTTTAATGGGACTGGAGAAAGAGCAAGACAGAAATCAAAGCAATATTGAGATAAAGTATTGCTATCGTGATTCATTATCATCATCATTAACTCTGCCACATATCCACTGCTGGGCATAGACCTCCCCCATAAATTTTTAAAATGTCCTAATGGAAGCGGTTTGCATCCAGCATCCAGTCTTTTTACTACTTGTATGAGGTCATCTGTCCACCTTGTAGCTGGTATTCCTACGTTGCGCTTGCCGGGGCGTGGCCTTCACTCGAGAACTTTCGAATATTATCGTGATTGTAGTACTTAGATGTAAAATATGATAAATGCGTGTAGCGACGCGATGGCATATCGCTACTACAAATAGTTTTAACACGCTCGAAAAGTTGGCATTAAAGAAGTACAGATGTAAGATGCAGAAGTATTTCTCCATTTAAATACGAATTTATTACAACTTTCGCTATCACACACGCTTTACAACAGAACAACGTCGCTACATATCCATGCCGCGCAGTCGTAAAGCGACAAATCGCTCTTCAATTGCGGCAATATGATAGTATCTGCTGCTTTTGCGTGGCTGAGTTCCCTAATATGAAACAAATCGGCTGCTGCCGTGCGGCTGAGTTTCCTAATATAAAACAAATCGGCTGCTGTCGCGCGGCTAAGTTTCCTAATATGAAACAAATCGGCTGGTGTCGTGCGGCTGAGTTTCCTAATATGAAACAAATCGGCTGCTGTCGCGCGGCTGAGTTTCCTAATATGAAAAAAATTGGCTGCTGTCGCGTGGCTGATTTTCCTAATATGAAACAAATTGGATGCTGTCGCGCGGCTTAGTTTCCTAATATGAAACAAATCGGCTGCTGTCACGCGGCTTAGTTTCCCAATGTGAAAGAGCACTTATTAAAGTCTGTCGGAAGTACGGAAAATGTTTTGAAGTAGAGGCAGAGAATACCCTAATAATTACGGTAAAGGTAAAATAAACAAGGTAAAACAGTAGTAAACAGAGTCATATGAATACTGCGTAGGTAGGAGTACACGAGCGTGAGTTGTCGTAAACTAACCTAAAGCGGTCCTCATCATTACCGATGACATAGATAGTTCCGCTAATAATTCGCTGTCGTCCCGTTGTCGTCCCGGCCGGATCGTTAATTAGTACTGGTGACGAGGGTCGGACGTACTGCTCTACCAATGTTCCACGAACGGGAGGTACTGTCCGCAGACAAACTTGGAGATAATATTTTAACGATAAAATTATGATTATGAAAGCGGTTAACTTTTTATTATATATGGTGTTTTTGGTAGTTTGTTGTGTTCAAATTCTCTCTTATTATGTACAACTGTATTGTTAACTGCTAGATACAGGTTTGTTCAATTCCTTTAAAATAAAGTACAAGAATCGTAATGGTGTGTTTTAGGTAATTTTAGTTTATTTTAAGATCATTCAACAAGTTGTGGAGATGACTACATTCGGAGTTTCTCAGCGAAATCGTCATCTATGATGATGATGATGATTTTATTTTACGAAATCGTCGGCGTGATAAGAATAATATCCATACCCAAATTACAGCTGTCAGACAGATGTACATAACGAAATACTATGGTCCAATGTTGACTACGGCATCCTAAAAAGAATAGTAAAGGCTAGCGATTCGTTTGCATTGGATGGCGTACACAATGCAGAAATGATTTTAATTTCTTTTTGCAACCACTTTTGCTAACCGTACTTAACAACGCATTTTCACGTCATTTTGAAAAATGGCGACACACTTCTTAATAATTATGCCACTGTCACGAAATATATTTTGTAATTACGGTATATTACATTCTCAAAATATTCTGCAAATAAATACTTCTTTAAAAAATTCGTCGCAAAAAATGAACTCGGCATATTTTTAGGCGTACTAACAAACGTTACATTGTTACGAACAATGTATTATAAGTAGATAGGTTTCCCCGGCGCTGCGTGGCAAGCCTCAAGTAAGGCAATCGCCCGACTCGTCATCAGTCGTGACACACTGGGCAACGCTGTCAGACGCTAAGTGTTGTGACTTGTGAACAGTGACAATGCCATCCTCTGTGTTTAGATAGTCTAACACCAAGTTATACATTTGACCAAGCTAGGATGTGTCTTATCCTTGAAAGTGCCGAGTACTGAAATTCGCCAGGCTTTTACTTATATTTAATGAGTATAACCTCTCTATAGATAAAATCTCATTGGTCATTAAAATTCTCCAGGATACAGTATGGCATTATATACTGCATTGCGCTCAGCACCCGGATAATGCACGTCAAATATCTTTAATAAACAGAATTTTTAAGAAACAAAGTCATACACTAATTTGGAACATAATTATATTTCAAACTTCTAAGTACAAGAATACAAGAGCGGGTCTCGGCCGAGTTCAGATTTCTCTTTACGATCTACGAGCGAAAAATGAAGTTATATTATCAAATGAAATATCTACTTGTGTTTGTGTACATTATTATTATGAAATAAGTGAATTTATCTTCTGTCTGCCTTGTGGCTGGTCTTCCTACGCTGCGCTCGCCGGTTCGTGGTCTCCATTCGAGAACGTTTCGACCCCGTCACCCGTCAGTTCTACGTTATTTTTAATTTAAGTTAATAAGCTACCCCAAGCAACCAAACACCCTTGTGTGGTGTTCGCAGATGACGCTACAATATATATCTCTAAACATAACTTAAGCAATCAAGAATACGAAACTGAAATAAATAATACCCTAAAATCTGTTGGTGATTGGCTATAAAAGTTAAATCTAAGATTAAATGTCAGTAAAACAAAATTAATACAATTCAGAAATTACAAACAACCTCCCCTGCAACTAAACATAACATATCGAGACAAGCAAGTCGATATAGTTGAACAAACCAATTTTCTAGGCGTTAACATAGACTCTTACCTCAATTGGAAATCACATATAAGTAAAATTAATAATAAACTCTCTAAATACTGTTATGCACTGTCCATACTGTCAAATATTTCATCTAAAAACATGCTATAAATGCCAACTTTGGCTATGTTTATCCTCAGTTTGTTTATGGGGTGGTGTATTGGGGCAATTCAGTAGAGATCGAGTGTATCTCTATTGAATTGCCCCAAAACACCACCTTATTTACTACAAAAATGATGTCTCAGAATTATATTTAACCTAGATAATACTGACACCTTGCGAGATATCTTCAAAACTAATAATTTTTGAACACTCACATGTATTTACATATATGAACACACATTATGGGCCCGAAGGTATTAACGTGTTGCCAGAGACGGTGACAGCTGCACCAAATGTGAGCTGCTTTAAGCAGACTAAATTTGAACGTAAGGATTAATAATGTTAAGCGATTTTGCGATTTACGAAGGAGCGCGCTTACCTAGAAGAAACCGATTCCTTTAATATAGAACTTTATATAATTTAAAGACACTCAAATTGTATTCATCAGGAAAGATCCACTCAGGAAGCGTACCTATTCCAACATTTAGCAGTCTGTACGATAAATAATAATAGTTCAGTTCCCCGTAATTAGAAGATAAGACTATTAATGATACAAGCACAATGACATTTGTGTGACATATGATACAAAATATGATATCTACTATCTCTTGGGAAGCCGAGTCTATATGAAATAACTCTGTTTTCCTCAGTAAGTTAGCGTCCTTGTAGGTAGTGATAGAAGTTAATATTTTATTACCACTTAGGTAATGTTCCTTCCAGTCATAAACTTTAAGATAAGGAAAAACATTAGTTCTAGTTTACTAGATTCTACGTAAACTATTATTCACTTTATGTCTCACTTTAGTACACTGTTAAAACCTATAAAAAAGAGAAAATCAAATTGTTTTTAAATGACGGAGTTATCTAACCAATATTTAAAAAAAAAACTTTATTGATAGCCTCCACTTTTTTGAAGTCAGTTAAAAATGTTCAAAAATAAAATAAAAAAAGTAAATTAAATAGTATAAACTTTATTTTTGCGTCTATTGATTTTTTTCAATCGGTCTACCACGATTCTCTTATTTTTTTTCTATAAATGGGTCTAAAAATCTTACAGACTGATGAATTCCGTTAAGTTATAAAAAAAATAGACTTTGGATTCACTTCAGGGGACACCCGGATTTGAACCGGAGACCTATCGATCTGCAGTCGATTGCTCTACCACTGAGCTATATCCCCCTTGCAGCTGCAGTTCAAATTTTACAATGTATACCTAGTCCTGGAATCTAGAAAAGCGTAGCACTGACTACTGATCACTTATTTGGTGAGAAAATACACGAATAACTAATATCTTCCAGACAACCGTAGGATAGATAATTCTAAAAGATGTGTGTTGTGTATTAGATGAAAGGATATAAAGAATTTGTGAGATTAGAAGTAAAATCTCTCATAAAATATTAGCTGTGTCCTGCAACTTTCTTTTCTACATGGTCATGAAAAATAGTGATGGCGATGGCGATGAAAGTTGCCCACTTCCGTTTCATAAAAATCGGATCAACCGTTTAATCACGAAAATGTAATAAACAAACAGAGAGAAAGAGTTATTCTCGATGTCATATTATTAGTAAGCATGAATACCGCACAGATGACGCAAATCTAATTAGTGTAAAATAGTTGTTCATTGAGTAATATCTAGAACCGAATTAACAACGTACCCTATAAGCGTCCGTTTTACAGCGCGATAAATTCACAACGAAGTCTCTCACAAAAGCTCCATTCATCGTCAGTAATGTAGAGTCACAGGGATGGAGCAAGGAAGAGAAAATGTGTCGAGAGAAGGGCAAAAAAAGCCCCTTGGGTTAAACGGTTAACCAATTGGCTAACATTCTACACCAGATCAATGTAATGTTTTAATGTTTTTTTTTATACAAGTTAGATCTACGATTGACCACCAGCTCGCCTGAATTTAAGCGAAGATGTGGCCGAGGATGGAGCTCGTCGGTCTAGAAAATATCTATTCACTCTAGCCTTGAAAATTCCAAGATTGTAGGTTCTTTTGCAAGAAGATCTTAAAAAAAACCGGACGAGTGCGAGTCAGACTCGCCCACCGAGGGTTCCGTACAAACTAGTAAATAAAAGGGGGAAAT
This sequence comes from Lycia hirtaria, assembly GCA_947563715.1. NCBI lineage: Eukaryota > Metazoa > Arthropoda > Insecta > Lepidoptera > Geometridae > Lycia > Lycia hirtaria. The sequence continues at coordinate 17,261,862 of OX387384.1, forward strand.
CATATATTTTTTTATATTTTCCTTCATAAACCGAAAAATATACATCGTAAAAATATTTAAGAACCTGTTTTAGCTTATGCTAATGAAGCTCTTTCATATGATACCCTACATGATACGGTTAAAGAACTTTAAAATTTGGACCCTCATTCCTTGCATAACACTATTTTTTGTGATTAAATTAAAAATGACCAGTTTTCGGATTTTTTCCTATATGCGTACTCTAAAACAATGCTTCTTGCCAAATTTCATAGTTCTGGGTCAACGGGTAGTACCCCATAGGTTTTGATTCCCTTGTGAGTGTCGAAATGTGCATTTTTCGTTCCGTTTTTTCCTTTTGAGGTACGGAACCCTAAAAATAATAGGTTAATTAATTTAATTTAATTAATAAGCGTATTATTGTTCTTTGGTTAACACAGTCCTTTACAATTTTAACTACAGGACTGTGTTTAGGCGAGGCAATTTTCTATACTATTGGCATATTCTGAGGCCTGGAAACATTTATTATATTATTCATTTATAATATTATATTTATATTATAAAGACTGGAAAAGTTGTTTTAATTTAAGTCAGAAGACGTCTCGAACGCATGGACATTTTAACGCCTTGGTCAAGACCCCACCTCGGGACGGTTATTATGTACATCGACATGCTCTGAATGGAGCGAGTTCTTTTACCAAGAAAGATGTAGACAGATAATACGAGTAGCACCTCTATATCACGTGGCAAGCTAGTCGCGCTGAGTTGCATTCCGGACGTTTACTTTGTGACTTGTTCGATAATATTTGCCCCCTCTTCCTGCAGACGCGTGCCCTAAGTACGTCCACAGTACGTAACAATATAAACTTGTTTGGAACAATGACGTGAAACAACTGTTTGTTAACGCCTATTGTGTAACGGTTATCTATATCTATACTGCCAAATGGAAAATGGTAATTTTTTTATGTACTTTATAAGTTGGAAATTAGTAATTTTGTGATTTTTTGCTCTGAAATACATTTGCCAGAAAATGTCGTTATTTTATTACTTTAAGGGTCGTTGCTTATTTATTAGATTGTTCATTTAAATTAGTGTGTGGAGTAAGTTGGGTATTCTTTCTATATGATGTTTTTATTTAATCACACATACATATTTACTGCATAGATTATTTTATGCTAAGTAATAATAAAACAAACTTTAATCTATTTTTTGTAAACACATTTACTAGATTAAGTTCTTACAACGACTAAAAAATGAGTTCAAACGCGACGGATCCATCAGTTGGTATTTAAATTTGAAAAAATAAATGACTACTTTTTAAACACTTACATTTAACTTACATTTTGTATTTTTGGCAGGCTTATAAATATGATAATGTGAGTGAGTGAGCGAAGCGAACAAAGGTCTAAGCATCAACTGACAAAATTTTATTTCCTCTGTTTGGATGTTTGTTGGTGAAGATTTAAAAAACAATATAAGTACAGGTAGTATTCTTATACATTTTTAAGAAATATGCAGGATTAAGAAGTATATTTAAATTTTACGATTTCATAGATTTTTAATTAATGGTGTAATTCGCAAAAAAGGGGTAGGTCTACAGTCGCGTCATTTACTGACTGATTTTGATAATATTTTCTAGAAACATTTGGTAAGTACCTACTCCATCCCAAAAAAAAAGTAAGATGAAATATGGTTTTCGAGACAAACGGTTATGAAGTCTCGGTTAAAAAGAGAAGTTTGTTAAGAAGGTCGATTTAAATATAGTGAACCCTATAATCTTGCTAATTTCGAGACTTGTATCTATTACCGTTCGGAAGATACAGCCGAGTGTAGGACAGACAGACAGACAGACAGACATCGTAGCCTCACGAATAGGCTCCCGCACCGTACCGAGCTTCACCCTTAGCATAGAAGGCTAAAAACCTCTTTTTAAACCGTTTGATATACTTACCTAGTTAAAGAAACATCTACCATTATTTTTAGGCCACTAGAAAATATTTCACTATGGAAATTAACGTGGTTTTCACACATTTTTAAATAAAAACTACGGGTCACTCACGTCTGTTTTGAGCCGAAACTATAGTCGGATATTTCGGCTCAAAACAGACGTGAGTGACCCGTAGTTTTTATTTAGAAAATATTTCTGCAAGATGCATGTTTACTTGGTTTCCAGTTTGTTCATTCTGCTACAGTTTTCCGATTAATTTATACTCGAGCAAGCTTCCTGAATTCCGAGACCATTGTTCGTAACAAAGAGTCCGCCGCAAAACTGCAAGAAGTAAAACTGCAGCCGAGTTCAGTTTTGTTGTACTTTTGAGAATATCTTTTGGTGCGTTTAACCTTTTGTGGAGGAGGTTAGCCGGCTGGCTTCACTTCACTGTGACCTCGCTTTGTTGATGAAAATTTTTCGGAAGGAATTGTTTGAACTTCTATATGTGCGAGAGTAGAGAGCAAGTATTTATAAGATGATTTTTAACACTGATTGGTTAATATTGATATTTGTGTATGTGGAATAGGAGAAAGTCGGCGTATTACAACCCATTTCTCGTTGTAATGCACAAATCAATCGGTACAAAAATCCGTACTTAGCGATATCGGTCCACGTTCTTGATGCTGTATGCCCTCTGCATAGGAATGGAATTCTTTGTCGTCATCTATATTTCCTAAAAACTACAATCTTGGAATTTTCAAGGCTAGAGTAGATAGATAGATAGATAACTTTTTATTAAAAGACCACATTGTACAAACACATTAAAAAGAAAATATTTCTATGGCTAATCTTTAAATAGGCGGCCTTATCGCTTAAATCGATCTCTTCCAGGCAACCATGTACGGAGTAGGATAGGTGGCACTGATAGTGGCCTTTAAAACTAAAAATATAAAAACTTGCGTATACAAAAGTGAAAATACTACAGAAAAAACTTATATATATATATATATATATCATTTATTATATGCATAGGTACATATTTAATATGAAAAAGAAAGGAAAAGAATTATATTGAATATATATCTTATAGATTAACGAGCTCCATCCTCGGCCACACTGTCGCTTCACATCAGGCGTATTGATGGTCAATCTCTATAATATAAAAAAAAAAAAAAAAAAGTCTGCTAGACGCAGCGTTGAGCGCTATCTAGCGAGCATACCTTGAACTATTTGGATATGACGTATTATTTTTGTAGTTAGTGTGCTTGCAAGGTGTAATGCTCTCAGAGCCGCTATTTAATACTGAACTTTATTTAATACATTGTTACGGGAAGTGGGTATAGGGATTGGAAGGAAACAACGATGTTATTCAAACCCGTACGTGGTATCTTCTACAGAGCACTCACAGTCTATAACACAAACACCGACAATAATTACAGAATCGACGCGCTACAAACACACAGAGACCGTGTTCCGACCAACACACTACTACTATAACGTCTCTTCACTATACTTACTGTTCACTCAACACTTCACTTTCACATGTAACTTTTTCTTCTTTCCTGTATGCTACTTGTATCTGAACTGCCCTCTGTCCGCGACTGAAGCTCCTTATATACCCCGCAGAACCTTCTAGAAGCTTTTATTTCAATAGTCATTTCGTTAGTCATTTGTTTCTTCCAGAATGTTCAATTTCGATCATCTTTTCGCTCGTCTTTTGTTTTTATCATTTGTTCCGAACTTTCTAGAATGTTGACGAGATTCTTTATTTAAATAGTCGAGGAGCATTTCCTTCTACAAATTTCACCATCATCATCATTACAATATTTTCTGTCACGGGTTTAGATCGAGCAGCGTTAATATCGAGGATATTGGGGTGGAGGGAGGCACTGTTTCTACGATTTTCTTACGATTTAAGACGATTAACATAACTTCACCTTAAACACCTCTTATGCCACACGAAACACGAAATCCAACAAGCTATAGGGTGAGCTAAAGAAACTTCAGACTTACTCGAAAAACCACAGATTTTTTTTTTCGCTATGCTTAGCGAAAAATATATCCTTCCTTCTTGCACTGTCGGGTAAAAACTGATGTTACATAAATATTTAGGTGAATAAAATTTGACACAAAAGTTTTTTAATATTGCTTTACTTTGTTTGATTGCATTTCTTTGAGTAAATTCCAAATACAAAGGCGAAACTATTTTAACTGTTTGTTGCTTACTAATAGTAAATACAACGTCGGTGTTTTAGGTTAGTACCCAATAAATTATTTACTGACCTGAATTATTTAAAGCCTACGCTCTAAATAATCTAAGTATAAAAATACGAAATATTTATACATTTTTATCTATATTCGAATTTTAGCACATGAACAGCGATAACAATATCGTTAGACGCAAAATTCTAAGATTTTTTCCACTTAAAAATAGTATTTAAATACACAGTTTTCTAAAACAAGTTGTCATTCAAGTAATTAGTGAAGTCAGTTCTAGTATCTGCGCTTATTTATTTTTTTGTTAATTTTAGAAGCTTAATTATAATTACATATTCATTATGCTCGTGTTGAAAATCATATTACTCCCTTTCGTATGTAGTCTAGCATATATTTCACTAGTTCATAAGCCATCTTATGATATAGATCATGCCGAATATTATTTTAATGATTTTCTAGTAACTTATAACAAAAAATATTCTAGTAAAGAGGAGAGCCAAGATAGGCTGAAAATATTTACTGAAAATTTGATTATATTCAATGAAAGGAATTCTATCGACTCTGCTATCCATGGTGAGTGTTTGTATTTTACGCAACTATCCAAAAAAGGGTAAGATATTTACTATACTTTTGCTCAAAAGCTTATTTCTACAAGATTTCATTTTTTATTTTCAGATTGTTGTCAGTTCCGACTACAGTGTGAATAGGTATTTTTTTTTATAAATGCGTAATAAAATACATTATTACTTTTTGAAATTCAGGCGTGAACCAGTTCTCTGACCTCACTCCTGAAGAGTTCTCCAGCCTGTACACGGGGCTGAAACCTGCAGCGAAGGAAACAACTTGCAAAGTGATCCATGATGGGGACGTAACAGCTGAAGCTGAGGATGATGGATCTTTCGACTGGAGGGAGAAGAAAGCGGTAACTCCGGTTAAGGCTCAAAAAGAATGTGGTTCTTGCTACGCGTTCTCCACTGTAGGTAAAGAAGTTTCCGTATTATATATATAATAGTATCTCCATGTAAAGATGCCAGTAAAGTCTGTTTGCGAATGTCATTGTCATTGCGATGATGTTTACATCAGTCTTGGAATTTTCAAGGCTAGAGTGAATAGATATGTTCTAGATCGACGAGCTTCATCCTCGGCCACAGCGTCGCTTAGCGTCAGGCGAGTTGGCAGTCAATCGTAGATCTATCTTGTGTAAAAATCTATTAATGTCAATGTGTATAGTCTGTCAAAATTAATAAATATGAAATGAAATGAATTTATTCCCCAAAAATAGGGTCGTTAAAAGTCGTTGCAAAAGTTTGTATGAGGTCATGTTATACGGCCTATTTTGATAATATTTGACAGAAATATTCGATACTTAATTAATCAGAATTTCGAGTATGAGCACTAGACCTAGAAGAAACAGACTTTTTGCAACAATGCTTTCATGCTGGACTGGCAAATAAAAAACATTGCTTTTATTTTAGCTTTTTTATTTTATTTAATTTTAGCTAATCTAAGTGTGTTTACCTCTTAGGTAACATAGAGAGTGTATACGCCATTCGTAAAGGCGAACAGCTGGATCTGTCGGAGCAGCAGATAGTCAGCTGTGCCAACAAGAGTGGTTGTGAAGGAGGCCTCATGACCGAAAGTATGGAGTAAGTATGGTACTTTATTTATTACATACGTTACCATCATCAAAGAAACACTGAATGCGTAGTTATTATATTATATTAAATGTGTTTTCACTTTTACTTTCTGTATCATAAATAAATTATATTTGATTTGATTTTGATTTGGCTCTGCGTCCAGCTCTTCAATATCTCGGTTTTGATGGATCCTCCAACTACCGACAATGTGTTTTTCGAGAGTTTGTATGTATGAACATAATATGTACATGCTTATGTGTATTTTTTTACACAAAATAGATCTACGATTGACTACCAACTTTCCTGATGTTAAGCGACGGTGTGGTCGAGGATGGAGCTCGTCGATCTGGAAGATATCAATTCACTCTAGCCTTGAAAATTCCAAGATTGTTATTCTCAGGAAACAGAGATGGCGGCAAAGAATTCCATTCCTGTGCAGTACGCATCAAGATCGTGGACCGATATCGCTGAGTACCTAATTCGCCGACTTTCTGCTAGTCCTGTAATGAAATGGGGAGGGAGGAATTAGGTCGTGAAGCTCTTGCGCACGCTCCCCGATTTAAATCCTGTATAAATTTGTATGTATGAGTTTTTTTGGAATGCTTTGCAAACTAACTTGTTTATGGATTATGGCGTAACACCTGTCTTAGGAATATGAAAGTAATTAAGAAATCTTGTCATATTTTTGTGTCTCGACACGTTCTTAGCCACCTGTTTATCTATGTGTTTGTATTTAAAACATACTTTCCGTGTCAGGTATATTATAGAAGCAGGCGGTATAGAATTGGAAACAAGTTATCCATACGTTGCCCGCCAAGCACCCTGCACATTTGACAAAACATTAGTCAAAGTGCAACTGAGTGGGTGTCTCAACTACCAAGTCACGGATGAGAATAACCTTAAACAATTACTGAGGAAAAACGGACCGATTTCAATTGGTAAGTGATACGCCATTAGTACTTTGTACTCATCATTATAAATATTATCAAAATCGGTTTAGTAGTTTGATTTTATAACAATATAACTGAAAAAATGCCATCCAAGTAAACATATTGCGTAGTTTGAAGTCGGTTAAAAAAATACCGGACAAGTGCGAGTTAGACTCACCCACCGAGGGTTCCGTAAAAACTAAATAAAAGGGAGAAATCGTATATTTTTTTATATTTTCCTTCATAAACCAAAAAATATACATCGTAAAAATATTTAAAACATTCCTTGCTCACCACTCAGATCCGAGTAGGGGCTATAGTAGCCACTCACGGAGTCCACCCACTCGGATCCGAGCAAGCGAACGTTTGAGGCAGCCCTCATTCCTTGCATAGAGACACAATTTTTTTGTGATAAAATAAAAAAATATCCAGTTTTCGGATTTTTTCCTATATGTGTACTCTAACACAATGCTCCTTGCCAAATTTCAGAGTTCTAGGTCAACGGGAAGTACCCCATAGGTTTTGATTCCTCTGTGAGAGTCGAAATGTGCGTTTTTTACAACATATTCGGCTGAACCTTTTTTTACGAAAACTGAGAAATTTTATTTTTCTTTTTACAGCAAGATACTATGGATCTGCGTATATGGTTTTAATTTCTACTCGATAACTTCACGCGTTCCCGAGAAAAAAGTTCTTGACACGCGGACAGACGGACAACAAAGTTATCCTATAAGGGTTCCGTTTTTTCCTATTGAGGTACGGAACCCTAAAAATAAATAAACTATAATTATGTGTTTTAGGTATTGCTGGTTTAGTTTTGCATTCATATAAAGGTGGTATTCAGGAACGCTGCCCGGGTGGAGTCGATCACGGGGTCTTGCTTGTTGGATACGGAACAGGTAACAACTACTTATTATTGAAAACAATCTGTTCAAAGTGGTTCAATTTCCATACAAAAGTATTTTTGTCTATTTATCAATTATGGACGACTTTCAAATGCTATCTAGTGGACTTTTTTAGTTTGGGTTAATCTTTTAACAGACAGTTTCGGTTAATCCAAAATAAGAAGGTTCTCAGTTCTGTTTGTTTCTATGTTTTTTTTTGTATATTTATTCACTGATTACTTCGTTAACTGTGAATTTGTTTTGTTTTTTTTTTCTGTTTGGTATGTCTTCAAAGGTACATATTACGATTTTTTCAAAATCGGTTTAGTACTTTGGTTTTTATAACAAAATAACTGAAAAAATGTCATGTAAGTAAACGAATTGCGTATTTTGAAGTCAGTTTTTTTAAAGTTTTTAATCGACTGAAGATGGAGGTTAACAATTCGTATGTATGTTTTTTTTTATATGTTTGTTCGTGGATTAGTTCGCCAATTGATTTTGATGATTCTTTATTTAACACTTTTTTTAAACTATCACGGTCATTCATTAAAACACTATTATTATTAACGGGATATTTACCGTGGTTCGCGTTAATTCTTTATTTATTTGGTAGGTCATACTTCAGAAGTGGTCCCATATAAATTGTATTAAAATAAATAACTGGAATAATATCATCCATAAGTGTCCAGGCTTGCATGTAGAAAAGTGAACAGCAAGTCGCGTATACTTATCACCGTTAGCTAGTTACGAGTGTGTAGGCGCAGGCGCGGTTTTCATTATATAAACTCAACACTTGCGACCTAACCGTGTCACCGAACACATCGATGGAATATTTTTCAATTTTCAACAATACAAGTACAAGCAATTACATCCTCTAATGATATAACACCAAGTAAACAAATTGCGTATTTTGAAGTCGGTTTTTTATATATTTTTTAACTAATAATATGTAGTCATCATGGGCACTTTTCATCACGTCGCTAATATACGAGTAGTATGAAAACTTCGTTTATTTGTTCCAGACCCAAAGAAAGGCCAGTACTGGATAGTGAAGAACTCCTGGGGCAGTAATTGGGGGGAGCAGGGATACTTTAGGATGACTCTAGGGAAGAACACATGTTCACTTATGAACGAATATTTGGCCAGCGCTGTTATTGCTTGACCAATTGCTATCTTTGCAGAATTATCTTTTGTACCCGTCAAAATAATTTTAGAGTTAATTTTATTATTAATAATATTATAGTAAATAAGAAAAAATATATAATAGTTCATTTTATAATGTCCCTTTCCTGTAAGCCTATTTGGAGTCATTCGTATTCGAATCAGATCAGGTACGATATCTTCATCTCTGTCACTTCTATACAGTATGCCATAGATGGAGATATAGTTTCCGATCGGAAACTCTACCAAATGAGTTGTGAATAGGGGTGCAGATAAGTAGGTTTATTTTTGTCATATTTATATGTGTTCTTGATAATTATTAGCAATGTAATTTTGTATAATATGGTAACGGGCATTTCTTTGTAAAATTCGTATAAAATAAAGAATATAATATGCAACCGATTTGTTACATTCTGTATGTAAAGCCACCTAATTATCAAGTGCCGAGGTCCAGGGTGATTATTAGATCTGTTTCCGCGTGTTAGGCCTGCGCTATCTTGACCAGTTACTATATCGTTACGACTGTATCTGTATTGTCAATATACCAGAAAGTTACTAAATAATGGTTTAGTAAAATAAAGATTATATAAAATATGCAACTGTTTTTTTTTTCATTCATTGAAGTTCAAACCGCAATTTTCACCGACGTCAAAAAGAAGGAGGATTCGGCTGTATTTTCTTCAAAAAATCTTTTTTTTATTTGAAAGGATAATATATATTTTCAGATAGGTTCCATAGAAATTTTATCAACACCGGTTCAGTAGTGTGGTTTTTAAAACAAATAGCGTATAAATTCGATATTTTACAGTGTTTTCTACAAATTACATTTAGTTTCGCCAAAATGGTAACAGACGGACAACAAAGTGATCCTATAAGGGTTCCGTTTTTTTCCTTTTGAGGTACGGAACCCTAAAAAGAGAAACTAAATTTATTCAAATGATTCTTTATTGAAAATTATGGAAAAAAAAAATTGCAATTTTTACAGTTAATCTAATTTTTTTCCCCCAAACATGATTTGCCGTCAATCAAAACCGATACTAAAGCTAATTTCAATTTCAATTACAATTATTTAATTGTAAGACTCATTTCCATAATATTTGGTAAAAATACTGTTGTTTAGATACGTATCGTGCCACCTTAAAATAACAATTTGTTTAATTCTGCCATGAGACCCTTGGTTTAAATTTTCCTGAATTTTCCGCATGAAAAATCTGATTCAGTTTTTGTCGAGGAAAATGCAAGAAAGTTCCTAAAAATCTTTTTGTTTCCCTTGATACTACTGCATGACACTATTAGTAGTGCCATGGGAGATTTTTCTTTCCCGTGACTCTACCAGTAGTGCCATGGGTAAAACAGCATTTCCCATGACACTAATTCTTCGGCAGTAGTGTCATAGCAAATTAGAAATCTGATCATTGATAGATAGATAAATTCTTTATTGTTTACACATTAACTAAAACACAAATTACATAGTGAAAAGGGCTTAAATGCTAGTGAAACAACAGGTGGCCTTAAAGCTAATAGCGATCTCTTCCAGGCAACCTTGGGATGGAGAAATGATAATAATAAATAGATGGTGGGGTAATTAACAAAGAGAATAAAAGAGAGAGAAAAAAAAATACAATTACAATACATATGTACTAATACATGTTACACCCTAATACATAAATTAAAATTATTATCTTTAATAAACTAATATATAGATACACACACATACATATATATACTTAAATACTTGTTATATTCAATAAGATAAAAATAAACAATGAAAATCGCAATGAAAAACAGAATCAGTGAGATAGTAACTGCGTCAGATAAAATTTATTGCATTGGTATTTCGTAAGGCATATGTTCTGTGGTCAAACTGTCAATTGTTCAATATTTTGACATTTATATAGTCAGATGACAATTTTCACACCTTCATTTATTTAAAAGCCCCGAAATGAAACTGTCACAAGCATTAATCTTTCAATGTAACAGCAACAATAAAGTTTCATTTTGGTCGTTATTAACCAACAAATGAAAACACCGCTTCGATGCTTGATTTAGTGTTATTAACCTGTCAACCGCCGTCCCGCGGGTACCGGTCTGCGAGACCACACCAATAATAGTGGCCGGTACAGGGTTAACCGTTCGTAACCGACTGTGCTGTGCCCTGTTATGATATGGTGTTTAATCTTCAAACTTTAAGTGTAAACTACGTAGATGAAACAATGAATTTTCAAGGCTAGAGTGAATAGATATCTTCTGGATCGACGAGCTCCATCCTCGGCCACACTGTCACTTAACATCAGGCGAGTTGGTGGTCACTCGTAGATCTATATTCTATAAAAAAAAAAAAAAAAACTGGTGAGTTTGTTTTACTGACGTTACTAAGGAGCTATCATCATTAGAGGTAGAAACAAGATAAATAACTACAGCTTAAAAACTGAATCCACTAACTTCAAAATGCGCAATTTTGTTTTGGATTGAAACAACAAACAATGACATTTCTATGAGACCTATCTGAAAGATGTCTTTTCAATCAATAGACAAATATTTTTGAAATCGGGTTATAAATGACGGAGTTATGCGGTAACACATATAAAAACATATTATTATATATATTTAGTTGGATTGATAACCTCACCCTTTTTGAAGCCGGTTAAAAACTTATTCAGATAACAGCGTCTTACTTATTTCCAAGTTGTAGTAGCTAAAGAAATAATTTATAATAATATAAAAAGTGACGAAATACAGATAACATCTCTGGCATCTCTAGCGTGGACCTGTGTCAGTTGATGCAGTAAATGCGGTAAATGCAGTTGATGCAGTTGACGCAGTAAATGCAGTTGACGCAGTAAATGTGGGAACCTATCTATAATACGAAATACATTTGTTCGAAACTTACTTGCCCGATTCCATTTCATAGAACTGCCTAATTCCAAATGTCACGAGTTTCTGATTCCAAAACTTTGTTAGTCATTTGCCCCAACTGATATTATGTTACGTTTGTTAGGTTTCTGTTGTATTCTAAGCAAAAACCTTTTTGTTTACAAAGGTTAGTTTTTCAGATATATGAATTATTAAAGTAGGTTTGTTGGGTTTCTTTATATCATACACGTAAACTTTCGTATTACGAAAGTTTACGTGTATGACGTTTACGTCTGATTCTATTATCAGACTAGTTGTCAAATGAGTTTTTGGGATTTTGATAGTATCTTTTGAAAAAAAAAACAAAGGTTTTGTTTTCAGGGAAATTATATTCGGTATTTCACGATTCGGATTATAGATAGGTAACCAGCAAATGCAGTTGATGCAATTAAAAACTTTTTATTATTTACTTATTAATAATTGTCCATATGTCTACAGACATTGAAACCAAGTCTTGAAAGTCAATTTTGATCCACTTCCCGGTTTACTATTGAGTTGAAATTTTGTGTGCATATGTAAATTGGATGATAATGGAATATTATTCAGACACAGAGCTGATTTGATGATGGATCCGGAAGATATATGTTACCTAGATATATGTTAGTTGGATGTCATGTCTTACAAAATAAAATAAATATGACACAACCGTTCATTTCAGTAAAGAAGATTGATACTGAAATTTATTTAAAGTACAGAATAAATAAGTGCAAAAATATAAACTACAAATTCAAATATTCTAAAACTATGGAGCAAGGAAAAACAATTCAGAGTTCAAAGAAAACTCCATCGCTTCAAATTAGTGCGAGAAAAGAATTGTAAGAAACTTAGCAAAGCGGCGAGATTGTAACAAATATACGAGCCAATTATGTAAAAGAGAATGCAAATTAAACAAGAAGAAATTGAGGTTAAACTTGGTAACTAGAAAATACAAGAGCAGTGAAAAATGTGTTCGCAAAGGCACAGGAATTAAAAGTTGATTTTGCCAACGCAAATGGCTGCTTTGTTTGGATTACTGAAACTTTAGAACAGTAAAAATTAAAACCTAATACATACATAATTTTAATCAGTGTCTATAAAATAATGTATATCGCAGTAAACAAGTATAATTGTGTACTGTTGCGAACAAATATTACGGCATATAATTAAAATTTAAGATGGGATTCCACTACATGTAACACGAGAATGATTTCATAAGGCGAAAATATTTTGGAACCTAAAATTACGGATCGATTGTATGCTCGTAGTAATTAAGGTACGTTAGGTAAATTAAAATAATATTTCTCAATCTGACAAAGGTCACGGACCCCGGAGCCCGTGGTGCTGAAAATTAAATAAAAAATAGAACCAATTTTTTTTAAAATGGAACTAATTAAGAATGGAACTAATTAATATATTAAAACGTATACATAGATATTTAAAAAAAACGTTCGTTACTTTTCAGAAAAAGATCCTTTGAATACATTTTGTGATACTATTAGTTATTCCGCTACCGTGTTTATGTTTCCGCGACATTGTCTCCTCTCCCTGAATCTCTCCCCAATGACGAAACGGTGCCTTAATATTTGCTTCCAATATTTTAGGACATTTTCCGGTAGCTGTCGCCGAATTCCCGCAATGTTCACGTGAATTTTATTTGTATTTCAATCGCAGCTACATTTCATACTGAATAATGGATGTGACATGACACGAGTAATGTTAAAGCGATACGTTCCGTTTCACATGTTTCTGGGAAACGTAGGTAAATGATTTGATATGTGACCTGATTAAGACGCGTACGTCTTATTCAGGTCGCGTACGTACTTACCTAAAATTAAAGAGAAACGAAACGTTTTCTCTAGGAATGGTTCATTTGTGACACTGTTTTAAAAATACCACTTTGCACCAAAACTTTTTTATTTTATGCAAAAATCTAAATCAAATCTTACAAATTTGATCAATTTTCCTGTACCTGATTGTCCTGAAATTTTGTATGCATTTTGATTTACTTTGTAGGTGTAAGTGACACTTGATATGATGCCGAGTGTACAAATTCGAGAGAAAGTATGCACAAAATCGATGCAAAATGTATTTAAAAGAGCATTCTGTAGGATATTTTCTGTAATCCTTAATCATTTATTTAACACGAAGCCTGGTGTAAGTTATGAAAGTGCAATTTTTATTATTTGCGTGAGTTTTATTATTATTATTTCCAAATATTTTACCATTATGATACACGGGAAGTAAAGACAAATCTAATGACATCACCACGCACACCAAAATCAGTCAAGTCGTTTAGGCTGTAGGAGAATATCTTTATATGTACATATAAGTACATACCCACATATTTAAATACATCCAAAAACATAACTGGTAACATAACATAATTCTTTCGCAGTCAGGTAAAACAGGTCTTTTCTCGAATTTTTTTTATTTGTTTACCACGACTCATAAATATGTAAAATGTCATATCCAGTGGACACAATCAATTGTAAACAATCGTCATCCGTAACGTGTGTCGCCACTAAATATATTACTACGGAATGAATTAATGAATTAAATATACCCGCTGCAGGCGCGGCGCGCTCCACCCCACCATAGAGCTACTGATAAAAAGAGCTGGCATATTACACTTGGTTGATTCACCGAGTGAGTAAAGCGAACGTAGGTCTTTGCATAAACTAGCAAGATTTTCGTTCTTGTATCCGGACGCTTGTAATCACTCGCGTACCGATCGTATTTTTCAACCAATCTTATCTAAACTTAATACTATACAGGTTCCTCAATTTTATATATTTTTGGTCATCGAGGATATTTTATTAAGGAGATATTTCCTCAAAAATAGGGAAAGTTTGCAGCAGCGCTATTTACAACCCGAATTTAATCATGTTTGCGAGAAATATTACTTAATTTTTTTATTTAAGAAGTTGTGTTAGATAGATAGATAACGCTTTATTAAAATACCACACATACAGAAAAAGAAATACAGAGAAAACATAAATATAGCTAGGCTTGTAATTGGCGGCCTTATCGCTTAGAGCGATCTCTTCCAGGCAACCATGCACGGATAGGTAAGATGTTACAGAGACCTTTAAAAGTAACTAAAAACTATAGTATACACTAAAACAATATACAGTAGGTACCTATTTATGTTACAAGAAAAAAGAGTAATAATAATTAATCATAATAGATATACTTATTCATAAATATACCTTTAAATCTCTGACAATACACATCTACACTAATATATACATAATAAATTTAGTCCGTGTTAATAATGAGCTTTTAAGTACACGGGTTTTGAAAACATCTAATGATGGAGCACGCTTAATTAGTAATGTAGTGGCAACTCATTCCACAGTTTGACAGCTGTCACTGTAAATGAGAAAGCATAAAAGTTCTACTTTTCTGGTGTTCTACTTTTTTTGGGGTCCATGGCCTTAAAAATTTACTCCATAATTTTTTTACATTTTTAGGGCCATAAATATACGTATATGGTGGACATTTCACACAATACCATCCAGTCCAAACAAGTTACTAATAATATTGCATAGTCATCCGATTTACTTAATGAAATATCAGGTCAATCGGACACCGGACAGTGCAGTGGATCAAATTTAACTTGCTTAAGATTTGATTACCGACAAACACTGAGACAGGTAAAGCTAAATAAAAGCTAATAATATACAAAAACTTGGACTCTATTGAGTGAGATGTTTAAAATGTGATACATACAATACAAATAAATATAAATGCCATGGCCATATGTAAATGTTATATACGGCCTTCTCCATTTTGTATCTGCTCTATGGTATCTCGGTGCAGTAGCCCCAGCGGTGCGGGCGTTCATTTGTTTTACTCAGTTTCCCGGATAAAATAATTATGAAATAGTAGCTTTTCTCTGACGCAGTACCCTTTTAGCCTCCACGATAGCTTTTCACAAAACTTCGACTAGAAAAATATATATGGCAGAGAATGGAACATCATGGTATGGTCTTCTGCTTCACACATCCACTTGCTAACAACTGCTATTAACTTTTTATATTACTATATATATTTATATAATAGTTTTTCGTTTGACCACCAGCTTTCCTGATGGAAAGCGTCGCTGTGACCGAAGATGAAGCACATAGACCTAGAAGGTACCTATTTGTTTTAAGCTAGAAGATACCGGGTTTGTAGATTTCAGGAACCAAAGATGACGTTAAGACATTCTATTCCTGAATAATATTTATCAAAAGTAATTACTGTAATTTTATAACTAAAAAAAAGCGATCATTCCCGTCGTCCCCCACTTCGATGACCCACTGGTGGACATCGAAGGTGTAGCGTGCGAGCGAGACAGCGACGCCACCCTACTCCTTGCCTTAAGACAATAATCTTCGTTATTTATCTATTATTACTATTACGTAATAATAGATAAATAACTGTTACTATACGAGTACGCTCATCGTCGATGGACTCTAATTAAAATAATCATTATTCAGGCAGCCGCGCATAAAACCAACGTTAAAGTTTTAAAGTAAACTCCAAGCTGAATTTCAGGTAGAAACCCGTTTTAAATCATAGTAAATTTGAGAGTGGTATAAAACTATCCTTTGTCTTGGGTATCTGCGTGCGGCCTGATGCAAGATAATAAATAGCATAATAAACAAGATTAACGACGCGTAAGGAGGCACGTTTCGCAGACACTGATGTAAATGCACATGGACCGCGGGCCGCACATCACACCGATGCGAGCTAACTGCTCGAAATTTTATCCAATAATATACAATATTAAAAATAATATTGCATTTGTCTATAACAGTGATTCCCAAAGTTGACTGGACCGCGACCCATCTAGCAAAATCTTACTAATTCGGGACTTAACTTCGGATTTTTACTATTATGTTAAAATCTAGTTTTTCATGTTAAAACCCCAAAGATACGATCTTCATAATAATAAGATAAGATAAGATAAGATAATTTTATTGTACCAAAAAACAGTTACAAATATAGGTATTATTGAATGTTTTAGTATACTCAATTATTAACAGGACATAATTTAGAAGGATTATTACAAGGAAGTCGCGACTCATAGTTTGAGAAATGCTGGTCTATAATATAAATCTTGCAATTTAAGTTTCCGGTGGAGTTTTTTTTTTACTTATTTTATTTATTTTTGGAAAACTTACAGCTAGGTTTATCAGTATAAACCGATCGATAAATAAATAAGCAGCACCGCAAGGTTGCTAAGTTATCGTTTTTTTATCGGATTCATTGCGAGTTTTAGTATTACACTACGGTGTACGCAGCGGCCGGTCCAGCGAGCGCATGCTCCGTGTGCAGCCGGCTTAACTTCAAATATTTATACCTCCTCGTTGCCTTTAAGCAATAAAATTTACATTTTTACAAACGCGCGCGCCATTGCTACTTGAAACAGTTTTATTTTCAAAAACGGCGGCCGTCCCAAACTTGGCGTTATGAAATGGAATAAACGGGATTAGTTAGATATATTTGTGAGAGTTACTGCTCTTGGAACTTTGGGATTTTATAATATTTTTTTGAAAAGTTTTCATTCGGAATTTTCTGTATGAATAATTAAGTTTATGTTACTTTGTACGTCAAGCGCAAATGTTGAACATTTTGGATATATTGGATTTAATTTTTTTCCATGTCTTTTTGAATAGGAAATTATTTTGTACATCACACACTAGCTATATATTGCGGTTTTTGCACTAGATGTATAAATTTCGCATACATAACATTAATGTGATGTGCTAGTGTGAGCAAAATGTGATGTGACAATTGAAATTCCTACCAGAGGGGAACAATTTAAATCTTGGAATTTTCAAGGCAAGAATGAATAAATATCTTCTAGATCGACGAGCTCCATCCTCGGCCACACCGTCATTTAACATTAGGCGAGTTAGTGGTCAATCTTGTGTAAAAAAAACTAACACTATTTTTAAGTAATTTTTTTAAGTTGCTCAACTATTACTCGTTAATTTATTAAGCATACTTAGCTGTTATAGTTTTCTTTTCAATTTCATCACTCATGCTACTAGTATGAATTTTTCATATTTCTAAAGTCAGCCGTGTAGATGGGGAGGAATTTAACAAAAAAATATGAATTTAAAGCTTAATATTTCGTAAACGGATCCCTAAATTGAATAATGGTTTTAGCACACTCGTAATGTTTTTTAATTACCTATCCTATTATATTCCAGAATCCACACTATGGGGTAGATGAATAAAAGTATTTCAATGAAATACTTTTGTTTCACCGTTACCGGGTACCGTATTTTTTTTTGAGATTGTATTCTACCATTTTGTTGGTGTGATAAATATGTTTAATCGTACTAAATTACAATTTTCTAGTACCTACTTATAGTCGCTAAGCCGCGAACGACCGAACGGCCATGGCGAAACTATAAGGGTTCGTAGTTTAGTACGGAACCCTTAAAATCAGAATCGCTGGTGACATCAGGGTTACAGCAATACTGTTAAAAGATTAGACACTTAGCTATACAAAGTTTAACTATCCCACCAGCAAAAAAAAACTAAAAGCTAATTCCCTGCATATAAATAGTAAAATAAAACAGCTAGCAGTCATAGCAACTCCAGCTGTTGACTGAAGAAATTGTTTCTTCAAGACGTAAGCGCTAGTATTTCATTAGAAAATAATTCAAAATTATGCAAAGTAAACACAGAGAAGAGAAATGGCAATTGATGAAAATGGTACAGCATTGCGATTTGGAACGCAACGTTGTGGACGGGGAGGCGGTTAAATAACTTGAACTGCTTCAATATTATTTTTGTAGAAACGCGCTTCACTATAGTTCTACTGATGTTGAAAAATAGGTACCTACCTAATCTATTTATAATCCGAAATACATTCATTAAAATCTATGTCGCTCGAATCCGTTTCACAGAACTGCCTGGTTCCAGGTGTTTTACTTGACCCAAGTATGTGATTCATAAGTTTGTTAGATAACAGTTTCATTTGCCCGAACAGTTATTAGGCTAGGTTCGTGACATTACTTTTTATTATACAAATATACTTTCGTATTACAAAGATTCGGCTATCAGACGTGTTGTCAAATGATGAGCTTTCATGATTTTGATAAAGTTTCTTTTGAAATAATTTAATTACGTTTTCGGAAATTATATTCGGTTAATTCGAATTATAAATAGGTAACCTGAAAAACGATGTGTTTGGATATGTTAAATACAGCTTGTCTAGAATAGAAATTGATTTCTCCAAATCGGTGTGCGTTTACGTCGTACTCTTAACTTGTATATATAAACACACACACACTGATAAAAAGTATCATATCGTATATTATCATAACATGGCTTTCTTTTTTGTTAATTTCCTTCAGCAACAGGTCAAGTTACGATAAGTATATCTCGGAAAATATTTGTCTATTTGGATTCTTTATGTTGTAATCTCAAATTTCCACTCCACTTCTACTCCGCTGCGCGAGACGCGTCACAATCTTCACTCAACGTACCGAATTTTTTGATCCTCTACCTATTGAATAGTGTAATTAATCATTGGATGTAGATGATAGATAAGTAACAACTCTATCCACGATTTTGTTATCAATAATTTTCTGAATTGCTTCACATCACTGGAAGCAATTGTAAAGACTTTCACGCCAAAAAATCACAATACAAGCTCACTGTCTGTTAATTCTTTCTAGTGTTCGAGAAAATGTATGCTGCCAACTTGCACTTAGACAGCATGTTAGACTTATAACAGTGGCTCAGTTAAAATAAGGCTGATCTGGTACTGTACTGAGTGACATAGCCACAACATTTTTTTACTTTGCTACAGCTGTCGGATTCCAACTGTGTACTTCAATTCGTAATTTTAAAACCAGGTACTGTGTCCCACATCTCCAGTACAGTTCATAAATATGTATAGACCGATTCCGGAATATTGGTAGAATGTATTAAATATTCAAATGGATGCGATTGGATGCAATATTAGGAGGCGACGCGAGCTCGAGATATTGCCTGGAGGCAGTGACAGCAGCTGTACACCGCTACTTAGCTTGCAGCTGTAAGAGACGCTGCTGAATTACGTATATTTCACAATAATAATACCCAGAATAAGAATTTTTTTGACTGCTAAAAACATCAACAGCAAATGTCTATATTAAAAGAAATAAAACCGGCCAAGTGCGAGTCGAACTCGCACACGAAGGGTTCCGTACCATTATCTATAAAAACGGCAAAAAATCACGTTTGTTGTATGGGAGCCCTCCTTAAATATTAATTTTATTTTAATTTAATTATTTATTTTTAAAGTGAATAATATAACTCAATATTCAGTGAATATTTCAAGCGTCTACCTATTGCCGTTATGAATATCGAGCAAAAAAAACACGTTTGTTGTATGGGAGCCCCTTAAATATTTAGTTTATTCTGTTTTTTAGTATTTGTTGTTATAGCGGCAATAGAAATACATCATTTGTGAAAATTTCAACTATCTAACTATCACGGTTCATGAGATACAGCCTGGTGACAGACGGACGGACGGACGGACGGACGGACAGACAGCGGAGTCTCAGTAATAGGGTCCCGTTTTACCCTTTGGGCACGGAACCCTAAAAACAAAATACCCGACTGCAGAAAAGCGGGGTTTTTAGTCTAACTTAACGCTTAATACGATTGAGTGGACGCGTAACATTCTTAGCTCATAACGCGTTTCTCTAGCCAATCGTGAAACCCTTAGAAAACATTAACAACTTAAAAAATAATTGCATTCCCCATACAAAAACCGTGTGTTTTACTGTTTTTTTTCGGCTTCATAAGAAAAACTGTAATAGGCACAAGTGTTAAAACTTACACGATGACGTCAAGTATTAAATTTGAGGCATAACAACAAATACAAATACTTAAGGGGCCAAGACCGTCTTGTCTTGACACACATATATTATAGGTTATTAAACACGTTACCCTTCTTTGCGTCGCGGATAAAAAGAAAAGGAGGGCAACGTAAGAGCGTTTTCTAGGACTTTTCTGTATCAAAAAAAGATATAAGTGAGTTGAATCCAATCCCAAAGGGAAGTTTCCCTTGCATTATAACGTTAAATCCTTATTGTATCTCTAACACTCTAACCTTGAAACTTAAAAATAATGCGTAAAAACTTTCTTTCTACTCTCTTCACTTTCATCTAAAAACAATGTAACTGCATAGCGAAATCGAGCCATTTTATGCTGTATGTATGTGTAAGGAAGGTTTACTTTGAGATGTTTTGTTTCGTCGCTTTGATCGTATTACGTGGAAAAGATGTGACAAGAGATAAAAATGAGAGCTGCGAAATTGGAGTTTTTCTAAAAGTGGTGTTTTGAAGCAGGAAATACTCGGCGCCCTTAGTCACGGCGTTACCTAAGATTCGTTATTAAAACACGTGTCATTTTTCCTCAACATTTTTTTTTTCTAAACTCGATTTCAGAGGAAAGTTTTGCTTGAAAATATTGTAAATATCAAATTAAGTGCTTATTAATAATAAATTGAGAGGTTATATTACAGCTATTACTGTGTTTTAACATGTTTTTAGGGTTCCGTACCTCAATAGGAAAAAAACAGAACCCTTATAGGATCACTTTGTTGTCCGTCTGTCCGTCCGTCGGGTGTCAAGACCTTTATCTCAGGAACGTGTGAAGGTATCGAGTTGAAATTAAAACCGTATACGCAGATCTATAGTATCTTGCTGCAGAAAGAAAAATAAATCTTCTAAGTTTTCGTAAAAAAATGTTACAGCCGAATATTTCGTAAAAAACGCACATTTCGACACTCACAAGGGAATCAAAACCTATGGGGTACTTCCCGTTGACCTAGAACAATGAAATTTGGTAAGAAGCATTATGTTAGAGTATACATATAGGAAACAACCCGAAACTGGACATTTTTAATTTAATCACAAACAAATAGTGTCTATAAGCAAGGAATGAAGGTCCAAATTTTAAAGTGAATTAACCGTATCATGTGGGGTATCATATGAAAGCCACAAGCTTCAGTAGCATAAGATAAACAGGTTTTTAAATATTTTTACGATGTATATTTTTCAGTTTATGAAGGAAAATATATGATTTTCCCCTTTTATCTACTAGTTTGTACGGAACCCTCGGTGGGCGAGTCTGACTCGCACTTGTCTGTTTTTTTATTCACGATGGTTTCATATTGAAATTTTCTTTAGGAAAATTAAGGAAAATAAAATGTTCCATGCAAAACGGGAAAATAAGTAGTAGGGGATTTCTTATTTTTTACAATCTATCTAATGTGGAATTCCTTTAAGTATGTAATTTATACAATTCAAAATCCTGATTGAATTATATGCAAGTACACTAACGCACAGCCTAAGCCGCCTATAGACGTGGAATTTGGTGGGTGCATTTTTCATAGCGTAGGCGTAGGCATCCACGAAATCCAAGAGAAGTTTTTTTTAGTATTTTTGTAATTTGTACTTGTACTTAGTTTAAGAACTATTCCAAGTCAAATTTCTTTAATTTTGTCACTGACTCACTCACTCTCTAACCGATCATTAAAATTCTAAGATTAGCAAACACACAAGCCATATAATTTTTCTAATTATCTAATTTCTAAAGGTACACTAAGTTTATACTTTATACTTAAAAGTAAATGTTGTAAATTATTAAAGTTTAAAACACTGAAACAATCGACTTTAAAATACGTAATTTCGTTTCATGTATGACGTATTTGTTCCAATTATTTTGTTTTAAAAAACCAAACTATAGAATCGATGTTATGAAAAATCAATGCAGGCTAAGTAAACGGTGAACAAACATACAAAAAAATAAAATAAAAACATACAGACCGAATTAATAACCTCCTTCTTTTTGGAAGTCGGTTAAAAATAAGGATCAATCTGAGAGAATCCTTTCAATAATATTTTTTTAAATAAATGACGTAAATGAGTTATGAGGTAGATAACAAACTAAAAAAACTTTTTTTTCATTAATTTGTTTTATTTATTTATTTCATCCGTATCAATTTCAACAATATGACTAACAATGTATAATATTAGGAAACATAAATCTTAACTAAGCTCTTCACAATATACTAGACAATACTTACCGAATAATAATTTACTAATACCTAAAAACTTACATTTTTATAGTAGTTTACACTTTCAATGACCTTCAATGATCACAAAGAAAACATTAATTCAGCAGTTTTTTTTACCACTACCAAAATGTAAATAAGTACCTAAGCTGGGACAGAGCGCGTAAATTAAAATAGGCACCGAATTGGTAATCTCTTCCGTTTTTAATCCGGTTAAATACGTGGTAGAATGATATTAGATTCTTCTGTTCCTTTATAAAAGTAAAAAGTAAACGAAACAAGCTATTTCAAAACTGCGAGGCTCTTTTTACAATTGAGCGAGAAAATAAAGGCAGACTCTTGCTATATCTAACCTACAAATACACCTTTACCGGCAATGAGTAGATAATTACTGTAAAGATACAGATTAAGACATTCTGGTGGCTTTTACTTAGGGAGATATAGAGAGAGGTTGATATTAACGCAGTAACAGATACAAAACCATAAGCCTTGATCATATAGCTATGTCTACGATTGGTATGGATATAACACAGCAGACTTGAATAGTACTACAAATATAACTTTGCGTAAAGATTGTAAGTCTACCAACTCGTAAGTAATTTTGTTACATTCGCTCAATTTCATATTATGTAAAATAATAGGTGTTGCTTGTGTTATCACATCTTTGATTGAGTGAATGGCTATAAAAAGTGTAATAAATTCAACAAAGTACGAGTTTCACTCACACATCGAGGCTTCCGTATGTTTGACACATGAGCATGAACTGACAACAGGTCAAATTACTCAACAAAATGTGTTTTATGTCTAAGAATATTTGTAACTGTATATCTACTGTACAAAATATGTAATGTTTAATATGTAATATTTTGTACAATTAATAGGAATAACCTGAAATGCTAGACGTTCACACACAACATCAAGTTCAAACGAGTAAGTCTTACAAACCTATTTTCTTTATTAAAAAAGATTTTAACACTACCGTTTACTTTAAGGTTATGTCACATGACACCAACTTTCAACGAAACCTTCACGTAATATTTTTCGTTTTTTTTTTTATAATGAACAAGAAGGGGGTTTTATCTCGCAGTTATCGCACTATAATTACCGATTTTTTCATAAAATTATAAAAAGTACTAGAAGAACATAAATATTCATGAGACGAAACTAAATTATTACGCATCGTTTTCATTCCTCATTAAGAACATAGTAACTAAAGCGTCCTATTTTTTTTTGCCCGCCAACGGCGAGTAAATGCACGTAATATTTAATTAATCCCCACCCTTTTCTCCCCAAGTCTTTGTGCTTTTTCGTGATTTTTTGCGAACCCCATAATCCTTCTTTTTGACCTTCACATCATTAATGGACTATCCTTGTTTTATACTTGCGTTCTTCTAATATTTCTTTCTTTTAAATGTTCTAATCTGTAGACTGAGGTATTGTGAAGGGTCGGGCCTAAACGGGCAGCCATTTCAACTGCAGTAATTACGACGTCTACTCGTACCTCTAGCCTGAAAGGTTATATTGTAGTTTTATGAAAGATATTCTGAATAAAATGTATTTCAAAAGTTTTAAGCAAAAGCTTTCTGAGGTATATATACATATGTCATAGAACTTGACTGAACTGAACTGGAATATAATTTATTATTACTCTAATTATATTTTTCAATTCAGATACAGATAATTTATTGAAAATATAAAAATTTACAAGTCAAATAAGCTAATTTTAAGCATGTCTAGGAATTATCTTGATTTGATTTAGGAATATTAGTGGAGTTTGTTGTAATTTGTAACGTAAGTAACTCTCTTATAATACGTATTATAAAAAAATTATATATTCGTATTATATTATAGATATTTGTTAAGATTATCCAAAACATATTGATTTCTTATAATGACATATTCTTTAAGCCTAAGCAAAATAAGGTTTATTTGATTAATGTCTTTGAGACATTAACAATTATTGGTTTTGCTAAGTAGTTTGCCTTTATTTTACTTATTTGCTAAAGTTTTTATTAGTTAAACTCGCACTTGACTGTTTTTTTTAAATAATAATAAAATTAACATTAAGGCC
This sequence comes from Lycia hirtaria, assembly GCA_947563715.1. Lineage (NCBI taxonomy): Eukaryota > Metazoa > Arthropoda > Insecta > Lepidoptera > Geometridae > Lycia > Lycia hirtaria. Next base: position 17,286,636 of record OX387384.1, read on the forward strand.
CAGAGTCAGGTGGCGTCGCTGTCTCGCTTGCTTGCAACAACTTTTCAACTGTCGCTTTCTTTTGACCAAAATAAATACCAAACGAAAAAAGATGATAATGTTCATTTCGATAAAAATTATGAATTAAAAATAACAATTATTGTTAATATGTTGTAATAATGTTCTTATGCATCTAAAATAACCATATTTGCAAAAATTACATTCTTTTATTTTACATGTAGGAAAAGGGGAAGGGTGCGAGTGAGAGAGCTGCGCCACCCCATTCCACGCTTTAATAGGGATACCTACTAAAATATAGATAATATAATACAATGATCACAATTCAGACTGCGTACGTAAATATAGACAACGGTCGACGGGGCAGTTTCGCGGGTTTTCAGAATCTAAACTTATATTTTGTATACAAAATTTAGAAAACCGCACACGTTCGCCGTCACAAATCCCACGTTTCCCTGCTTGCTTTTGTTTCAGACATTTTTTTCCAACCAGTTTTACAATTCCCTCGTGGTTTTTGTGTCACGTTTTTTAAATCATCGCCATGTCGGCTAAGCATACGAATATTCCAAAAATTAAGTGAGCCGCGATTGCAAAAGGATTATAGCATCATCTGCGTATTTTCGTCTGAGCTTTTACGGTGTTTTTCATTATGGCTATGTGATAAGCCTTTTTCCAAGTAATGTTATGTAAATTATTCATGATATTCTTCATCTTAGATTCTTTTCTTCGGCTCGAGAACGCTTTTGAATATCAATTCGGTCGTAATTTTTGAATTTTGTTTTGGCATTTACAATTTTATACATATTTTTGTGGTGAAAATATTTAAATTATTTAAAAGCTATCGCTATTCGGACGACCTTTGTATTTTTCAATACATTGTCGAGACATGGCGTGAAAGTACAAACAAATTATTTTCATTCGGTCGGCTTCATTGTTGATTCGACAAACAAAGGACGCAAAAAATCGTGTGTTTACATTTCGCCTTATCTTGGTCGGGCAGACTGCAAACAGAGTTTTGTTATGATTAGGGAAATTCCAAGTGATTTGGCTTCGGCTTCGGCCCATTTGGAGGAGGGAGAGAGTTTCTAAGTGTCGTTTTATTTACCTATGCTAATGACAACATCTACTCGCGAGTGATGCAATTACAGATAGCTGTGTAGAATTTTATGTAAATGTTTTTGTCGTTTGTAATAAAAGTAACCTACAAAAATAAGAATTTGAATAAATATTGGATATTATATTAATCATTTAACAGAAGTGGAGTAGTTATACAGAAAAAAAATGTTTTAAAATAGGGTATGACTTTACGAGATTTTTCTTATTATCAAGTTCTACTAATCTCTTTATCCCTACAACATTAACACTGTAGTCATTCAAAATAACGTCATATTTCACAAACTGACATTCGAGGACAAAATTTGTGTTATGAGAATGAGTACATTTAGAATAATTAAATGTATATTTAGCAACAGCCGAAATGATCTCGTTTATGGATGGCATCCAACGCAGGGCTCTGTTTCAAATAACAAGCCTGTTCAAAGATCATCGTTATATTTACAGGTCGCAACCATCAACTGAAACATTCAGTCAATTCGAAAACACGAAACCAGCCGTCACTCAAATAGGTCTTTTAAATTTTTAACGAGATTGCGTCGCATCCAGAGCTACGAGCATTTCGCACTTTGTCCAATTGGGTGCAATAACAGTTACTCTGGGTGCATGCAAATTAAGTTCACAGGGGAGAAAAGAAACTAAACTATTTTGTTTTTTTTTTCATATCTTAGTTTATTTTTTCAAGTATAGTCATTGTTGGTTATTTGCAAACTTTGTAGACAGTTCAAAAGTATGATATCTGATAGGACTTTAACCCGCGTATTCCAGTTAGTACCTACTTGGGAGTTTATATTAATAGACTAATTCGGCCACGGGTGTGCCGCGTGAGATGCACCACTAACGCTTGGTCTCTTTCTTTCTCAAGAGAGAAAGAGTTCTCTCGGAGAGTATTCATACATCGAGCTATCACTATTCCACATTTTATTGGTGTTTTGAATAGCAAAAATAATTTTGCTACGTCCTAGTCCTTAGAAATTCTAACATATGGCTGACAAAGTTTTCCCTCTCAGTTACTCTACTGGAATTCAGCTACATTTGCCCGAACAGTTATTAGGTTAGGTATGTTAGGTTTTTGTTTTATTATATTCAGAAACCTTTATATACACGTACCTAAAAAGATTTATTTATCAGCTATTACTTAGGTTCGTTGGGTTTTCTTTTTATTGTACACATAAATTTTCGTATTAAATAGATTAAGTTAACAGACGAGTTGTCAAATGAGCACTAGGGATTTTAATAGTGTCTTTTGAAAAAATAAATCGTTTACGGGGAAATGATATTCGATATTTCACATTTCGGATTATGGATAGGTAACCTCTTAATTTATATTGGAAGTAGTCTTGTAAGCATTTACCAAAATACGTCCAAAATAGATTAAAGCATTGATCATTCACGAATAAACAGGGAAGTCTTTACTACTAATCTGAGGCATGTTAAATTACATCCTTTGAAATGCTTTGACGCTTCAGAACAGCGTTTCTCGGAATTATCACGGGAACTACATCAGCGCAACAACCTACTACAAATTATTTATAGGAGTTTCGATAATATTATTAGTTAAAAGGAAGGTTATTTAAAATAATGTGTTATGTGTAAGGAATATATTTATATATTTGAGCCGTTTGGTGTCGAGGTCGAGACTGGGCCCGTAGGGACCGGGAGCTCATCTCATTTTAAAAAATCTATCTGAGCGCCTGATCGATGCGACGCGTGAACATAATGCTGGTGCGTATCTGACTGACCCAACGCATAAGTATTGCCATTCAACGTGGCAGTACGGGCAGCATGCTGGGTACCCTGCCAACTGGTACTGAATTTGTGCATTTGGTTTGTCTTTAGACCGTTATCGGTCTGGGGTAATCGATTTGCTTTTTACCCGACTGCGTAAAAAGGAGGGTTATGTTTTTTGAGTGTATGTATGTATCTATGTATGTATGTTTCTATAGGATCATTTACAGCCTAAGTGGCTTGACAGATTTTGATGTGCGAGGTGTCGTTAGATTTGTCTTCAATTCCAGAGTATCCTAAGCTATATTTTATGTAATAATAATAATAAATATCTAGTAAATGCGTTTTTCGAAACCTCCAACAAACTTTTTCGTAATAAACATTAATTTCATAGCAAAATAACTATTTTACTAGAATTACACAAAAAATAGTATTAATAATCTTTTATAACAATTTTACGCATATATACTCTCTCATAAAAACATACACTAAATAGCGCAACAAAGTGTACCGAAATCGTAAATTAGACTGATAGTTTTTTCTGCCGTCTGGTATTTTTTTTTTTAATATAGATACTTGTTGTGTAGTAGTTTAGTTAGTTAAGTATCTGTAGTTTGTATATTACTTTGTTGTAGTTAATAAAGGCACTTGCCCGTTGTATATATAATGTAATATACTTTACTGTATATAGAATAGAATAGAATATAACTTTATTGTACATCCATACATCCATAGTAAAAACTACAGATATATACAATGTATATTATGGAGTACGACAGACTGAGACATTAATTGAGCGAGCGAAGCGAGACAGAACAAAATTTTGAAAAGAGTTTTAGGGTATATCCTCTACACGTAAAGCGGGGATGATTTTTTTATAGTGTACCGGGTAGACGCCAAGTACTCCCCCCCCATATCGCGGAGTGTCGTTGGAGGCAATTTGAAAATACTGTGGGTGTACGAAGACCATTTTTAAATTATTAGGGATTCATTTGCGGGAATGTGAAGCTTTACATTGGTAATTTGATTTACGAAGTGTTTTTAGGGTTCCGTACCCAAAGGGTAAAAACGGGACCCTATTACTGAGACTCCGCTGTCTGTCCGTCCGTCCGTTCGTCCGTCTGTCACCAGGGTGTATCTCATGAACCGTGATAGATAGACAGTTGAAATTTTCACAGATGATATATTTCTGTTACCGCTACAACAAAAAATACTAAAAAAACAGAATAAAAGAAATATTTAAGGTGGCTCCCATACAACAAACGTGATTTTTTGCTCGATTTTGCTCGATTTTGCTCGATATTGATAACGGCAACAGGTAGACGCATGAAATATTCACTGAATATTGAGTTATATTATTCACTTTAAAAATAAATAATTAAATAAAAAAAAAAAACGATTTAAGAGGGACTCCCATACAACAAACGTGTTTTTTTGCCGTTTTTATAGATAATGGTGCGCGAGTCCGACTCGCACTTGGCCGGTTTTATTTACACTTAAGATGTAAATGTTCTCGTTAGATGTGATTTTTTAACTGCCTATAAATTAAAAATCATATCTGTTTATTGAAACACTCAGTATACGTCAAAATTGAATTTCAATTGTTGAAGTGAATTTCAATTCAAGTCACTTCCATTAGTCTAAAACTCCTTCCACCCCGTCTCTTTAAATTTCTTATTCCGCTGGTTTAAGGTCTGAATTCGCGTGGATATTGTTGGCTTCTTGGAGCTTTCTCAATATGTTCCTTACGGTTGCAGGCTTTGTGCTATCTGAAATATTGAATTACAATAGTTCTTGTCAGTTGAAATTCGTACGTTGGGAGCGAAACATCCAATGTACGTAGAGAATATGTGAACAGGAGGTGGCAACACTCCAAGTGATATGATTTACACAAATAAATTAATAAGTTATATTCGACGTACCTACATCCGAATTTTCTACGTCAATGATATCATAAACAAAACGATTCTTTTAGTTGACATTATTAGATTTTACTGATTTTATATTTTTTTGCTATATTTTATTAATCAAATGGCCTACGAATAAACTTATATTCTTAAAACAAATCCATTGAAAAAACTATTAGCTAAATACAAAAATAATAAAGGGATACAATATTTTTTTTTTTATGGAATTTTGAATTTGTTTCGAGAATTAAGCGGTTTATATTAATCAATGGTGGTAATATTCCAATAAATATAAAAAAAATATCAAAAAAATAACAAAATAATAGTGGTAATTTGGCATTTTGGATTTAAAAAAAAATATTCCACCCCTTCGTGAAGAGTATCATTGATAGGTATTTTAGAATTAAACTAAAATTTAAAATACATAATATATTATTTTCATTTTCAATGTATAATGTTTGAGATATATCACGTCAAAGTTTTTTTTTTAATACAAGGTAGATCTACGATTGACCACCAACTCGCCTGATGTTAAACGACGGTGTGGGCGAGGATGGAGCTCGTCGATCTAGAAGATTATCTATCTATTATCGCTAGCCTTGAAAATTCCAAGATTGTAGGTCCCAGGAAACAGAGATGGCGGCAAAGAATTCCATTCTTATGCAGTACGCAACAAGAATGTGGATCGATTGATATCGCAGGATACGGATTTTTGGCATTTCAACGAGAAATGGGTGGTAATTCACCGACTCCTGTAGTGAAATGGGGAGGGTGGAATAAATTAGTAGTGAAAATTATTTATAACAATTATTATGATCATCTATGATAACAATTTTTCGAGATATAGCGATAATCCCCTCTAACCCTCTAATACCCTTTCCCCTCCATTTAACCCTCTAATCACGATCAAATATGACGTCAAAAGACCGTATTGGTATTTGATGCTCTGCCTAGCATGCAAAGGAAAATTCTATGTATGTACTCTCCAAGTGGTCTTCTTTTCATTACCTACAGAACCTTACTATACGTGTTGTTTGAAACACTCAGATCTAGTCGCAAATGTCGCAATACGCCATCTCCTCTTTGTATCTGCTCTGTGGCGACACCGCAGGGAGTCTAGATTCAATAATGTAGGACGTGCTTTAGTCAGCTCCTTCAACAATAGATCCTGTATCATTATTTCTACTATTCTGAACTAAGCAGTAAAGAGCATTACAATATCGACGGGGCAATGCCAGTTACTCTGCAGCGAGAGAATGCTTCCTGCATGCTGAATACTTCAAAAACTAGTCGATAATTTAAGCATTTTGGATAAATATTTACATTATTTAACTAGCACACAAGCAACTTATGCAGCCTTTTTTCAGGGCGCCAGAATTTGGTACAGCAGAGTTAGTTAAATCGGGCAGTAAATTACATCATTTAAACTTTCTCCTTTTTGCGGAATATCTACCTACTTAATCGAAAATCTCCGATACAAAAAATATGTTTACCAAGTTTCTTAAAACGACCTGTACGGGAATACCATCAAACATCTGGACAGACAGGTTCTGTTTGTTTCCTTTTGATGTACGGAACCCTAAAAAACTTATACTTTATTATGTAAAGCAATAACAAAGCACTATTCTAGCCTCACAAATTAATCGAATTTGTTTTCTCAGCTGAAACTTGTCAATTCCTTGGCAAGTAAACTAATTACCTACCGCCTACTGGCGCAGCTTGCTGGGCTCTGTTTATCTATTATGAATACTTAGTAACTTTTTAGTAGCAGTAGTCTTATTGTCGGTGTCAATTTAATGGGATGGGCAAAAACACCGAACTACCTCTAGACTTAGGTGCCCCTGTTTTAAACAATGTAAAATATGGTTGTATTTTCTTTAATGGTACTAGTGAATCAAAGATGTTACAAATACTTAAATATTTTATCGAAACGTTCAGTTTCGTATATAGAATAATTATGTTTACTTCTAAATCAGTTACGAAACAAACACTGTGGTTATGAATACGGAAAAATACTTCTCCGATCAACACCAGTATCGTACCAAGAATAATAATTTATATTTAGTTCGAAACTAGTTACGTACCTACGCGGTCTAGTCGTCAAGTTTTCCTCAAAATTCGTGTTCGTTAAGCTACTGACAACATTATATTGTATATAAGTACTTACTTTTCAGTGTCCGCTTAATATGATGTGCAACTACGGAACCTTACACTGGACGTGGCCCGACACGCACTTGGCCGGTTTTAAGATTACAATAACACGTCCAATACTAATTATAAAGTTGAACGCAATAAATTTGCCCCAAAACAGATCCCAGCGTATATTTAGAGTGTCAGTTATATCACGTTATCTCATCATTATTTATTATATCGTGGATTTATTGCGGCGCTAATTTATACATTGGTCTTTGACATCAGGCTGAGTTTGTACCGTTGGAAGAAAAACGGTATTGGGAAAAAATAATAGTTACTTGTTTTTAGTTTCCGGATGGCTAGCTACCACACCTGTCAACATTCAGCAGTTGAGAGCCAGTTCTCAATGCTGCGTGTTTATTCTGTGTATTTTATTTTGTGGCCTAGCTTGGTGCTAAACCAATAATATTGTATATTACCTATATTAAGTATATAAGAAACAATCACATATTAAGTTAATAAAGAAACAGTCACAGGTAAGAGGATAAGATGTTAAACTGTTTTAAAAATAATTAATATTAGAAGTAATGTGGAAAAACCAAGCTTGCCGATCTGCTTTACTGTTTTTAAACGATCGTATTTACTTTTTTTTTTGGTAAAGATTTAATAATAGCCCTGTTTCCGTTAAACATGTTCGTTTAAATTTACTAGAGTGGGAAACTGAAATAAAGTGACGAAACTTGTTTATTTATTTTATCAGCAAAATTCCAGAGAAAATCGAGCATAACCTGTACTAAACACTGAGCCGTATCCAGGAATTGACCGCAACTCATTTGGCTAACTTTGACTATGAACATATTATGTCTTGATAACTGTGCAGTTCTGACAATATTACATACATACATACAGGTCGAATTGATTACCTCCTTTTTTGAAGTTGGTTGAAAATAAAGGTTCATGCACGCTAGAGGTATCTGAATTCTAAGTATATATAGGCGTATGCATGGCGTTTTTATTTTTAGACTATTTTATTCTTTATATGAGTATAATCCTTTAAGATATAACGAAGTTATTTTTTATTTAGTCTCGTTAAAAAAACGCGACAACACACTCACTCACTACTTTAGTAAGTACGCGTGTGTGAACACAGAATACATTAGATTCAGATTCAGATTCAGATTTTGTTTATTGTTAACTGTGTCTTATGAATTACATCAATGATCTTAAACTACATAATTTGGGTATCAACAGTTAAGTTCACGGCGAACATACAATAATTCAATTTATATCTTACATTTGAATTAAACATTAAAACAATTACGTTATTGAGATTAAAACTTAAAAATAATAATAATAATAAATCGAATGTCAGTTGTAATAAAATTTCTAATGTCAAAACACAAACACAAATCATTGCTAATTACAAACAAAACATTGGGAATGTTACCTACATACAACTCATATCCAATATTACGCTTGTCAATTATAAAATGTTAACAGTATAAACAGGTGAGTGAGAGAGAGGATGATGCGTCACAAACCATTTAATCGTCGTCTTTTTTTCTCTTTCTTGCGTATGGTACACCACTGATATCTCTGTACCTTCGTAGTTTTTTTTTCACACATTTGATTGGATTATCAAGCACTGTAAATCTGTAAATAAGATAATAAATAAAAAATGTGCAAAAAAGAGGGCACCCTCTTTAAATTTTTCTTACTGTACGTCTCGTAATTAAGAAGTACCTGCTAAATTACTTGAGCGAGGAGACTCTCTGGAGTCTGGAGCTCATACAGTTAAACAATGCCCTGAAGCGATCTAATTATCTCGTAATTTTATATTAAGGTACATCTACTTACGTGTGGCCAATGATGTATTATATGTAGATACGTTGTCCCCGGCTCTGCGTGGCAAGCGTCAGTCTTCAATCGCGACACGTCAAGCAACGCTACTGTTAGGCGCGTGACTTGTGAACAGTGACAATGCCATCCTGTGTGTTTAGAAATTGCAACACTTGCATATTTGATATATTGGATAAAATAATGGTGTAGGACAAATCAAGTCGTCCCAAAGGTTTGATTTGGTTTGAACTGCGACAGTACACCCGAGAAATATAACCGTTCTTCTTGCGCAGGCCATGTTCACAAGGTATCAGTCATTTAGTAGAGTAATTGAGTAACTCCGCTTTCGCATGACCGCTTGTTTAAGCCCATGTCTGTTTCTCTGTCTTTCCGTATGTCTCAGAGAATATTAGTAGCATTATATGAATGAAATTTAGCAGGTACATGTATTCAGTAAACTGGCTATTTTTTATTTTACCGCCTGCCGAACGAGGGTTATTGTTTCATACGCTCTAAACATTCTAATGTATTAGAGAATTATACGTAGATAGGTTTTACCCGGCTCTGCATGACAAACCTCAAGTAAGGTAATCACCCAACTTGTCTTCAGTCCCGTCTCGTCGGGCAATACTGTTAGACGTGTGTCGTGACTTATGAACTGTGACAATGCCATCCTGTGTGCTTAGAAATTGCAACACCAAGATTTATGTAAGACAAAGATACTAAAAGGCCTTAAGGATGTGTTTATCTTCGAAAGTGCTGAGAACTGAGATTTGCCATATTGTTAGTTTATATTCAATAAATATAACCTCTCTATAGGTGCTTGCTCAGTCAACTCTATAGATATTTCAGGTATCTTATTGGCTAAGTTATGTAAACAGCTGACATAGTTTTCGATTCTGTCCTCTAGCGAGACGGAGAATTTGTATGCGATCTCCATGTATTGACAAATAGAAGTTTTCCTGAAAACGTTCAGAAAAACACATACACAAACGACAACATTCGATCTTTGGTGTTACAATACATTTAAAATTATTTTCCCCAAAGTCTTTTAAAATGAAACAATTAGGACACATAAATACAGTACAGCATATTTTTAAAAATAATACACGGCAAATGAGATAGTCAGGCCAGTTCCACATTCCAAACGAAAAAAATAATTTCGTTTATTCGTCACCAAGTGAAATGTATGGAATCGTAAATAAATAGTTATTTGTTATGCAAGGCTGCAAAGTTGGTTTTTGGGGCGAGCACTTGTATTGAAACCTGAGCGTAGCGAGGGTTTCAAAAGTACGAGATGCAAAATAACTTTGCTGCCGAGTGAAACACAAAATTTTTCACCTCACTACAGCGAAGAAAACGCTAGTCCAGTGCTGCCACCTGCGGCTGGTCAGTGCGATTATTCAAAGAAATGAGGTTAGCGCACTGACATGAAATAAGTATTTAATGCATTTTCAGTGGACTTGCGGTATAGAAAAGTATGGAATAGAAAGGTTCGAATTTTATAAACTCTTTCCACGCTAGCGGACAAAATGCACTTTTCCACTCAGATTTCTAATGACAAACAAAATCTTTCCGAGCTTGTGAGGTGAAAAATATTTTACTTTTAAGGCTTCGTAGTAAGTAGGACTAGTAACACGGAACTTTTTCAAATTCCCCATGTCCGTCAGTCTGCCTGTCTATATGTATGAGTATGTCACAGGTAACATTTTACCCAGATACTGTTTCATTATCATCATCTCAGCCACAAGTAGCCCACTGCTTTTTACAAAAAAACCTGATGTATCCAGCGTCTTCCTGCCACTTGTATGAAGTCATCGGTCCATCTTTTATCTGATTTTGTTACGCTGCGCTTGCCGGTGCTTATTCTCCACCCGAGAACTACATGATATGTGCTCTGCGCAACCCCAACTCACTCTATCGTGTGGCGTTGAATAGGTATTTTAAGATAAGATGTCTAATATACCACTTTTTCCGAAATGTGGTGTGTGTGAGATACAGTCCCTAAAGTTGAAAAAACTGTGTCCAATTATGTCTGTTAAACGCTGTCAAATTTCGAGCGTATTTATTGACAATTAACAACCTTTTAACTAGATATATCATGCATAAATTAAAAACAATAATAATTGCTACTAATAAGTTTTATGTGTTTGTTTTTCATAAATACTAGTTTTTAGTATTTTTAACGACTTGAAAAAAGAGGAGGTGAAAATCCGGCTTTTTTGTGTTTATTATCACATAACTACGTCATTAATAAACCGATTAAAAGCCCCGTTTTGTTTAAATGGTATAATTTCAGATTGGTCTCATAAAAATTACACCAAAATCGGTTCAGTCAGAAGTCGATTTTACAGTTTTTACAGTTTTAAAAATACAATTATTTGTTTAATATTTTTTCTCTAAATGAAACCTCTTTGACGTGATGTATGTGGCAACACTCAGTCTCCGTTTGTCCGAGTATATAACAAGCCGCTTGCCACACGCGCGACCACAGTTACCACTCATATTGTAACTTGTGGCAAAGATGAGTCTTCGAAAAATTGGGTGAGAGTTCAACCATTTTTATTATTCTTCTTTGTAATCACCACTGAACCACATTGATTTACCTTAATACGCGGATAAAGTTCGATACTCAATTTGTCATATTCAATAATGATGATGAATATGAGCAAAGCGACCTCAATTTATATTTTTAGTAAAGGAGTGCGTATATATTTTCAGGGTTTTCGTAGTAACTACGAGGAACCCTTATAAATTCGCCAGGTCCGTCTGTCTGTCCGTATGCCACAGCAATTTCACACAGAGAATATCAGCCCTAGCCCTACGTAAACTAAAGGCAGCTGTAGACTTTTCCGTGACCCGCTACGAAATGCTGTTACATTTTTTTTTTAAGTGTTGTGTATTGAATAGTTATTTTTAAAACGTTTCATAGCCATAGCCCTAAGTTAAATTTTTATTCATGTTTGTTTCAGAATTCTAATAATATTACTATACACAGTTTCATCAATATACGCCGCAGAAACATATCATTGGATGGAAAAGTTGCATGTCCCAGACAGGTGTGTTTCAACATCCTGGTGTGTGTTTCTAAGTGTGTTGTCGAGGTCATCACTGTCGCACTTATCAGCACAGTGATCACCTGTCGAATAGGGATCGCTACAGAGTGACCCTGTCGGATCGTTTGCCTATGAGTCTATTATAGAGTTATAGAATAATAGAAGTAAACCTTTGATCTAACAGAAAAAATAGTAAAACCATTCGAAAGTCTATTCCTCGAATACGATACGTTTTTGACGTGATAACGTCTTATGAACGCCGGCTGCACACACGAAAAAGTGTCACGTTCCGCCTGAGCCGAGCGTGCAAGAAAGAGCGCGAAACGAGCTATAGAGAGGCACGATCGCGATCGGCCTAAGCATTCGGCTTGTGATGCATCGTTATCACGTAAAATAAAATTATCGTCCGTAAACCGACTTTACAGACAACCATTTTTTTAAAGTTAGATTGACCACCAACTCATCTACTCTAATATTATAAAGAGGAAAGATTTGTATTTTTGTATGTTTGACAAACTATCACTCAAGAACTACTGGACCGATTTCAAAAATTCTTTCACTACTAGAATATTACATTATCCCTGATGAAAACAAACTATATTTAATACCAGAAAAAATTAGAGATCCACTATTAAAACTTCAATAATGTAACGCAAGGTGTAATACAATTAGCCCTAAAATGTCTTTCATCGCATGCGCTGCGCAAACTATTGATGATAGTGTGGTGGCAAAGCCTGTAAAGCTTATATTCGACGGTATATTAACATCTAACCAAATAGGGGACGTTAACATACCTTTTGTCTGAATGTAAATTTGCTGTGATCGTCTATAAAAAAGTCATATTCGGGTATGCACTGGTCTTGACCTAAGTCAAGTATTATTCAGTCACAAATCATAGTTAGCAGGCCGATTGCGTCCGAGTAGCGTATGATTGTGATATTATGTTTTGTATATATGGGGCACATACCAAATTGCATCGTCAATCTTCCAGAGCCCAGTTCTCTTTCGTATGAGTAATCGTTATCTATGCATAATTATGTAGCCTGAGTTAGGTCGTTCGTATAAGAATATTACCTTGTACATAATCAGAACTCGGGTGACTGGTTCGTAATGGCAAAGCAAGTGATATCCGTCTTCCAGCTAACTTCTTCCATTCCGCAAGACCTAACATCCAGAACACTACATCCTATGGATACGCAGCGCTGGAGTGTGCCGTGCACAACTTAGGGCGAGAAATTCCACCTGCCTTAGCGTGCGAACGCTCTACGTTACCGGGCTTACTAGCCCTCATATATTCACCATGGATTTGAATATTTAGCAAACAAAGTTAATGGCCACTAACAGCGACAGGTGGTCGCCAAAAGGGGAGGACGTGTTTGGGGCAGAAGAGAAGTTACCACTGGGACGGGCCGTGTGCCGGAGGCATATTATGTTATGACGCACTCAAGGACGGGGCCGCTGATAAATCTCCAAGTCAGACCAGTACGATATCCGTCTATGTCTAGAACATTATTTGGTATTTAAATTCCAATAAAGTTAATCTTATTAGTTCTTTAGTGTGAGAATTGCATATGTCGTTTGTATTGTGCGTATGAAAAGTAACTTGAAATTATAACAGTGCAAATCATTATCGACTAATACAGATCTATCAAGTCTACGTTCCTGATAGACCTTTTTATTGTGTCAAACATACATGATTCTGACGAACATACGACTTATGTAGTCGGACACACCGACTCGGGATACTCTTTCTAATAAAAGATTCGAAGCATATATACCTTCATACTTGTACTTAGTATTCTAGCTTACACGAAATGTATAAGCATGTAACACACATACATACGTGAGTCTAATAAACATACATACATGTGTGATCGTTACGAGATTGGTCGCTTTATCATTATATAACATGGCTTATGGTCAATGTCTCAACCTCAGGCTATAAGCTCCCTGTCGAACACATCAGGCAAATCTGGCCTTAGATTAACGATATAAATTCAGCTAGATAAATAATTAGGGTCAGCTCGTCTATCAGGCTAGGTCAAGTTTGGCCAGTCGCATCCTTATTGAAAGAAAGATCTAGCTAGACTTTGCTCAATAATAGAAATATACTATGATGTTTATCTGATTTATAGAAATATTTAGATATACTCACATCTTATCCCCTCTGCTTGGTAAGCTCGTCGTTTACGGCAGCATCTGTTCCTAGGTCTAGATCTAGATAGGTATGATCTAGTTATACTAGATCAGCGATTTCCCAACATTTTCTTAATTAATTAACAAATAATAATAAATAAGTAACTCTGTGACCCGAGTAAATACTAGTAGTACGTTTAGCTCCAGTTAAGTTTGGGAATTCGCTTCTCTATACTTTAGTGCAAGAAAGGTAAATGATAACTTAGTAAATTAAACAAAGAAAATAAGGCGATAGAAGGTTTATTCGTCAAACTAAAGATATTATTGGTTCACATATATCATGGTCATAATGATTTTATCATACTTTGCAATTGGGATGACAATAGCAAAGTAGGATCGATTGGCTCCTACAGGTGATACAGACAGAAAGCAACCGATCTAACGAAAACTGTCTGCCCTGATAAATATAATGTAGTTATGATATACCGAACGTACGAGATCGCCATATATATAGGATGAGTTTATTTAGAATGTCAAGGTTTTGTCTCTCCTCGTCGAGTAATTAGATTGGCCGCGAATTTATATTTATTTGTGTACATTTTAATTAATAAGCCTTTACCTCTAGTTTTTACCATTTAGGTTTACTTTTCGTTAGGCAAATTCATTATTGTAACCCTTTGGATAATTGGTGTCAATTAGATTAATCAGTTTAGCCCATTTTCAAGTAATGTCTATGATTTAACTTGTTTCATCAGTATCATAATTAGCCATGTCTTAACAAGTTATTCGGTCTTACTGGGTTTTATCACATAAATCTGTCACTAGTTTGTCATAGCGACATAGGGGTACACTCTTGATATAAGTATAATAATATAACAACAAAAGCGGCTTCTAAATAGAACAGGAGGCGTAGGTATAACCAATCATTTTAAATTTATATTATTTTCGCGCTCGAGAGAGGAGAAGTTTTATAGCATAGTATTTTTATATGTTTACACCCAACCGGTAATTACTAATATAAATTCACATGTAAAATAATAAGAAAACCGACTTACATCAGGATATAATGATAATCAGTATTGTTAGGTCAATAAACAGCACCAACTTGTTCCCAAATATCGCCAGACAGACATGTCACGTATGTAATATATTTTATACACCATAAACAAGCATATGTTTCTAAGGAAACAATCAACCAAACCCAATCGGCAACTGTACATGGTCAGGTAAGGAGCAGGTATTTATCTCAAATTGTATTAGGTATAATTAGGTATCAAGTGGATTATACGGTCCAACTTTTATACTGTACTGGCGTAATCTAGGTACGAGTTGGTATCTCAGTGGGTTGTACGTTACCAACACTCCCTCATTTGTGATCTGGAACCACTGAATTTATATATGTCTTACAACACTGAATATAGGTATAAAAGTTAAGATTGTGTGTCAAAATTATATCACTGAGCAGAAACGTGTAACTACTTGCATGACTGAAATCGAAGTGCCCCCATCATCTACCTACTTTCGGTTGAACCTTAGGAGAGTCCCATAAATTGCTTATTTTATGACTTTAGAAAAAACTGTCCTTGTCTAACATTCGGAAATGTAGCTGTCTCAAATTGCATATCCCCTGCAGTGTCTGAGTTATTGTCTCTTGACTCGAAGTTAATTATGTTTCGTGGAACGGGAGAAAAAAGTAAAGCGGGGTGAGGCAAAAAAATTACCAGTATTGTATACCAGTACAATAGAACAAAAAAAAAAACTACAGTATTAAAGAACATACCAATATCTACAAAAAACGTCGCGATGGCATATGTCCAACTATTGTTATTATGCCACTATAACTGCTTTTTTACATTTAAAAAGTTGATAGAAATGCCGACCAAAATCAGACCATGTTATCCATACCTTGGTATTAATCCTTATCCATATAAATCGTTTTGTATTCAAGACTGTTTCAATACCTGTAGATAACTTATTTAAATATACGAATTATTCAAATCGGACATTCCATTCAAAAGATATTACGAATTTAAAAAATACTAATAGAAAAATAAGCGCCGTCTCGCCGCGCGCCTCGCGCCGTGGCTGGACCCTTCCGTATGACCATCGGCCGCGTTCACGTACGTAACATGCGTGCATTGACAATGAAAATTAGCCTTTAAGCTTAAGAAGTCAAAGTCTAATTTTCATTGTAGATGCACAACGTCAAATTCACGTTATGTGACCCCACGCAGCGAAATACGTCACTCATATTTGAGTAAACATAATACATTTTGTCAACTTCTCGCTGACACGTAATGACACTCGCGGAAAGAAGACAGAGAATTTGAGACGTTGATCAAAGTTAAGTAACATTTTTAGGGTTCCGTACCTCAATAGGAAAAAACGGAACCCTTATAGGATCACTTTGTTGTCCGTCTGTCCGTCTGTCTGTCTGTCTGTCCGGGTGTCAAGACCTTTATCTCGGGAACGCGTGAAGGTATCGAGTTGAAATTAAAACCATATACGCAGATCCATAGTATCTTGCCGCAGAAAGAAAAATATAATTTCTCAGTTTTCGAAAAAAAAAGTTATAGCCGAATATGTCGTAAAAAACGCACATTTCGACACTCACAGAGGAATCATAACCAATGGGGTACTTCCCGTTGACCTAGAACTCACACAAGCTCCCTGTTTTATGGTTCTTCGTTCTCCGTGCGTGCTGTTGCCCTCTGGAATGACCTTCCGGTGGCCATCAGGCGTGCGCAGAGCGTGGAATCGTTTAAGGCACAGGTCAGGAATCATTATCTCTCTAGACTGAATAATATATGCTCATTCATAATTATTACTATCGTACCTATATATTATTTATGTTAGTTTATGTATAAGCCCTAATAATAAGTATATATATGTAGGTAGTATCTGTGTACACAATATTTGTATTTAGTATATTTTTAGAAATATTTATGTATGCTTAGGTTTTTACTATAGTATTTATACAAACACCACCGCCCAATCACTATATAATCTCTTACGTCCTAAGGTTGTCTGGAAGAGATCGCTGTTAGCGATAAGACCGCCCTTTGTGCCATTGTTTTATAAGTGTTTTTTTTTTTGTTATTTTTATTCTTTTTGTGGTGTCAATAAAGTGTTATTGATTGATTGATTGAACTCTGAAAAATCCGAAGACTGGACATTTTATATTTAATCGCAAAAAAAATAGTGTCTCTATGCAAGGAATGAGGGCCCAAATTTTAAAGTGAATTCAACCGTATCATGTGGGGTATCATATGAAAGAGCCTCATTAGCATAAGCTAAAACAGGTTTTTAACACATTCTTTGCCCCCTGCAGACCCTTCACTTCAGCTGGGAACCAACACTTTTTAGGCGAATTTTGATTAAGTACAGAGTGGCTGCGCAAAGCAACGTTGACTGCCTCAAACGCCGGCGGATTACTGACTACTACAAAATGAACGGGATGCTCGCTCGGATCCGAGTAGGAGGCGCCGCTACTATAGCCCCATTCCACTCGGATCCGAGTGGTGAGCAAGGAATGTGTTAAATATTTTTACGATGTATATTTTTCGGCTTATGAAGGAAAATATAAAAAAAAAAATATGATTTCCCCCTTTTATTTAGTTTGTACGGAACCCTCGGTGGGCGAGTCTGACACGCACTTGTCCGGTTTTTATTTTTACTCCTCATTCAATGTGTATTGGAAGAAAATAGTGTTATTCGCCTTGTTTAATTATTACCCGACTGAACATGATGTCATCTATCTATCTGATAGGTACCTTTAAACTTGTATATGTATAACAATTCTTGTATATACATATACATATATAATCTCAATCTCGAAAACGGCTCCAACGATTTTAATGAAATTTGGTTTGTAGGTAGATTAGGGGATGATAAATCGATCTTGCTAGGTTTCATTTTTAGTGAACCCGGGTTTGCTCGTATTTTCAGTCATAAAAAATTCGAGTGGAGCTCGGTCGCCCAGGTACTGAACTTTATGTCTCGTAATCCTTACTAATATTACAAGTAAACGAAATAGCGTACTCTGAAGTCGGTTATTGCGGTAATCATTTCTAAAAGTAATTTTTAATGTATATGTATGAAAATTAACTTGGATGGAATTGAAATTTTTGACGAATATTTGAGATGTTGTTTCCTAGTTTTACCTATGAAATGTTTTTTATAAGTTCAATAGTCATTTTATATCTTCAAAAAGTGGGTGTGCACGAGTGAGATGGATTATGGTCGAACTCTTAAAGTGAATTTCTTGACATTACAGACCAACCTTTCCCGAGGAAATCAAAGGCGAAAAGGTACCTGATCATAAAAAAGAGGCTCCTGATTTCCGCCAAGAAGGTGACGATGCTTGGCTGGCCCATAAAAGAGAATGGTGGCTTGAAGAGGAAAGGCCTTATCGCATCTCTCCTTTCTGGAAACAAATTAATGTATGGAAAACAACGAAAACCAGCGGTATGTTCCACTACATACAAGTGAGTACAAACGTAACGGGCAAATTCAAAATAGTAGTTCTGAGAATAGGGAAATTTGCGAGCACATAATTTTTTATAACAATAGTTTTCACTCTCTGCATATTTTTTTCAAGAACTTCATCATCACCATCATCTGAGCTATAAGAAGTCCACTGCTGGATATAGATCTCCCCCATGTATTGCTGAAAAGACCGATTGGGAGCGGCTTGCATCCAGCAACATCCCGTCACTTGTATGAGGTCATCTGTCCATCTCGTGGCTGGTGTTCTTACGATGCGGTTGCCGGTGCGTGGTCTTCACTTGAGAACATAGTTCTACGTATTACGTACCCTGCCCACTGCCACTTCCACTTGTTAATCCACTGTGCTATGTCGGTGTCTCTAGTATGTCGACAGATCTCTTCATTTCATGAACATACACTTGAATTTAGTTTCAAGCGTTCCGGTGTTTGCAACAAAATTTTGCAAGTTAAATTTTAAGCATGTTGTTTGGTTACTTACAGGAAGATCCATACTACTTGGGCTGCTATTGCACCACAGTCTACAAAAGGCTGACACTGCTGGCTGGATGTGCCGTGATCACGACACGGCACATCTTGACTACTGCCACTTCTACGGAAGTCATATTGAGGAAACACGGCCATAGGAAATCTCTTGAAAATCTATTAGGAGCGTGGTACGATATAACCGCCAACATCTATAACAGTTCAATGTACATGACGCCAAGCAGGATCCATTATCATCCCAAGGTAGGTTACAAAAATATATTATTTTTTCACGCTACTTCGTAGGTACGCGTAGGAATCGTCCCTCTGTCATTCCGTTCTCGCTTAGCTTTCCAGTCTCGCTCAACTCGAACCATATGGATACGGGTACACAATTCTTATCATGGGCTCCAAGATATAAATACTGTTTCCTGTGACTTGACGAGACTGTGACGAGATTAATCCAGTTTTCTCATTTTTTTAATTCGAAAATATGCTTACACTTGACCGTCAACTCAACACAACCTGGTGTTAAGTGATAGATGGTCTACGGGACCCTTACTTCCTTATTATTATAAACTTTACGTATATAGAATTATAGAGTAGATTATAATTTGATATTTAGTATCTATTTGGCTCAATGGTTAAGCATTGCCATTCAACGTGGCAATGCTGCCAGCTTTTAGGGTACGTTGCGTACTGGTAGCGGTCTCTTAGATTAAGTTTGTAAATATTATTATTATGTATTAATTTTAAATATATTTAGCTATCTGAATAATTTGAAATAGAATATATACAAATTTGATTTTATTTAACACACAAACTATGTCAAAAAGATAATAAACAAATAATGTGTAAATGTATTTGATATTTTAAATCTTGTTTTAAATATCTTAATTTATTACTGCGATTAAAAAATTTGTAACGGTAAGTATTTATTAATTTTAATATTATTGAACACTAGCTGTTCCCGCGACCTTCCACGGGTTAATGTGCACCTGAATAACTTATTCTTATCGATAGATAGCATGAGCATAGCGCGAGAGAAGCTGCGCGAATGAGCGAAACCTTGTCATATGCATATCTCGACACGCTCTTGCCCACATATATATATTGTTACTTTCAGTATATGTTCCCTCACGAAGTGAATATATCACACCCGATGCCATTCGTGTTTGATTTGGCAGTTTGGGCATCCACCAAAACGTTCTATACCACTCTTCTTGCTCCAGTTTCAGCTACTACAATCATTTGCGCAAGAGGTGCTACTGGGTAAGTATATAATATTCAAAAGTCTATTCGTTATCTCACACAGTTTCAAACAGAGGAAGCCCCGCGGCGCAAGCTTGGATACGCCTACGCGTGTCCCACTGAGTCCCTTGGACTCAGTGGGACACGCTTTTACTCACACTTCGACCATTATCATGAATGCTTTTCAATTGCGTCATTGGTAATATCAAAATCTTTAAAATACTCAAATAATAAAATTAGATTTCAATTCAAATTCAAAATCGTTTATTGAGATAAAAACGAAAAAAAAAACAGTAGTAATTTCAACTAGTTCTACGAACATTAGACCTCGCGAGAGAGCTTATTTGCTGTTCACCTTGGGTCATCTATACATAATACCTACATATAGTTGGCTTAGGAAGCCGTATTAAAAACGAAAGAAAATTTGTCCAATTGATACAGAGACGCTTCGCTCGCTCGAACTTCAAATAATTTGAAAAAGTAACGTAAACGTTTTTTTGTAATTTTAAATGGAGAAAACGTATAAGCAAGAAAATTATTCATCGCTAAAATGCATCAAGCACATCCACGCGCCCGCACAGTTACACGCAATCTCAGGTTGGTTGTTATATCTCGACAACCACTTAACCAATTCTGTTTATTTTTACGTCAAGTTGTAATTATTGTGTACTTTATCTACGTACTAAATATCATTAAAATCGGTTGGTAATTAGCGCTGCAATAAACTTCCCCCATTTTTATGGGAACCACACTTCCTATCAAAAATAGCTGACGACAAAAAAAAAACAAATAATCCATAGAACCTATACGCCACGTTTCATCAAAATTAGTTCAAAATTACGCCCTGTACGCGAGTACGAACATACAAACAAATCACAAACTCACATTTCCTTAATAAATCGAAAAATACATTATAATGGTACGGTACCCTACGTGCAAGAGTCTGACTCGCACTTTGCCGGTTTTATTAAATATTTTTACGATGTGTATTTTTCGTTAGATAATTATCTATAAAAACGGGAAAAAATTACGTTTGTTGTATGGGAGCCCCCCTTAAATATTAATTTTATTTTAATTTAATTATTTATTTTTAAAGTGTTTAATATAACTCAATATTCAGGGAATATTTCAAGCGTTTACCTATTGCTGTTATCAATATCGAGCAAAAACGTTTATACGTTTATTGTATGGGAGCCCCCTTAAATATTTATTTTATTCTATTTTTTAGTATTTGTTGTAACAGCAGCAACAGAAATACATCATCTATGAAAATTTCAACTCTTTTACTATCACGGTTCATGAGATACAGCCTGGTGACAGACGGACGGATGAACGAACGGACGGTCGGACGGACAGACAGCGGAGTCTCAGTAATAGGGTCCCGTTTTTACCCTTTGGGTACGGAACCCTAAAAACTGAAGGAAAAAACCGACTTCAAAATACGCCATATATACGCGACTTGCTGTTCACTCTTCAACAGTCAATTTGATGGTATTTTACCAGCTATTTTATTATAAAAACCAAAGTAGATAGATAGATAACACTTTATTAAAAACCACATGATATCAAAATAACATAAAGATAAAACTAAGTAATTAGGGCTAGGTTTTAAAGTACTGCATCGATTTTGATAAAATTTATATAGGTGGTCTCATATAAATTTAAAAAAAAGTATATATTACCAAATATAAGGAGAATCATCAAAATCAATTGACTGAGTAATCGGTGAACAAACATACAAAAAACATACAGACCGAATTGATAAACTCCTTCTTTTTGGAAATCGGTTAATAATAATACTAAATGTATGTGGTTTCGTTCCAGGTACGATGTTACTTCAACCACGCCTCGGTTAAACGAGTTGGCTCACATTGTTGGATACCAGTTCGTGAAAGCGCAGAGAAAAATCCCCATGCCCTGGATGAAGTATGTCGTGAGGACTAGAAATCATTATATTAGGCAATGTCCAAAGGTAACAAGCGTGGAATATCCTAACATTATGTAACTATGCTTGACGAGTAGGTACATAGATACGGGCACCTATTTTTCAATGATGGAATAAAAAACCGGACAAGTACAAATCAGACTCGTTCATCGAGGTTTCCGTACAAACTAGATATAAGAATTACCAGGCAAATATAGCCATTGATAAAAGGGTTTTTGTTTTACATTTTTGGTATTAATCCGAAAATGATACATGTCATCGTAAAATTAATTAAAAACCAGATATAATTTCTGCTCTTTTATATGATACACCAAATGATACGGTTAACTCACTTTATAATTTGGATCCTCATTCCTTTCATAAGGACCCTATTTTTTGTGATTAAAATTAACAATACAATTTTCGGATTTTTTCCTTTATGTGTACTATAAGACAATGCTTCTTTCCAAATTTTATAGTTCTAGGTCGACGGGAAGTACCTACCCTAAAGGTTTTGATTCCTTTGTGAGTATCGAAATATGCGATTTTTACCCGACTGCGTAAGAAGGAGGGTTATGTTTTTCGGGTGTATGTATATATATGTATGAGCATGATAGACAGATAGATAGATAAACTCTTTATTGTTTACACCTAAACTAAAACACAAATTACACGCATTTAATTAATTGCATGTGTGTATGTTCCTACAGCCTAAACAGCTTTACCGATTTTGATATGCGAGGTGTTATTAGATTTGTGTTCACTCCCTGAGTCTCATATGCTATATTTTTTGTAATAATAATAATAATAATTTTTGGATAATGAGACAAAATAGGCAGGTGCCTATATCTCATTCTGATGCTCCCACACAGCAGTACCTTATCTTACTCACTGTGTGGGAGCATCAGCCAATAAACTAGTTTTATAAATCATACCCGTTTCATTTCAATAGCCCCGATTTGTCAAATTCCATATTGTACAATAGTTCCGTCATCCATCCAAATACCAAAACACTGTATTTTTTATTTTATTTTTTGTAAAGGGCCTCTCAGTGTTGGCTTCGGCTCCACTGATGCCCATCAAAGGACCGGGCTGCGACCCGAGATTTATATGGAATAAAGAATAATAATAATACGACTCTCGCAATAATTAATAAATGAGTTTTTTTCGTAACCTCCAACGAACTTTTTCGTAATATATTAGTGATTTTACTAGAATTATTATAAAGAATACACATTTATAAATTCTTATAGCGATTTTACGCATACTTTCTAACGAAAAATGTACACTCAACAGCGTATTAAGCGTAACGAAATTTTATAAATTCGTTAGACCGCACCACTTTTCTGCAGTCAGGTATTTTGTTTTTCTTTTAATAAAGATTCTCGTGATTATTTAAAACAATTAGATGCATTAATTTAAGCTAACTCAGTTATGTATTGCGTCAACCGAAAATTATCTCACAACATTCCTCGTTTGCACTGACTACGTGTAGTTTAATTAATTTATTAATAAAGTATGTTTGTTTGTATGTCAATAACTGTTTAGATCGATTGGGGCTGGTTCCACTGCATCAAAGGGAGCAATGTTTGGAGCAAGTACGGGCTTGACTCCGGAGCCGCTTGGCATCGTCAGGTTGAGGGGAAGCGCTACGTCTACGATGGTCTCATAGGTACACTACCGCTACCTTATTATTATCCCCCTAAAGCTTTGGTCTCTCGATTTGAGCACGCAACGGTGCGTTAAACGGTTCCAACGCAGCGTCACGCGTTCCTACCGTCGCTGACGCATATTGCGACAGAACAACTCCCTCTAAAGCTTTGGTCTCTCGGTTTGAGCACACAACGCTGCGTTATACGGTTCCAACGCAGCGTTAAGTGCCTTTTCACAAGGACACGGTCACGGCACGGTTGTCGTTCCGTGTAAAGTAGAAATGTATGAGCTAGGTACATAGACAGCTTTCACATGGCACGGCGACCGTGCCGTGACCATGTGTCGCCCGTGCTTATCCACTATGCGCTATGTCACGTGCTTATGCACGGTTTTGACGCGGCAACCATATCAAATTTTCAGTAATGTGTTGACTTATAATATAGTCTCGTTCACATGAACACGGGCGCAAAACGGCATGGCGAGCGCGTGGAATGCCATTCCACGGTACGGCGAACGTGTCGTGACCGTGTCCTTTGTGAAAAGGCACTCACGCGTTCCTCCCGCCCGTCGCTGCCGCATATTGCAACGGAACAAGAGACCACTCTCCGCGTTCTTCACACGAATATCGCGCCGCATAAGGCAGCGTTATGCGTTACGATCAAGAGACCAAAGCTTGAGATGATTAAAATCTCCCTTACGCTGTTATGTAAAAATGAAACATTATAATTATCGTAGCATACAATCGTAAGTTAGTCTGCAAAAACTGCTTTTCTGCAGTCGGGTATTTTGTTTTTCTTTTATTATAGATACTTGTTTAAACTAAAATTATTATTTGATGGGTTAGATGGTGTTGTGTGAAATGCCAACCAATATTTATTTATATTTATTTTATTTGCAGGAATGTGCTCATTCACAATGCACCTGAGGTCAGATGAACCAGCTCACTACTTCACAGTACTGAACACACACCCGGTGATGAACTTCTTCTACGACGCGTACATGGGATACATGCCGTACCAATATTTAGATGATCGCTTCTACGACTCGAAGGGGCGAGCCCCGGTAAGGAAAGATGCTTGGTGGGGAAGCATGATTGCTAGTTTTTTTACTAATGAGGCTTATAGTGAACAGACCTTGAATAAATACGACCTTCCATGGTATTAAAAATCGAGAAAACCTTAAAGTGCCGGTGCCGCAGGTGTGGGTTTCCTAAGAATTTTGTAACTCAATTAATGCTATTTTTAACAAAAATAATTTGAAGCCAAATTTCAAAATAATTTGAAGCGACGATAGATGGCGTTAGATGTCTCAAAACTTCTCTATCCTTTACCGCGCCAACGGAGATTAAACCAAAATCAAGTTTGTCATTGTTGGTATAAATCAGTCGACTGTTTGTGAATTTGATTTAGATTGTGTTCATGAAAAACCCCACGTATGTGAGATACTAATTTCTTTAATTAAATTGTAAATGTTTTTCTTTTATTACAATAAATTAATATTATAGCTAATTAATATGAAAATGATTTGTTATATTTTGTAAGTGGTGATATTTTTATTAGTTGCTAGTATTTATGAAGTTTCCCATATCTGACTATAGTGCCTGATTGTTAGCAAGCCTTGCAAGTTATTTTGACCCACTTCCCGGTTTCGGATGAGCTAAAATATTGCATGAGTATTTTATGTATATCGGATGACAATGTTATATTATTATGTTATGAACCTGATCTGATAATGAAATCTGAATCTAGAGAATAGGACTTACTGATAAAATGTGCCAAGATAGAAAGTTTGTGCTCTTTTACAGCGTTCTGTAATAAACAAGGAACCTAACCTAACTAACAAGGAAATACATTTATTTTAATCTAATTAATATGGTTGAAAACCAATTACATTAAATGAATCACATTATCGTCAAATTTAAAAATTACAGCAAATAGATAATTTTTAAAAATAAAACAAATTATTTAGTCAAAAGCAGAGAAAAAAATTAATATACATAGGTACATTCACTCGCACAGTCTCGCAGTAACTCAAACACACTGACAGTATTTCCTTCCATCCATCCGCAAATAAGTCACAGAACGGGCTTGAATCCAAGAAGGCATTGAGTGTACTAAGAATACGAGGGATAGGCGAGGCATGCGACACGGCGCGGTGGCGAACTCCGGCAAATAATTTGTGTTTTCGACCTCTCACGTAGATACATACGTCAATCTGTCCACCGCTTTGCTCAAACACTATGTACTAGAAAGTAGTAATTTAGTACAGGTATACAGGAACAGGATACATAGGTATTAGTCATGCCGAAAAAAATGTATAATACAATCTTGAAAATATTTTTTGGAGGAAAGTGGGGAACAATTGTTTTCTTTGAAATGAAACAAATTTTAGCGGATTTATCGTATATCGATGAGTAACAATCGCGAAAACCTTAGAAAACATTATGATTTTTAGGGTTCCGTACCAAAAGGGTAAAAACGGAACCCTATTACTAAGACTTCGCTGTCTGTCCGTCTGTGACCAGGCTGTATCTCATGAACCGTGATAGTTAGTAAGTTGAAATTTTCACAGATGATGTATTTCTGTTGCCGCTATAACAACAAATACTAAAAAAATCAGCCAAGTGCGAGTCGGACTCGCGCACGAAGTTTTCCGTACTATCATCTATAATAGAAAATCGTATAAAATAACGAGAAATCAACGAAATTCCAAGTAGTAAATTGCAAACTTATAGGTAGGTTTTCGATACACATCCGGGCAGCATGACGACGCTCGCGCGAATACGCGCGGTTATGGCTCGCTTCGTGATGTTACCTCCCCCGCTACCCGCGCGGCCGTTGCTTAGCAACCGCCTCGCGCTCGCGCCACCACCACACCGCGGCGCGGCGCTCGCACCGCGTTTAGATGCACGGATTATTTTCATTTTGTGAGTTTTTATGTATTAGATTAGGTGTTAATTTTTATAGTTAATATATTTCTAAATATTTACTTACAAATATTCAAGTTTCTACCTGTTAATTAAGATCGAGTAAAAATTGCTTAAAAATTACGTTTGTTGTATGGGACAAATATTAAAGGGAGTAAATATTAAAGGGGGCCCCCCTTTAATATTTACTTTATTGTTATTTAATTATTTATTTTGAAAGGTAATATACAAGTAAATATACTGTGAAAATTTGAAGCGTCTACCTGTTACCGTTTTTAATATTGAGCAAAAAAATACGAAAAAAACACGTTTATTGTATGGGGACCCCCCTTAATATATATATTTTTTAATTTTTAGTATTTGTTGTTATAGCGGCAATGGAAATACATCATTTGTGAAAATTTCAGCTTTCTAGCTATCACGGTTTATGAGATACAGCCTGGAGACAGACAGACAGACAGAAAGACAGACAGACAGACAGACAAACAGACAGACAGTGAAGTCTTAGTAATAGGGTCCCGTTTTTACCCTTTGGGTACGGAACCCTAAAAACAGAATAAAATAAATATTTAAGGGGGCTCCCCTCAAATACAACAAACGTGAGTTATTTGCTCGTTTTTGCTCGATATTGATAACGGAAACAAGCAGACGCTTGAAATATTGAGTAATATTATTCACTTTAAAAATAAATATTTAAATTAAAATTTAAGGGCTTCCATACAACAGACGTGATTTTAGCGTTTTTATAGATAATGGTACGGAACCCTTCGTGTGCGAGGACTCGCACTTGGGCGGTTTTTTTTCTTGTTTATCCCATAGTATGGGGTATCGTTGGATAATTCATTCAATAAAAAAATTAAACCGACTTCAAAACAATATTATAAACTGAAAAGGGAGAAATAACACGCTAGGCTATAATATTTTGTAATAATAATAATACATCTCTTGCAAAAATAAAAAAAATATGTTATTTTTTGTAACCTTCAACGAACTATTTCGTAACAAACAAGTGACTTTACTATAATTATTCTAAAGAATGCGCATTTATAATATTTTACAGTGATTTTACGTATACTTTCACACGCAAAACGTACACTCAACAGCGTATCCAGTGTAACGAAATCGTAAGTTAGACTGCAAAAACTGCTTTTCTGCAGTCGGGTATTTTGTTTTTCTTTTAATAAGCATACTTGTTGTTATTGTCTTTTGAAACAAAATATATTTCGTTTTCGGGAAAATTATATTCGGTATTCCACAGTTCAGATTATAGATAGGTAACCGAAGGATATAACTCAATGCTCAGCAATTTTACCCTTTCATTTTCAATCCCCTTACTTGGTCAAAAACACCATAAAATCTTTATTATTAAGGCACCTTATGGTTACCTTTCCAGGGATAAGGAAATATTGGCTATCTGTCATGTTCGGAGGAAGGTTTATTAGAATCTTCCAGGTGTATACAATTTTTCGTATGAACTCCGGGATTTTGGAAACAAAGCAGTATTAGTTTTTCTTAAAATGAGATTAAAATTCGGTTCTATCAAGATAATCTACAAGTTTTTTTCTTACATTGAATGGGCTTGCGTGTGACTGTGTCTCACTAGAGCGAAGGCAAGTCTAAGATGTAGCACGCTTGCCCAGAACATCTCTATTCACTATTCGTTTGATTATGAGATGTAGTAAACTAATCTGCAGGCAGAGAGATCCGAGCCGAGTACGGAGGATGAAGGAGTTTCCGAAACGCTTCGTGCGAACACGCGGTAAGAGAAAAAAATTTCGATCTTGGAAGTTCTGTAGCGAAAGAAGGACGGCGGAATCAGTTCGTGCAAGTGTAGTCTGTAGAACAAAGAGAGACCTTACGTGTAACCTTGTGTCTGTCTGTCTGTCTGTCGGCTATGCAATCTCTTACTCAGTAGAGCCTTGTCGTTGATTTCGTCCCAGTCTGCCATATTATATCAGCATAGTCTTCTACTTCTTGAACTCTAAAAGTTGCCTGGTTCATCCAATTAGGTACACCAGAGCCTATTGCGTTCTTCAGGATGATGACCACGTGCAGGTGGGATTGGATTGGAACATTTTGCAGTCAGTCTGTTCCCTTCATCCTAAGATGTAGGGAACAGACTATTGCTGCCTATTTATTACTACTTTTCCTGTCTGGCTATTCCTCCATTAGAGCAGTGCGATTGTGGCGCCACCCCTCAGACAATGACACACCTACTCGTATGCCCACTGTACCCTAATACCTGCACAATGAATGACCTGTGGAAGGCCAATACTGCTGCCATCTCTGTGGGTTCCTACTGGTCAAACATAGTATAATAATAAAAAAATAAAAAACGAACCGTTGACACGAATTGAAAAGATCCTAAGAAATGACAAAAAATATTTAAAAAACGGACAAGTGCGAGTCAGACTCGCTTACGAGGGTTCCGTACAAATTAGTAGATAAAAGGGGAAAATCATATATTTTTTATATTTTCCTTCGTAAACCGAAAAATATACATCGTAAAAATATTAAAAAAAAACCTGTTTTAACTTATGCTACTGAAGTTCTTTCATATGATACCCTGTAGGGGATTTTAAAGTGAATTAACCATCATATGAAATCATATCATGTGTGATATGATTTCATATGATGGTTAATTCACTTTAAAATTTGGACTTTTTTTTTTTTTTTATTTATTTATTTAATTTTATTCTCCACAGACACCAGGGTCCGTGACCTTTGTCATAATTACAAACTATTGTTTACTAATTAGCGTTACGGGAAAATGATTTTATTTTAATTTAAGTACTTATTACTATGTTGCGTGCATACCACGAGCAAACCAGCGACCCGCAAGCAGCACCCGATCACGAGTATGACGTATGTGCCAGCCATCGCCCTCCTCAACCATATGTTAGGGAAGAGGGCGACCCGCCACACGACGCCGCCGCAAGAAGGAGCCTTCGATGGTGAGCATGAATGCTCAAGGTATGCACACAACTCTTATTTCTAACTACTGAAATACTAGTATTTCTGTGAATGCAGTCACTGGAAGAGCCCGGTTTTAGATGGGGTTTCCAGATTATCTATTTGCCCTCGGTTGATCGGACTCTATCAGCGACTGCACTCACATCGTCTAATTACATAAATCTGTCGCCTACTCTCGGCCCAGGGCCTCCATCACCGCCGCGTTCCGATCTTTAATGGCCATCTCTAAATTGTACTCTCTGATGGTCTGCGGTGAAGCAGCCGACGCACGCCGCACGAATCAACTGATTGGATCGTCTTCGGTATCATCAGCGTAATACGTGAAAGACCCGGTATGCCTCGATATCGCAACAACCGCGTGTGGGACACTCTCGTGCAGCTTCATTTTTGCCTTGGTCTTGATGGCTATAACCGACTCGTATGTTAGTCCCTGAGCTTCATGGATTGTAAGGGTACGTGACCCCACGCCTTCCCCATAGCCCTGGCTGATAAGGGTCTCCTTTTCTTCCTGTGTATGTACTAAGAAGAGGGTGTTGGGGAGGGTGCTGGGTATTTGCGCACCCTTATACTGTCTGTGCTTTAGAGATCTTACACGGGGAGTTGAGGAATATATACCGGAGTATATTTCCCTCAGCGCATACTCGATATAAGGCAGTTGATTGACATCTCCGATGAGGATGAGTTCGCCAGCACCAGACAGCCGTGAATCCATTATTATAGCTCCAAAATGGTTCATAAGAACTTCGTCGACCATGACGCGTCTGAAGCTCTCTCTTCCAAAACCATTCACGAGTACAGAAGCCATGGTTCACACCCTGGTTTTCACCAGATCTCCGATGCGATGCGATAGCTTCTCTCTCAGATCTTTTGCTGCCTCTGTCGTTGTTGTGATGATAGCGTCTCTGTCCACCTCAAAGTGCCTTATCACCCATGTTGTCTTGCCACAACCCGGAACTCCGTTGACCCATTGGATCTTTGGTACTGCCCAGTTTTCCCAATTTGCCTCGACATCTAAGTTCCCTTCGATGGTTTTAGCCATCTCTAGGATCTTGTCATCCAGCATTACCTTGGTGCAGCGGGCTGTAACAACTAATGGATCATTCGATGGTATCGCATATTTCGGTCTTCCTGTTCGCCCCGTCTCGGCCTCATTCAGCGCCACAAAGCCACTTTTTGCACTATAAGCTGCCATATATTGTCCCTTCATGGTCCCTCTTATGACTTGGGATGTGTCGTTATTATATATAGCTGCTTCTGCCTGCTCGAGTCTTTCCTTTAGGAAGTTTTCACTTCCTAGCGTGAAGAACTGAAGGATGGTATCACAGTTCTTGAGGTTGACTTTCCTTGTCGCTCTCAAAGTAGCTAGGAATTCAATGAAGGCGTTTTTTGCGTGGCTCTTTGGCTCCGAAGCCAAAATGTAACGGGGAGGGTTGACCTGTCCCATGTCGGCTCTTGTTCGGGCTACCTGAGGTTGTGAAGCTGATCTGAGTGTCATCGCCGTCGAGGGAGGTGGTGATTCGGGTGTGATTCGGAGCAAGTTCTGCGCTGCAGTTCTTACGAGAGCAGCGATGGGACCCACTCTTCTTTCTTGGGTACTGCTTCGATAGGCTGCGACTTTTCCAGCGGCTGATTTTTGTTTTTTTTGGACCTTCATTCCTTGCATAGAGACACTATTTTTTTGTGTCTAAATTAAAAATGTCCAGTATTCGGATTTTTTTCCTATATGTGTACTCTAACACAATGCTTATTGCCAAATTTTATTGTAATTTTTTTTTACGAAAACTAAGAAACTTTATTTTTCTTTTTACAGCAAGATAATATGGACCTGCGTATATAATTTTAATTTCAACTCGATACCTTCACGCGTTCCCGACATAAAGGTCTTGACACCCGACGGACGGACAGACGGACAACAAAGTGATCCTTGGGACAACAAAGTGATAAGGGTTCCGTTTTTTCCTATTGAGGTACGGAACCCTAAAAATGGAATATGTAACTAGTGGCATAGTGAAAATAGGCTGTCTTTTTTATAAATAAGTGGACACTAAATTATTTTCTTAATGTATAACATTTTATTTACCCCGCCTTTTGCCCTCTTAAATTTAGATTTCATAATTTTCAACGCACACCGCCCCAGGGTAACACAGCAAAACATTGCTGTCAAAGAAATATCAAAATATCAACCTTTTTGACCTTAACATAAAGCTGAATGTAACTTGAAATATACATAATTGCTAAGTAGAAATCTATAATCAAAACACGTCCAGCGCGGATTATAATAATTAATATCTGAAAACCATCAAAATAAGCCATCATTCTGGCTCGGCTCTGGTAATTAAAATGTCTTGGAAACTTATAATGCAATGCTCCATTAAGGCAGTAAGGAATTGTAACTAAAATATATAAAAAACCCATAGAACTTGGGCTCATTTGTTTTGCCTTGGCAAACCTAATAGTGCTATGGTACCATGGAGCGGGTATGATGATGGATTCGGGAGGAGGCCATAAGAAGGAATGCAGATAATTTAATTCTATCAAAATTACCACTCTTAAAGTTTAATATTTCTTAAAACGAATCCCTAAATCGAAAAATGTTTTCGCATGCCGGTATTTTTATTGGTTTTAGTGACATGGGGTCAGAACATCGGCTTCATAGACGCCAATCTCCATTATGTCTCTTAACTGACTTTTATAGTATACAGTATTACAGTTAGTATGACCCTGTGTTTTTCTTTTTCTCCCAGTCCAGTTTATTTATATCTCTAGGCAGAAAGTAGACACCCAAACATAATGTTCCATAGTCTAAAAAGTGGAATCATAGTAGCACAGTAAAAGTAAAAAGTAATAATCGGCCAAGTGCGAGTCGGACTCGCGCACGAAGGGTTCCGTAATATCATCTATAATACTACAAAGTTTAGTTCTGTTTATAACATAACGAGAAATCAACGAAATTCCAAGTAGTAAATTGCAAACTTATAGGTAGGTTTTCGATACACATTCGGGCAACATGACGACGCTCGCGCGAATACGCGCGGCTATGGCTCGCTCCGTGATGTTACCTCCCCCGCTACCCCGCTAAACCGGCGCTCGCACCGCGTTTAGATGCACGGATTATTTTCATTTTGTGAGTTTTTATGTATTAGATTAGGTATTTATTTTTATAGTTAATATATTTCTAAATATTTACTTACAAATATTCAAGTTTCTACCTTTTAATTGAGATCGAATAAAAATTGCTTAAAAATTACGTTTGTTGTATGGGAGCCCCCCTTTAATATTTACTTTATTGTTATTTAATTATTTATTTTGAAAGGTAGTATACAAGTAAATATTCTGTGAAAATTTGAAGCGTCTACCTGTTACCGTTTTTAATATTGAGCAAAAAAATACGAAAAAAACACGTTTATTGTATGGGGACCCCCCTTAATATTTTTTATTTTTTTATTTTTAGTATTTGTTGTTATAGCGGCAACGGAAATACATCATTTGTGAAAATTTCAGCTTTCTAGCTATCACGGTTT
This sequence comes from Lycia hirtaria, assembly GCA_947563715.1. Classification (NCBI taxonomy): domain Eukaryota; kingdom Metazoa; phylum Arthropoda; class Insecta; order Lepidoptera; family Geometridae; genus Lycia; species Lycia hirtaria. The sequence continues at coordinate 17,319,764 of OX387384.1, forward strand.
ATGAGATACAGCCTGGAGACAGACAGACAGACAGACAGACAGACAGACAGACAGACAGACAGACAGACAGACAGACAGCGAAGTCTTAGTAATAGGGTCCCGTTTTTACCCTTTGGGTACGGAACCCTAAAAAAGCCTTTATTTCTATTACTCCATAATCATGCATATTGTAACAAAACTTAATTTTAAAGCAAGCAATTTCTTAAATTAGATATAAGTACCTTATTTATTTATAAAGATTCTTAGGATAATGATAGGTACATACTTAAACACAAACATGCATTAAACAAATTCTTATTAACTAAATAGCATAGATAGATAATAAGGTACCCATAATACACACAGATAGAAATAATAATCAAATATTAATAACTTACAAAAACTGAAAACAATATTTAAATTTTCCAATAGTACCCACAAATAAAAAGATATGATAATTTTATTACATGCCTACTATTAATATTACTTTTGTGGCATAAGATGGTTTGTTTATGTATCTCTTACGTTACATAGTTTATTTAATAACGTGTAAGTTTAACCAATTTGACATGTACATTATAAGATATTTTCTTTAACATTGTTAATAATAGGTTAAGGTTGCATGAAGTAAGTTAGATATAAACAATCGGTAGTAAATACATATTATTATACGTATAAGCAGGTACCCAACCAAAATATGCCATATTAGACATTTTGTTTTCAAGCAGGTGTTTTGCTTACTTTGATCATAATCTAACGAGTAAAAGTCGCTTTGCAGCGAAGGCCTCCCCCAGAACAATTAGTATTTATATTTACGTATACATACATATTTAATATTTCTTTATACTATACACTATAATAAAAACGTTATTAATATTAATTGTTGTTTCTCGTGTGGGGGGTTTTGGTCTACTCCTCCACGGGGACCAACCGGCTTGGAGGAGGATCCTGTAGCTTGGTGCATATATTTTGGTTGATATATATAAAAACATTTGTTATTATTGTGAATTGGTGCCGCCGCAATTATAAACTTGAGTTGCTTGTTCGATGTTCTCGTGTTACGAAGGAAGTCAAGTTGTAAGTTGTAATTTTTTTTGTTGGGTTTTTACCGAAATCACTGGTAGTCTTGCGCTCAGGCGTTTCTGATAGTTTTCTTTTATGCTTATTTGTCTTATCACTTCCAGAAATTAATTTTGGCTTCTTGTCTATAACTACTATTTTGTCGTATTTAATGATTGCTTTCTTTCCCTGTTGCCGTAGTTTTTCAACTTCCTCTCGTAACTCTTTTCTTCTTGCAAGTATTTTTGGTGGGAAATCTTCTGTTATGTAATAGTTTGAATTTTCTAACAATTTCTTCTTCTTAAGAATTTCTATTTTAGTTTCCATTGAATGTAACGAAATCATCACTGGTCTAATTTTCTCGTTTTTCCTTCCCAGTCTTCTAATGCTGCTAAATTCTTGATAACTACAGTCTAATTTCAGTTTTTCGTTAATAATTTTGATCACTGCTTTTTGCAACTCCTTATAATTGTTTTCCGTTTCATCGACGCCGAAAATAAGTAAATTTCTCTGCCTTAACTTCTTTTCCAGAATATCTATCCTAAATTCTTGTTCTTCTATCTTTTCTTTCAATTCTGTGTTTATTATTTGCAAAAAATCGAACTTTTCGTTAATATTATTGTTTACTTGTTCGGTGATACTTTTTGTCATTTTTAAATTTTGTTGTGCTATATCTGTCGAAATCTGCTTCATCATGGTTTTTATATCTTCCATTGTTTGCTAAAGATATAATAGTCGCCGTAATCACAAATTAATAACAAAACAATCACTTTAAAGTGATGTATGTAGGGTAGTCCTGGATAATTGTGCGGACAAGAGATTGTTGTTGTGTATTTTTGCACTTTTAGCACTGAATTCTTGTATAAAATGATAAATTTAAACGTAAACTCACTAGACACTAATGTTAAACACTATTATTTTTTGATCTTAGAAGCAGTTGAAGCGTATAGACATTATTTTTACTGTAAATATTCGGAACACAATCGAATCGCGTGTTGACGTTTAGGCGGCCAACCTTATGTTCTAGCACAGTATCTAACTTAAAATAAAGTAAAAAAAATCTTCAAATAAAATACAATGAGATAAGAGTGAAAAATCGTTTCCCAAAGTAAACAGAGAATAATATAAAACTCATTTCCAAGTCTTTTTCTACAAAAATGTCCTATATTTATTCTGACAAAATCGGAACGTAGACAAGTATCAAACAATAATAGAGTATTGAAGTGTCCGGAAAGTAAAGACAAAAGCTACCCTATAAAAGAAGACCTTCGATAAAATTAATAGCCATCCCGATTTCCCGAAACGGAAACTTACAGCTTTTGCAGTAAACTAACTTATGCGTTTTTAAGGTTTCCGTAGTCCAAGGAATCCTTACAGTTTCGCCACGTCTGTCGGTCTGTTCATGCGCGGTTTTGCTCAAAAACGAATTAGTCACGCCAAAAAAGTGGTAGAATATAATCTTGACTTTTTTTGAGTGTAAACTTTTTCGGGCGTGATAAGCACTTTATTTTGTGGTTATTGAAAATAACTGAGCCGACACGCTCGGCTATGTAATAAATGAGCCGACACGCTCAGCTATGTAATAACTGAGCCGACACGCTCGGCTATGTAATAACTGAGCCGACACACTCGGCTATGTAATAACTGAGCCGACACGCTCAGCTATGTAATAGCTGAGCCGACACGCTCGGCTATGTAATAACTGAGCCGACACACTCGGCTATGTAATAACTGAGCCAACACGCTCGGCTATGTAATAACTGAGCCGACACGCTCAGCTATGTAATAACTGAGCCGACACGCTCGGCTATGTAATAACTGAGCCGACACGCTCGGCTATGTAATAACTGAGCCGACACGCTCGGCTATGTAATAACTGAGCCGACACGCTCGGCTATGTAGTAACTGAGCCGACACACTCAGCTATGTAATAACTGAGCCGACACGCTCAGCTATGTAATAACTGAGCCGACACGCTCGGCTATGTAATAACTGAGCCGACACACTCAGCTATGTAATAACTGAGCCAACACACTCAGCTATGTAATAACTGAGCCGACACGCTCAGCTATGTAATAACTGAGCCGACACGCTCGGCTATGTAATAACTGAGCCGACACGCTCGGCTATGTAATAACTGAGCCGACACGCTCGGCTATGTAATTCTCGTTTGGATAAAATCAGTTTGACTCAACTAAGGGAGCGAGAGAGATATAGTCAACACGTCACTTCTTTCGCGTGGTCTTTTCTTTTTGGGGTGGCTCCCCTACACATAAAATAAATCTAACTGTTGTGTCAATTTCCAATTTTTCTACGCAAAAGTGTTTGTAGATAAATGTCCTACTGTTACAGACATCCCGTCCTCTCCCGAAGACAGCTCAAGTTTTAATTGAAAGTCCGTGGCCGTGGCGGTATTTACGGCCCTTTACGTTCAGTTATCTGCGATGTGTGGAACTTTCTGCACTCGTCTCACTGGCTGCACTTTATGCCTTGATTTGTGTTCAAATCAATTGCACCGAAAGAATTGAAATTGAATTATACTAGCTGTGCCCCGCGGGTTTCCCAAAAAGGCTGCTCAGCTGAGTTGGATTCGACGATTGACCTCTCTCGTAAAGTTGGACCTGCCTAGTCGGACTGTTTGTCTAAATAGATGTATTAATCTAGCTATGAATATAGCTCGGCGAAAATAGATTTCACTAAAATTCTAATATGGCGGATATATAGGTAACCAAATTTCGATATAATTTCAATTAATTTTTTTCGAAATAAATATGTCTTCTATAGTAATGACAAATCTCAGTGACTAAGTTTTAGTTAAAGCATGATTTGTACACATAAGTAAACTTTTGTTGTAAATTTGGGTTTCGTATCTAAGGTCAGAATTATCAAATTCAAATTCATTTATTTCGAATACTTAAATATTTTTATTTTTAATATCATATACCTATTATCAGAATTATGAAATACCGAATATCATTTCCCGAAAACGATTTTTTTTAAAGACACTATCAAAATCCCGTAGCTTCAGCTTGCTTCGGATCATCGATAGTTACTATAAATGTGATGGCTATAATACCGCCTTTTGTGTCATTCTATTATGTATATATTAGATATTATGTCATTACATAAATATTTAGGATAAGAAAAAACAAATTAAACAGAAAAATAATTTGTTAAGAAAAGACTTAAAACATAAAAAGTAGTTGGATTTTAGTCGCTCAAAGAATAGCTGGTTATCTTATTGCAATTAAAATAGAGACAGCGTTGAGACTCATTTATGTAAACTTCACAGACTGATCAATGAGTGAAACACAAAACAAAACAAGAAATAATGAAATAGCCAGGACAGTTCTATTGACAATGGTCATCAAGTACCCACAAATTGGAATCGTGCTCGCTAGCGGGCGAAAAATTCAATCGGTGATGGACAATTTACTCTTATTTGATTTGGGAAGTCGATGTAAGGAGGGCTCAGTTCGTTGCGACAGGAAGGACAGAGACTTGGTTGGTTTGATTTCGAAGCCGCGGTGTGATTATATTAAGGCGCTGTGGTTTGATATATATCATTCCCATTTCGTTTGCGTCATCATCATCATCATCATCATATCAACCACAAGAAGTCCATTGCTGGAGCTAGGCGTCCCGCGGCGTGCGGCGCGGCGGCGTCGTACGTACTTCTGAGTCACGTACATAAAACACCGCGCTCAAGAAGTACGGGCTGAGATAGGGTAATATACCTAAAGTTCTGAAGAAACCAAAAAACTTAGCAAGCTTTTAATAACGCAGCGTCCGCCGTCTCAAAAGTTTGAAAGATTATCCATCTTAAAATTATTATAATGGATTTCTTTATATACTTCAAAGTTTTGAATAAAAAAATAGTGTGCTTAAGACCACACGACAGAAGTAAAGACTTCATCAAGGCAACGTTAATTATACGAAATAGCAGTGACTCGTTGACTATATCTCTCTCGCTCCCTTAGTCGACTTGAGCCGATTTTTCCCGAACGAGCATAGCGTACCTAAACATCCGCTCGTAACGGCACTTTCTCATTCAATACCCACAAGATAAAGTGATCAGTGAGTCTAAATAAGTTTTCACTTCAAAGATTTTTCTGAAAATATTTACATACCTAAACATACAAATAATATTTAAAAAAATATAGATAGCTCTATTTGTTTGACCACCAACACGCCTGTTTTAGAATACAAATATTCATTTTCACTTCCTTTACTTTTAGTTTTGATACATTAAATAAATAAATAAATATTTGGGGACATTTCACACAACACCATCTAGCCCAAACTAAGCAAAGCTTGTACTATGGAACTAGATGGCTGATAGAATACATATATATACTCTTTTTGTTGTAAATATACATATGATACATAGAAACACCCAGACACAGAACAAACATCCATGCTCATCACACAAATGTTTGCCCTGGGTGGGGATCGAACCCACGACCTACAGCTTAGCAGGTAGACAGACATTTATTAAATGATTGTAAAAAGTTAAGCTTCTGTTTCCATTGCTGGATGTCACAGGAACCGAAATTGATATGACAAAAGCAAAATGTTGGATCTGTCTGTCGCTGTAATTAAAACAGGAAATCTACGTAATTTATTCGTTTTTGAGATTTTTTTACCGACTTCCAAAAAGGAGGTTATCCATTCGGTCTGTATGTTTTTTTTGTATGTTTGTTCACCAATTACTCAATCTATCAATCAATGTACAATTATTCAATTGTGCATTGATTTTGATGATTCTTTTTATATTTGGTAGATCATACTTTATAGATGGTCCCATATAATTTTTATCAAAATCGATGTAGTGCTTTGGTTTTTATAACAAAATAACTGGTAAAATATCATCCAAGTGCCTGTAGAAAACTGAACAGCAAGTCACGTATGTATTGTATTGTGTATTTTGAAGTCGGTTTGTTCAGTTTTTTAAGTTTTGTATATTTTGATGTTGCACTTTCTAAGCACAGGAAGGATAGAATTGTCACTGTTCACAAGTCACAACACAAAGCGTCTTTCAACGTTGCCATAGGTGTAGCGATTGAAGACGAGTCGGGCGATTACCTTACTTGGGGCTTGCCACGCAGAACCGGAGAAAACCTATCTACGAATAAGTCATTGTACGTGAGCGGTTTTTTCGATAACAACTCATGGTATAGCTACAGGTCTTTCGTATAAAGTAAAATTAGGTATAGTATTTATATTCGGTTTTATTTCTACATACATGTAGTACGTAGAAATATAACCCTGTGAATATAAAAACGAAGAAGAAGAAACGCATTTAATCTAAACATATACCTCTCCTCAAATATCTTCATCTAGGCGAAATATCTTAATTTCTTCTTAAAACTTCGTCAGTAAATAGGCGAGTAGGTTCTGTAGAATAGCGAAGTTTTAATTGAAACCTCCGCGTCTTGAGGAGTTTATTCCATTGTCGACTGACGTTGGCAATACACGTGTTATGTTTTAAGGTAGCATTCCGAGGGTTCGTGGTCGATGCGGTTGTTAGTTCCAGGGGCTCGGACAGACTAGCGATTGGCGAATTAGAAGCTTTTCTGAAAATGCTGTTGCCAAACGTTTGTCGACTATCTGTATGCACACGTACCTAAATATTGAGAAGCTCAATGCGGCAACTGAACGCTAATTAGTGTGCTTTCAAATGCTATTCGCAACTTGACAACTTGACTAACTCCAGCTTTTCAGGTTGTTTGACAAATGTTAGACAGTTAGTTAGTTTTAAACATAGGAAAAAATATATCTATATTTTTCCTGTTACGAAACTGTGGTTATGAACATGGAAAAATACTTCTCCTATCGACACCAGTATCATTCGAAGAATAATGTCGAATGTTTAGTTCGAAATTAGTTACGGCCGGTTTTATCAACTACAGCGTTCCAACAGATATTGTCATTAAGCGCCGGCCAGTCAGCATCTCTGGTCGGCATATATGCAATATAGTGAGGGTTATTGTCAATGCACTACTTCAATAATTAAAATTCTAATTATAAATAAATAAATTAAAAAGATAAAACGGAATGACGGTATAGATTACAGAATGACGGTATAGATTACAGAATGACGGTATAGATTACAGAATTACGGTATAGATTACAGAATTCTCATACAGTTTTTGTCAGTTATGTATTTTATTTTATTATTTTAAGAATTTTAATTAGGTTAGTACTGTTTTAACAATTGACCCCAATATAAATTTAGACACCGCGATCGAATACAGACTATCGTGAAAATACGATACAATATCGATATGGTTGAAAAATCGCTAAATAGGCCAAGAGTCGCTGGTCGGCCCGTATTCTAACAGTACGATTCCGGGAGTTGAAGAGATGTACACTATATTGCAAACTATCGCAAATCGTCGCGACAGACGTGTGTAATAGCCATTTTATATATATTCACTGTGGTCGCATGCGACAGTCGCACGCTATGTTTGCTGTGTTGCTCGGAACGCGAGCTTACGTATTTGTGATCTGTAATAAAACTTTCTAGTTATTAATTAGGCTCGTAGGAGTGGCTAAGGCAGTCGGAAATTGGAGACAATATCTAAATAATAATCAAGGAACGGGCAGAGTGGTCGATTCTTCGATTGGTTATTGCGAGTGTGTGTGTGTGACTGTGACTGTGTGACTGTGACTGTGTGTGTATGTGACAATTAATCAACCTGAGGAGAGGAAGAAGAAAAGGAACGAAGAAGAGGAAGGAAAAGCAGAAGAAAATTATAATTAAGTATAACAAACTAGCAGCATCTCACGGTTTTTTTTTGCTTGATGTTGGCATAATGCTTGCACATTTGCCATATCTCACGATTTTACAGCTATCCTGCATTCACCGTCCTGTACATTTATAAGATGGTGATGGTCAATCGTGGATCTACCTAACATAAAAAATAAAAAAAATTGCAGTCATAAGAAGTCCACTGATAGATACAGGCCCCATGGATTTCCAAAAAGTCCGGTTGGAAGCAATAAAATAAATAAAACAACTTCAAAACAATCCAGATAACTGAAAAGGTAAAACTGGGAGTCTACCTAAATTGAGAAGTATACTAATATTATCTGTTTCGAGAGTTCCGTGAACAAGGAATTCTTATAGTTTCGCGCCATGTCTGTTTGTCTCTTAGTACGCTTAGAAAACATAAAAATAGTGATGATGATAAAAAGTAGTCTATGTCTATTTCTTAACTATCTTTGCACCAAATTTCATAATAGCAATCGGTTCAGTCGTTTAGCCGTGAAAAGGGAGCAAACAGAGAGAAAGAGAGAGAGAGAGACAGACAGAGTTACCTTTACTTTTATAAGGAGCATCTTTAACCTTTACAAAAGTACTAGAACAGGACCTTGAAAAATGTGAAATTTAGAAGCAAACCTTTTAAGGTGTAACATTTCAGAAGCACTTAGCCGACTTTATGTTATAAAAGGGGGATACATTTTACAATTTCTTAGTCTGTACGGAATGAGAACAAAAGGCATTGAGGGCGCTGTCCTTATTTCGAAATGTTGTTCAACTAACAACATAATCAATACTGTTAGATAATTCTATTTTCAAACGAATTTTATGTGCTATCCGTAGTCATAAATAATTCTTTTATTTTTTCAAATTTGAGTCTATAATACAAAAACCAATTTATTGTCACAAATTACAATAAAAATTACAAATAAATTTAAATTAAATAATTAGAACGTATAATAATAAAATCAGAAACGCAGTATGTTCACATAAGGCGTACCTGATCTTGAATTCAGTATTGAATTTCAATATTCTTAAACGCAAATTATTGAAATGTTATGATGATGTGGATGATTTATATGAGACAAAATAAAATTACTGAATAGTTATACGTATACTTATTAAAAAATTATTTAGGTGTGCATAGGAAATATAAATGAATTTTCTTTCATTGGAATAATAGTTTTAATTTATATCATACTAAAATGTAATACCTATAAACACTAAAAAAAAACACTCGACAAATTTCCAAGATAAATGTTTTAGGACAGAGATGCTCTATCCCTCTCTCGCGAAACAAAAGCTTGTATTGAATTTGTATGGCGAACATAAAAAATGACGTCATCATTCGCTATCATGTGCTCTCTGTCTGTCATGAAATTAAAATGCTTGTAACTTTATTATTTAAGAAAGTATTTTAATTTTGTTTTGTGGAATGGATCTATTTGTGGTTAGCTTTTTTATGACCAAATAAAAATAAATCATGCATAATTCCTATTCTGACATACATCCGTTGCTATTTGTGATTTCCTATTGACCTGACCTTGACTCTTCAATTTGCTTGTGTTATGTGATCGTTACAGACGGGTAAAAGATATTATTATTTTCTATTTTGCGCATTCTGTATAAGCTTTTCATTACAGTACACGAGACTAGTACGTGCCTCGCTCCGCTAAAAAGCTTATGTAGGATGTAGTTGGAGCATCCTGTAGAATAGTAAGAGTTGGGATTTTCACGGCAGATTGAACCAAAGATGTATGTTAAGGAATTACTGCGACTAGATACGCACGAGCGACGTTTGAAGTAGCCGTGCCTTATGCTATTTTAGCGTTACCTGTAACTAACTTGAAGTTTTGCGAACATTTTCTATATTACGTGAGCATAATCATTTTATAATAAACATTAAAATCTACCTACCTGGCATAATTAACTACAACAAAGCGCACCATTGCTGGTCCAGCGAGAGGGAAACGAGAAATAGTTATGTGTCTTCCTCTTGCATAATTTGAAAAAATGTAAGTAGATAATAATATAATGTAATAGTTGTATGTCATTCGTAGGGATCTTGTCACCGTCAACGTGCCGGCCAAACTTGAGCCGAACGGTATCGCTCGTGACGATGGTAAGAGACCCGATGGAATGATATTAATTCCATGGAGCAGTGGAAGGCCTCTAGTTTAGGATGCCACTTGCGTTGACACGCTAGCGGCGTCCCACACAACCTCTACTTGCAAGGTTGCAGGAGCGGCGGCGGCAACTGCTGAATCCAATAAAAGGCGGAAATATGAATCTCATGGTGATGGTTACATATCCTTTTGCCTTTTGGTGTGGAAACTCTAGGTCTATGGGGTCCAAGTGCGTGGCAGCTATATAAGGAAATTTCTATGTGACTGATAGAAAGAACAAATGACCAAAGGGCTGGCGCTTACCTCGGTCAGCGGATTAGCATTGCTATCCAACGAGGCAATGTCGCCAGCCTTTTGAGAACGTTGCCTTGGGACTGTGACCTGATTTCTGTTTTTTATCTGTAATATGTATTTTATTTATATCTTTAGTTATTTACAGTTAGTTTAGTTACAGTTTTAACATACATTAATTTGTTATTAATAAATAAATGTACATGCTTTTACCTAATAAAAAAAAAGTTAAAATACATATATTAGTTTATAAAAGGCACGGACCACGAAGTCTGTGGAGATTAATTTTGTCAAAAAAAAAGATTATTTAATTGTGCTAGGCTGGAAAAGTAGGTGTATTTATTATATTAACCTACAGACAGAATGCACCTCGTTTTATCGTGTAGCTCTTATCTCTTCTGTTATGCGGCAAAGTATTGAAGTGCCTGGTCAAGCTAGCAGGTCGTTTATATTTGTATACCTGAAATTAATGACGTTTAAAATGCTGAGTGCGTCTGTCTGTCCTGTCTGTCCTGACAGCGTCGTCGTTCGTGTGTATGTTTGATGTCCGTTCCAGATCGTGGCTTTAGTTCTGTGGCACATAAGGCTTTGTGCAGGTAATAAGATACACATTGCACTCTGAATTCTTTGAAATGCGCGACTTGGCCTCGCAATGCTGCTTCATTTTACCACAATAGGAACTATATTCACCTTGGCAGGTCTTAAACGAAATATACACTATATTGGTAACCAAACAAATAAAACGGACTAAGTAAGAGTTTGACTTGCATGTCGAGAGTTCCGTATCCGTATACCAGGTATACGGATATGAAACCCTGTGAAACACTGACAACAAGGCTAACGATCTGCTTTGCACTCCGTAACATAAAATTTATATCGGCATCTGTATTTGTGACTTGATATAACATATTCAAGGCAGTAGCTAAAGAGTTTAAAAAATAAATAAAAAAATAACAATCTCGAGACGCCTGGAAATGGAGAATCAGTGAAACTATTAAATCATACGCACATCTTTCTCATTATTTTGTAGAGCCCTTTCTTTTTTCTATAATATTATAATTTCTATAATTGGTCCCTCACTCCATACTCTGTGAGTGAGATACAAACTCACAATAAGAGTTTGCTAATTTCATACTTACAGTCATCCGTCTGGTAGTGAGTCGTTCACTGTTCACCTAATGAGGACTGTCATAGCAGAAAATAAAGGGTAAAAGCACTCACGGAGATCTTTTTACTTGCCGTTCCTCTCTCTACGCGCTGGTCTGGTCTCCGAGAGGGTGTTGGCGGTGCTCCTTTTCGTTAGGGTGTGTGTATGTGTGATGTATCTTTGTATGCGTTTGCGTCGATGCATAAATAAATAAAAGAAAGAACTAAGCTAAGCAGAGAAGAGAAAAAACTACAGGTAATGATTATTTAGGCAGCAACAAGGACGATAAATAACTTGTATCTTCTCTTATGCAGACTATAAAAAAAAAAAAAACAGAGAATACATAATCTGAACAAACATTATTTTATAACCAAAATGCAAAATATAAGTGAAATATGATGAAAATCTAACCCAATCGTATCCATTCGTTTTAAAACAAACTTTGTGTTCAACACTCCTGATAAATCCACCAAAACATACAAAATCAACAACACTGGCTGTTACGAGAAAATTCTATAGGTATACTAGGTCATTTGGTTTTGGTCAACAATTTCTCGTTTATTTAGCAGAATCATCGATCAATAAATTTCAATTTAAACTAGTCTCAACTGCCGATAGTCTGCCCTTACTATTTGAACATTATCTAACACTTGTATTTTTACAGCAAAGATCAATTGATATTTAAAATAAGTGACTATGTAGTGAATATTGTAGGTATAGTAGATGCATCTACTACATAAACAGCTATTTTTAAAACGCTTTTGCCAGCGTTTCTTTGAATATTGGAAGTCAAGATCAACTTCTAATCGTCATATCGATTTGAAGTTTTGCATGTCTGCCTATGTGATATCGAATACAGTACAATAACATACATTTGGGTATTGATCTGTTAATAGAGCCAGAAAGTAGATAGGTAACTGTTAAATTGCATTTAGTAATAGTAGTAGTATATTATACATTATATTATTTGATGACGAGTCATTCACAACTTTTTAAACTATATTATAACTTCAGTATTTTCTCGTAAGCAGAAGAAGAACAAAATCAATAATGAACTATCGAGATTTATACTTTTTTTAAATGTAGAAATAGGTTTGCGCTTGACCGCTAACTCGCCTGATGTTAAGCGACGTTGCGGTCTACGATGGAGCGCACTTGCCTAGAAGAAACCAGTTCACTCACGATATTTAAAGACACTCTGATAATATCTATCGGAAAGACCCACTCAAAAAAAAACAGTTATCTGGTTCCCATAGCGCTTTTGCTATAAGTTTTGCTTAGTTTGGGACTAGATGGTGTTGTGTCTAAACAAAATATATTAAATGAACTCGTTATTATAGTGAACTCGCATATATTTCGCTCATTAAGTGATCTCGACCGAATCTAGTAGTAGTGGTATCTGCGTCAGCCGAAATTTCGTGGCAAGTAACCAATGGGCGAAGTTCGCTAATTGCTTCTACGGAATCAAATGACCTGACATTATGCATTCTAGTTTGAACAGTCCACAACTTCTGTATAAGACACTAACAATCAATATGGCTGTTCGAAAAGTCACCATGGTAGATCATTATCATTATTATCCCAGCTACAAGAAGTCCACAGCTGGACATAGGCCTCCTCGGATCCAGGCCGAGGATTTCCAAAAAGAACAGACTGGAAGCGGTCTGTATCAAATATCTCATGTCATTAACGTCTGTCCACCTTGTAACTGGTTATCATACTCGAAAGCTCTTCGCTTCTTTCGGCCATCAGTTCTACGTGCTATGTGCCCTGCCTTGTACGTCTACGGACCAAGATAGTTTCCAGAATTTATTTTATTTTTATTTAATTTATCTCCAAATTACGCTCTTAATAAAAATACATTCTAAATTGATATATTTTTTTTAAACTACGTGGCGTGCCTTGAAAAGTGTAAATAGATTTGTTATGAACATCCTCTCGTGGAGATTGAAATGAAAACCATTTTTATATTTTTAACTGAAACATACACCCACCACCTTAACCTGAGCTTTGACTCTGAATAAACCCTCTCCAAGTTCGCCTCAATTCAGCTTATATAAAAGGGTGTAAAAGTTCAAGTTAGTCTGGTAAAATTAAGCCGGTACAAGTGAGGGTAGGAAAGAATTCTCGGAATTTAATTAATGTGGCCAACATTCTTTCAGCGAAAACACGGAGGAAAACATTTATTTCAAGTTAGATGCAGCAAAACTCGGTAATTTAAAGTGTTGCTGATGGTTCCGTACTAATTATTGTAGTGAGACGGAGTTTGTATTCCGGGATATTGTGTTACTTATAAATGAACTCAGATAACTTTAAGAGTGCTTTTACATTGAGAAGCCCAGGAGCGCGATAGCCTGCACAGTGGCTGCTATTTGCGCTATTTGCTGCTTTTACATTGAGAAGCTTTTACACCTGAGCGAGTGTCTCATTGATTTATATGTATCACTGGTTTGGTGAATACTAATTCTTACGGAAATTAATTTACTGTTCAATAATTCCAAATGATAGCTTGTTTAGGGTTAATTTAACTCATACACTTTAGCTTTCAACATAATTGTTTTGATTATACGTTTGAAATAATTATTAACTATTATATACTTACGCATTTGATGAATTTAACCAATGTTATAACATTTACCATTTTCTTTATTTAGTATATTATACTACGTAACCAATTTTTAATATTAATTTAACAGAATATCGCGTTTACTCGGATAGGTATATCGCAGGACATATTAGAGTTCTTATATAGATAAGTCGCATTAGGTAGGTCAGCCACAGGGCGTTTCTGTGATAGGTTAAGCGTAGAAATTAGGTAAAAATGTCACAGGACATTTACAACGTAATACTTATACAAACTTACTAGGATTATACTTTCTCTCTTTTCTCTCAATTAAGGCAAAGAAATGGTCTAGGGTGTAGCATACAAATTATTATTACATTCATGTTTCATAAGTTGTAAAAATATAGTAATTTACTTCGCGGTCGTACTTATAGTATTTAATATGTTAGCTTAAATAAGTATCTTTACATCTGCTTTTATTTATCCCAAACCAGGGTTCTACGATCACAACGAAGAGTTTCCACTAGACGTTCACATGACCAATTCACGACAAGTTTAGTTACGTTCGGATATTAATAAGTTGCGTCATGTCTCCTCGAAAGGTTTAGGTTAAATTTACGCCATTTTACGTTACGTTGCGGAAACTTCACGTCGGGGTCACCAGTGTGGGAACTTAACCTAGAAGTACACCGGGGTGATTTGTATGGCAAAACAAGTTCACTTTGTTTTCTCTGTTTATTTGCAATCCCAAGCTTCCACTATATTACAATTACAGTTCACACGTAATTTGGAAGCTATTAAATTAATCCACAACACAAATATAAACTAGATTTTAAACAAATATTTAAACAATATTTCTAATGTAAGCAATCAAGCCAGTTCGCAAGTGACTAATGTCTGAGACACTGTCGACTCTGTGTTCACTACCTGCGGCGCACGATGCATCGCATTCCTAGCGCTTGCGCAGCGGCTCAGCTACTATAAGCGGCAAGCGATTTATTTGGTAGTATGAATTTATGTATTATATTTATTTTGAGTTAATGTTTTAATATTTTATTAATTATATTTATATATGATACACCACAACGATACGGTGTAACGTTTTTCGTATTTTTCAACTAATCTTGACGAAACTCCTCAAATATATATATTTTTACGGCTATTTTGGATAAGTGGTATTTTCTCCAAAAAAGTGGAAAGTTTGCGGCGCGTGAGTATGAGCAAAATCGGTCAAGAGGTTGTCGAGACTAAAGATTGTGAAATTTCGGTTAAAAAGGAGAAGTTTGGTACACGGGTACTTGTCGGCCGATTTTGATAATATTTTATAATTAAAGAATAAACGTTTTATATTAAAAGAAAGAAAATATTTTATTTAACACAACATACGCTACAGTGGGAATTACAACTAAATATTACAAGTAAGAATACAAATATAAAGTAGCGATAGAAACACATTAAAAATAAATAAGTAAGAGTATTGTGCCTAAAATACAGTTACATAAATATACAGTTGTCGCTGTAGTGTAGTAGTATTGAATTCTGAATAAGAATTTCAAATATCAACAGTAGACTTTACAAGCATAGACGTTTTTGCAACAAGTACCTAATTTTTCAAAAGTTTTACAATTTGTAATAAACACTTTTTACTTGGTTACAATTTTTGATTAAAATGTTAAGCTGAAATAAATAATCATATAAGCATTGCCATTCAGAGAGGAAATGCCGCCAGCATTTTGGGCACTCTGCCTGAAACTGAGTTAGTTTGAAATATCCATAAGCTTTGTTGCCTATGGATATTTTAAATAATCTCCAATCACTCAGTTTTTCATTTTTTTTTATTAATCAGTCATTATTTTTTTATCACATGTTAGTTATAATATTTAATTTCCAATAAGATAGTGTGTGTGTTATTTGGTAAAAAAAAAAAAAACATATTGTTCAGCAAATTATTCGGATATTTTTAGGGCATTGTCCCATCTCCAATCTAAGCGAATGTTAAGCAGTGAATCGGACTGTAACTACCGCAACTCTATGGTCCGCGCTTCTTTTGTTCAGTTAAACCGAACGGGCTATGTTCCGTACGTTTTATAGTACCGTGGGGAAATACCAAAAAGAGGACAAAGTGAGTTAAAAAAGTACTTTTATTGATTTTTCACTATCTGAAAAATATATTAAAGCACAAAATTATTTTATACGTAGTTAAACTGCATAAACAACTTTCAACACTGGAACTAAACGAGAGAGTAATAACGATTAATTCATTTTACAGTGGTAAAAAAATTCTGACAGAGCGAGCATAAATCGACCGAAACAAAAACCGTTTATGACGAACACCGCAATACCTGAAAATTTGATAAAATATTAGCATTATACGACTTTTATATAAACTGAAACGTAAACGTATTATACACAATAGAATTTGTTAACGATGGATAATAATCAAACTAATGATAGAGAAGAAAGCTATTCTCCTTTTTAGGCTTAGCACATACAATATTAACGTACTTAAAATCCCCCAAAATAACAAAAAAATAAATGCTGATCGGATTTTGTTAAAAATAATTATATTCTTGGCCAAGTTTGATTTTTAACATAAGACATTATAAATAGAGATCAGAAAGGAGACTCAATATTGTGCATTTTTATGTTATGTGAGATGTTTTTTACTATTATATAAAAAAATTATACCCTCTATGTTGTGTGTAAGATATTATGTCGTTGCCTATAAATTATTTATGTTACAATACAACCTCCTACAATTGGTTGTAATATAAAGCAAACAAAATTAATTGTATATTTGACTACGATCTCCAAGCTTCCGGTGTAACGAAGCCGCAACGGTACGTGCGCCGTTACCGCTACGTTGCTCGTAGCGGCGTAGACATAGTTACGCTACGCCGTACCTATAGCTACGACGCTACGCCACAGAGTAACAAGATATCAGTGTATTACTTTTAAGCTGATTAGGTCATATATAAAGAAAAAAACCGGCCAAGTGCGAGTCAGACTCGCGAACGAACGGTTTCGTACTATTATCTATAAAAACGGCAAATAAATCACGTTTGTTGTATGGGAGCCCCTCTTAAATATTAATTTTATTATTTATTTTTGTGGTGAATAATATAACTTATTATTCTGTGGATATTTCAAGCGTCTACCTGTTGCCGTTATCAATATCGAGCAAAAACAAGCTAAAAATCACGTTTGTTGTATGGGCTCCTCCCATACAACAAACGTGATTTTTTTGCTTGCCCATCCCATACAACAACATACATAAATATTTATTTTATTCTGTTTTTTAGTATTTGTTGTTATACCGGAAACAGAAATACATCATCTGTGAAAATTTTAACTCTCTAACTATCACGGTTCATGAGATACAGCCTGGTGACAGACGGACGGACGGACGGACAGACAGCGAAGTCTCAGTAATAGGGTCCCGTTTTTACCCTTTGGGTACGGAACCCTAATAACGCTCTTTTAAGCAATGGATTAGCTTAGATTTTGCTCTCAGTCGTGAATTCGTCGTCGAATCGTCGTCCATCGTCGTGTCGTCTCAGACGTGTTGGTTATTTATTGGACATACATTGGTTAGTTTTATCCGACTGCTAAGAAGAGTAAAGATTCATGTATTGAATTATGATATGTAAGGTGTCGTTAGATTCATTTTAAGATTCATACTCTTTTATTTTTTTATTCGAATATAGGCTTGCGCTGGACCGTCAACTAACCTGGAAGACAGTCAGGAGTCAAATTCGAACAAAGTCATTCTCATTGAATAAATATGATTTTAATAATAGCATCAATATACAACTAGCTATGGGCCTTATAAGGAAGCTTAAGGTTACGCAACGAGCTATGGAGAGGGCTATGCTCTGAGTCTCTCTACGAGATCGAATCAGAAATGAAGAGATACGTACACGTACACAAGTCACCGATATAGCACAGCGGGTTAGCAAGTTGAAGAGGCAGTGGGCGGGGCACATAGCTAGTAGAACTGATAACCGATGGGGCCGAAATGTTCTCGAGTGAAGACCACGCACCGGCAAGCGCAGCCACAAGATGGACAGATGACCTCATACAAGTGGCGGGAAGACGCTGGATGCAAGCCGCGCGCAATCGGTCTTTTTGTAAATCCATGGGGAGGCCTATGTCCAGCAGTGAACTTCTTATGGCTGAGATGATGATGATGATCTATATACAACGTACTAAAAAGAATGAAAAACGCTATCCCTCCAATTATTATTAAAATATATCGATGAAGGTGTTTCTGAATTGCTTACCATATAGACATGATGCTCAATCAGGAGATAAATCAGCGCTTAAACGGCAAGAGAAATGTTACTAAATTTCCTAATATATCTCGTGATCCAAGAGTTGTCAACAAATATGATACATATTCTGAAAGATATCTTTCTTTGATTTTTCCTGTTAACGTCTTCCAAAAGATTTTGTTTTTGTATACGGTGTCCAACTACCCGCCTACACTCTTTTATTACACCTTGTATATTCATAGTTAGAGTTGTAATTCTGTAAATTCTTCACTCGCGTCTACAAGATCAGTTTGTTATTCTTAGTTCATTGTTATTTTGCGGAGAAAGGGTAATTAACTATTCACCGGCAAAGAACAAAGGGCTTATTTTGTAATTCCTTTAAGAAAACAACGTTTGCAAACATGGCCGGCGTTGATAATGGCAGTAGCATTAGTCGGCCTTTATTAAACAAGCTAGGCTAGATTTAACACAACGTTAAACTTCTATTTCACGTAAACAGATATTTTAGTATGACTATTGGATAATTTTGCTGGTGATTATTTATTTTAACCGCGTTAATAGGAAAGCGGTTAGATTAATTAAGCGGTATGATTTAGTTTGGACTAGAATATATTGTTTGTATCTTCGTTCCAATTTTGTGATCGATCTTTCGTTACTTTTACTCAACAGATACCCGTTGAGTATGAAATCCCCGTAATCACTCGGAATGAGTATGAAATCCCCGTCCCAATTCAATGTTGTGTTTATTTTGATTTCTAACTCTTCAATTTTTTGCTTCTGTCTGCTTTTACCGTGAGACTTTTGAATCATAATAATAAAATTTTAGAGGGAAAAGAGCTCCCTTTTATTTGAAATAAATTTGCATTTGCTCACTAACTCGCTCGGCGGTAAGAAACAGTGTAGCCGAGGGTGGAACACAGATCTCGAAGATATATAACTATATTATTGATACTCAAATATACATTTCATAATTTGACAAAACAAAATTTTATTAAACTTTATAAAGAACTGTAGTTAACTTCTTTGTAAGTATATCATCCGGTCGGCCGAGTGCCGTCCTGCCGCCCGCGCCACCGCGTACCGCCCTGCCGTCGCGCCGCCGCGTGCCGCCCTAGCGAGAGCCGCCGCGTGCCGCCCTAGCGAGAGCCGCCGCGTGCCGCCCTAGCCAGAGCCGCAGTAGCTCCTTCCGGATAATTGCTTTAATCGCGGAGCGTTCATAAAACTCGTTAAGACTACTCTTCGACCGATACCCGGTTGCATAAGCTATAAGGCATAAGCATATAGCGAATGTTACTGTCTTTATATCCAACTGCGCAAGAAACAGGGTTATGTTTTGCGGATGTAAGTGTGTGAATATGTATTTATGTGGATTCGTACATTTTTATATTACTTATAACCTTTGCAAAGTATCAACCCAACAACAGCCTTAACGGCTTCAGGCTTTACCTATTTTGATTATTTATTTATTTATTTATTTATTATCATAATTACAAAGTTTAAAATAAAATACACATATTTAGCACCTGAAAACCACATATGGTTTGTGTAGGTGCTGATTCACTGCAATAAACACATAATCAATAAAGAAACAATAACAAATCAATCTACCCACATAATTATTAAAAAAGTCAAATGAAGTTGTATACGAGTTGCACCATCCGCCCGACCGGTTTTGCTGGCTAGCGTAAACAGCACTGATACAGGTTGATGTTTTAACAACGGTTTGAAAATAAATAAAAATAAGATAGTTTAGAAGATATTAGTTAATTTGTTTTAAGCGACTGTAAACATATTTTTTGTATATACGTTTATAATTTTTATCATTAGTCGTCTTTTTAACCTCATAAGGTAAGCTATTCAAAAGGGCAGGAACAATAAATCCTAGCGTTCTTCTTCCGTAGAAATTGTTTACTCTTGGAATTTTTTACATATTTTGAGTAATTTTACGAGTTATGACTTAATGGGAAACAGGAATTTGTATATCCGAGTTGATGTGCAAGGTAAGTATCGTCAGATTTCTCTCGTGACCCTGTGTATTTCTGTGTTAGCCTTAAATATGTGTGTTATAGTGGATGTAAAAAACGAAATGTAAGTTAACGAGTAGTTATGTAGTCGGCTTGTGGCAAAAACTTAGTTTAGTTAAATTTTAAATCGTGTTATTAAGTTGTTGGCACAATAAAAATCTTGTCTATTGTCTATTTTTTCTCAAATGAGCGTTCACTCTTAACTTAATCTAGTTCACAAACGGTAATGGAGTTGCTCGTTAGCCACAGCTAAAGATTATCACAGGAATCTGAACGTAATGTGTTTACAATTCATTATTAATAAGACTCCTGGAATGCAGCGAGTGGACGAATTTTGGTAGAATTAGGGAGAGCTCTCATTATGCTGGTCTGCGGCCGGCACAGTTGTCGATTTTGCATTAATTAAGTGGTATACCGTCAATGTGCATGCATGAACTCCTATACAGACACAGATTATTAGTACAGGTGTGGTATACTCAGTCCGCACACACGTTTAAATAATAGTGAGTCTTACGACGCAATAAACAGTACATCAACTTAGCTAAGAGCCTACTTGTATGTTGAACTACGGATGTTATCATTTCCGGTCGCAGTAGCGATATTAGGATAACTTCTACTAGTCCTTTTGATCACGTAAGGAGATACTGTTATTTTGATGACAATGCAATGATGTATTAGAAATAAAATAGTCTAAAAAACAAATTAATTAATTCATTTCGTTTACTTGAATGACAAATTTATTCCGGTTATCTTATTTTAAAAACCAGAATGTTTTTTTTTACGTAGCCGATTTTGATAAAATTTATATGAGACCACCTCTGATGTGTAACCTACCAAACAAAAAAGTATCATCAAAATCAATTCATAATTGGTGAAGTAATCACGTAACGAACATACAAAAAAGAAACATACAGTCGAACTGAGATCCTCAACATCCCGGTTGAAAATGAGCACAAGCCGGACTTAGCATTTTCCGTCAAGGAATCCCAGTGGTAATCTTCTGGCTTCATCGATAGACCCTTCTTACTATGTGCAATAAATACTAAAACACCCAGAAATTCAGATACATAATAATATAGCAATCATAATACCCTCGTTTGACATCTGGGCTTGAGAAGGTTTTATTGACAGTTTTTTTAAATAATAAATCTAAGATTGACCACCAACACGTCTGATGTTAAGCGACGGTTTATTTGTTAATAAACGTTATTAGAAAGAAAACTTAGAGAATAGAGCAGACATACCGAAAATATGGTGATGTAAGAAATGATAATGATTTCTATTATCCTTCATATCAATAGACGTTAGCGAAATGAAATGATTAATGTCGCTAACTTTATCATGTTAAAAGCTTTTAGAAACTATTCATACTGAGCTACAATAATTAAATAAATAAAATAAATAATAAATATTTGTGGACATTTCACACAACACCATCTAGCCCAAACTAAGCAAAGCTTGTACTATGGAACTAGATGGCTGATAGAATACATATATACTTTTTTTTTTTTTTGTAAATATATACATATGATACATAGAAACACCCAGACACAGAACAAACATCCATGCTCATCACACAAATGTTTGCCCTGGGTGGGGATTGAACCCACGACCTTTCAGTTCAGCAAGTAGACGTAAACACACTACCAACTGAGCCACAAGGCCAGTCAAATTATACCTATCTATGAAATTGCTCTTGTACTTGATTTTGAATGACTGTGTTTCAAAACAAAAACAACAACTACAAGCTGTACTGCAATTTTTATATTAAGTTTTTTTTTTACGAATGTATGTATGTGTGGGATGTATATTATTACAAATAAACCAATGACAATTGAAATTTAAAAATAATTCTTACGACACCTTGCACATTAAAATCAGTCAAACCGTTTAGGCTGTAGGAGGCAATACAGGAACATAATTACATACATACAACCGAAAAACATAACTCTTTCTTGCACAGTCGAGTAAAAAGACACCAGCAAGCAATCTTGATACCACCGAGAGGTGCACATGGTTCTACACTTTTGGAATCCAAAGTCCTGTTTACTATAAGTATTGGTATATTTAGGCAAACGTACAGCTTACCATCAGGCGAGCAGCTTATTTGTCCCGTCACTTAAAAAGTCAAGAGATTCCGGAAGGCCTAAAAACTTCTGTGACAATGCGAACAACTCGACTTATGCAAATTCACTTACTTTTTATAGCGAAATCTGAAAAGGAAGCTGAAACTCGTAACAAAGACCCCAAGACGTGTTAGCTTGTGCCAAAATCTAGTACTAATACAAACTTTGTACTTGAGAAACTGTATTATTCAAATAACAAACTTAGGAATTCTCAGAGCTTTGTACAGCATATTCGCGTCTGACGACAGCGTTTTACGATCCAACTTCGTCTTAGGAAGACGTAAACAGACCTAAACGCTGTATAGAAGCTGTACAAATGTTCTAGAATTATAAAACGGCTGTATAAAGACTTCATAGTGGAATATGATGTGATACTACAATACATTTTGTTGAAAATTGTGTCATGTTGTTGAAAAATGAATGTTTTGCCAGAAAGACACGACAGCAGAGATTTATTCTTTAAAACAATCTATATGTTACAAAGGTTATAAATATTTAATCTAGATCAAATTAATAAAGACACCTTTTTAACTGACTTTTTAAAAGGAGGAAGTTTTTAATTCGACTGTATGATGATTTTTTTGTACGTTTGTTACGCGATCTAATACTTCAGAGGTACATCTAAATTAATAACACCAAACGCATGTTATATCACTCATGTTAAACGCAAAGAAATTTACATTGACAGATTTTTTTTATTGTCAAAAAATCTAATCATAATCAGTCATAGTAATTTAAGAATTCCTAACATAGTAAAATAAATGTAGATAATATTTAAGAGAACAAAACAGTTCTGTCCTATGGAAAATCGCACAGTCAAGTAACGAACATTGTATCGACAAATAGGCTCTTACAATAGACCTCTCGAGACGTTAAAGTAAATCTTTCGTAGCCAAGTAGTTCCCATCGCCTCGACCACAATTTATAACTTAATAATCGGCCGCTTCACAGTGGCAGCATTAAACTGGCAATATCTTCTCAGTCATTGCAAAAGAACAAAAGTGCATTCGGTTTGTATTTGGGACACGTTGGCGCTCTATTCACAACTGATAAGCCAGTGGGTGTAGTGAAACGATGCGGAGATATTGAATGGCGTATTCAAATTTCGATCTGGTGGTAGGTGGTGCGGTGGTGATGATTTCACCATTATTGGTGGTAACCTATTAGTGTATCAAAAATTTCATCAATCAGCTTTAGCCGCCGCCGCCACATTTGAAGATATTTGAATAAGACAGGTAAAGAATATCCGCAACAGACGTAAAGAGACTTATGGATAAAGTGATTAGCAGCAAATTGACTGTAAGCTAGCAATTACATACCTTCTAAACCTCTAATACCAACTAACTCTCTAATACGATCTAACCTTGTAATATCCTCTAACCCTCTAATGCCCTCTAACACATAGAGGGTTATATATAGACCGAGGTCAAATGGGGCGTCAAATGACCTTTCTATGATTCCAAATGTTTTACATGATATGAGTTTCTTATTTCATAATAAGAAATACCTCGGAGGAAAGCACACCTTAGATTTGACAACTTCAAATAAAATACTACATTATTTGTGGGGAAACTGTATAGACAATTAAACAACTGAGTTTAACTCGTACTGTCTTATTCTGACAGTTGGCTCGTGTCAAAAATAGCATATGAATTATCATAATTCAATTCAGTTCAATTATCATCATCATCATCACCAATCCAAGCACAAGAAGTCCAGCTCAGAAGCGGCTTGCATCCAGCGTCTTCCTGCCATTTGTATTAGGTCTACGGTATCCTTGTCGGTGCGTGGTCTCCACTTGAGACCTTACAATGCCTCTAAATCGACTTAACGGCTATTATTAGGTAACAGTTGTATAGGTGGCTATAACTGGTTCTCCGCTCTCGCTTATAACCGTGGTGCGTCCGAGGAATGTGTACAGCAGGCTGATAGGATACAATAAACCAGCACTGCGCGCTGCTCGTGCATGCGGGCACAAACGATAGCTGCACGTACTGCGCCGTTAGAATTCAATAGTCGGTACGTTAAATACATAACTCTAATAAATAAATAAAGACAAGTTACGAAAGTCACCGATATAGCACAGAGGATTAGCAAGTTGAAGTGGCAGTGGGCAGGCCACATAGCACGTAGAACTGATGGCCGATGGGGCCGAAAGGTTCTCGAGTGGAGACCACGCACCGGCAAGCGCAGCATAGGAAGATCAGCCACAAGATGGGCAGATGACCTCATACAAGTGGCAGGAAGACGCTGGATGCAAGCCGCTTCTAATCGGTCTTTTTGGAAATCCATAGGGGAGGCCTATGTCCAGCAGTGGACTTTTTATGGCTGAGATGATGATGATGATGAAGTTATTTATACCATTTATAGCTCGAGAACGGCAGAAACGGCCGTCGGAGTACGATAATAGACTCAACGACTAGACCGATTTATAGGAAATTTGGCATGAAAGTAGCTTATACCTGGAATAACACATAGGATTCTTTTCCTCTCGAATGATACGTAGCGTAGCGGCTGATACCGCGGGGCGCAGCTATATTTACATTTTTTTTAATGTAGTAAATTGCGCTTGACCACTAACTTGCCTGATGTTAAGCGACGTTGCGGTCTGCGATGGAGCGCGCTAGCAATTTTTTTTTCTTTTGTTGTAGGTACAGATTGTTTTTTAGGGTTCCGTACCCAAAGGGTAAAAACGGGACCCTATTACTAAGACTTCGCTGTCTGTCTGTCTGTCTGTCTGTCTGTCTGTCTGTCTGTCTGTCTGTCTGTCTCCAGGCTGTATCTCATAAACCGTGATAGCTAGAAAGCTGAAATTTTCACAAATGATGTATTTCCGTTGCCGCTATAACAACAAATACTAAAAATTAAAAAAATTAAAATATTAAGGGGGGTCCCCATACAATAAACGTGTTTTTTTCGTATTTTTTTGCTCAATATTAAAAACGGTAACAGGTAGACGCTTCAAATTTTCACAGAATATTTACTTGTATATTACCTTTCAAAATAAATAATTAAATAACAATAAAGTAAATATTAAAGGGGGGCTCCCATACAACAAACGTTATTTTTAAGCAATTTTTACTCGATCCTACTTAACAGGTAGAAACTTGAATATTTTTAAGTAAATATTTAGAAATATTACTAACTATAAAAATAAATACCTAATCTAATACATAAAAACTCACAAAATGAAAATAATCCGTGCATCTAAACGCGGTGCGAGCGCCGCGCCGCGGTGTGGTGGTGGCGCGAACGCGAGGCGGTTGCTTAGCAACGGCCGCGCGGGTAGCGGGGGAGGTAACATCACGGAGCGAGCCATAACCGCGCGTATTCGCGCGAGCGTCGTCATGCTGCCCGGATGTGTATCGAAAACCTACCTATAAGTTTGCAATTTACTACTTGGAATTTCGTTGATTTCTCGTTATTTTATAAACAGAACTAAACTTTGTAGTATTTATTATAGATGATAGTACGGAACCCTTCGTGCGCGAGTCCGACTCGCACTTGGCCGATTTTTTTAACTTATAACTACAAAAGAAATTGTCGG
Organism: Lycia hirtaria; assembly: GCA_947563715.1. NCBI lineage: Eukaryota > Metazoa > Arthropoda > Insecta > Lepidoptera > Geometridae > Lycia > Lycia hirtaria. The sequence continues at coordinate 17,345,666 of OX387384.1, forward strand.
CAATTTTTGATCGGGGTACTCGAGATCATTCAAATAAGGGGGGAGGGGAGGGGGAGAGGGGGGGGGGGATTTGCAGTTTAATATATAATGCCCAATTTGAATACAGAAACGTTAGATACTTTAATCTAAAGAAAAATCAAATATAAGCAATGTCGGTGAAAGGGATGTCACGATTTATAAGGTTGTGGTTTTGTAAGAACTACTACCTAAAGAATCTGGATAGAGCAGATAGAGGTTTGGATAGAGAAGTATCGTGGAAAAACAAAGTAGGAACTAACGTCTCGATTGCACTAAATAATAAAATTTAAGGACAGCAGCGGCCAGTCTCCTTGTTTCAAACAAAATAATGAAATATACACACACACATACACACAAGAACATACACACAAAACAGTAGCGTTTCAATACCACATTTTGTCACTATCCGAACAGACTAGTAACAAAATGTTGAACCAGTAAAGGGAGCTACATAAGTCTTTCAATAAAACGTGATGCAATGATGCAGCTATTTAAAGTTCTGTCTTTACTAAGGAACTTGAGTTTCCTGGGAGTTGAGTGAATCGAAAACTTTCGTCTTTTCTCTTAGAAGAATTATGGGGAGCAAATATAGTGCATCTTTGTGGAACTTTTACACACTTTTTGCACACTTTTTCTCGGCTGCCTTAAGAATATATTTACCAGATATTCATTAGTGGTATTTTTATTATGAGCGAATGTTATTTGATTTTTACCCGAATGCGTAAGAAGGAGGCTAATTTATTTCGAGTGAATGCACGTATGTTTCTACAAATTTATTTTATCTCCTTCAGCATAAACGGCTTGACCGTAGTTGATGTGCGTGGTTTACTTACATTCAATAGGCTATATTTTTTTGTAATACTAATAATAAAATTCTTGCAAAATAATAAAATGCGCTTTTTCATAACCTCCAACGAACTTTTTTGTAAAAAATAAGTGATTTAACAAAATTATACTAAAATATTCATATAAATAAATTATGCATGCTTTCTCGCAAAAACGCCCATTCAACACTATATCATATGCAAAGTAAGCGAAAATTGCACTACGAAAGTCGCTATTTAGCTGTCGGTATTTTTTTATATACGTAGGTGATAATTAATACAATAATACATTATACCATGGTACCAGAGACACAGAGAGTTGCTAGTAGAGTTTCCTAATGGCACATAGTAAAAGTTAACGTTTGTTTAGGTTTTTCTTTCATTAGGTACTTGCGATAACGAGTTTCTGATAAGAAATCTAGACAGACTAAAGCAAACTGAAACTGAAAACCTTATGTACGTTCGCTTACTCTCACAACTATTTATCATAATTTGACAAAATTAAATGAAATATTATGTTTAGAAGTGTCTTGATTGTCTGCAGGTTGTACGCTATGTAACATATAGCCACCTCTAGAATATATAAAACGTTGAATCATGGCGTGTTGAAAAGATGCAGGGATTGCATGAGGACGTAGTCGGGATTTAGTATTGCAACCTATAGCTTGTATCACTGCATCACGTGACTCCGAGAGTGTTTAATAAACAAGAGAAGTAAGTGTTAAATTGGAAGCTTGTTTGCAAATCCAAGCCAAATAAAAACAACCCCATCTCTCCACACTACGACAGTGTCATATATTCACAACTCTCATGGGTGAGAACTGAGTTCATAACTTACTACATGTCGCACACAAAATTACACCCTAAACTGTGTATGTTTTAGGTTGGTTTCTGGTTGGAGGTGGTTCGTTATTAATGACAGACATGTGTGGCAGTGTGTACTCGCGGTGTGCGAAGGAAAGTCAAGATTTTTATGAATAATTTATGGAACGCGACGTTTTATCGCGTCTGAGAATATGTCAGTGATACCGGTGTATATACCGCTCGGAGTCTAAAGACAAACAGTTATGGGTCCTGCATTACTCTTTGTATTTGAACCTAAATGGATGCTGAAAGCAGATGGAAGCTGTAAACTCGCAATTACAACTAATTAAGCGCGTTAAAGTATTTTTAACCGAATTGAAAAAGGAGGAGGTTTACCATCCGGTTCTTTCTTATGTTTTTTACCTCATAACTCCGTAATTTACATTTTTTACGATTTGAATAATTTAAATAAACATTTGAATTAACGTGAAATAAAAACATAATTTTAAAATCGGTTCATAAACGCCAGAGTTATAAAACAAACATAAAAAGTAATACAAACAAATTAATAAATTCCTCGATTTTTGAAGTCGGTTCTTCATCATCCCCATTATTTATGTAACTAAACCATTATTGATTTTGTGGTACAGTTGCTATTCATTAATTTTAAAAAGCAACTACAAACAGCCGTCAAGAATATATTCCCTTCATATTCGTAGAATGGACACCTTCCTCTAAAACTCGAGTCATTTAAACTAAACACAATTCAGTGAAGTCAAAATCGGTAAAGTTCCGTTGGACAAGTAAAACACGTTTTACGAAGTGAAATAGCCAACATTCTCTAACAACGGTGAAAACTGTCCTGTCTCTAAGGTGACACAGATTTAAAATGAATGGAAAGAGAAAGGAAATACCTTACTTCATATGTAAAGCGATTTTTTGGAAGTTTATAAAGTAACTTACGCATTATGCTTGATTTTATGATGGTGAGTATATGAGTAAGCAGCTAGCCGATATAAAAAAAAATAGCCGATTTAGTAGAAATTCAGAAAGAGTATATCGAAATCTATAGGTTCATTAATTTTCAAAACTCCCGGACTTCTGAGTGGCAGGTCGCCCTCTTCCCTCAAACATAGTTGACTCGGCTCGGGCTAGCACTTGCGTCTACTCGTGAAAGGGTGCTGCTTGCAGGAGCTGGACTGCTCGGCGTATACACGTATGTTAGTTAATTAGGAATCGCGCAAAACGTTTTAATTCCTCCTATCTAAATAAACAAATTGGCCTCTAACTTTATATGTTTAAAAATGTTGACATGCGCGAGAGACATAGCTTCGCACTTTAATCTCCACCTTAATAGTCTAGTAAAAATAAATCCATTTGTATGGAGCAGATCGCAGTATTTGCAACTGGGGTTTTTTTTTTTAAATTATGAAAGGAAAATAACTAAAAATCATAGATCAACAAAAATCCCCGATTTATAGACTAGCTGCGTTCTGCGGGTTCACTCGCGTAATTATGAAAGACGGTGATGATTATGATGATGATAAGTAGCTTATGTCTGTCTCCGAGTCCAAAGCTATCTCTATACTAATTTTTATAATGATCGGTACAGCCGTTTGAGCGTAAAGGTAACAATATTAGCTTTTTATAATATTATTATGAAATTGTGTCAAATGTATTTCAAAACACCAGTATATTCATTTAAATAACAATAAACTTATGTGTCTTTTATTTTGTCACAAATCTTATATTTACTAGACTATTAAGTGTAATAAATAACCTATACGAGTATAGCCCTTATTCTATCTTCCTCTTGTATAAAAGCTTAAAAAAACATGTGAACTTAGTTGAGAAAATGTATGTGTTATTTTATAAAAGGCCGAAGTTTGTGGAGCTCAATTTTTCAAATACTAAAAAAAACTCCCGGAAAACTTTGCAGGTAAAACTAAAACATTATAGCACTTAACGTCTGTGCAAGCCGACTTGCGCTTTATGGAATCGTAGCTAGAGTCACTATTTAATCAAACGCAATTTAGTTAGTGAGTGTACACTTAAACAGTGTGTACAGGAGCTAACATGAACATTATGACAAATGTAGACTATGTCTTACACGCAAGTACTATATTCCACGCCGTTATTTTTCGAAGTTGCTTCATCTATCACTTGTATATCCTCGTCTGGAGCCTATTACTCAGTACCTGAGAACACTACAGGGTCCTATTTACAGGGTGTATTTTCCTCAAGGTAACGGAGGGGGCTGGGATAAAAGGGAGGGGAGTCGTTGTCGACTCGCGTTTGTTTGTGTTATTTAAAGAGGAGATTTTATTTTTTGTCCCCAAATCCGAGGGATTTAAAGAACAGCCTATAAATTATTGAGAACGTTTTTGGAAGATGAATTGGGGTTGTCAGTTTTAATATTTAAATGGATTTGATTTTCTGATGAATTCTTAAATAAATTCGGGGGAGCTTAGTTAATATTGATAAGAATATCCAGTTTCCCCACGGTTCTTTTTATTTATTTCTATCTGTTACGAGAAATTCGCGAGGAGTGGGGTCTATATTCTATCTAACTTTAATTTTGGAAAATTTAGAAATTTCAAATTTCTTTCTTACGTTCAACTCGGTTTCAACATATACACCACCACAAAAACGTAGAACATTTGATTGAAATTAAACTATTTTTAATAGTTTTATAGCATACATTTTAGAAATCATTATAGAACATTACAGTATAACCTTTCTCACATCGAAAAAAAATATGCATAATCAGTAAAATATCTCAACCCAAAAATTGGGTCAATTTCCAGTAGAACAAGCTCGAAGCTGTAATGAGGGCGAGGAATTACAAAATTGGCATCATTCAGCACATAATCGTCTTTCAAAGTGACAGAAGCTGGCGTTTTGCCACTCCCGGAGGGCGTCGCGGAAAAAGTGGCAAAATAAGCATAATTATGCCGTTCTACGTTTCATACTGTCGGACGGATGCAAGGCGAAACGGTTTACTACGGATCACAACCTAAGTATATTTATAATAGGTATGTTACCTATGTCTTCCTCTGTAATACACAATTTTATTTAGATGAATGCCTAAAAATATAAAGGTTTATTCAGGGATACGCGGGGCGTCCCACGTTGCGCCCCACGTTGCGCCCCACGTTACGTCCCACGTTACGTCCAGCAGCGCGTTGAATGTGTTTCAGCTCATAGAGAGGCAGGAAGCGATCTTTGCGCCGTTGTTACCAACGTCGAATGTAAAGACAAACATACATACGAATAAGTGGTGAAGGCCGTGTCGAGACACGCATTAAGTAGGGTTCCACTAATGATATTGTTACGGGAAGTGGGTATAGGGATTGGAAGGAAACAACGATGTTATTCAAGCCCGTATAATTCGCTGACACGTGGTGCCTTCCACAGAGCACTCACAGTCTATAACACAAACACCGACAATAGTTACGGAATCGACGCGCTACAAACACACAGAGTATGTGTTCCGACCAACACACTACTACTATAACGTCTCTTCACTATACTGTTCACTTCAACACTTCACTTTCACTTGTAACTTTTCTTCTTTCCTGTATGCTACTCGTATCTGAACTGCCCTCTGTCCGCGACTGAAGCTCCTTATATACCCCGCAGAACCTTCTAGAAGCTTTTATTTCGATAGTCATTTCGTTCGTCATTTGTTTCGTTCCAGAATGTTCAATTTCGATCGTCTTTTCGCTCGTCTTTTGTTTTTATCATTTGTTTCGAACTTTCTAGAATGTTGACGAGATTCTTTATTTAAATAGTCGAGGAGCATTTCCTTCTAGAAATATCACCATCATCATCATCATCGTTACACTACCCCCTCCTTAGACATGCTCGTCTCGAGCATCATTAGAGCCGTAGTATTGTGCTAACCTATCACAACAGAACAGGGCTATTTCGACATCGGATCAACACCGGGAACGAGCAACCAATCCGCCAACGGCCTCGGCGGATACCGTTCGCTAGAGAAAAGGAAGTTGAGGACATGCTAAAAGAGATGGAAGGTAATGGAGTCATTGAACCATCTTCTAGCCCTTGGTGTTCTCCAGTTGTCCTAGTAAAAACAAAAGACGAGCGAAAAGACGATCGAAATTGAACATTCTGGAACGAAACAAATGACGAACGAAATGACTATCGAAATAAAAGCTTCTAGAAGGTTCTGCGGGGTATATAAGGAGCTTCAGTCGCGGACAGAGGGCAGTTCAGATACGAGTAGCATACAGGAAAGAAGAAAAGTTACAAGTGAAAGTGAAGTGTTGAAGTGAACAGTATAGTGAAGAGACGTTATAGTAGTAGTGTGTTGGTCGGAACACATACTCTGTGTGTTTGTAGCGCGTCGATTCCGTAACTATTGTCGGTGTTTGTGTTATAGACTGTGAGTGCTCTGTGGAAGGCACCACGTGTCAGCGAATTATACGGGCTTGAATAACATCGTTGTTTCCTTCCAATCCCTATACCCACTTCCCGTAACATTTGGTGTCAGAAGTGGGATTGGAAGGAAGGATGCCTGTCATGCCCAGAGAAGGCCCAAACACCCGCTCAAGGGGAGCCGCTCAGCAACAAAGCGGCGGAGAACAGGAAGCCACTAGCACAGGAAATCCTCGGATACGTGAAGAAGCCGGTGAGGGGTCTTCTGGCGGTACCACTGTGAGTATTCCGGTTTCTCCAATGAACCCTCATGAAGGAACCTCTGCCAGTGCCACTGTAAGTGCTCCAGTTTCTCCAGTGGACCTTGGTGTGCTATTACAACAAATGCGTGCCATGCAGGAGGAGCAGGCACGTCGCCAGGAGGAACAGCTGCGTGCCTTGCAGGAGGAGCAGGCACGCCGTGAGGAGGAACATCAGCGCCACCAGGAGGAACAACTGCGCGCTATGCAAGAGGAGCAGCTGCGTGTTAATCGAGAGGAGCAATGCGCTATGCAAGACCGTATCCTTACGGCCATCTCCGAAGGGGCAGTGAAAGTCGCGGAAATACGGAAGAATGTAGAGCTGCTTGAAGATCGAGTAAACAAGCACGAAGCCCGTTTTGAATCATCGGAAGAGCGTCTTCGGAGGCTTGAAGTAGGCGGTGGTCCAACTCCAGCAACTGCAGTCACAGCTACTTTGGGTGGCAGTTTCAAAATTCCCACATTTGATGGGACCTTTTCATGGGCTGCATATAAGCGACAGTTTTTGGCTGTTGTGGAACTAAACAACTGGAGCGAGGAAAAAGCAAAGACAGCTCTCACTTTGGCAGTTCAAGGTGATGCCATTTGGATTATGTAATGCTCCAGCCACTTTTGAGAGATTAATGGAGCGTATACTAGCCGGTCTGTTAGGGGAAGCTTGTCTGGTGTACCTCGATGACATAATAATAATCGGACGGAACTTCGACGACCATCTGAAGAAGTTGGAGAGCGTGTTCAACAAAATAAGAGGAGCAGGCTTGAAATTAAACTTAAAGAAGTGCTCTTTCTTCAAACGCCAAGTTGAATATCTGGGGCATGTTATATCTGAAGAGGGCGTGGAAACTGATCCGGCAAAGATTTCCGCAGTGAAAGATTGGCCTACTCCAACCGATAAAACTCAAGTAAGAGCATTTATGGGACTATGCTCGTATTATCGTCGTTTCGTAAAGAATTTTTCCGATATTGCCAAATCACTGCATAGACTCACAGAAGAAAAACGGCCATTTGTTTGGGACCAAGAATGTGAGGCAGCTTTTAATGAATTGAAAGATCGGCTATGTGAAACTCCAATTCTCGGATATCCTGATGCGAATGGTGATTTTATAGTTGACACCGATGCGAGCAATGTAGGCATCGGAGGAACATTGTCACAGAAGACACAGGACGGGGAAGTGGTCATAGCCTACTTCAGTAAATCGTTGTCCAAACCTGAAAGGAACTATTGTGTGACGAGAAGAGAACTACTAGCTGTAGTAAAAACGTTACAACACTTCAAGAAGTATTTGCTAGGGCGGAAGTTTCACGTCAGAACAGACCACGCGGCGTTGAAGTGGTTACTGCAGTTCAAAAATCCGGAAGGTCAGGTTGCACGTTGGATTGAGCAACTACAAGAATTCGATTTTGAGGTAGAGCATCGTAGTGGAAGTTCCCATAGAAACGCTGATGCTTTGTCAAGACGGCCCTGCTCTGAGAATTGTAAGCATTGTGGAAGACAGGAAGCAAGAGATGAAGTTACAGTCCGACTGATTAGAACAGATGCCCTTGATGATGACTTTAGCAACGATGCTATGCGTAGAGCTCAAAATGAGGATGAAAATTTGAAACCAATTCTGGATTGGTTGACAAGTGGAACTCCTCGTCCCGGGTGGAGTGAGATATCTGGTATGAGCGCAATCACTAAAAGTTATTGGGCACAGTGGAATAGTTTGGTCCTCTGTGATGGAGTTTTGCATCGAAAATGGGAAAATGTGTCTGGAAACGACACCCATCTACAAACTATTGTACCGAAAGCAAAAATTTCGGAAGTACTAAGAGTTTACCATGACGGAACATCGGGTGGGCATCTCGGAGTAAAAAGGACACTTATGAAAATACGGCAACGTTATTATTGGTTACATTGCAAGGAAGATATCGAGGACTGGTGCAGGAAATGTGAACGATGTTCTTCGGTTAACGGACCCCATACACGGAGTCGAGGGGCGTTACGGTTGTATAACGTCGGAGCTCCTTGGGAACGGATAGCAATAGACGTTGCCGGTCCATTTCCCTTGTCCAATAATGGAAATCGTTATATTCTCGTGGTTATGGACTATTTCACGAAATGGCCTGAAACGTTTGCGTTACCTAATCAGGAAGCTGTCACTGTAGCGAGAAAATTGGTGAACGAGGTCTTCTGTCGATTTGGGTTACCACTTGAAATTCATAGTGACCAGGGAAGAAATTTCGAATCGCATGTGTTCCAGGAAATCTGTAAGTTAATGGGGATACATAAAACGCGAACTACACCATATCACCCACAATCCGACGGAATGGTGGAGCGTTTTAATCGAACTTTGGAGCAGCATCTGGCAAAAGTGGTTGATTCACATCAGAGAAATTGGGACGAGTATATTCCTCTGTTTCTTTTGTCATATAGAACGGCTGTTCATGAAAGTACTTGTACTACGCCAGCTCGAGCGAACTGTGGCGGAGAGCTTCGACTTCCAGCAACGCTTTTGGCAGGGTGTCCTCCGGATGCACCAAGATATGTCACAGAATATGCAGATGAACTAAGAAAGCGTATGGAAGACGTACATCAACACATGAGGGAAGCCAATTTGCGTGCCAGCGATCGGATGAAAACGCGATATGACAGAAATGTTAACTCAAGAGGATTTGAAGAAGGTTCTTTAGTTTGGCTACACAACCCTGTGCGAAAGCTAGGTAAATCACCGAAGTTACAGCCAAGCTGGGAGGGACCGTATCAAGTTATTACAAAGCTCAACGACGTAACTTACAGAATTCGGAAAACGTCACGAAGTCCTGCGAAAGTTGTGCATGTGGAAGTGAAGTGTTGAAGTGAACAGTATAGTGAAGAGACGTTATAGTAGTAGTGTGTTGGTCGGAACACATACTCTGTGTGTTTGTAGCGCGTCGATTCCGTAACTATTGTCGGTGTTTGTGTTATAGACTGTGAGTGCTCTGTGGAAGGCACCACGTGTCAGCGAATTATACGGGCTTGAATAACATCGTTGTTTCCTTCCAATCCCTATCCCACTTCTGACACCAAATGTTACGGGAAGTGGGTATAGGGATTGGAAGGAAACAACGATGTTATTCAAGCCCGTATAATTCGCTGACACGTGGTGCCTTCCACAGAGCACTCACAGTCTATAACACAAACACCGACAATAGTTACGGAATCGACGCGCTACAAACACACAGAGTATGTGTTCCGACCAACACACTACTACTATAACGTCTCTTCACTATACTGTTCACTTCAACACTTCACTTTCACTTGTAACTTTTCTTCTTTCCTGTATGCTACTCGTATCTGAACTGCCCTCTGTCCGCGACTGAAGCTCCTTATATACCCCGCAGAACCTTCTAGAAGCTTTTATTTCGATAGTCATTTCGTTCGTCATTTGTTTCGTTCCAGAATGTTCAATTTCGATCGTCTTTTCGCTCGTCTTTTGTTTTTATCATTTGTTTCGAACTTTCTAGAATGTTGACGAGATTCTTTATTTAAATAGTCGAGGAGCATTTCCTTCTAGAAATATCACCATCATCATCATCATCGTTACAATATAATCTAAAAGAAAACCTATTGGAGAGTATTTTTTTGTAACGACTACTTTGCAAAAAGGTCAATGACCTCTGAACTATAATAACTAAAGTGATAGCGATACATATTTATCGCTATTTCTCTAAAAGTTGAAATCACAGATTTCAAAATAATTTTGTTTAAAAGTTTTTGATATGATCTACTACTAGGATAAATCCTGGATTCGTAGCATCCAATGTTTTCTGGCACTTGTATGAGGTCATCTGTACATCTTCTGGCTAGTCTTCCTACGCTGTGGTCTCCACTCGAGAACTTTTCAGTCTCATCGGCCATTAGTTGTACATGCTATGTGTCCCATTTGCCCACTGCCACTTTAACTTGCTAATCCGCTGTGATATGTCAGTGACTTGCGTACGTCTCTGGATCTCTTCATTTCTGATTCGATCTCGCAGAGAGACGCAGAGTATAGTCCTGTTCATAGCTTGTTGTGTGATCTTGAGCTTCTTTATAAAGTCCGTAGTGAGTGACCACGTCTCAGTGCCATTATGTCATTACTGGTAGTGGTAACTCGAACTGGCGGTGTCTGCGGAGACAATCATGGCGTTACCGCTCTCTAGTGCGGTAGCTGCAGTATCAATAAAACGCGGGTGACAAGTAATTTACTAACAATTGTACAGATATTTTCAAAAAAAACCTCATTTACCAACAAAATAATAATTTCAATATCTGTTCCAAATGTGAAATCTTAAAATTTCAATATCGGAAAGTAATCAACTAATCTACAAAAAGTAAGTTAAGAAGTGCGGAATCCCGAGTTCCTAAGTCTCGGTTACTGATTCTAAATCGAAGTTTAGTTCCCGAACTGGGCACTAAACCAGCCGTTAACGGCGGCGGCTCCTTATCGCGAATCTTTAACGACTTCACACATTAACTGCCGATACCGAGCGCTATCTTCATTCTTAACGACGAACTGTTTTGCGCTAAACATCGAGTAAGCACGCTTAAGAGGGTTGCTATGGGTTTTTTTTTTGCAACGAATACAGGTATCTTAATTTCATCTACTAGAATCTATTGTACATTAAGCTATAGGTGGAAAAAAATAAAAATTGTCTACGTCCTTATTGCTATGTATTTATTGTTACTTTGTTTTTACAAGTGATCGTACTTATTTATTTGATAAGTTTATTTACTTAAATAAACTGTATGTATTTTGGAATTTCCTATTTTCATAGACATGAATATTAATACGAGTACCAAATAGAATACCAAGTAGCAGCGCGTTGTTCAATTTAATATGAATTCTAACGAGCTTGTTGCACATTTTAATTTGGTCTGACGTCACATAACCTCTAACTAGAGGACAATCAACACGCTTCTAACGTACATACATTCATAATCATCTTCCCCTTATCCCACTATGTGGGGTCAGTACAGAATGTTTCCATTCGCCACTTCACTCTATCAGCTGTCATCTCCACATTCACACCCCTTACACATATCATCTTTCACACATTCCATCCACACTTTCTTAGGTCGCCCTCTCCCGGCTCCATCGCTTACCATGTTTAGGGCCATCTTCTAACGGTACCTTATTTATTGAAAAGAAACAAATTTTGACGGATTTATCTCGTGTATTTTACATAATTTTATGACCTGAAGTTTCGAACAGTGCAGCGTTCTGGTCACAGGTGAGAATAGAGACAACTACCGCCTACTATTTTTATGCGCTCCGTTCCCTCTGCACGCGAAAGTCGCTCACGGTGTCAACAGGTATCGCAGATCTGTGTTGAGGCTGAGGTTTATTAATTTGATGACCGAGTCCCATGCCGATACCACAGAATTCGTGGCCCTATTTACATTTTGGCAGATACCTTATTTTCAAATAATATTAGCAGTTTAACAGTTATGCGAGAACTGATGATACGGATTGATGTCATTACCTTCTAATAATACTATGCAGTCGAGTATATTTTTTATAATTTAATTTATTGCTTAGTAGGAGTATAATTGTGTAGTTTGTATAAAATGTTATCAAATCAAGAGTTTTAACTTGCATCAGAAGTATGAAACTACAATAATATAATCTTGAACAGCACACACCATGTCTGTGCAAACTGCTCTGTAAAACCATAAAAGATGTCATCAAGATGTCGCCATTCAGCTACACGCTTCAAAGAATGTCCCACTTGTTAATAACAATAAAATGTAATGCTATCACGGAGCCCGTTTGGGATTCCGTGGGCTGCGCTCAGCGGTTACACGTTACCTAACGTAACGTCATAGTTAAGAGCTACGTAAACGTAACGCGCTAGTTACCCGACCACATTACGTCAGTTACGTTTTGCAGGGTATCAACAAGATTGTCGCGACAACTAACTTTAGTTAATATGTTTACTTTCGAGCGACAGACCTACCGGGGAGAGTGAAGAAAGTAAGTAAGACAAAAGTATTGTTGTCGAAAAAAATAAAGTCAATTTCTGCATCTTTTTTTAAATTATTGTAAATTAGATTAGTTAGTTAGATCAGGTCCTGGATATTGCTAAAAAAATACATACGTATACTTAGCAACATAAAATCACCTGACTTCACAATAGACCACACTTTCACAAGCCGTACTTTATTAAAATAAAAATCTTAACAATGACATTAATATAAATACCTATTGTTAATATGTAAATTCGTCGAGAAATATCCAGATGATTTGAATTTGAGATTTACTTTGAACATTTTACAGTTTCTATCATGTAGTCAACACGTAGTGTTTAAAATAATAATAAAAAAACGTTTTTTGTGATGTTAACGTATTAAATACTTACGTAAAAATTAACATCACAGAAATCGTTTTAAAAGATAAAAAATATGACTTTTTCATGTTCAAGCAAAAAATCAAGCGATTTATAAATCCCTCCGCGAAATGACAAAAGCGTGTTAACGACCACACCTATCAACGGCTTGTCGGCGCACGTGCGCACGTGAAGCGGTTTCTCGCGGAACGTAAAAGCAAAACAACGCACTTATCTCATAAAAACGAGTCAGCGATCCGTCTTCCGTTTATCCCATCAATTAGGCTCACGCTCAGTAATCACGAAGCGACAAAATAATGTTCGCTAGCTGATTCATGGAACAGTAGAATTACTTCAAGCGATTGTAGATCGTAAATTTATTTATTTACTAGTAGTTCTACGAACAGTAGACCTCGCGAGAGAGCTTATTTGCAGCTCACCTTGGATTATCTGTACATATTAATATCTACATAAAGTTGGCTTAGGAGACCGTATGTAAAATTTTGGCTGATTTCGCAATTTAAAGTGATTTTACAGACATTTATTTCACGGTCAACAAACATTTTTTTCCAAAAGTTTAACCACCTTGAAAGATCAATTTAATTTGAATACACAATTAATACAAACAATAGAATATGTTTAGATGCCCTTAGTTAAAAAAACAATGTATGTTCTTATAAAAACAAATAATAATTTTATAAATGGAGAAAACGTAAAATCTAGAAGATTATTCAGCGTTAAAATGCATCAAGCGCATCCGCGCGCCCTCACTGTTACACGCAATCTGAAGTTGGTTGTCATATATCTCTACAACCACTTCACCAATTTTGTTCATTTTTACCACAAGTTGTAATAATTGTGTACCTTACCTACCTATCAAATATCATTAAAATCGGTCGGTAATTAACGCCGCAATAAACTTCCCCCCTTTTTATGGGAACCACCCCTCTTATCAAAAATCGCCGACGACAAAAAAAATTAATAATTCATAGAACCTATATACCAAGTTTCATCTAAATTGGTTCAAAATTACGCCCTGTACGCGAGTACGAACATACAAACAAACTGACAGATGAAAGAAAATTTGGCCAGTTGATGCATTAACGACGTCGGTTTGTATAAGTGCTTACCTTGATGACGTCATCAACAAAGCGTAGCTTCAAAGCAACAGCGGGTGATGTGATTCAAACTACTCACTAAGATATTACTTCTGCATAAATAATGTGCATATCCCATAACAGAAATGATTCAAGGGTTCATTTTCGGAGCGGGTCGCATCCTGCGACAAAATACTAGCATTATTTGTACCCTCGACAATTCTGTTACGATAAATATAAGCCCGGGCTTGCAGATACTGTTATCTTACTGATTCCAATCTACACTGTGGTCTAAGTACTCAAAGCGTGCTCGTCTGAAACAATTACATATACCTATAGATACATAGTCGCCGTTCTGCGATTAATTCACGCAAAATCGTGGCTATGTATGTATCTGGAGCGTCGCTTTAATAGCCTCTCACTGACAGGTGAAGGACATCTGAAATGTTGACATTATGGCTATAAGTGTAGAAGAACAAGATACAATGTAGAGAGAAATAGAAAGTGAGAAAGTACAAAATATTTGATGTTATAGAAACGAGTAACGTACGGTCATAGAGGTCGGTGACGTCGATGTACTGTTTTATGTTGTAATAGGTTCGCACTTGACCGGCAAACTCGCCTGATGTTAAGCGACGATGCGGCCTACGATGGAGCGTGCTTATCTAGAAGAACCCAATTCACTCGTGATTTAAAGACACCCAGATTATGTATGCCCCAGATTATTCTAGAGAGATCTACGATTGACCACCAACTCGCCTGATATATCTTCTACATTGATAATCGTGAATAAATATTCAGTCGAGGCTTGAAAATGTCAAGAATGTAGTTCTCAGGAAATAATATCGCTGAATACGGATTTTTGTCATTTCAATGAAAAATAAACTTGTTCTCATAAGCTACTTATTTAACTAGCTTGATATCTAGATAAGCTGTCGAAGGTTATTTTTTTGTCTAACAAATATAAATATAAAATGCTTTATTTTGTCTTACATAATTATATTAAAGGCCACTATCTGTAACATCTTACCTATCCGTGCATGGTTGATTGGAAGAGATCGCTCTAAGCGATAAGGCCGCCAATTAAAATCCTAGAGTGTTCTATCTATCTATCTATATTCATATTGCGGACTAGCAGTCTTAGCCGCCCCTAGGCCGCGTAAAATCAAGCGCCCCTTTTCAGCACTGATGATTGGTAGCAAAGTTACAAGTCAAAATGCTGTACAAAAAAAAAACAATGAATTAATTAAACATTAAATATAATAAATAACCAAAAAATAATTATATTAAACATCAAAAAGTCAAATAAAAGTCAAATACAGTAATTACAGTCCATACCTGTGGAGAAGTCCACTCTCGACGTTGTCGACGAATAGATACGTCTACAAACAGTCCGCAAAGTCCGCAGTCTCTCGCAAAATTGGACCTGCCAGCGAGAGAGGTCAATCGTCGGACCCAACTCGGCTCAGCGTTCGGGAAACTCAAAAGCGTCTTCTCGTCCAATATACCGCTGTCCCTCAAGTCGAAAGTTTACGACCAGTGTGTGCTACTGTAGCCTCACGAATATGCTCCCGCACCCTTTGTACGGAAGCTTGTAGATATATATTACATAGAAAACAACAAAATCACACATATTAGTAGGTACATAAACACACATAAAACAATGCACATCCATACACAATACAAAACACAACATTACATAATGTGAGTAAACACTCCATAGATCCGTAACGTGATACAAACTACTTGAGCGGTAACATCCAGCGCACTGGCACTCCGGCAGCTGCGATACTCGCACTTTAATTAACTTTGCTATGATTAATTACTGCTAATATACACTGGGAATGAAAGCAAGATGGCTACAGCAGTGTATTTTAATTAATTTAATCAAAAAACTGACTTTTATTCCCGAGCGAACTGAAATGAATGGCTCCAAATTGTGTCACTGATTTTCACGATAAAATAATAATTAAGTACGTACAAATTTGGTTCTGTTCATTCGGTTTATTTAATAGATATGCAATACTTTTTTTTCGATACTTGGACTCGCGCAAGTTATGCATTTGGCATTTTTAACCGACTTCTATAAAGAAGAAGGTTCTCAATCCGACTGTATGTTTTTTTTAATGAATTGATTTTCATGATTCTTTTTATTTGATAGATCATACTTCAGATATGGTTCCTTAATTTTTTTATCAAAATCGATTCTGTACTTTGGTTTTTATATAAAATAACTATAAAAATATGTAATTTAAGTAAACGAAATTGCGTATTTTGAAGTTGTTTGTTTCTGTGTTTTAAATTACAATTAGGTAGTATACAGGCGTAATAACAGGCGTTTTACAAATTTGACGAAATGACTAAGATCAAAGCGACCTAATCAATTAAATGAATGTATTATTATTAATGTAATTGTAATCATTCCTAATTATTTTGTTATACAATTTTTATTATTTTGTTATTATTATTTTTTATTTTTCTACTGTCATTTTCCATTATTATTTAATTAGCTAAATTGACATTGTATTCATTTCATGTACTAGTAAGTAACTTATGTATTTAAATGTGACGTGTATCAAAAGATATCAATAAATGAATATGAATATGAATATGAATAATTTATGTAATTAGACTTGAATGCATCTAGAAAGCCTTGGACATCTAATATTTGAAAGATTTGTCTAGTAAGATGAAAATCGTGCTCATATCAATATTACATTAGAATCTATCGAAACAAAGAATTAGGTTTTGACGACAGAATTCATATTTTACTTCAGGCCGATCATAGCCAAGAATCAGTTTCAAGATCTCTAGTCTCAACCCACGACTTTCAATACTGAAACTATCGGGCAACCAACTGAGATTTGAAAGAAGTAAGTTTAAAAAACTTTCAAATACACTGATACATAATTATAATAGTCTAGTAAAAATAAATCCGTTTGTATGGAGCAGATCACAGTATGTATGGAGCAGATCACAGTATGTATGGAGCAGATCACAGTATTTGCAACTGGGGGGATTCTTTGAAATTATGATTGGAAAATAGCTAAAAATCATAGATCGACAATAATCCCCGATTTATAGACTAGCTGCGTTCCGCGGTTTCACTCGCGTAGTCATGAAAAATGGTGATGATTATGATGATGTTAAGTAGCTTATGTCCGTCTCCAGGTCCAAAGCTATCTCTATGCTAATTTTTATAACGATTGGTTAAGCCGTTTGAACGTAAAGGTAACAACATTAGCTTTTATAATATCATTATGAAATTATGTCAAATGTATTTATTTCAAAACACCAGTAGGTACCTACATTAATTTAAATAACAATATACTTAGTTGTCTTTTATGTCGTCACAAATCTTATTTTTACTAGACTATAATGATGATGCTGATGATTTTTGTGAAGTATGTGCATTTAGATATAGGCCATCTATATACAGTATAGAAATTTCTAGTTTCAACTAGTATAGTAATACCTAGCTACATAAATAAAACAAAAAATATTTTGTCTCAAAAATTTGCAGCTTCTACAGAGGTTTAACTAGAAAATAAACATTTATAACCCCACTTGTATCCGTCAAGCCGGGCAGGCAACGTGCCAATCACTTTAACGTCGTTAGATTAATTAGGTACCTATTGTTTGTATATTTGTTGTGGCTGTTTCATTACCCACATATCTTAACTTCTTAAATCATGATACCTCGTTACCTCAAGAACTACTTTTAACTATTGACCCATAATCGTCATCATAATCATTTCAGCATCAAGTAAACTACTCTAGGACATATGCTTCCCCCTTGATTTCAAAAAAAAAAAAACGCCTTGCATCCAGCGACTTCCTGACACTTGTATCAGGTCGTATTTAAAAAGCGTTTATAGCTTCATTAATATCAAAACGATTTGAATAAGTTACGCCAGGGACTTGAAATTATTGGATAAAATCATTGAGCTGTACTTATGTACTTACGTACGAGAGCAGACACCACTCATAGCTACTTTGTTACATTCAACTGCGGCGAGAGCGCCGCACCTCACTCAGTGGCTTACTAGTGAAGTGAATGGATAAAATAAAGCATGTAGCTTATCTATGCTATGTCCAGGAGTACAGGCCGAGTATACACAGTTTCATGACATAGCAAAACGCTGAGTACGCGCAATAGTGCTTCATCGAGCCGGCTTATCCCTCGCAAATCCATGACTAATGATCAGATTCAATGCACGCCACCGACTGTGCAGGTAATGTACATGCTGGCCGCTGCTGATTACACGCATGTTGAAATTTCAACTGAACACTGGAAGCGCTTATAAAACAACGATAGTTCAGTCATCAATGCAATGGAAATTTGTCTTGGAAGGCTCGGGTTCACAGCCATTAACTCAAGTGAACTGAGGAAACCCAAGCAAGTTGGTAAGGTGCTTTTTGATGTTTTTTTTTTTTTTTTAAATTAAAACATGTGTCGGCTTACCAGCTGTTACATTCAAATTGAAAATCTCAGTAGCTCGGCTGATTGGAGCAGGCTGTAAGGGGTTCAGTATATTCTAAACGGAACATTTTATGATCGCCCAAGTGAAGTGAAATTTTAAGTGACCTTTTATTTGATTTAATGACAACTGCAGAGAAATTATAAAATATCAGATGATCACTCTGGCTAGCTATAGATATTTTTCTCCTGATATAGATATTTTTTAATGATTTACTTTGATAAATTTTATCTATGACAAAGGCAAGATATGCAAGTTAACTTATAACTTATTTCACTTTCACTTCTACTTAGTTGCGCGGCTACATGGCTCCCATAACTCGTTCAAATTAGATACAGTTATTCTACTTAAATGTCAGTATGTCGCTTAGATCTCATATTATTTGCAAAATCAATATCTAGTGCAAACATTTACTTACCCAAAATTAGACGGATTCATAACACAATCAATTACAATAATTACCGAAAATTATTTCAAAGTGAATTCTCCCTTTGCATGTAATATTTACTTAACGTTGATATAGTGTATGTGCGGATCGCATTACAGAACACAGGTAGTCACTGATTTGTAATTACTAAACATTCACTACGGAACTTATTGTATGGAGTTGCAGTAAGGACGGTTTTAAATAATGTAAAATATTGTTTCGAGATAACGTAGTTCTCGTTTTTTTTTTTGTTCAAAACTAATAAATCTCATCCGAGAACTACCAAAACACACATGTGCATTTCAAAGAAACACAAACAATTTTAATATACACTCACACTTATTATAGTATCGCACTAATAACTATCACTTCAGTATCGTTATGTGAATAACAGAAGTAAAACTTAATCGACTTGATGGTTAGGTCTCGACGAAGTCTAGATCTAACCATCGAGTTGAGAATTTATATCAAGCTAAAGGGAAATTACACAGAAAGAAGTTATATTCTGATTACTGTAGCAAGAAGTTATATTCTGATTACTGTGGTGGAAGCGCTATGTTGACTGATCGGATTTCGTCACAAAACGAGAAAAGTACTATCATCGCGATAAACGGATAGGCTTAAAAAATTTCGCTTCGGCTGCGTTTTTGCTAGTTGATTCAGAGACCTTTGTTTGCTTCGCTCACTCGGTCAACTAAAATCAGACTGGGTCCAAAAAACAAAGCGTGTTTGTGAAACACGCGCCCTAAATGTTAAATTCAATGATAGATGACAGGCTAAAGAACTGGATAAAGTGCTATAGTGCTCTTACTGTTTATAAAGATCACGTTAATTCTATTTGATAATTTCGCTTGTACACAGATCTATTTGTAGCTGACTATAATTATGTACTCTGTTGTATTACTGTACTGTACGTCTCTATGACGTAACAATGGGATTCAATTGGATTGTATAAGTGTGTTGGCGAAATTTAATTATTATATACAGGGTGTCATTGACAGGTGCAACATCATATAAGAATATCAATCAGCCCAATAAAATAACTTTTAAGAGATATTTCGTAAAAATCTGCTGTAATAATTTTGTCAACATAATTTTAAATAAATATTTTCATATCATTAAATGAGTTATTTTTGGACTTTCAGATATGTTCCCATATTAAGATGTATTCAATTTTAATAGTATATTTAATAAGCTTAATTACTAGATATTACATATGTTTGTGATATGTTATACATTATATATTATTATGTTCACTCAATCCTAATCCAATTATTTTAAATGAATTACAGTAAAGTCTTCACAACTTTGATTTCAATAATTTTGTGCTAAAGGTACCTTTTTAGTACATTACATTATATAAGGTTTCATTCACGTAGCGATGAAGAATAGTGACGGTGTTACCCATGCTCACAAGATAATAATCAACTAAAATAATACATTTGACGCCCTGTATACTGGTATAAAAGCCTTAAATTAAATTGCGAACCTGTGTCATAATCTAATCAGCTTTGTGTTATGAATAATATTCAAACATATCTACATTACAGGCTCTTGAAATTATGGGATCGGGAGGTAAATAATGCTACAGCTTATTAATAAGCTGCAGTAGCAGTAGTCATATCTGTCATAGAACCGATGACTGCTGGGGTAGACGCTTTCCAGTGTAGAGATCGCCTGTTGGTTAACCCGATGGAATACTTACCGTCAATTTCCGGAATACCGCCCTGAGACAAAATGGATATGGTTATCCATAAAAAAATCAGTTGACTGAAAACGGAAAGCTTAAAATCAGACTGAATAATAAGAGAGTTCCAGTGCCAGACCTGTGTGCACCAGTGGAATAAATTATGATATCCAAATATCTTCCACTAAATTTCATGATACACATTTCATTGAAAAGTCTGCTTATAAAATATTCCCTAACTTTTAACTGCATCGTCTAAGGAGGGATTAGCCAGTCAACCTTTTGCTAGCGTTTTTGGTAAACTCGTCGGAACCGGATCAGACCGGATCAAGGTGAATATAACCGGACGCCGCCGGATGGTCGGTAAATCGCCCCAGAAGGGGTAATATTTGGAATTTATTTTTGGAAGGCGGGATGCGGTTGCCTTTTTCATTTCGGTTATGGGTGTCAGAGGGTGGACAGACGTGAATGATATTATTTACAATAAGTATTTTCTCGTTTATATTAAACTTGCAATTTTTGTTGTAAATTGTTTTTAACTCTATTGAATAGTTTGTAGTTGGAGTTTGTAGAATTTGGAACGTGGCTTTTATTAGATTTGATCATTCTTCTACCAGTGAAAGCATTGTGAGTTTGTAAATATTGGTACTTATTTTACATGTAATATTTTAGGTGGGATATTATTATACTTAAACAAGCCACAAATTTATGTCAGTATAAGCACAGTATACTAAGAACAGTAGGTCATCTAAGGCCGATCGGTGAGTTAATAAATAGCCTACTCTTGCGTTGACGCCTAGGGTTGTCACTTTTATTTTTAGTTAAATATTATTTACGTATTATGGCAGCACTAGGTTTTTATTTACGTAATATAATTAAATGTTCTACTTGTTCATAAATAAGCTATAAATAAAAGACCTTTTAAAAAGAAAAGACATTTATTTTAAAAATCCATAAAGATACGGAAAAAAATATTCATCGATTTCTGCATGTTCGGAACGCTTTATTGTTAGCGATTAACGTAAAATAAATTCATCCTTATGTATAAGAACTTTTATAAAAAGCTTTTAGGGAAGCATGGACAGGGTATCGTAAATTCTATTTCTTTTAGACGTTCGTAAATTGACGTGCCGATTTTAATGTTGATGTGGTCCTTTTCTAACGTTTTACGAAACACCTGCTCTACTCTTTCTATATTAACGACAAAGTCATCGGGTGTACCATGAGTACATTTCGATCTGTACCATAATTCCTGTAATTAATGTACCTAGTTTCTGCACGTGAATTGCAAGAGCGCTGATTAACATCGGCGTAGAGTTTCTTGTCTTGCCACAAGGCCAATTAAAATTGGTCCATTTGTGTAGAAGCGACGCCCTAGATAGGTACAAATACAGGTACATGTCACACTAATAACAACCTACGTTTTACGTCGGAGGTTAAAAAACTATGAAATAATTATTAACTTCGTGTATAAAGTACCTTTCAGAAATCAACATTGCAACTAAAAGCCAACAAATCTCAACAAACTGTGAGGACGCCGTACGCCGTGATTCCCTTGAAGGCGGTGCAATGTGGGAAACTTTTTAATAGGGTGCCAATGTTTGCTCACTTACAGTTACTAAACTAACAGTGGCCGAGTTAAACTAAGGAAATTGCTTCGTCAAACGTTTATTTTTGCCAAACTGTGTATAAAGGATTATAATAAATCTAATTTGCATATATATATATATATAAGTGCTGAGAAAGAGCTACAATCTTGGAATTTCAAGGCCAGAGTGAATAGATATTTTCTGGTTAAGTATCATCAATTGTGACTTATAATTCGTAATTGATGTATGTATACCTCTCTAGGTGGAAACTAGAGCTCACCTACTTATTTATGACCTATGTACGATAGAACTAGTTTTACAGACAAATTAAGAATTTGAATTTGATATTTTCTAGATCGACGTTCTCCATCCTTGACTACACTGTCGCTTATCATCAAGCGAGTTGGTGAGCAAACGCAGAGATACTCAATTTATCAGTATGTTGTTTTTAAGTCTAGGCTAAACGCGAAATTGGCAGATTGCGTTTAAGGTACTCAACGACTAAAGGCATATAACCTTTAGTTTACAGCGTCACCAAATTAAGTATGATGCGTACAGATGCCATTAAATTAGAGTTAATAAGTAATTTTTTATAGTTACTTGATCGTTTATTTTAAGAAATGCATTATTTCTGAAAAATTAATAATATTATGCAACAATAAACATGTCTGTGTTGATAAACTATTAAATACTTTTTGTTCTCTGAATAGTTTTAGAAACATTAATTGTATCGTGAAAACTTTGAGCGCCCGATATAGCAGAGCTCATGACATATAGCAGAGCTCATGACATATCCATCTTACACTTACTTACAAATGTAATGTTCTTTAGTGTTATTATACTTATTACAAGCGTAATTATACTTCTTTCTACGCGCAGCTGAGCCTATATCCAGTCTAAACAAGATGAATCTTGTGTTCTTGCAAATAAAATATTTTATTTTATTTGAAAAGGCTTACTGTATTAAAATCGACACTTGCCCGTCTGACTAAAGCCATCACAGCTTTCGAAAACATCCAGTCTTGTTTCTCAAATAAGTTATAAATTTCAAAATACTCCGCATCTCTTAAATCATTCATCTGAGGCAAAGTGGCTCAACGAAAACCTCACGCTGAAAGGAGATGCGACAAAATTGTAAAATCCAGGTGAAAATGGTGTTCGCTGCTTCGAACACAATTCACGTCGTGTATACCAATCAGCAACGCGGCCGGGATACCACTCTCGGAGCTGCATCTGGCGCAGAGAACAAAATACAGAACGAAATCTATTTTTAAATCGTATAAATATATGAAATATTGTCGAAAAGAGTCGAAAAGCTATTGATTGCAAGTGCAGTGCAAGAAGACCAGCCACAAGGTGGATAGGAGACATCATACAAGTGGTAGGAAGTCACTTGATACGGGTGGTAGCGTGCCGAGTTGCCGCTTGTCCTATAATGGGACGGGGATGGAAGAATAATATCTCAATTCTTTGCACACACGCCGAAAGGAATCCGATAGAATATGGCTAGACATTACTTAGACATACATAACAGTGGGAATAAAGCGGATGCTGCTTACTTCCAGGAGAACTGTAAAAATCAGTTAAAGGAATTGATGGAAATTGGCATTTATGTAGTCAATGGGTTGACTCCCTGTTACTAAAAACCAAAATTACATTTTACTTTCTAAATACCCTTTCTCTATTCTCTAACATTCGCTTCCTCCTATCTAACCCTCTAATTACGGTCAAATTTGCCGTCAAACGGCGTCATGGTTTTTGACGCTCTGCCTATCTCTTAAGGAAAAAAATGTTTTTACGTATATTATGTATATAAAGCGGATGATTTCGGAAAGATTCCGTTTTACCTTTTGAGACACGGAAAATGAAAAGCACTAATAATGTTCAGGAAACATTCAGGCCACACATACAAAGTTCGCAAAGAACTTTACCTAATGTTGGAAACTCCAGTCTAATCAGAGGTGGTCTGCGCTCGAAACTTCGACCATTCTGAGCAAACATGCTCCGATGGTGTACCTACTCACCAGAACTCTGCATCCATTGGAACAGTACGTGTGAATGAACGTAGCCCGGCTGGAGGCACGCACGCCCTTTATTTTTTAGGTCCCGAAACCTAGTAATGAACGTTTAGGTTACGTCTACGTTTTCTTTATTTTACTGGAATATACCAAACCACTGAAATATATGTCATCTGAAGAATTATCAAATTTAGTTCAAATAAGTTAAGCTATATACAGAATAATAAAACCGGCCAAGTGTGAGTCGGACTCGCGCACGAAGGGTTCCGTGCCATTATCTATAATAAAACCGGACAAGTGCGAGGCAGACTCGCCCACCGAGGGTTCCGTACAAACTAAATAAAAGAGGGAAATCAATTTTTTTTTTATATTTTCCTTTTTCTCTCAGATCAGGGTCTGCATGCGTGGGACTTGCAGCCTTACATTAATATTAGTTAAGAATTAGACTTTATGTTATTAGATTATGATAATATATTTAGTATGTATAGGTATTTTATATATTGTTTTCATATTGTTTTTGTACTCTCTTTTATGCCTAATAAACTTATTACATTTTTATTTAATGTTATTTTCCTTCATAAACCAAAACATATACATCGTAAAAATATTTAACACATTTAACGTTTGAGGCATTCCTTGCATAGAGACACTATTATTTGTGATTAAATTAAAAATGTCCAGTTTTCGGATTTTTCCTATATGTGTACTCTAACACAAAGCTTCTTGCCAATTTTCAGAGTTCTAGGTCAACGGGAAGTACCCCATAGGTTTTGATTCTTCTGTGAGTGTCGAAATGTGCGTTTTTTACGACATATTCGGCTGTATTTTTTTTTTACGAAAACTGAGAAATTTTATTTTTCTTTCTGCAGCAACACACTATGGATCTGCGTATATGGTTTTAATTTCAATTCGATACCATCACGCGTTCCCGAGATAAAGGTCTTGACACCCGGACAGACGGACAGACGGACAGACGGACAACAGAGTGATCCTATAAGGGTTCCGTTTTTTCCTAAAAAAAAAAAATATAAAAAAATCATGTATGTTGTATAGAAGCCCCCATTAAATATTAATTTTATTTTAATTTAATTATTTATTTTTAAAGTGAATAATATAACTCAATATTCTTCGAATATTTCAAGCGTATACCTGTTGCCGTTATCAATATCGATCAAAAACGAGCAAAAAATCACGTTTGTTGTATGGGAGCCCCTTTAAATATTTATGCTTTTTAATATTTGCCGTTATAGCGGCAACAGAAATACATCATCTGTGAAAATATCAACTGTCTAACTATCACGGTTCATGAAATACAGCCTGGTGACAGACGGACGGACGGACGGACGGACAGACAGCGAAGTCTCAGTAATAGGGTCCCGTTTTACCCTTTGGGTACGGAACCCTAAAAATGTAATCAATTGAGAATGTCGTAGCTTGAAATTGCCACTTCAACAGACATACACCAAATTTCATCACCGGCGTGACGTCACGTATTTTTCTGCACGGAATTCATTTCATACTAACATTTTATTTTATATAATTGTCGTCTACGTCTCTCGATACCGAACGCATCAAGGAAAACAGCAAGATTTATTCCAAATTCAATATATCTTCAATCAAGTGTTCTAACATCCCATTCAAGCAAACAATCGAAATACAGCATCATCAAACACAATTTCGGGTTTCTTTTCTCCACGAATCAAAAGGGAAGTCGCAGTGTCTCGTGTCTCACGCGAACACAGAGAATTTTACATTATGAGGTTACTAAAAACCACATATCGCGTGATCAAGATATAAAGACTACATAAGAAATATATAAACATACTTTCATAGGCATATACACTCGAAAAAACTTATATTCTTAAAAAACTGGACAAGAGCGAGTAAGATTCGCCCACCGAGGGTTTCGTACAAACTTAGCTTTTGTTTTAGCTTATGCTAATGAAGCTCTTTCATATGATACCCCACATGATACGGTTAATTTACTTTAAAATTACCTCATTCCTTGCATGGAGACACATTTTTTGTGATTAAATTAAAAATGTCCAGTTTTCGGGTGTTTCCTATATGTGTACTCTAACACAATGCTTCTTGCCAAATTTCAGAGTTCGAAGCCAACGTGAAGTACCCCATAGGTTTTGATTCCTCTGTGAGTGTCGAAATGTGCGTTTTTTACGACATATTCGGCTGTAACTTTTTTTTACGAAAACTGAGAAATTTGATTTTTCTTCTGCAGCAAGAGACTATAGATTTGCGTTTATGGTTTTATTTTCAACTCGATACCTTCACGCGTTTCCGAGATAAAGGTCTTGACACCCGGACAGACGGACAGACGAACAACAAAGTGATCCTATAAGGATTCCGTTTTTTCCTTTTGAGGTACGGAACCCTAAAAAGGGGTAAAATAAGAAAACTGAATAAATTAACTGTATAATTTTAATACAAACATCTTAATTAAATTACTAAGAAAGGAATTTACGAGAATTACTCTTGCTTCTGGTTTCCAAATAACTTTTTTTTAAATATTAGATAGATAAAGAAATTGACCACCAATTCACCAGCTTGTTTGAACTTGGATAGCTGTATCGGATATCAGGCTAGACCACAGACATAGGGCTAGACACAGAAACGGCCACATGATCGATCGTCTTTTTTGACATTACGACAATGACCATCATGACAAGTACCCGACCACAGACAGGCTCGGTGAATTTCATCGAATCATCTAATCAGAACGGCTATTAAACCCAGATTGACGAATGAGATTGGGGTCTTTGAGAATAACGTCCGTTGCTAGAAACTGTTATTAAATATAGCAGCGGGACTCTGTAATGTGTACTGTAACATCAATGTATACAATTGCTGATACTGAACTCAGAAACTACGGTTTCTGTGTTCCGTAAACTGTGATAGTTTCCCGTATCGGAAATCAAAAAATTATAAAGTTGTATCACTTCACCTACTGCACATTAGTTAAACTGCAGTTTGCCACTTTAAGCAGTCTCTACTTGGTTTTATTGGCTCCCCCTAGATGTGATAAATGGAACTTCCACGCGATGCTCCGTTCTTCTATAAAATTAACGTCCGAGTCGAATTGATGGTGGTTCGACCATTCAGCTCAATTGGTGAAACTTTAAGCTGCTGTGAAATTGTTTGTTATATGTTAACTAGTTTATTTGTCATTCGTCTGACTGTTGTAGGAGATGTTTGAGTACATTTTTTTGTATTTTCTCTCATAAGTTTCTACGATATTCAATACTTTTACCTGACTTAAAAAAAATAAACTTTATTTTTCGTAGTATGAAAATCAGATATATTTATTCGTGGAAAACAAAACAGCAATACATAAAACATAATAAACATAATAAAACAAAAAAAACTGTGTCCGCCACAAACCAGATCAGAATTAAAAGTCTGGGATCAAGATGGTAAGTATACCTAGCTCAAAATAGAATCTGGCCCACAAGTAAGCCTACTTGTAACCTGATCACAAGTTTGGGTAATTAGTCCCTTATCTAGCCCTGTGTTCCGATGTGTTTCAGCAGATGGATTTTCAATTTGAGGTTCTTCTTACATAGACGGGTAATAAGTCAAATAATTCATCAGAGTGAATCAGGGTTCATTTCGGAGAGTGTGCGCAAGAGCTTCACGACTCAACCTCGTTTTCCATTTCTCGTTAAAATTCCAAAAAATCGTGCTCAGGGATATTGGTCCACGTTCTTGATGCGTACTGCATAGCAATGGAATTCTTTTCCGCCATCTCTGTTTCCTGAGAATTACAATCTTGGAATTTTCAAGGTTGGAGTGTATAGATATCTTTTAGATCGATGGGCTCCATCCTCGGCCACACCGTTGCTTAACATCAGGCGAGTTGGTAGTCAATCATAGATCTATTTCGTGTAAAAAAAAGTATTAATAAACAAATCCAGCATGTACGATATGTCCAAAGTCGAAAAAAGAAAAACATATTAAGTAGATAACCAAGTGAGATAGGTAGCGTGTAATCCGATCACGTTCCTAGCATATATTCAGTCTATCCTGTAGGGAGTAACGGCCAGGTTCCGGCACATCTCGCCTCTTAGATAGTAATACATGTTTGATACTAAACCTATCGATCGGGAACACTCTCTAGGATTACCTATGATCCGAGAGGATTTATGTAACATGAACTATGAAGGTAATATTTCATCTACTTGCTGTTTAAATTGGTTTTGTTAAATAAATTATGGTTATACTACTTCACAAGGGTCCAAATTTTAAGCTTGAAGGTTTCTTGAAAGTTATTATAAAGGTATAATTGTATAGGTCAAAACATGGATTTCCAAAAAGACAAAGTATTAAATATTATAGTTTAAAAAACTGAAGCAACGGACTTGTCATGCATGCCATTGCGAGAACTGGACCAAATTGAAATGGGACTACACGGGAAGCACCAGCTTTCAAATAAAAAAAGAATCATCAAAATTGGTTCACCCACTCGAAATTTATGAGGTAACAAACATTAAAAAAATACAGTCGAATTGAGAACCTGCTCTTTTTTTGAAGTCGGTTGAAAATATGCTAACATATAACATTCGAATGGTTTTAGTGAGTTATGTGAATGAGTGCGAGTGATAGAATTCTTGCAAGTTATGTCTGCATGCGATATCAATCGAGCAATTAATAAATTGAGCTCCAAATTCCAGGCATTTGCGTCACTTGTGCGGCTCGAATAGGTAATATTAGCTCATAAAATAGCTTTGTAATATTATTATGCATGTTACACTAGCAATCAATCGTGAACAGCAGAACCAACGGCGTAGATATTACACTGTGCCTAAATAAATCTAACTTTAACTGCCGTTATCGAGATTAACTTGAAGTTATTTATTACAACGATATGTATTGTTAAGCTGCGCTGACAATTTGTGGACGCTTAATGTATTTAAATGCCATTGCAAATGCTTTTGTGCTAATATGACTTTGACATATGGCATTGACAATTTATAAACATTAGAGCTCCGTATTTGCTAGATATGAATATTCCGCGACACGTGACGCGAGAGATGTCGGGAGAATTAGAATGACGTCAAGTGTGAGCTCTTAGCAAGTCTGTCAGTATCATGCAACAAATTCTTACTTGTATGTGATGATAATTGGAATAATGAAAGGCTTAAAAAAAACTTGGCTTAGTCAAGATCCGCGCCGTTTTTTCGTGAAAACGTTTTCCTATTCGATGCTGTCGTAGCTTTCGCAGTTTCTTAGTTTTCCTCTGATTCGCATTTTCTATAATTTCACGCATATGCACGACTCACCAGCGTCATAGCCACTATATTAGCGAGCAGGCTCGGTTATGCAACACAAATTTAATTTGGACAACTGCAACGTCAGTGGCTTCTCTGTTGCTTTGCTAGCCCGGAGAGATGCGGAAAAATGTTTTTTTTTCATATGCCATATTTTAGAGATTCAAATCCTCTTCCAAGTCTTAGCCAAATGTGAGCAACCATAATTTAAAAAATCAAACTTCGATCGTATCAAATAATTGGTTATTAAAATCGGTACATACATAGATTGCTTGGTGACACAGACATAGGTATTGGACTTATTCAATACCCGAATAAGCATAGGTATATTGTACTTAGCAACAAAATTTTAATTTTATGCTTAACATAATTGAAAATTAATTTGCATATACCTAATTACTTAGGTAGTTTTATTGCGGCCGATTACTGCAATTCAAAGCCGAAGCCTGAGGAACGGTCGTCCATTTGAACTACATAATTCATGCACCAAAGACAGGTCTCACATTTGCAGCTCAGTTAGTAGTATGTCTGCCTTCTAAGCTTTATGTTTTGGATTCGATTCCTACCCTGGACAAACATTTATGTGATATGCATGGATGTTTGTTTTATGTCTGAGTGTTTATATATTCACAAAAAATATATAGCCTAGCAGTGTTGTTCCCATAGTACTAACTTTGCTTAGTTTGGAACTAGATGGTACTATGAGAAAAAGTCCAACGATATTATTATTATTTTCAATTAGCTTGATTATCTTTTTTGGTTTTCAATCAACTTTGACTCTGGAATGTCCTTTATCGGTTCTTGAAGGGACGTCAATCAAACTAATCGACCCATGACAACAACAGTACAATGTTACAGCCACTAGCATGACATTGTATGGCGCTGGCCACACCAACAGTTTCACATACAAGTGACCCAACTCCAACCCCCCAAAAAAATAAAAAATGGAAATAATTGAGATCGTCATCAAGGGCGAACAAATCGCTGCAATAAACCTGACTTCCATGGCTTCCGTCTTCAGGAACTTATCTTTGAAGTGTTTATACCACAATGTTGTAGAAACTACTGTAGCTGTGGACTCGATTAGAAGAGCGCAGAAGTTGAAGCCGCACCAAATAACGATGTTCCACTCGTAACCGTGCCACAACAATATAAATACAAAAATACCGATAGTGGCTGTTGACTTGCACACGTGGTGGGATAATTTCTGATGCTTGCGTAACCTGGTGTAAAGTGGCATGTACATGCATCTGAAAAGGATAATAATTACAATTTTAACAATTATAAGCCATGAATAGAATATATAACATTGTAATTTAAATATATATCGAAAGTTAATGTTTCACAATTCTACGTTTAAAAAAAAATTGAACTTTCAATTTGTCAAAATTATTTGTATTTTTTTTTGTGTAAATTCAATTAAATCATAATTAAGTTTTGTTTTAAGTAAATGTGCTGTATAAATTGTTGCATGTAGTTTATACCTGTCTGTAATTGAAGTACCACTCAATATGTATCTCACTGTTGTACCTTATTTTTATTTGATTAGTGTTGGTGGTGGCTGTTGGTGTAACAATGAAATAAATAAATAAGTTTAGAAAACTTAAAAATCCCCGACTAAAAAACGACTAAACCGATTTTGATGAAACAGGTGAAAACACTGTCGTTGAAATCCTGTCAAACAAAACAAAACCCGGTCCATATGTTTGAGAGCTACGATGTCACAAATACACACATGAAATTTATAATACCCCACTTTTTGAGTTGGGTGTTAAAAACTGCAAGAACCGACATCGAAATATTTACGTAATTTTGGGTTAAAAAATAAACTACTAAATCTATTTAAATTAAATTTCGATGTATCTAATATGAAAGCATATCCTTATAAACAAAAAAATATTTTTCCAATTCGGTTTATAAGTGACGGAGAGAGGTAACAAATATAAACAATACAAGCAAATTAAAAACCTCCTCCTTTTTGAAGTTGGTTAAACTATAGTTTTACTAGCTGTGCCCCGCAGTTTCACCCGCCTAGTGATGAGATAGTGATGATGAACGGAGATGATAACAAAAAGCCTATTAGATATTAAGTCTGTCTGTTGGTTTTCAAGTATTTCTGTACGAAATTTAACAACAATACTTATGTTTAGCCGTTTTTCAATTCAAAAAACGAGCGAATGTGTCATATGATTACTGTTCCTTTTTTGAACTTACTGGTTTTTATAATTTGATTTAATTTAGTTGGTGTCTTCAGAATCGACCACGGTGACTAGAAATAAGACAGTACTGCAATAGCTTGATGATAAAATATGTTAACAACTAGAAATTATAGAAATGACTACTTACTTCACCAGGAACTTGTAAAGAGCGACATCGAAGTATCTCCACATATTGGAGAACAAGTGGACCCTCAGTACACAGCGGGGAGTCGGGGGAGACTCCACGTTGTCTAGACGAGCGAAGGCAGAGGAGGTTCCGTACATTATCACGTATTTAAGATGAAACTGAATGCACATCCACAGTCCTCCTCCTACGAGTGCTGATGAAGGAAGTAGTTTAAGTAGCTGAAAGTACATGGTTATAGAAGTATGATTTTCATACAAAAGTATTTTTGCCAATTATTATTATTGTCAAAAAGAGTACAGATTACACCTATTCCTTTGTATAGTATACAAAGGAAAATTATGGTTAGGTTTAATATTGGTTTATATTGCCGGCAAATTAAATTAGTGGAAGAAAAAAAATTCAGTCTAATATTTATCCATAGTTTTCGAGAAAAAATATTTGAATACAATTTTCTATGGATTTCTCGTAATATTTAGCAAATATAATTTGCTGCCAATAAAAACCAATATTAAAGCTAACTACGATTACTTCGTTGTAAAACCCTTTTCAAGCATAATTGGTAAAAATACTTTTGCATGGAAATCATGCCAACTTAAAAAACCGGCCAAGTGCGAGTCGGACTAGCACACGAAGGGTTTCGTACCATTATCTATAAAAACGGCAAAAAAATTGGTTGTCTGTAAAGTCGGTTTACGGACGATAGTTTAACGTGACAACATACGTCCGCGCGCAAGCTCCGAGGAATGATAAATCATTGAAGCGACGGTCGGGCGCGTCTAAGGACGACGTGACAACGTTTAATAAATCGCCTAACGCCGCCGGCTGCAAAAAATATGACGAAAAAGTATGACTCATTGTCCCGTTACGTTACGCTCGTTGTCACGTTACATTATCATCATCATCATTTCATCAATGTTTTGTTATGACGTTGTCACGTTAAATTATCGTCCGTAAGCTGACTTTACAGACAACCAATATTTTTTTAAAGTGAATAACATAACTCTATATTCAGTGAATATTTCAAGCGTCTACCTGTTGCTGTTATCAATATCGAACAAAACGAGCAAAAAAAAAACACGTTTGTTGTATGGGAGCCCCCTTTAAATATTTATTTTATTCTGTATTTTAGTATTTGTTATTTATTGATCTATTTACAAGTACTTAATAAAACGGTAACTGGTAAAAAAAAACATTTTCAGCAATTTTTAGGGTTCCGTACCTGTTCCGTTCTTCTTTTCCTTTCTTATTATCTTTGTTTGTAAAAATATTGTAACTTTTTAAATTCGTAATTGTTTGTCTCTTTGTTTTATTAGCAGATCTTGTGTAAACTTTTATAAACCGGACACATCTTATAGGAATCCAACCGTGCCATGTATGATAACATGTTATAAGTATGCGCACTAATACAGGCCCCTGCGTTACAGGCTATGCCTAGTGCAGGGTCCAATAGAACTCTGAGGGACCTCAATACTTGCTTAACACTGGTATCATGTAAATAGATTAAGGTTTTAATTGTACTCTTTCTGCAAATATTTTTTAATTGTATTTGTAAAAAAAAGGTTAAAAAACGGGACCCTATTACAGAGACTCCGCTGTCTGTCCGTCCGTCCGTCCGTCCGTCTGTCACCAGGCTGTATCTCATGAACCGTGATAGTTAGACAGTTGAAATTTTCACAGATGATGTATTTCTGTTGCCGCTATAACAAAAAATACTAAAAAACAGAATAAAATAAATATTTGAGGGGGCTCCCATACAACAAACGTGATTTTTTTTGCTCGTTTTTGCTCGATATTGATATTTGGCAACAGGTAGACGCTTGAAATATTCACAAAATATTGAGTTATATTATTTACTTTAAAAATAAATAATTAAATTAAAATAAAAAAAAATATTTAAGGGGGCTCCCATACAACCAACGTGATTTTTTGCCGTTTTTATAGATAATGGTACGGAACCCTTCGACCGCGAGTCCGACACGCACTTGGCCGGTTTTATTATTTTTTGTATGTATGTTGTTCACAATGTGCGCCGAAACTAAAATGGTATGACGCATATCATGCCGACACGCTCGAATACATTACCACTCTCATTTCTCTGTGTGCGTATACTATATACGTATACTATACACTTTGTTACTTCTACGTGTGAGTTGTATACTTATCGTATGCCTATCTATTCAAGTATAGCATATAAAAACATTTTTAATATAACTTTAAAAAAAAAATAGGATAATAAAGCTAAGAAAGTCAAACTTCATCTGAGCATGCATTCCACAACATGGGTATTGGTATGGAACCCTATCTCATGAGAGTTTTGGCTTTATGCCCAAACCGAAGACTTTATTTAGTGGATAGTGAGTAAATAGTACCTTTAAATCGCTTTTCATAGCAGTAAAGTAAATAAAATGTGACGCCAACTCCATCAAAAATGAGTAAAATGTAAATATGCTTATATCCACAAGGAATCTCTTCATCCGTACCCTCAGCTCCTCACCTTCATTCTGAAAGCTCTTCTCAAAATGTTCATAAGAAATCATCGGTCCAACATGTAAAACGGGCAAATAAAAAACGTAGCTGAACAAATTTATAAAAACTTGTCTCAAATTTTCTTGGCAATTACTTTCTCTAGATTTTACAGCTTCTTTTCTTTCAACGAAATCTAAATAATAATTGATGCATCTCAATACGCTCCACATTAAGGAATATGAGATAAGGTCTAATTGCTCTATAGGTAAGTTTTTATAATCCACAAATTCCCAGATCAAGTAGCTATGAAATACCACAAATAATAGACTCCATATCCACATTAGGATACGATTTAACCCCATCACCAAGAAGGCGTAATATATTGATGGCTGAATCAAAGTCATCGCTAGTTCTTTAGTTCCCATGGAGTATGCTATAAAAAACGTACTGGATATGATATACCAGTATTTGCATTGGACGCTGGATGTGTATTTTCTTAAAATTTCTGTCACGAAAAACTGAAATACGAGGTGAATCCACGATCTGTTTATGTAGTATTTCCAGGCATTCCATTCCAAGTCGGATACATCCTTTTCTCTGTCGAGGAAGGTCCAGCCATTTGAAATACCTCTCAACATAAAGAGATAGTAAGGATCCTTTGAAAATATTTCTGTAAACAAAAAATAAAATAAAAATGAATATCTTCACTCATGTGAACATCATAACTAATATTATGAAAGCGGAAGTAGCTCTCTCTGTCGTATGTCTGACTCTCTGTCGTCTGTCTGTCTCTCTGTTGTACGTCTGTATGTTTGTTAACTTTTCACGGCTAAAGGACTAATCCAATTGCATAGAAATTTGGCACAGAGATTCTTTAGGCAATTTTTTTACATCATCTTCACCGATTTTCATCACTATGAGGGTGTCCTAGTAGCTTATATAATAAGTGCGAAATGAAAATGTGCGAGCAAAGCGAACATGTCTGAAAGCGTAAGTGAGATAATCATCAAACGAAATAATTTGCTTCTTTAACAAAGAAGCAACTACTTTATAAACGAATAATTACTACGTAAACTTATTAATGAAAGATATAATAAGTACAGCAACGGTGCTGAAGTACTTGATGTATACAATCTTTGATAAATATAGTATATTGAAACAGACCTTTTTAGGGTTCCGTAGACAAATGGCAATTTTTTTTTCCTCAAGCCCATACGTGTGGGGTATTTATGGATAGGTCTTCAAAAATGATATGGAAGTTTCTGAGATCATTTTTTTCTAAACAGAATATTTTGCGCGAGAGACACTTCCAAAGTGGTAAAATGTGCTTTTGGTGTACTTTTTGGAGACTTCAACGAAGATTTTTTAAAAGACAATTGTATACTGTCATTCATGCAGAACGCTGGATACAGGACGTTATTACCACCTTGTCCAACTACGCGAGGAGGCACACAAATTGATAACATTTTTGGAAATATTTCTTGTCAAACTGGAATATATATTAGCTATAACAAGCCTATATGGGCTCGCATATAGTTAGATCTAAATCCCATCATTTAGGTACCTAATTATAATGTTTACTTATCAATAACTTAATTAAAAAATAATACACTATTATTAAAAACATCGATCAAAGTTACAACGAACTACAAGAACTTTTATATTATGTTACTTGCTGCTACGGAACCCTTCATGGGCGATTCCGACTCGCACTTGGCCGCTTTTTTAAAATATATTGGTGGAAATTTCACACAACACCATCTAACTCAAATTAAGAAAATATTGTACAATAAGAACTAGATGAATGATAGAATATATAACATATTTATTTTTGTAAATACGATAAGATACTTAAAAACCCAGACACAGAACAAACATCTAATGTGACATTTGGTAGGCACGCCAGTGTAATATAGGAGCCATCCTATAATACAGGTAAATAACCTAGTATAGGGGTCAGGGACTTGCACAACAATGTATGTAAATTGAGTCAAATAAAGATTTTTATATCACACAAATGTTTGTCCTGGGTGGGGATCGAACCCACAACCTACAGCGCTACAGCATTTAAGGCAGACATAAGTACTACCAACCGAGCAGCGAGTCTAGTCTATCATTTAATATTGATATCTGTGTACCAGTTTGAACTTCATAAAGTTTATATATTGCACCAAAAATCACTGACGTATAAATAATGTAATACAAAAATAATTCAAAACGATTCACCACACATTTCATTGTGGCTGTTCTATTTAATTGTCTGAAACAAAAGAATCAAGCACAAAAAACTAAGCTCCAACTTTGTTGCTCTTTTCACCGTGAAATAATGCAAATTCAGAATTTAATTTCATAATTAACGAGAACAATAAACGTTTATCGATTTTCTGTGTAGCAAGTATACTCATATATGACTTTAATTGCTACACAGAATTCACAATTCATTACGCTCTAACACTGGCATCACACGTTGAGTATTTTTGATAGTTTTCACAAAAGTTTCAAGATAATTTCATTCAATTAAGAGTTTTGGTCTCATTAGTGTATGATTGAAAAAATAGAGTGATATTATAATACGTGTTTCAGCCGTGGCGATGAAAAACGATGATACTTGGTGATGAGCAAATATAGCATATCCGTCTTCAGATTCTCAGCTATCTTTGAACCAAATCATATAACAGTCGGCTTAGCCGTTCAGTAGGGAGGGTTCAAGATAACAGACTGAGATATATATTTGCTTTTTAACCGACTTCCGAAAAGGAGGAGATTCTCAATTCAACTGTATTTTTTATGTTTGTTCAGCGTATACTTCGCCAATTGTGAATTGATTTTGATGAGTCATACTTCAGAGGTGGTCTCATAATTTTTTTATCAAAATAGAATGTACTGAACATTGGATTTTATAACAAAATAACTGGAAACTATGTCATCTAAGTAAACGAGTTGTGTGTATTTTAAATTCGGTTTTTTCAGTTTTTTTCTTAACTATAATTACGGCTATATATTAATTAAGTTAGGATTACTTACATCGAAAAATTATAAATATTGTTAATCTAATATTTCCTTGCTATTATGATTTTCTGTTTTATTCAACAAATACGATTTACCGCCATTAAAGTCCCATTTTAAAGCTAACCACAATTACTTCATTTTAAAACTACACTTTTTGTGCTTTTTTCGACCATAATTTGGTAAAAATACGTTTGTATGTTGAGTTGCTTGAAAAGTTTATATAAGCTTCGCAAGCTTGTCGAAAAGCTTGTGCCTCGAATGTTCACTTTTATATTAATTTGCCTATCTTAATGTAAAATCGAGTGTGAGGATGCACACGTGTGAACACCAGCGCCTCTAGCGTCCAGATTATGGTACCAGGCAAGACACTTGGAACCCGAACGCAATTTCCCGTAATAGCCCAGAAGCCGACCCACATAGTGTCAGAACAAGCAGTTAGCCAACTTAAAATGTAAAAAATATAATTAAAATTCAACGAGTCCACCCTCGTAAAATTTTTGAGTAAGTAAATGAAAAGGGTGCATAAAATAACTTTTCGAAAGTAGAAAAATCTTCGTGTAAATTGTATTTCTTGAGCAGTTTATATTCTGCGTTTATTGCACAGCAATCTTCACGATTTTTAATGACCAGAGTACGGGGTGTAACAATGAATTCCAGATATACATTAAGTAGCCATTGTATTCATTACTACTATTAACTACGAACCATTTTTATTTATTATCTAATCCTGAAATCATCAAAAAATCAGCTGTTTGGTATATTCAAATTATGTTTGTTGACCTTCGACAAAATATTAGAAACTGATGGTTTTTTCTCGCGATTTTGTTCCTTAAACTTGTAAGGATTATGCCATTTCATATAACCGATGCCGGTATATTTAGCTTTATAGACTTGATATTAGTGCAAGGATGTTGCTTCAAGGATGTGGTCGGTGCGCTGTAGATAAAAACGTATGGCGCTTCTTATATTACGTTTGATAAAAATACATAAGGGTAGGACGCTAGCTTGCTTGCCCCAACTGCTACTTTTCCACTGTGAACAAGCTTGTTACCGAAGTTTCCATACCGGATAATCGGACAGAATCCGGTGGCCAGCACGATTGCCTGATCAATCTTGTTTATAAACCAAATGGGGGAACTTTGGAAGCCCCCATTTTGGTTATGACTCTTTATGATCTAGGGAAGGAAGGAGGTTAATTTTAACTACCGATATTGCGTGTAAGGAGTAATTTAAACTGAAATGATAGGCTTAAACTTGCGGTATATCTGGAGCGGGCAAAGGCATCACTTCATTATTATATTACCTCATTGTTACTATTTCATAACGTTTATGTCGCCACCGGATGGGCGACCTGACTGGTGATCGTATGTTTTGGCTGGTTGCCGTCCAATTAAATAATTTTTATCATGTCCTATATGTATGCCTTCTCTGTCTCTAACTCCTGTCATCTCAATTTGTAATACCCTTTAACCCTATAATAACCTCTCCCTTCCATATAACTGCCTAACCACTGTCAAATGTGGCGTCAAACGACTTCATGGTCTTCGATGCGCCTCTCTACCCCGTAAGAGAATATAGGCATTTTATGTATATATCTATATGCCTCACTCATAGATTCTAAAAAGGTTGGTAGTCAGACGGCCTATGATCATTATCGTCCTGCCAGTTGTAAGAGGTCATCATTCCATCTCTTGGCTTGTTTTTCTATGCTGCGCTTATAGGTGCATGGTCTCCATTCGAGAATTTTTCGGCCATCAATAAAATTCTACATGGTATGTGCCCTACCCACTGCCACTGCCACTTTAACTTACTTGGTGGATTAAGGTCAATGTACTAAACATTAAATTGGATAAATTGCTATGAAAATACCGCTGCGTTTCTGTGTATATGCTGACATTTTCCGTTCGACACAATTTTAAGCTGCAGAGGAATGTCTCAGCCAAATGTATAAATCTATGTCCAAATTTAATAATTATGTCTCCTCGTTAATTTCCCCACGTACAAACAAGTACTTGACTTGCATGGCAAGTCATTCACAATGCTTTGCACTGTCTGGATCTAGCTTAAGCTGAATGACAAGCTATTCTAGTACTTAGTTGAGTTTTTAGAAACGATAATCTCAGTCTTATTTTAAGAACCACTTACATTTTCGATAAGGTTTTCGATGAATAACCTCAAACCAAACGCATTCTTGCTAGGAAAATTATCGACCAGCCTCTGAATTATTCATATTGGCTTCAGAATTGCCGCCTAATCAATTTAATTGGCAACCCTAAGCTATTAAAGTACTATTTTAAACCTTACTTCTTAGCACATAGAGTTGAAAGTGAAACCTGAAGGAAGTTGCAATAAATTTATGACGGTTGATCTATAATCTCGGAGCATATACAAAGAGGAGATGGCAGTTTTTTATTCACTTATGATTCAACGTGTTATTTTGCAATATTATTTACTACGTTTGTTTCTTATTACATGTACTTCATACATATTTGTTTGTTTAATAATGATCGTATTGGCACATGGTAGACTATAAAAAGTCATCGCGAACATAATTTTAAGGGAATTGACTAAAAAGAAGAGCAAGTGTTTCGCCTGATGCTAAGATTTTATTTTATTCACTTTTATTCACTACTCAGAACTTTGTACTACAATAAACCAAAACCTGTAAGACAATGAGCTGCGCTTATCTCTGGGAAAAATTAGATACTTACCTACTAAAATAACGTTATGTCCGGATTTTTTTTGGAACATTGTCCCTATGTC
Source organism: Lycia hirtaria (assembly GCA_947563715.1). NCBI lineage: Eukaryota > Metazoa > Arthropoda > Insecta > Lepidoptera > Geometridae > Lycia > Lycia hirtaria. Next base: position 17,385,507 of record OX387384.1, read on the forward strand.
CACCAGTGGGGGACACGGTAGTGGGGGACAACGGGAATGATCGATTAAAATTCTAATCCAGAACACGGTACGGCGTGGTACCTACTGATAAAAGTGATACTCTCAGAAGTAGTCTCTCAAAGAGACACTTTACGTTACCCAAAAACTAATGAAATTTCAATTTTAACGCTAATTAATAAACTTAATTAACAAAGGTCAATTGTTTAAAGTCTGTGCTAAAGTTCTGGCAGATAACAATGTGAGTGTGGTTTTATTTTTCTAAACTTGTATTATTTTGAATATTGATGGTGTCAAAATCGTGTTATTTTATTCGATAAATGTTTATTTAGTTACAGGCAAGTGCAATAAAGTGATGAAACATGTATTTTAATGTTGTTAACAAAACTGCGTAGAAACTTCAAGTAAAGTAAATATAACTTTATTGAGACGTGACGAATCGCGCCTAAATGATTATTCATGAAATTTAAACAAATCCTCAATTCCAATGTGTTAATAACGCGGTTAATCTATAAAAGCAAAGATACTAAGAATTAGCCGTAGCTATTGACAGTAGGTATTATAATATTATTATTACCCGACTGCGTAAGAAGGAGGGTTATGTTTTTCGAGCGTATGTATGTATGTTTCTATATGATCGCCTACAGCATAAACAGCTTGACCAATTTTGATGTGCAAGATGTCGTTGGATTCGTCTTCACACTCAGAGTGTCTAGCTATATTTTTTGTAATAATAATAATACATCTCTCGCAAAAATAAAAAAACGCGTATTTTCGTAACCTCCAACGAACTTTTTAGAAATGAAAAGTGATTTTACTAGAATTAATCTAAAGAATGCGGATTTATAATCATTTACAGCGATTTTACACATACTTAATAGCATGTCAGGCGTAACGAAATCGTAAATTAGACTGCAAAAACTGCTTTTCTGCAGTCGGGTATTTTGTTTTTCTTTCAACATAAATACTTGTATCGTACCCTGGTTCTGATTTATAGGCAACCAGTAAACGTCTTCTCCAGATTTTAGCAGCATAAAGATCCACCTTATGCCTCTTCCAGTATATTTTCCTCGCTGAATGTATTCTGACGGTGGGCAGAAGGCTCTGTTAATGGTGAATTTCGGGTACACTATTAATTTGTAATCGGCCTTTTTGCTGTTATTCAAAGCTATAGGTCAGGGTTGTAAGATTTTATGGCTAGGTTAATGCAGATTAGGTTATAATTCTCGCTTTATGAATCTGCTGGCTATTAATACAGGCCATAAGGAAATTGAGCGATTGTTTATGTTTAATGGATATTTCCATGGGATGTTGAAGATTTTGAAATGTAAATGTTTAATGTTGGATGACCAGCCACCCTCAGAATACAGAAAAATAAAGCAGCCACCATGAGATGAATAGCAGGAAAATTATGTAATATTCATTTACATTTAAGACTTTTAAAGAGACTCTTTGGCAGAAAATGAAGCACGTAGACCTGGAAAGTTGTAGACTTATTCATTATATACTGAAGATACCCAGGTATTCGCATTAGGATGCAAGCCGCTTAGTTCGAGCTGACAGCTTAACTACTATGTATGTAAGGGATACCATTATTTCCGGCTTGTCCTATTGTAGAATAAGAAAATAGAGATTAGGTCATGATTATAGAAGTTTAGTTTATCTAGTAAATACATATTCAAATGTTGATGATATTGCAAATGGCTCATGTAAATACCATTATAATATATAAATAATAAGGTATTTGAACGGGTGTCGAAAAATCACAAGTTGAGAATGTATAATTGAGATTGTGGTATATTTACACCTAGGAACGTTGTAACGAAGTGCGTGTAGATTTAATATTTCCTCAACAGTTCGCGAACATTCCACGTGTTCCGCTGAAGGGAATGAGACAGGACACGATTGTTTCATTTTATATGACATACTGACGCGCGTTACATTAGGTAAATACGCACATAGCAGTACGCGGCACAATGGGCATAAATAAATTAGAAGGGTTTTTTGGATAAAATGGTTTGTGTCTTTGTAATTCGACCGTTGTATTTTTATTTTTTTGTAACGAGATTGTTGTTTTACGATGTGGAATTGATTAAACGAACCTATGCAGATTACAATCTGTTTTATAAAAGTTATATCGTGTAAAAATGAGGAAATAACGGCTTGATGTATATACTACTGTAGTATTCTGTAGTCTTGACTGACAAAATAATGAAATAAGGACAGAAGTGCCCTCAATGCGACATGAATCCTCTAGCTAAACTGACTCTATAGTAATTTTGAGGATTCGAGAAGCTAAAGTATTCAAAATAACCATTTGAATGCTATTTATCCCAGTTCTGTAACCAAACTAAATAATGTCATCCTGATAATTGGACTTAGGGTTTAGCTATTTATCTCTTATTTTGTTCCTAAAGTGATTTGACATTCCTCAAAATACCATCATTCACATCACTGTCATTATCATGATCAACAGCCTTTTTCCAACGCTGAGTAATGATATATTTATAGTTTCTAATTTCATCATCTAGTTCTAGTCCATCCAGTTTTTTTAGATTGACCACCTTGCAGCAACATTGTATCTTTGTTAACTAGTCTTATTAGTCAATAGATGGCCATTGCTGGGCACAGAAATCTCCACAATTTGGCCGGTTTTGTGCGAATTACATCCAACTGGTTTTTATAATTTGAAGATAAATCTACTCTATTAAAAAGTTGTCCATGCAGCGTCTAGTATATACAAGTATGTGGTTACTACCTGAGGAATTTCCAGCCCTACTGGCTATCAGCTCCATGTATAATTTAATTCGATGAATAAATACCACATAGTTTTATATCATATAGTTTTTTTAACATATAGTTTAGTTATTCATTAAGCTAAGATGACCATATTTATTTCTTGTATATAGCTCCATTTCTGATTCGATTGTTTGGTAAAATTTTCATCATAGCCATCTTCCGTTGAGTTTAATTAAAAAAAGGAGCGAAGCGAACAAGTATCCCTACATCAAGTGGCAACATTTCCTTTCGTCTTTGTTGAATGTTAGTTGTTACTTGTGCACAGGACTGTACTTGTGCACAGACTGTACTTGTGCACTTCGAACCATTTTTTACAAAATTTGTCAAACAGGTTTACAATTGTATAGATAATATGTTTTTTTTATCGTCCGAGACTGTTAGCAAAGTTTGGTTACAAAATTTGAGCAAAATTGGTTAAAAAACGTCATTAAATCTTGGGAAATTTGCAAGATAAGGACATTATTTTCTAGCCAATTTTGATATTACTATTTGATAGAAACATTCGTCACTCAATTTTTAACGAGAACTTCGAATATGAGTAGTAGAGATATATTGAGTTCTACTGTTCGTAGAACGTCTAGTTTGCACCTTTATTGCCTACTTTTTTACATGAACGGATGTGCTTACGTTTGACTTTGTCTCATTAATGTGAAACCTTTAAAGAAATTTCTATTCACTCTTCATTTATTGTATTCTTGTTTCAACCCTTATTCACACTTAATAGTGTTTATTGAATGTAAATAATGGTTGGAATAAGAACCAATTGAAAAAATCAACTCGAACCTAGAATATAACTGAGACAAAACTTCTGCTATTAAAATAGAGGCTGTTCAAAAGTCTAACGCCACTTCGACGGACTCGTTACTTTAACAAACTTAAAACTTTCAACCTTGTTATACGAAAACCGGACTTCGTACTTGCGCAATAGGATCTACGTGGGCGGCCCGGGAAACTTTGTAATTTTGTTACAGTATGTTTTCTATAGAATGAATGGTTGAATGCGAAGTAAATGCGAAAGTACTTGAGAGTTGTTATGCTGCATTTTGCGATGTAGGGATTGAGTTAGTATTTTTTCTGCAGTGAATTGAGTATTCAGAGCGAGCTTGGACGGGAATAGGTAACTAACTGAAAATGTCGCTTTGGAGAGTTTTGTTTGGAGTGGCTCATCCACGAAAAAAATGTGCAATTTTAATGTTCTTTCGTGAGTGTTATGAAATAATAATATTCTTTGTGTTGAACGATTTATTTTCATTTTGATATCTTCATATACTTAGTAGTTATATGCACCTACGGTATAAGTGAGTGTCATTTCGTTTGTCTACTGGCTTACATCTACTGATGAAATGATGATAATGACAACAGAAACAGGCGGAAATCAAAAAAACTTTACATAATGTGTGTCTTGTTGTTTTCTCTTTTTGTAATTTTTGCACTTCAAAGCTGATTCAATTCAAATATTGCAAATAATATTTCATCATCTCAGCCACAAGAAGTCCACTGCTGGACATAGGCCTCCCCCATAGATTTCCAAAAAGACAGGTTGGAGGCGTCCAGCATCCAGCGTCTTCCTGCCTCTCGTTTGATATCTTCTATCCACCTTGTGGTTGGTCTTCCTACGCTGCGCTTGCCGGTTCGTGGTCTCCATTCGAGAACTTTTCGGCCCCATCGGCCGTCAGTTCTATGTATTATGTGCCCTGCCCACTGCCACTTTAACTTGCCAATCCGCTACGCTACGTCGGTGACTTTGTACGTCTACGGATATCTTCGTTTCTGATACGATCTCGAAGAGAGTCTGAGGCCGAGCATAGCCCTGTCCATAGCTCGTTGCGTGACTATGAGCTTACTTATAATCCTTTTTTATATAAATAATATTTACATACACCATATTAGGATATTTTTGTATTTTTTTTTTGTTCTAAAGAAGAAAAAAAAACAAGACGCGTTTTTATGTTTTTTATTGAATTCATTGTATCGTGTAAGCGGCCCCTAGTCTGGCGTCATGAGACGTATAGATGCTCTCAGGTGATTGTGCCGCTCCATCACTCCATCACCGCGCGCTGTCTGCTGACAGATCATCTGTCTCCCGGCGTCTCATCCGAGAAGTTTCTGGACTCCTCTCATACAGCAAGAACTTTGTAAGATTGTTGTTCGCGTTCTAGGCTATTACACTCGTGTACTCGTACATTTAACAATGAAATCATTATAGCAAACTTATTGTTTCAACATACATAAAATCAATTATATTACAACATAGAGTAAAGATCATGAAGCCGTTTGACGCCACAGAGATTCGAGGATTAGATGGAAATAAGAGGGTATTAGAGAGTAAGGCGGCGCGCGGCGGTCGCTTTGACCCGCCGCCCGCGGCGTGCGGCGGCCCGTCTCGCCCGCAGCGTCTATGCTATGGTCGGGAATGTTCGGCAGCGGTCGCGCTGACATCAGAAATGAAATTATAAGTTACTAAAGATTATTTTCTTTACTTGAATCTTGTTAAACAATATTTTCTATAATTTGGGTAGCCTGTAATATTAGAAGCTTAAGTTTATGAATAGCTACACCCAGTACATAAATAACACTCCTTCGGCAGTCAGGTAAAATAGCTTAAAAGCCATAGAATATATTTTACAAACATAAATACTTATGCAATACTTTCTGCATACACATACTACAAACTCATCACCCTCCTCCTGGAACAGTTGGGTAAGAATTATGACTATTGATGCCAGATAATATCTATCTTATTACTAAAATGAAAGACGTAAACATCAAACAATAATCTTCAAAAATTAAAACAAAAATCACTTCGGCTTCTGTATCTGTTTTCTTTAAAAGCCCGAAAAATCAATGAAGCAGAAGTCTGAATTAGCAACTTCGAGGTTTCCATAAATAGGGACCTTTGAACAATCAGAGGTAAGCTTCATTAGTCCCTTTTTTATGCCCTTCAAAACGTTTCCAACAAATTGGAATTGATTTTATGAAACGTTGGAGACTTTCTTTATGAATTTTATTTCATTTCAAGTCAAGATTGAAAGTTGGAAATGTCTCTAAATGAAATGCCTAATTAGCGTTGGCCTTAGGTAGAAACAGCTATACCTATCAATAATAATGAATACGACTATGCTACAGATAAAAAAATTAGCTTCGCCGTGTCAGCTATAATAATTATGAATTTCCCGACAAACATGCAAGAGTTATTGCGTAAAACCCAGCGATAAGATCAGAACCATCAGTGTTATATCTAGGGGAAATGACAAGGTCTTAAAGTTCTAAGAACTGTCCGCGGCTAATTACACTCCAAAATGCTTATTTGCCAAATTATCTAAAGAAGCGCTGTGTCAGAGCAGGCCTTGTCCACAATCCTGACTGGGATGCTAGTTGGTTGTTATATTAATTAAGCATATTTGCATTTTGAATTCCGACTAAAACGCGTATTGGTTCCTATAAGTTCAATAAACACATCTGTTTCTGGGTCTGGGTGAATACAACACTTGCAGAATTGACGTAAAGCGATGATATGCCTTAAATATTTGAAATGTTAAATATCGTAAATTTATTGTACCCTCGTTTGTTTTGAACAACTTAAAAAAAAAAGTAATGATAACGTGGATACGATAAGGACCAACTGGACGCGGTTGAAACCAGTTTCTCATAACAAGTATCTATATTTAAAAAAAAAAAACAAATTACCCGACTGCACAAAGCTGTATTTGCCGTCTGATTTTACGATTTCGTTACGCTTGATACGCCGTTGATTGTACGTTTTTTATGGCATGTATGGTAGGTATGCGTAAACTCGCCGTAAAAGATTATAAATGCGCATTCTTTGAATAATTCTAGTAAAATCACCAGTTTATTATGAAAAAGTTCGTTGGAAGTTACAAAAAAAAGTTTTTATTTTTATTTTTGCGAGAGATGTATTATTATTATTACAAGAAATATAGTCACCTCCCACATCAGAATTCATCAAGCTGTTTAGGCTGTAGGCGATCATATAGAAACATATATGCACACATACATGAATAGAAACATACATACAAACACTCGAAAAACATAGCCCTCTTTCTTACATAGTCGGTTAAAAAATAAAGCTCTACTTGCTGTATAAATCTATTCAATCAATTACGTTTGATTCATAAGTTTCATATTCCAACCTTAAATAACAAAATATTTCAGTATGTTCAAATCTCTTTCCACAAATGTTTCCCAAATCTATAATTGAACATCGTTTTTTTTTTTTTTTTTAAGAAGGAACGCAATTTTTTTTTAAATAAAAGTATTTTCCATCCCTATTTATAGATAATACTAATTTCCACAGACTGAGAATATTTAAGTAGTTGTTTTTAATGACATTATATTATGCTATTAATGACGTCATACAAGTGGCGGGAAGACACTGGATTCAAGCAGCTTCCAATCGGTCTTTTAGTACATCAATGCGGGAGGCCTATGTCCAGCAGTGGATTTCTTATTGCTTAGTTGATAATGTTGATGATGATAAAATTGATAACATTTTATACAAACGAGACGCTATAGTACGGTTGTCTGGAAGATATCGCTTTTAGCGATAAGATCACTGTTGTCACACTCGTTTTGTAACATGTTCTATAGATTTTGTATTAGTTTATTTTAGTTTCGTTTATCAATCTACATATCAATCGTATGGAGTTTGTATCAAGTATACGTAATAAGTATTTGTCATTATCATGGTTGGCTGACCTCATAGTTCAGTTGGTAGGGCGTGTGCCTTCTAAATTAGGTTGTGAGTTCGATTCACATTGATGAGTATGAATATTTACTCTGTGTTTGGGTGTTTCATGTATCCTGAATATCTTTAAAAAAAAGTATAATGGTTCCCATAGCTAAGCATAAGCTTTATTTAGTTTCTGCTAGACGACGCCGTGTTAAATAAGGCAACCTATCGTGATCTTACCACAATATGTCCAGTGCTTGGATTCTTGCGCCCCGGAAGCGCCATTTTGCAACTTGTATGAGGTAGATACATTATCTTCTTTTGAAGTTTTCAACCCTATTACACATCAACCTTATGACGTCTCTTTTTGCGCCGCTGTATCATCTACCTACATAACACAGATCGACAGAGCATACGTACGTTTGCATATCTTTCCCGTTGTCTGTTGTATTATTAGACAGTGTCCCTTTGAAAGGGCCCTTACGTCCCCTGTCCGCGTCGCTCGCAGCCCTTCCACTGTGGAGTACGATTGTTTGAACCGAGGAATGCGTTACCTTCACACTTGGGAACATGTCACGGGTATGTTGCAGGAGGTACACGATATAATATTATGACCATTGCTGTATTCCTAGTAACGACAATAAATATCATTCAATACAGGTACCGATTAACATCAGGCGAGTTGGCGGTCAAGCGCAAACCTATTTCTTTCCACATAAAAACAAAAAAAAACACATTCCTAGTTACAGAGTCATTTGCATAAGTATGAATATAGTGTTACGGCCTTATCGGAAATTGTTACTTAACTTTAACCAATGCTTAACAAATTTTGTCAACTTCTCGCTGAGATTTAATGACACTTGCGGAAAGAAGAAGGAGAATTTAAGACATTGTTAAAGTTAAGTACCGTTTATCAGTAAGACCGTTAGATTATAGCTCAACTCTTCATTGTAAATACCTTAAAATTGATAACGAAGGACAGTCATCATAACAATAAGTGTAACGTCGACAGTCTTATGGGCTAAAAGTGATTTCTTCCAGGCAACCATGTGGGTTAAATGTTTGATATATTTCGAAACCATAAAGCTCTAACCGAGTGGTAAATATGTGCTGGAAACGTTTGGTAAACAGTTCTGAACATTAATTTCAAACACGAGCAAAACAGTCGCGACAAAGGTTCAGAAAACTCTGTTAAAAGGAGAAGAAGTTGCTAGAAGGTCATCTGTCGGACGATTTTGATACTTGTTTGAAACAATTGATAGGTAAATAAGAATATCGTTTATGAGCGGTATAAGTACTTACGTATCTCGCAAGCATAAACTTTTTGTACCAATGCTCGTTGCAAAAAGCTGTACTTGCGAGGTCTACTGTTCGTAGAACTACTAGTTTTAACCAACCGTATTTTAATGAAGATAAAATTAAGATTAGATATTGTTACTTGAATAAAGATAACAAAACTCCAGTTTTCACAACACTCCTGTAACACAATTCTCGTGCGTTTGCTTGGTATGATGAAAGGATTTCTTTTGTAAACATGAGTTAGAGTTACCATGTTGTGTCAACTCCATTAATGTTGTATCCGTGCAGTGTCTGTCACTAGCTGAACTGTCGTTCAATTGGAAATAATAACGATTTGTAGTTGGTATTCTATAAATATTCTATAATATGGTAGTTCAACTTCAGTGCTATATTTATGCCCTAATTTATTTTTCGAGATTTTAAGACAGGTTTTTTAAGAATAACTGATACATTTGATACTATGATGTTTAGTTTATGGTTTTTGTTACATGTAAAATATATTTAAATCAGCATTTTTTATAATAATTATTCGAATACCACCTATATATAACAATAGACAACCAAAACGTAGGTACGAGTATATTTTTTATTGTTTGAGAGACATAATATAAAAATGCAATCTATGAAATTTGAATGAAAATAAATTAAACGGCCAATGAAATGGGCCCATTTGGATTGTAAACTCATAATATACCCACAAATACACATACACTCGAAAAACTTAACCTTCCTTCTTGTGTAATCAGGTAAAAATGTATCTTTCCCAATATAATCTGCATTCAGCCCAAGATCGTATTTTTATCAAGAGGGTGCGCTCTTAAGAAGCTTATGCCGTACCATACTAGGGTGTTAGCAGAGACGCCAGTAAGCACACAGTAAGGTAGGCATAGTACTTACACAAAGCAAGTTCCGGCATTCAGGGCTTCTGGGAACCGGAGCACGTGCTGAGAATGCAAGATTGTTTCACGGAATGCATTTACACAGTAGCGAGCTCCTGATCAAGAGAATTAATAGTTTATTTGTTGAATTGCGCGTTACTTTGCCGAAACTATTATTTAAAACGTAAAACTAACTTATGACACACACACGAATGGAATTCATTGCCGCGTTCTCTGTTTCCTGAGAAAAAACAACAGAAATTTCTATTTGTTCTCATGTTTTCGTGCAGGTATGTGTGAACGAGGACAAAGACAATGCCAAGATACGGGATCCGAGCATCGGAGTGAGTAAAATACGAATTATTATTATGAGAGGCTAAGGAAGCTACATTCAGATTCTTTATTTGAATATTGAAAGTAAATTTGATCAGGACATGTTGTACAATATATTTTTGCAGGCGTTATGATAAAAACATTTCTTACAATAGTTCACTTGCGCTAATCCACAGTGTTGACGAAGGTTTTTATGGCATCTAGAGTGAAATAAGAACTGGCACTCAAGCACCAGTATACCAGTCTCCATTATGGGCTCGGGAACTGTTTTTTTTTAAGATGAAGGTGGCAGGCAACCAGCAGAGTATTAGAGTACTTTGGTTTCCGTTTTTCTTCGCCAAAAGTACAAGCTTACTGTGGGCACAGAAATCAAACACACTAGCAGTGCTATATAATCTGTAAAATAATCTCTGAAATCTACTAGTTGAGCCCTGCGGTTCCACCCGCGTAGTAATGAAAAACGGTCATGATGGTTATGACAAAATCCAGTACATGTCCATCTTCATTTGTAGATATACTCTTTTTTTTTACAAACACTATGTTAACTTTAAACCAACCCAATAGCGTAATCTAGTAAAGCAATCGGGCATTTGTTATTCTCCGAGTTGAGTTACAAAAACTGCGGCATTTCGCTGAAAAATAACGTCATTGAAATAAACTGTAGCGTATGTTACTCAGATATTATCTAACTTGCGATTATAGAAAAAAAAAAATGAAATCGGTTCAATGATTTCAGAGATAACCTAAAACGAACACACTTCCAATCTTACAAAATTACAATATATTCCTCTTTATGACATAATTATAATCTTTGATAAAGTATCAACATGTTATTGTATGATTAGTAAAAAAATCCACTTATTTGATGTCGACGAATGGCTCTCGATAAATTTCATGCAGCTATTTGATATATCCCTATGTAGACAACGCGCGTTCTTTCAACGCATTTACATACTGGGTCACTCTTTGATGTCTCACTTATTTCGGCCGTATACAAATTTCAGGGAAGGGGTACTTTTAGAATTTTGCGGACACTGTGGCGAAATAATCAGGTTAGAGCAACGATTCAAAGTAAATACTTCACTTTGTATCGTACGAATCTGTTAGAATTACATACTGTAACGTGTAACTGACTAGTCATTTCAGTTCTTTATGTTTGTTCATGTGTGTTGGTCTTGATTAGTAATTTATACAAAATACAAATACAAAAAATACATTTATTTGAACACATTATGAAAATACGAAATATGATAATACATTTTATTAACCGATGTTGTGGTCCAAGATAGAACATGTTAAGGTAGACGCACTGTTACATATAGGGCCATTTACCCCTATTTTTCCATTCTTTCTCTCTCCTGTACCTCCCCTTATGTCCGATATCTACTTACATCAAATCTCTTGGATTTCACATTAAGATTCCGCGACAGTTTTATGTCTTTCCTTCAGCGAAGTCATGAAAGTCCAGAACAAACCAGTTAATTATCCATTGTTTCGTCAGAGTCTATAAATACCCCTCTGACCTCTATTTCCAGTCAGTCTGTTCTCACCCGTCGTACTCGTCGTCTCTTCATCAGCAACCCTTCAGCCGTAACGCTGGAGTCGCGCTAAGTCTATTTATCTCTTCATCAGCAAACCTTCAGCCGTAACGCTGGAGTCGCGCTAAGTTTAAGTTCTTATTCGTCGTGTCTACATCATCATCCTTCAGCCATAACGCTGGGGCCGTGTTAATTCAAGTTTTCTAATATATTTATCAACCGCGAAGTGTTAAGTGAAATAACTAATCCATCAGGAATATTAAACTCCAGAAGCCCAAGTTAAACTATTTATTTGTGTAACTGTGTTAATCGTGTAATTAAGTAAAAGCATTTAAAGATATTTAAAGTGTTTCCTTACACCCAGAACCGTCAATCCCGAACTACAGGACCAACTCACAAGTCATCTACCGCTCTCTTTAATCCTGTAACAGCACGTTGACTGTATTGAATTTTACGTATGTATTTAAATAAATATGTGAAAATAAAAAAAACACAAATTCAGGGGAGACTTCCTGAAACTATCAATTTAAATAAATTTTTTCGGTGCCAACTTTAGGTACTCATAGATTAACAAGGCGCTTGGCCTATTTTCTAGTAGGAAATTTGTTACTCATATAATATATTGTATTTGCGTAAGTTTGAGAATAAAGTAATACCTACAGTTGGTGGTTGTAGAGTTCCTAATTACATATTTGTCTTGCCACTGTTGAGTTATTTAGGGGAATACCGGCTAATGTGCCTCGAGGTACTTGTTGATTTATGTTACTTGTAGTTTAGTTCGCGTTTGTAGTGGAAATAGTAAGTAGCAGTATTCCAACTACGTATTTTAAAATGACAAGGGAGTGAAATGGTACTTTACGGAGAAAGAGTTAGAATACAAACTTGCGAAGGATTTATCGTGCAGCAAAAGATTACTCCCGAATAGAGCAGTTGATAATTGAGAATGAACATTGAGAAGAAAGTGATTTATAAAACCTTAGTCTTATTTCAAGAGATCTATCCATCGATATCCTACACGATGGGGGGTGAACAAATCATCCGTTCTTTATTTGTATGAAGTGCCTGAAATTTGTTTATGTAGAGGTGATAGTCTCATATAAATTGACTGTAACATACTGACAGATGACAGACAGACGGACATAACGAATTTGAAGGACCCGTCCTCGTGATTACCACGGAACTCTAAAAATGACTTTCCTTTAGGGTGTATCAAAAACCCAATTTGGTCTCGTCCTCCTAGTGTCATCCACTGTGGTGCCATCGATTTCAACTGACCAACTGTAGATTTGCTAAATGCCTTCTCGATTGCATCAGTATTTCATTCAAATAAAATGTCATCCCTAATCAATTTGAATTTTCTGATCCATTTAAAAGTTCCATGCTGGATAGTATGTTTCTGTGACTACTTAGCTATTCAATGTTAGAATTCATTAGCTAGATGACGACCTTAGCCACCTAGACGAAGATCACAGAACCGTAGGCACAATAGTTACCTCGACTAATCTCGAGCGCGGCAGAATCAGGTTCTTGGTTGGTTCATTCCTATTCATTGCTTGTTGGCTGCGAATTAGTTCAACTATTTGTGTTAATTTCCTTCTAGTGAAGAGGAAAATTGTGGATGGAAATAATTAAGGAGTGTTATATAGATATGACAATATTACTCGTACTATATTATTATATAACTTGTGATGAGAATGTCATTGTATAAATAAATAAATAAACAGGCTTACGATTGTTAATCGAATTCAAAACAGTAGATTTTATCTCTTTAAATGAGCCTAAGTTTTCTTTTCAGATCTTTCATAACTTTCTTCTCAGGTCTGATGCGTGCGAGGAATAGTGCGAAGGTGTAAGAATTGCCGCCCCCCCCCCCCCCCCCCCTCAAGGGACTAGAACCCACCTCAAAAAATAAAATAAAAATTGGACTACGTGATTACTTGGAACACCACTTTGGTTTACTGTGATCTTTACAGTAAAATAATCAGAACTTAAAATATGATTAATATAGATCCTAGATATTACTAACACTCATGAATAAAATGTCAAATTACATCTCGCCCAAAACAAAGTACAACCCTCTTTACTGACTAAGTAGAAAATACTGACTAGGTGATATCCATTAGTTAGCGCCTGACTTCAAAAGTGTATAATTATGATGACTCAAAAATTAATCAAACCAGCGCCAGCTGTTCACAGCCAGCAGTATGCTGAGCTGGAACCGATTTGTGGCGGACACAGTTTTTCTTGTTTATTTATTTTTGTATATTCTATGTATTTTTGGTGTTGTGTCTTCCACAAATAAATTTATGTCTATGTCTATGTCTACTATCCATTTACAAATACAAATTTTTATGCCCTCTCAACTGAACTGTCGCCATAATTTATTAAGTGCCGGTTTTTAACACGGAGGTCAGATTAATGACACTGTCTTATTACTTTACCATTGAAGTTACGTACTTATACCATAGAATCAGTTAATCTTGTCCTAATACCGTTTCCAAGATTTTGCAGTCCATTCGCCGCCGCCAGCGCGAGTACAAATACCGGGCGAACCTAAAAAGTAAAAAAAAAACAAGCTCAAACGAAAATAACGCTAAAATGGTTCAGCGTTTCCACATTTTCAGTTGTTTTCTCTGCGGATCACATTTTACGTTTTTTTGTAAACGTGGTGGCCTAATTTCTGTGATGCCTGAACAGAACAGGCCTAATTAGGGCTTGGATATTTGCTTGGAGGCTGAATTGGAATATTCTGTTTTAAAATACTTGAAAGTATTTTAAGCATTCATATAAACATGAGATCCGTAGACGTACAAAAGTCACTGACATCGACAGCGGATTAGCAGGTTGAAGTGGCAGTGCGTAGGGCACATATCACGAAGAACTGATGGCCGAAAAGTTCTCGAGTGGAGACCACGCACCGGCAAGCGCAGCGTAGGAAGACCAGCCACGAGATGGGCATATGATTTTATAATAGTGTCGGGAAGACACTGGATGCAAGCCGCGCGCAATCGGTCTTTTTGGAAATCCATGGGGGAAGCCTACGTCTAGCAGTGGACTTCTTAAGCCTGATATTATGATGATGATCACGAAAGATCTTGAATGGACGTGTCGATAGACACCCCATTTTCCAGATTCATTTCAGTAAAATAAATAGATACATATGTTTACAGACAGTGACAATAATTCATAGTAAAAAGGTTGCAGTACTGATGATACTAGCTATTCTCTGTGGTTTCGAACGTTGTGATGAAAAATGCTAACGATGATAAGTAAAATTCTATATCTATATCTAGTATACCTACGTCTAAATATGAATCACAATCGATCCATTCTGCTGTTAATCGTGATAAAGGTACAGTACATGATATAGGTCAGACAAAGAAAACATTTTCGTTTTTATTATTGCAAAGTTTTATTTAAATTAAAAGTTACTCTTTGAAGTGTACAGATAAATTCACCGTTGCCAAATTCACGTAGCATGAAATTCATAATAAACATAGTTTTGTGAGAAAGGGCCATGAAAGGGCGAAAACGTGGTTAACTTTAAAATTTAAAACAAACTCCAAACATTACGCGGACAATGCCATCCGAAATATTCAAATAGACCGTCTACACTATACTGCATTGCGTTTGTGAGCTTCTCTTTTTGTAAATGGAGGGATTGCGTTTGATCCTATCTACAAGTTTTACTCGTTATATATATATATTGTTTTATGTTATGTAGGTCTGCGATAGTTAATGTGTAGTGTGGGTCGGGCCGCCCAGAGACACTATGGAGTGACGATATACGGAAGGCAGCAGGCATTTTAGGAAACTGAGAGCTGAGTGAGTGAGTGAGAGGGTTAGTGAGTTCATTGGGAGATTATTGATTGATTGGGTTCATCTAGCGACAGACATCAATTGTAGTCGATTGACTAGCTTATCAACCATAACAAATATACAAAAATAACCTACTTCTCTACACCACCTCTCAAAAATATATTTAATTTGGTGCTAAAAATACCATCCACAATTTATTTAACATTTCACCTAATTATTTATTAAAAGCAATAACTTTAACATAATCAGCAACTAAGTACCTAAATAAAGTCCCAAGAGACAAGACTGAGTGCAAACCAAGTTGTATCCAAAGTTGGTTGAATTAGGCAACATCAATTTTCTAAAACAAGCTATTCACATTGCATTAAAATTGCGATTGTGGCGCCATTCTGAATGGACAAATAACTTAGTGGCTGAAAATGGGATCTCTGAGACACATTAGGCGATTGCTTAGTTGAAATTCGGAGCTCGTCGGCTGTATATAGTGACACCCGATTTGCATCCAGTCTGTCCGTTCACTTTGTATCTGTATTAACTTAATTAAGTATCATTAAAGTTAACGTCTGAAGAGAATTAAGGCGCTTTTTCATTGCTAGACGCGTACACGTCACGTGTATTGTGCGAAAATGTTTTTTTTTACTTATTTAATTTTGACAAAAAACACGACGTATTAGCCTGAAAAATTTGCTAAATTGTGAAATTAAGGTACTAATTTTACCTTATACAATGTTTAGTGACATCTAACTAATTTAACTTTTCACCCGGATTGTAATAATAAATGAATCAACATTACACTCATCAAAATCTGTTAAATAGTTCAGGCGCAGCTGGAATATAACTGATAATAAATCTACATAGACCGATAAAATGATAAACCTTCCTTTTGCCTTTGTCGTAGTCGGTTAAAAAAACCCTTTGATCACCAACCCCGCTTTATAAACGCAAAAGCAAACTTCATCAAAGAGAGCTAAACGTAAAATTGGCAAAACGTTAACCACTTTCGTAAGAAAAAAATTAAAAGAATTACGAAAGGCACGAAAGAAAGAAAAAAGTTAGTAAAAAAGGAAGTGTAACTTTCTCGGTTGAGCGGACGTGCATCCAATTTACGGTAAATGTACGGAAACCGTAACCGTGCCGTAACGTAACCGTGCCGCGCCGAAACCGTGCGAGTTTAATATTACGCTCGATAATATTTCCAGCATTATAAGGGGTTTACCGTTATACAAACCCAATGACCTGAAAAAGTCGAGGAAAGCCAGCTGAATAGTTTCTTTACGGTTTTTTTTGTTAGAGGATTTCGAAGGCTTTTATAATTTTCTGTTCAACGTAGAAAGGAGAGTATATTTTAATGAATTACAGCAGACGTAATTCCGTTTTAATTTTCACGTAAGTTTAACGATAAACGTTAGACAAATTGTTAATTGAAAATATAGTTTATAAACAATGTACTGATATTATGGGTATAACTATTATATGTATATATCGCTTCGCTCGGTCCTACCCTCAAGTCAATAAGTTGAATTTTGTTTCATCATTAGCAAGTCTTAACTGGGAGGAAATCGAGAAGAAATTTTCAACTTCCTCAGACGATCTAGCCGAAGCTATAATGAATATATTACAAAATAAAAATGAAATATGTTTTCCAATAACACGTAAGAACAAAACTAGAAGGAGAATTGTATGGGCGACGCAGGAAATTATTGACTTGAATGACTTGTTAATAGACATGAATAATTTGAAATTAAAATTACCTTATAATAACGAATTAGAATTAAAAATCTGTGAATTTCAAAACAAATATGACGGACTGCTAAAAATTGAAAAAAGCAATTATTATAGTAACATAATTAATAATTCTGACAGTATCATAAAATCGATGTGGGACGTTGTTAATTCCGAAACTGGTAGGACTAGGAAACATATGGAATTTATTGACATACTGAAGCGGCCTGACGGCTCTAAATTTTCGACCAAATCGGAAGTTCTTGACGCTGTGAACGAGCATTACTCGAGTGTGGCGAGGTTGTCGGGTGCACCCGCTGCTGATGTCGCCGCTGCGCAGCGCGCACTGAGCGCGGCGCGTCCGCCCGCCGACCGCTCACTTAGATTGAAGCCGTTCACAGCGAGCGAGGTCTTTCAAATAATATCATATGGTATAGCGCGTAAGAGAACAAAAGACTTGTATGAAATTTCTGCTTCCATACTACATATTGCAGCGGAGCCGATGTCACCTATTCTGTCGTGCCTCTATAATAAGTGTTGCCGGGAAGGAAAATACCCAACCGCATTAAAAAATGTTAAAATATTTCCTTTGTACAAAGGTAAAGGTAAGATAGAAGAGATTAATAGCTATCGACCCGTGTCTATTATCCCGACAGTAGCTAAAATCTTCGAGTATGGCTTAAGCTCTCGGTTGACGCAGTTTTTAAACGACTGTGAAGCACTGAGCGATAGACAGTATGCTTACCGGAAAGGTATGTCGACGACGTCGCTGGCTAGAGTTGTGGTCCGACGAATTTTCGCAGCTCGTGAAAGCCAACAGCAGGTCGCGGTTATTTTTTGCGACCTTTCTAGAGCATTTGACGTGGCAGACCACGACGTACTGGCGGCGAAGATGAAGCACTACGGTATCGATGCTGCGGCATTGAGATTACTCACAAGCTTCATGTCAAATCGATGTCAGGTCGTCGTGGGGGATGGAGGCAGGGCGAGATCCCGGCCTCAAAGGACCGTTATTGGAGTCGCGCAAGGATCCTCGCTCTCCAACATTATGTTCTCCCTCCTCCTCAACGACTTGCCGGAGAGCACGAAGGATGGTCATGTCTTCATGTACGCGGACGATGTCGCGGCTGTCGTCACCGCGCCAACCGTGGACCAACTCGAATTGAAGCTTAATATAGTGGCGAGCGACCTCAGCGAGTGGTTCCGAATTAATGGACTAATGCTAAATGTCAATAAAACCCATTTTATACATTTTAATCTAGCGGGACGCGCCCACCGACAACTTAAGGTGGAAATTGGTGGCGTTGAGATGGACCAAGTGAAATCAACCACATTTCTGGGTTTTCATCTTGATAGCGCCTTAACATGGGAAGAACATATAGATAGACTATGTGGGAAGATAGGCGGTGCCTGCTATGCTCTCTGGCGTGTGGCTGGGGTTCTACCGTACCCCATGGTTCGACAATGCTACTTTGCAACTGTGAATTCGCTGCTCCAGTACGGCATCGAGCTCTGGGGACGCGCCGCTGATTGGGGGCGCGTATTCAGAATGCAGAAAAGAGCCGTACGAGCTATAGTGCGAGTGAAACAAGACGAGTCTGCCCTACCGTACTTCCGTTCCATGGGGATACTCACCCTACCAAGCCTGTTCTGGTTACAAGCAGCCATGTACGCCAGAGACAACCCCGGTGAATACTCACACATTGGTGACAAACGACCGGCCGACGCGTCACGCCACGCTCACCGGCTGCGCGCTGTACCTTGTCGACTGGCTAAAGCTAGTAAGCAGGTACATGTAAATGCCCCGCTAGTCACAAATAGGCTTCCTATTGAAGTGCTGGATGCGCCCTCTATTGGATCGTTTAAAAGAAAATTGAAGCAGTGGCTTATCGAGCAGGCTTTTTATACATTTGATGAGATGAATAAAATAAAGCAAACAAAATGACATGTACTGTTATAGATAGATTGTAATGAACATTCATTACTATTTAATTTTTATTACATTTTTTATTCTGACATTGTGATTATTTTGTAAATAATCGAACCATTATTTCATCTGACATTGTTATTATTTTGTATTTTATTTTGATTATTATTTGACTAGATTCTATTATTCTTTTGTATGTTAAATTAGCTATTGTTTATTTTTGATGTTAAATTATTTTGTGTTTAACTGAATTACTGTACTTTGACATGTATCTTCTTAGATATAATAAATAAACTATGAACTATGAACTATAAACTATAAATTAAATTAATTAAAGGTGTTTTTGTATAAATACGAATCATTACTAAGAGAATCGCATAAAGGTATACCAACACCCTTATTTTCAAGGCAATCCCCGCAACGTCACGGAGGCGTCAGGAATCAACCGCAAAGCAATGTTGAATAAAAAACACCATCACTTTACCATGGTTTTATTGAGTAACAATAAACAACATTCCAAAGTAAGAAATATACATACTTACTCAATGCCAATGCGATTACTGCGGGGTTACCAAGAAACGTAGGCAAATAGTCTTTCCACCATTTTATCCACATTTCAGAGGAAATAAAGTTTATACTGACATTGACAACTGACAATAATGATAACTGATAACAATGTGGATAAAAACGGTTTATCTACCTTCCATGCTAGGCCTGCTCTGTTGTATGCCGGTTTTGTCTTCTATTATTTCTAATACGAAGCGGCATCGTTTCGTGGTGGATATTTCAGCAGGCTTAAACAAGTAGCAAACGTTTACCTAAGTATATTTCGGAAACTATGACGTACTGTCACGTGACATTTCGTTAGCTAATGTCAATCCCATACATTTAGTTTTCTACTGGCGTTCACGAAATTAGAATGCCACTTGTCAAACCTCACAGACATCCAAATGAAACGCTTTAGCATATTTATTGTACAGCCCCCGAATTTGTACAATACGCTGCCTGAATAGTAGAACTTGCAATGATGTATAATATAATTTAGGCATTTCTAAAACACTAGATAGTATATAGGTTTCCCCTAGACAAACAATCTAACTGGTATTTGACACTCTGCTACTCCACAACTTCCGTAAGGAACAATAAGCGTGATTGTAAGCATGCTTGTAAACGACAATGTCGTTTAATAACAGGCTATTTGTTGTGTTTGCAAATGAAATAAAAGTATACACACACAAACGTACCTACTATGTTAATACTTATCCAAAGTGATGTTTCTTCCATTTCTGTATATATTTTTGCCCATGCAAATTAAATTCAGCATCCCATTCTATGGACCCATCTGCAGGGGCGCGCCACAGAATACTAAGTAGTGTAATCAACGAACTTGACCTTCTCTTGAAGGTGGCTGAAGTAGTTAAAGGTTGACGGCACTTTATTAGGGTAGCTAGGAGAGTGCACATCATGTGTTTACTAAGTATTTAGATATGGAAAGAAAAAAAAAAAAAAAAACGTAAAATGTAATGTTACCAACATTATTGGCAAATTTCTAAAATATATTACCCTCACTGATCGTTGGGATAATAAATAAAACCGGCCAAGTGAGAGTCGGACTCGTGCTCGAAGGGTTCCGTACCATTATCTATAAAAACGGCAAAAAATCACGTTTGTTGTATGGGAGCCCCCCTTAAATATTAATTTAATTTAATTCTTTATTTTTAAAGTGAATAATATAACTCAATATTTTGTGAATATTTCAAGCGTCTACCTGTTGCCGTTATCAATATCGAGCAAAAAGGAAAAAAAAAACACGTTTGTTGTATGAGAGCCCCCTTAAATTTTTATTTTATTCTGTTTTTTAGTATTTATTGTTATAGCGGCAACAGAAATACATCATCTGTGAAAATTTCAACCATCTAACTAACACGGTTCATGAGATACGGCCTGGTGACAGACGGACGGACGGACGGACAGACAGCGGAGTCTCAGTAATAGGGTCCCATTTTTAGCCTTTGGGTACGGAACCCTAAAAAGCGAGCCGTCAATGGCATATTTTCGCGCCTTGCGAGTGTGTCGTGATTTCGTAGATATTGTATTATTGTTTTTAATTATAAAAAGGATACAACTATGTTATAAATAAAACCGAGAATGCCTAACGAGTGGATGAATGTGTATTAGTTACATCAAAGCGATGGAATAAAGCATGGATACTTTGTAAAAATGTACAAACGCTATCAAGTCATGTCGAGATGTAGTCCTAAAGCTTCTAACCCAGTTTTACTATCACCCAACACATTAGATCACAAAACACCTGTCAACTTCTGTAAATGCTATCTGATCGATTTAAGGCTGTTTATCAGCTGTTTAATGGTACCTAATAATTATTATAGCTTAACAACTGTAATAACTAAATTCAAAATGCACAATTTTGTTTAAAAAACCATACTACTAAATCGATTTTAATGAAATTTTTGAATCAATCTGAAAGTATATACTTAGTACTTTCAAACAAGAAAACAAAGAATTTTCCAAATTGGTTTATATGACGGAGTTAAGCAGTAACAAACATAGAAAAAAATACAACCAAATTGGATACATCTTTTTTTGTAGTCGGTTTAAAATAGCAAGTCTTGCAATGCTAACCTTTCAAAGCAAACTGTGAGATCTCATGTAAAACCAAGTCGAGTTATATCTATGGAAACATACCTATTCAACAACTTTACCGTAAATTGTTATTTAATTAGTTATCTATACGTTTCTACTGATCTATTTATATTAAAAGCAATTTCTGAAATAAACATATGTATTTTTAATGAACAGCGGCCGCTGTGGCTTGCAGGGTCTTGCAATGTCGACCTACGAGCTACTGAACTCGTTGAAGAAGACCGCCAAACGCGGCTAAGCCTATAGTCAAACTTCCGACTCCTTCTTTTGCAGTCGGATTAAAGTAGAAAAGCGTGTCAATTTTTTTCACGAAGCAATATAGCAATGTATTGTAATATTTTTGTAGTGGTATAATTTAAAGACTGGAAAGCTTCCAATGAAAAATACGTAACCATTAAGGGCATAAACACTAAAATGGAAAATCTATCAAGAAGCACCTAAGAGTAGGTAACTATTAGGCTTTAAGCTGTAGTAACAGAATAAATTAGAAACTAATAAAAAAGTAATTTTATGAATTTTCTAACCACTTCACTTAATATGTTTCAAGCAGTACCTAGTTTTCTGACAACGTCTAGCTACTACCCACCTATGTTGCCAGCATCAAACTATATGGCAATGAATATCCCGTCGACTTCGAAAGCGCTCTAATGAATATTACTAGAAAATTGCTAAACAAAAAATTAGGTATTAAAATACCCAACAAACTCCTTATTCTATTTTCGCGATTTTTCAGAGAAAAAAAAAACTCTATCAAATTTTGTCCAACAAGTTGCGAAATAAAAGAAAAAAACTCTAATTTTCTTTCACAAACTCGGTTATCTGAGGCTCGCTGTTCCTAAACGAAAGTGAATTTTTCCTGCAGAAAATTTTCAAAAGTTAATACGCAGTGTACCTAACTTGTTCACTTTGGCAGGGAAAGTTAAAAAAATATGTGTAGGACAACGTAGAAACATGTTGTTTGTTTACTTCATAGACAGATCAGATAGACTGCAATAGTTGATAAGAAAGCAAAATGAGAATCGTATAATACGTATTTGTCTATACGTAAATACTTACAGTTAAATAGACCAAGTGTCTACATATACTCGTATTAAAAGAAATAGAAAATACCGGACTACAGAAAAGCTGTTTTTGCAGTCTAACTTACGATATCGATACGCTTGATATGCTGTTGAGTGCACGTTTTTTGTGAGAAATGCGTAAAATCCAGCATTGAAGAGACACAAATATACGAATCTAGTTAGTTTCCTTTAATAAACTCCTTAGTCCCTTGTCTACTTACTAAAATATAATTATATCTAGAAGCACTAGTAGGTACTGATGTCACTACAAATCTTATATAATAAACCTACTATAATATACTCCTGTTTAATGGGACGAAGCGTCTAAAAAAATATTGCTCACTAGCGATTTTAAAAGGCTCTGATTAATTGAAATGGGGAAGAAAAGAACTCACTCAAGCAGCAATTTTCACGGCGCTGTAATGACGGATCGCAAAACGGAAGTGTAATCAAAGCGCTTCGTCCGACCAACTGCACAATTATTTATCGAAACCATTAAACTAGGAAATTAAAAATATCTTGACAAAATGTTACTCATTTTACACACCGCTGGACGTTACACGTGCCTGAAAAATCATCTGCAAAAAAACAACCAAAACTCAAACTTGATTCGTCAAAAATTTTAACAACCGTTTCGAACTTTTTTGATGCGGCAGAGTTGTTCCTACGTTTTGTATATTTCATTTTTTTACGCTACACCATAGAGTTAATAAAAGGAGGAGATGGCAACATGATCTAATTATGATCCAAAGAGATCCAACGATGATCAAAAGAGATCCAATGATGAAAGAGCCTCGAAACTATTTTTGACAGAAAATATTCTTATAAGGTTTATAATAGCGTATATCAGCTCTCTTATTCTTTTGTAGAGCACTCTCTCTGTTTTAATAATCCTGCCTTTGCTGGAGATGCGTCACCACTTAAACAGATTATAAAGATCACTGTTAAAGTGGTTTGATTTCCATATGAAAGTGTTTTAGCAATGATGGTCAAAAAGTGTGTATTTTTATAATGAAGTAATTGTGGTTAGTTTTTGTATCGGTCTTTATTGGCGGTAAATCAAAAACAACAGCAACAGTGGTTAACTGTCGCTGCCAAATCTTATCCAAATTGATTGATACATTTACACCGAATTTTATAAATACTGGTTTAAAATACGATCTGAACGCGAGTACCGATCTCCAATCAATAGTGTCTCAGACATTAACATCCAGACAAATGAAAAGAAATTTTGCCAGTTGATGTAGCGAACTTACTTAACATCGTTCACTCTGTCAATTAAGGTAACGTCATGGTTGAAACATGACATACAACGATACCGCCTCCTTTCTATATTATTCGGTGGTTACAACTTCAGCCAGACAGCTGGCTATGGTGGCATACTTTCTCTGCCACAGCCGTGAGGTACTTCTGACCGCACCGAGTTTGGAACAAATACCGTTTGTACCTACTTTCTATTTACTTGGGTAGATTCCATTTCTCTTTGGAACTGTCTAAGTTAATAATAATCTTGTGAAGTACTGTTACGGGGTGAGTTCAGAAAGGCCTTTTTTAAAAACGGATTTTCTGAAGAAATTGTTTTATTGTGAAATAGTAGAATAATTTACAAGGTATGATCCTAGTGCCCACAATGAAGTCTGATTATCGTCTGAATTCCAATGATTACTGGTTAAAGATGAAATGTCTGATATGACGCAAATAGTGACCCGGTCAATGCACTAGAGCACGTGCTGCAGTGAAAGCAGTTTACCCCGTACATTGCACCGCAAGAGTAGGCATTAATAACAGTACCTTTTTTTTTTACTTGAGGAAATGCATTTACGCATACACCGCCGCCCGGGGGGGGGGGGGGGGGGGGAGGGGGAGCAGCGGGCTATGTCGAGCTCGACACCAGAATGGTGCCTGTTCCACCTTGGCGCCTTAGCATCGGAGCTGCGGGAACTCTTCCGAACTACACCACAGCTTCGACAGCGCTGGTCCATTGACCTCACTCTCGGAGAGCTTCCGCTCTATCCGCCTGATGACGATGTGCCGGAACACCGGGCACATCGTCCATCCTCGGGGATTATAACAGTACCTAAGTAGACAGCTGAAACTGTCTCAGATATCTAGCTCAATATAGACTTCTATTTATAGACGGTTCCACACGATATTAAGTATTTATTAACGCCAAAATGATGAAATTAAGATAGACATGTTAAAGAATGTTTAGTTTAATTAGTTTGACGAGTAGAGAAGATAGCTTGATGAAATAGATTTTGGTAGATATTCCAAAAACTCGAACGAAACACTTTAGCTCAACTTTTATTGTGCGTACCATCAAAATGTGGAATAAATTTCCTGAATAGGTCTTCGTCTGAACAGATATAATCTGAGTGTCTTCAAATCGTGAGTGAATGGGTAACTTCTAGGCAAGCGCGCTCCATCGTAAATCGCTACAATTTCTTACTTAACTACAGGGGAAATAGTGGTCATGCGCAAGCCTGATGTTGCATAAAAAATATGAGGCAAGAATGTGAATGGACAAGTAGAAAGATCCGATGTAGGTGAACGATCATAGCCAATTCAAAGAGATAAAGATGATTTTGTCCCGTTGCCGGAAGATTTCATAAGCATAATTATAATTTTACTATGGAAATTAACGTGGTTTTCACACATTTTTAAATGAAAACTACGGGTCACTCACGTCTGTTTTGAGCCGAAATATTCGACTATAGTTTCAACCGCATTCGGCGGTCTTTTTCAATGGAGCAGCACACACGTCACTCTCGGTCGGTGACGCGGTAGTTCTTGCTAATATTTTTTTTGTAACTTTGCCAATTTTTTTTTAAAGTCCATTCAGAAGAACCCGCAACCCAACCGTCAATCATGTGTCAGAACACTAATGATATTGAAACATAATTATAGTCTCTGTATGGGAAAATGGCGTAATTGTATGTATCTGTCTGGCAAAACGAGCGAAGTTGGCTAAGGTACCTACACTAGTAACTAATACATTATCTGTCCTTTCGATTGTTCAGTAGTTTGGATGTTGGTTTTCATATAAGAATATTAATAGATAAAAAAAAACTGAAAGAACCGATTTCTAAATACGCAATTTTATTTTAAATACCTAACTGCTTGTGGCCGAAGATATGGACCACCGCGGTACGACGTCCGGTCGTATGATTATCGAATAAACTGAAAAAAAACCCTTAAAATATTTTATGTACTTTAAATATGATTTAGAGGCGCTATTCTATTTTTCATTAAAAAAATAAACTAAAACGAAACATCTCACGTTTTTGTATAAGCACGTAAAGACGAGAAGGCTCGAGGTTGTTATATAATTTACATTAAACATAATTGAATAACAACATTTTAATTAAGCGGTGGAAGTGCAATTGTATGCTCAGTAAGGACACTCCATGATTACTAAATAGGTACTTAGGTAAAGGTCAAGACGTCGTCGGCCAAATGTGAAAGATTTGATCAAGACTAATAATGTTGGGCGCGCTATTCCAAAATATGTCATGGGCCATTCGCACCGCACCAACCACTGCGGTGCGAATGGGCCCATTCAGAAACAGTACATGGGCGATTCGCACCGCGGTTCGAATCACATGCGGTGCGAAACGCCGAAGTACCCAATTATTGCTTATTTTTAACCAGCTTTCAAAAAAGGGAGGAAGTTCTCTATTAGATTGTTTTTTTGTTACGCGAATACTTCGCCAATTATTATTATGATTTGATTTTATTAATTCCTTTTTTTTTGTTGGATGATATTTTTCTATTTTCCCTTACTGATTTACATTTAGTCACGTGGTCCTTTGCACTCAGAACGTAAGTAATTAGTGTCGAATCCAATGGTTGAGTAATTCTGCTTGTTTGTGAAATTGTGACATTACATCGGGCGGTGTTTAGGTATAAATTAGTACTTCCCCCGCATTTACCGAGGAAATGGAGAGACAATAATAATGGTTACATTAATTACCTTTCGTGAAAAAATGCTAGTATATATCAATTTTAACGATTTCTTGTGTGTATTTAAATATGTTTTGTGGATGTTTATTGGAAGTTGAATAATAATATTACAGACTGATGTTGGTTTTACACTCAATAGGTAGACGTTAGGTTTTCGGCAACAGATTTTCAATAATACGGCCGGGCACTAGGAAATATCATTATCTATAATAGGTTTCCGTTCCTTGAAAAATCAAGCTTATTGTAGGGAATCAAATCCGCATCTTCCGCCATGAAAGTTCATGTCACAACCACCTGAGTCTACAATCATTTAAAAGCTATGGCATTTTTAACCGACATCCAAAAAGGAGGAGGTTTTCAATTCGACTGTATGTGTTTTTTGTATGTTTGTTTAGCGATTATTTCGCCAATTTTGAAATGTTTTTTTTTTTTTTGTTGATAAATAGATTGTGGAAAAATATGACATCCAAGTACACGAATTTCGAAGTCGGTTCTTTTAGTTAATAATTATTGGATTTAAAGTCAATATTTTTCTGGGAACTTGTGTATAAGTCATATTATGTGATATTCGTCAAACTAAGGAATGGTTTCAAAAACCATATAATTTCCATGCGAGTGGAAACAAGCCTCATATTATACGTGGAAGCTTCGTCAGAACTTATAATGAGTGCTCCATATCGTCTCGTGTTCTCACTGCGTAAGCCGCTTTGGATGGAGACCGGAACATGAGAGACGGTACATAAGATATTAACTTTTAAAATTGACTGTATTTAGAATTCCACCTCTGAAAAGTAAAAAACTAGTAGACTAGAACACTAAACTAGTACTAAACTAGTAACACATTTGTGTGTTCGCACATTACAAACTATGTGGACGTAAAATAGGGTTTCTTGTTTGATACTATGAATATATTATGACGTACTTAGTAGGAGCTTAATCGAATTTTTCATGTAATTTTCATTTCTTTTCTTACTTCATTAAGTACCTACATTTTTGATAATTACTTGAATCTACCAAATAGAACACAAACATGGTTTTCGCACATCCACAATATTAAATTTTGAGTATCTACTGTATGGCTACTACTACTACTCTGGAGATTCAAAGTTACCCATACAGTAGTAGTACTGTATGGGTAACTTTGAATCTCCAGACAACTGTGGACAGCCTCTGAAATACTTTATTTTTAGATTAGAATTTTCCATTTTATTATTATTAGGTACAAGACCATCATTAGCATCTAAGTATATTAAAATTTATAAACATATTTGAAGTAATACTATTTTTAAGGCATTCTAAAGTAACCTAGAAATGCCAAGTAACTTAGAATACGCAAGCTAATTAAGGAAAAAGGATCTGTACGGCAAAGGGATGGTAAAAAATATTCCCCGCGCCGCTCGGTGAATATCCGCCCTGTTTTCTACGAAAGCTTTAAAATGTTGATAGGAAATACGCCACTAAATATATCCTCAGTGTTTTGATAACATTTTAATGTCAAGTTGTTAAAAACTCAGCAACTGTCTCGCACAATACATATATCTCATAACATGATAATTTGCGACTTGGAGAACAATAGCAAACTTTGTTTCAAACTAATGATTCTAGGCAATTATAATTTGAGTGTAAAGTAGGATGGTACTAAATGGGAATTATTGATTTCACGACGATTCAGTGCAAGGTTTTACAATCTTTATTATAGCAACATATAGAACCACCCCCCACCGTCAGATCAGCGGTGCACTCTAAAGAAAACTATCTCTTTACAATGATACAATGATTTTATTTGTTTATGGAACTAGGTTAAATAGATAGATGTTATACATATAATTTAAGAAAAAAAATCAGCTAGTTCCTACCTTAAAAGGTTTACAGACATTATTAATACTTAACAAACATTTCGAATTAGTACAAAACCAAAATTAATAATAATTTATTGCAATAAATGTCAAGGAAAATTAATGTAATTTTTTTAAATATGCTTAGTGTCTAAATGTAATTTAAATTATTATCTGTCAAAAACATGTTTACCGTATAATAAGCTTTTTTAATCAATACGTTGTTCAGCATATTTTTAAAAACATTTATGTCCCAACATAATGGACTTTGGTATTACATATAAAATATAATAACAAATATTTTAGCAAAAACTTCGGAATGTCCACCTGTCAGCCGGTTGGTCTTTCACGGTATGTTTGAAGGTTAAAATAATAGTCCAATTTAGGTGATATATTGTCGACTGAAACAATTATGTTTTATTTAGGACATTTCAAAAGTCAACGGTAAGCCGACAACAGTTGGACACCAGCTGTACATTGACCACAACTGACACAACTTACAACTGACTGACAACTTACATAAAGTTGTGAAGTCGGACGGGTTCAACCGCCTTATCCAAGTAGTGAATCAGACACAGAACTGAATTTTCCCAAAACCTGCATTTAAATTCTTCGGTGTAGAGGTGAGTGTTGTCGGCTTATTGTTGACTTGTTGACTTTTAGGATGTCATATTTTTTTTCTTTGTTGTTGCATCATTGTATGTTGTTTTTGAGCCGGTGTTTTTGAATTCATATAATCATATTAGCAATAAATTTAGCTTAGTTTCTAGACGAATTCTAGGTGATTTCTCTGACTTACCAACAACGATTTTCTTTTATTTTCGATATTTGAAACACCAATAGGTACTAAGGATGCCAGGAAATCCTTAAAAATGAGAACCCCATAACACGTCCTCATGTTAATTTTGAGAGAGTCACATAATGTCAATGTAGGTATTGGAACGCAACTGTGACTATTGTATACTGTTAGTTTTACGTTTTAGCGAGCTTTTATTTTTACAGCTATTTTATATCCTTCTCCTGAGTCAAGATTAAAAATTGTTCGACTCTATAGATACAGGTTAATTGTCTGATTTTACAGCTAATTATATTTTTTCTATCGTTTATTTTCCATATTGTTCATGACGTTGTGTTGAACAAGTTGGTATTTCTCATACCGTAGGACATGGTTTCTTCACCTTTCACGATTTACAAGATCACGCGTAATACACGTTTTTCTAATTTTGATATGTGTGGCTACATTTTTATAATAATAATAATACTCTCGCAATAATTAAATAAAACCGGCCAAGTGTGAGTCGGACTCGCGCACGAAGGGTTCCGTACCATTAATAAAAACGAATAAACCTATAAAAACGGCAAAAAAATCACGTTTGTTTTATGGGAGCCCCCCTTAAATATTAATTTTATTTTAAATATTTATTTTTAAAGTGAATAATATAACTCAATATTCTGCGAATATTTCAAGCGTCTACCTGTTGCCGTTATCAATATAAAAAAAAATGCAAAAACGTTTGTTGTATGGGAACCCCTATAAATATTTATTTTATTCTGTTTTTAGTATGTTTTGTTATAGCAGCAACAAAAATACATAATCTGTGAAAATTACAACTGGCTAACTATCACGGTTCATGAGATATAGCCTGGTGACAGACGGATGGACGGACAGACAGCGGAGTCTTAGTAATAGGGTCCCGTTTTTACCCTTTGGGTACGGAACCCTAAAAAAGACTTTTTCTTAACAAATAACTTAGTTAACGATTTTAGAAGAATTATCCTGAATAATCAGTATCAAATACGTTTCACAGGGGTTTGCGCATAATATTTCGCAAGAAACATCATACATTCATTGCATTCATTGCTGTCTACATTATAATAAAACATTATTTTATTGCTGGGCGCGGGCCTTCTTCTCATTGTGAGAAGGGTAAGACTAGTCTACTACTCTGGTCAAGTGCGGGTGGCCCGTGCCCAGCAGTGGGAGAGTTTGTAGAAACAGGGCTGATAAAAAAAAAGTTTATTCCCATTAATACAATTGGCAGTTCAATGGATTGAACTAGTGAGACTTTTAATAAAATTCTCCCTAGTAGTATTCTATGGCCCATGCCCAGCAGTGGTACAGTGTTACTATACATGTTTTTAAAACGTTGGTTTAAATTGTTTAAAAAGAACTAGACAACTGAATACACATTTTTTATGTAAAATTATTTTTAAGACCTTGCAAAAAAAAAGTTCGCGACAGATGTCAAAGTGACTGTCACCTGATTACATTACGTAACCGTAGCTTAAGGCAGTCGAGTACTTAAATAGTTTTTCATTAAATATAGATAGATACTTTTTACATTATTTCATTCAAACTGAAGATGTTTCAGAGAAAAGTCAGGTGAACTGATGAGTGTGACTGAAAATACTAATGAGAGTAGAAGCGAAACTCGTGGACCAGAATTGTAACAAGTGGAAACCACAACGAGGAAAATGCTCAATTGTATGTGTGTACCCACGCTTTGATGAAGTATTATGTACGTTTGGAAGTACATATATATTTCATCAATCAATCTCAATAACATCAAAGCTGCCGCCTCCAACAATAAACATTAAATTCTAGTTTGTTCTAAACCAGACCACGTGTGATGACGCGCCATGCCGTAAAATGACAACAAACCTCCCCATGTCGTAACCACACATAGCTAGAGAGGTTACAACGGAATATTTCGCTTCCCAATTATCCACGCGAGCTCCCCAATTCAAATCATTTACTGCACGCCCATACCTGCCGCATTATACGCGGCAATTCATTCCGAAACATCCTCGCCGAGCATTATTGCCTCCGCCCTTATTAAAATCACACGAACTAAGCGTCGAGCGTACGGCAAACAATGAAAAAAATTCTCGCGTGGAAAAAATACCTTCGGAAAGCGGTCCGCTACCGTTCGCTATAAAAACGTAGCTGAACAAACTCTGTAATACCGTTCTATCCCCCGATATAAAATATGAAAGACAGCGAAATTCAGGCAGCACCCTCAGCGCAGCCTCGGCTTATTCCGCCCGCCTTCGGCTAACTTCGCGCCGACGTACTGGCAGTACCATCGTGGCTGTCTGATCAGAGGCCCGCTTGTGATTTTTTTCGACGAATCCTGATCAAAAAACAGTCGGTGTGTGTGTTTGGTGTGCATTTTTAATGTGAAAGACGAGCTGTTACCGCGTAGTGATATTATGTGTGCAGTGTGGTGTGGGTGGAAGGCGGCCGGTGGGCACGTTTGATGCTCCAGAAAAATGGTAAATGATGCACCTTTTTACGTGATATTTCGATTAGCTGATGGATGTTACGGCTATCGTTCAGATCGGATTTTATCCGGACGGGTTGGATTAGCCCCACTTACACACTGGATTTAGATAAAGAAGAATTATGGGGAAAGCTTTTTGTGAAGCTTTTTCTATTTACTTGTGTTTGATTCCTCTTTAAGCTGTTTATGTATGTTCCTTTTAAGTTTTAACGGAAAAATTGTAAAATAGTCACTGTTTTACTTTAAATTACTATATACTGTAGATTTTTTTATGGTTCAAGCTAGTTTAATATTAACGTCTGCGTATTTATTAATCTATAAACATGTTTTTATTTACTCTAATTACCATTCCTGTCCTGCTTTCATTTTTCGATTTAACTACACAATTTTAACGAAAGCAGTCTCTACATTTTTATACTCTTTCTTACTATACTTATTTCTAGATGAAACACTAAAGACATAATTTTCCAACGAGTTTTTCAACGAACTCACATATCGGAAGATGCGGGCTTATATCCTAATAATGAGCATAACCTTTCAATAAACCTAGTTTTATACGTAAAGTTGTGACTACACGTTCTACGTGTCTCTATTAAGGTGAAGACACTTTGCTCGTGTGTTTTTATGTTTATAAATCGCCTTCACACTAATACCTCCTATTAGTACTGTTTTTTTTTTAATATACAGCCACTAATCCGAATGATTTCATTGTAAGCGTAGTGAGGAAATTATAACATTGTGGTAGGATTTTCAAATTCCCAACGAGCTGGCTATTATTATATATTATCCTCAACTTAAGAAACCTTCGACTAATGATGTGTTCTAGAAGCTTAACATATTAGTCGATTTTTAATTCAGACTGTGGTATTTACCATCTTGCTTATCACTTATCATTAACTTAGCTATGCTCTTTTTGCTTAGTCTAAGTAAGATAAAATGATATTACTATTTTATATAAATGTGTCGAAAATTTATTTACATTTACAAAAAAAAAAAAAAGATTATGAGTTGACTTGAAACACCGTTTAATTTCAACAAACAAATACAAAGGATTACGCCTCATTTATTATTCGTGACCCAAATAAACATTTCCAATTCTGTTTGTAATTTAGAATAATTCTAATTCTAATTTAGTATTATTCCAACTATGCTTCACATTAAACGCTGTTTGTGAGAGGCAACAGAGCGAAAAGATTAATTTATATAATCCTATTTAGAATTCGTTAAAAGCGAATAATGCCTTCTTTGGATGATTTCCGAAGCGAATAATATGAATTTATGGCTTTTTTCCACAATACTGCATCTCGGTGAGATAAATCATGGGTTTAACATCACTTTGTTGACTGAGCATGGAAATCAAAATTTATAACAGTATTTTATAGGAAAATAATAATGAAAGGTATATCGCCTTTGTTTTATTTCTGCGCGTTGTGCATATTTAAATTGACAATGGAAAAGTCGAAAACGTGAAACAAGACTCTTTATCCGATGGGACATTTTTTATCGAAACATATTTTTAATACTTAGTGCTTGTGTTTAACTTATGAAAGTTATACATACATATTTGGAATGTTCATTAAATTCTTCCTTTTGGTATCAAACGCAACGTATTTATATTAACAGAAATTCAGAGAGCCTCTACTTCTTTGGATGTATTCGTCATAACACTAGTAGCTCTACGAACAGTAGACCTCGCGAGAGAACTTATTTGCAGCTCACCTTGAATGGGTACATAATACCTACATAAAATTGGCTTAGGAGGTCGGATATAAAATTTTGGCCGATTTCGAGATTTTACGCTTGCGTTGTACAAAAGTATTAATCACAATAAAATGTACACTATTGTTTTTGTGTTTGGTATTCCAAACTCTACAATACCACGCTGGTATCTCTTATTGAGAAGACATAATAACTGATTTCTTGGTTTAAAATTAATACAAAAAATAGTATATGTTTGGATGCCTTTCATTAAAAATAATGTATATTCCTATAAAAACAAATAATAATTTTACAAATGAAGAAAGCGTAAGTCAAGAAAATTATTCAGCGTTAAAATGCATCAAGCACATCCACGCGCCCTCACTGTTACACGCAATCTAAAGGTTGTTGTCATATCTCGACCACCACTTGACCAAGTCTGTTAATTTTTACACAAGTTGTAATAATTGTGTACTTAATCTACCTACCAAATATCATTAAAATCGGTTGGTAATTAGCGCCGCAATAAATTTGCCCTTTTTTATGGGAACCCCTCCATACCACCCCTCCGATCAAAAATCGCCGACAATAAAATAAAACCGGACAAGTGCGAGTCAGACTCGCCCACCGAGGGTTCCGTACAAACTAGTAAAGTAGTAGTTCTTCGAACAGTAGACCTAACGAGAGAACTTAGTTGCAACCTAAGCACCTTGAAAGATCAATTTAATTTTAATACACAAATAATACCTACAAAAAATAAGATATGTTTAGATGCCCTTAATTAAAGAAAATAATGTAAGTAATATATTTTGTAATATATTTTATGTCTATATTTTAATAAAAACAAATAATAATTTTATAAATGAAGAAAACGTAAAATCAAGAAAATTATTCAGCAGCGCTAAAATGCATCAAGCACATCCACGCGCCCTCACTGTTACACGCAATCTGAAGTTGGTTGTCATATCTCGACAACCACTTGACCAATTCTGTTCATTTTTTCTACAAGTTGTAATAATTATGTATTTTACGTACCTACCAAATATCATTAAAATCTCTTGGTAATTAACGTCACAATAAACTTCCCCCCTTTTTATGGGAACCACCCCTCTTATCAAAAATCGCCGACGACAAAAAAATAATCATAGAACCTATACACCAAGTTTCATCAAAATTGGTTCAAAATTACGCCCTGTACGCAAGTACGAACATACAAACAAATCACAAACTCACAATTCACAAACAAACTTATAGACGAAAGAAAATTTGGCCAGTTGATGCAGAGACACTTCGCTCGCTTCGCTCGCTCGGTCAATAAAAGGGGGAAATCATTTTTTTTTTTTTTTTTTCCTTCTTATACCGAAAAACATTCATCGTAAGAATATTTAAAAACCTGTTTTAACTAATGCTACTGAAGCTCTTTCATATGATACGCCACAAGATACGGTTAACTCACTTTAAAATTTCGACCCTCATTCCTTGCATGAAGACACTATTTTTTGTGATTAAATTAAAAATGACCAGTTTTCGGATTTTTGCATATATGTGTATTTTAGCACAATGCTTCTTGCCAAATTTCAGAGTTCTAGGTCAACGGGAAGTACCCCATAGGTTTTGATTCCTCTGTGAGTGTCGAATTGTACGTTTTTTTCGACATATTCGGCTGTAACATTTTTTTACTAAAATTGAGAGATTTGATTTTTCTTTTTGCAGCAAGATACTATGGATCTGCGTATCTGATTTTAATTTCAACACGATACCTTCACGCGTTCCCGAGATAAATGTCTTGACACCCGGACGGACGGACAGATAGACAGACGGACAGACGGACAACAAAGTTATCCTATAAAGGTTCCATTTTTATCTTTTGAGGTGCGGAACCCTAAAAATTATAATCCATAGAACCTATACGCCAAATTTCATCAAAATTGGTTCAAAATTGCGCCCTGTACGCGAGTACAACATACAAACAAACTGACAGATGAAAGAAAATTTGTCGAGTTGATGCAGAGCTTCGCTCGTTCGGTCAATTATTATCTTCATAAAAAATGTAGTCTATGACATTGACAGCTCAAAACAAAAAGGTTTTTTGAGTTGGTACTCAGTTAGAAATTATTTGTATGGTGATGGACGAAATAGTAAGTAGCATATTGTTTTGCGATTTTAGAATAAGTCACCCTATTTATAGCCATTCATATTTAATCACCTCTGATAATTATGTAATAAGATTCTGAATCTCTGAGAGCTTTTTCCTGTTTATTTTATTTGTAGCATCGTGTTGACTTTATCGAATTACGATGGAGTGTTTTTTTCGTCTTATTTCTTCCTTTTCAGTTTGTTTTGAAGTCGGTTTAATTTTTTTATAGTTTTTTACCAAATACCGCGGACGGACAGACAGATGGACATGGCAAAACTATAAGGGCTCCTTTTTTACTACGAAATCTTAAAAACAGCCTGACTGATTTGAATGTATTTGGTAATGATCTTGATTACCAGTACAAGCCTTGTATAAATGATGGTCATCATTATCGTCAGCCATTTTCATCACTATGCCGGTATGCGGGTGGAATCGCGAACCACAGTTAGTTTTTATGTAAAGAGGTAGGCGGTTTGAGGTAAAAGGCATCCTTTACCTGAAGCAAATCCTGCTAAACAACGTCGCAGCATACATTTCAATTAGTTGAAACTATCGGGAGCCGAAATCCAGTCACCGTTATCATTGTAAACGCGAACGTTACAGAATCCAATGAATATTTATTGTGGATTTGACTCAGAAATGGTAATTGTGAGCCTAAACTAACAAGGGCCGCTGATCAAAGGGAGCGGGCGGCTCCGACTAACTTATTAAATATTATTTTATGTCGGCGTCAACCTTATTTATATAGGAATTGCCTTTTGAAATTAGCCCTGACTGAATATTGTTGAACTCGCGCGCTTGTTCCGAACCGACACTTAGTATTTGTGTTCCAGCTCTCGCGGTTTCTATTTTATATTTTACATACATACATACAATCCCGCCTATTTTCCCTTACGGGTTAGGCAGAGCATCAAAGACCATGAGGCCGTTTGACGATACATTTTACCGTAGTTAGGGGGTTAGGAGGTATTGGAGGGTAAGATGAAATGTTGGCCTGCAGTGACAGGGAGCCAGACCATCGACCACATAAACATCTATTTTACCCTACTGCGTAAGAAGGAGGGTTATGTTCTTCCAGTGTATGTATAGGTATATTGGTATGTATTTTTCTATATGATCGCCTACAGACTAAACGGCATGACCGATTTTGATGTGCGAGGTGTCGTTAGATTCGTCTTCACTTTCAGAATCTCATAAACTATTTTATTTTTTTAATAATAATAAAACATCTCTTCTTGCAAAAAATTTAAAAAAATGTGTTTTTTCGTAATAAACAAGTGATTTTTCTAGAGTTATTCTAAAGAATGCGCATTTATAATCTTTTACAGCAATTTTATGCATACTTTCTCACAAAAACGTATACTCAACATCATATCGAGTGTAACGAAATCGAAAAGTTAGACTGCAAAAACTGTTTTTCTGTAGTCGGGTATTATGTTT
This sequence comes from Lycia hirtaria, assembly GCA_947563715.1. NCBI lineage: Eukaryota > Metazoa > Arthropoda > Insecta > Lepidoptera > Geometridae > Lycia > Lycia hirtaria. The sequence continues at coordinate 17,422,591 of OX387384.1, forward strand.
TTCTTTTAACATAGATACTTGTTTGTATTTGTTTTGATCCGCTTTAAAATTTAGATAAGCAGAAAATGTCTTTTCAAGGCTTTGTTCATTTGAAACTTACAGCCTTACCGAAAAACGTTACTTAACTTTAAGCATTGCTTAACATATTTTGTCAACTTCTCACTGAAACGTAATAACAATACACATAAGAATACAGATAACTTAAAATCATCCTTAAAGTTAAGTAACGTTTTTCGGTTAGGCCCTTAAAGCTTTAAAAAGTTATTTCAAATAAATTGTCAATAATAATTCATTGTCATTAGTAATTGTGAAATTGCTATTCTCGGCCACGCCCTCGCTTGACATCAGGCGAGTTGGTGGTCAAACGTAGATCTAACATAAAAATGTACAGTAGCTCTGTGTATACTTTCTTGCGCACATCAAATCATCAAGCGAAATATCTCTTATGCAGTCAGTCACCATGTTTATATTTTGATCTTCCTACCCAAAAAGAGAGGTGTTATAAATTTGACGTGATTACTTTGGCATCATTATATGTTTATTTTTTATTATATGTTCTGTGTCATAACTCTCAAACTGATCAACTTATTTTGATCTAGAACTTTTTTATTAGAAAAATTATTCGATCAAGAGTGTTTTAACCCCCGATAAGATAAAAAGGGTGCTATAAGCTTGACGTGTATATCTGTGTATCTGTCTTGGATCCGTAGTTCTCAAACGGATGAACCGGTAATGTTTTTTTTGTTTGTAAGAGGATTTCATCGAGAGTGCTTCATCAAAATCGGTTCAGCTGTTTTTATTGGTCGGGAGTTCTTGAGTTTTCTACACTTATACTTGTATCCCGTCAGATGTGATTTTTTTTTAATTGTCTACAAATATAATATAGATACATAAGTGTGGAAAATCATAAAAAATATGAATATACTTAATTGAATTATCTTTAAATTTATTTATTTTTTTTGCAAAAATTCGAGCACCACAGACTCCAGGGTCCATGCCTTTTATAAACTAATACATTTTTTTTTTTTAGCTAACTTTACATATTTTTTTAAACTAGAGTACAAGAGGAACTTTACATTTAGTATCTACATGAGTAGATATGTGTGTCTGGTAGATACAAATATAAATACATACCTATTATAACGTAAATGTCCGTATAGTTACAATGCAGTAAATCTGTCAGGTCGTTACCGCAAATAATAGCAATTAGGCTAAGTGTCGGCGCGGCATCATACCCAGTATAAACAGTTTCGGCGCTTTTACGACACAACTTGTTGTACACCGAGTGATTTAACTAAATAAACACCTTGAATGAACGTTACTTGGAAACTACTACTTTTAGCGATAAAGCTCTCACTCGTGGAACTAGTTTTCACCGAGCAAGCGATGCTTGATGTCTCTGCAGTAACTGGGGAAATGCTTTCATCAGTTCGGATGTTTGTTAGTTAAGGTGTTAGTACGCGCATTTAGGTTGTATATTTTACTTGGCTTGGATGGAACTTGGTACAGAATCTACAATTTTATGTTTTTTTTTTGTAGTTGGCGATTTTTATTAACCTTCAAAAACTTGCTTTGGCGTCATTAACAGCCGGTCCACATGGCGCGTCGCGTCGGCGTCGTGTCGACGTAGCGCTGCCACTTCGTCGGTTTACATACATAATCATAGTGTTCACACGGCGCGTTGCGTCGACGCAACGCACACACGACTGGCGACGCGACGCCGGAACGACAGCGCTCAGTTGTTTGTGCGTTGATAGGGAGGAAGGACATACGCTAGCTCATTTCGTTTTTTCAGTCGTGACGTTCCGGCGTCGCCTTGTAGTTACGCTGCGATGGTGCAGCGCCCGTTTGGCCGTCTACACGTTAAAATATTTGCGTTGCGGCGCAACGCCGACACAACGCGCCGTGTGGACTGACTCTGATTTTTATATTATTTGGCAAAGCGAAATCATATTGGTATCGGGTAAGGGCTTTTATTAACTACAACAAGAAGCATAAGTAAAAATAAATCAAATGCCAAAAATCCGTACTCAGACATATCGGTCCACGTTCTTGATGCGTTTTGCACAGGAATGGAATTCTTTGCCACCATCTCTGTTTCCTGAGAACAACAATCTTGGACTTTTGAAGACTAGAGTGAATACATATCTTCTAGATCGACGAGCGCTCGACGCTATAAATGATGAGCTTAACCTTCCAGATGGTTTACTTGACACGAGTACCTATCTGATTCCATAAGTTTTTTAGTCGGTATCATTTACCCGAAAAATTACTAGCTAAGGTTCGTTAAATCTGTTATCAGTTTTCAAATAAGTTTTCGAGATTTTATTAGTGTTATATGAAAAAAAAACGTTTTCGGGTATATGACATTCGGTATTTCACAAATCGGATTACAGATAGGTAGCCTTGTTACAAGCTCGTAAAAGTGTACAAAATGTAGGTGCTACCTAAATATTCATAAATCATCTCCGTAACATACGCGACGTGTTAGACAATGACCGCCGTACAGCGCTAGTTGCGTTACAACTTTGATCATTACGCTCCTTCCTCGCTACTCGCGGGAAGTTAACTGCTGAAAATACTTTGATACTCAAGTGTGGATGTACTGGAATATGCTTTGAACTCGTGGCAAGTCAAATGTTTAGAAATTACGTAAGCCATCGACAGTTATTTCTGGCCGAAATTTAATAATGAGAGTTCATAAAACTGGTAATAATAAAATTGAAAGGTACAGTTTTTTGTTACAGTTATCTATAATGCCCATACAAAATGTAATTAAAGCACTCAATATCTTGAATTAAGTGTCAGTGGACTGGACAGTTAGCACCTAGAACTGATGGCCGATGGGGCTGGAAAGTTCTGGAGTGGAGACCAAGCACCAGTAAACGCAGAAAAAGGAGACTAGCCGCGCGGTGGACACACGATCTAATACAAGTGGCAGGAAGACGCTGGATCCAAGCCGCTTCCATTAGATATTTTTGGTGTATCCATGAAGGAGGCCCATGGCCAGCAGTGGACTTCTTGTGACTGAGATGATGATGATGACTTAATACCTATATAGCATTAAAAAAATCGTTACGTTGAGAAAGTACTGTGAAGCTGTGAAGCATAGCGCGCGGCGGAAGGAATAGCATCGTTATTTGAAGCGTTTCTAAATCAGTTACATATACATAAGAGTATTATGTACGTATTCACGTGTGTGTTTGTCTGACACACAGCTACAGTCTGGCTTTTGTCTTTATTATATCGATCGGACTTTTAAATTAATTAATAAATATCTCCATCTGTAGAATAATTTGATTGTCTTGCGAATGTCATAAAAATATCGTGGAGTGTCGAAACAACCGAGAAACTTGAAAATAGTTTTAACTCATATTGCCAAGTAACTTGATCTATTCGTAATTGACCTCCTGTATCTTTAACATATTTAATATTCGAATTATGTCCACCTTCAATAGACTAGAGGTCACGGGGTCACACGGTACAACTTGTGAACAGTAACTCAAATCACTACCTTGTAAAATTATTAACACTCAAACCAACCAGAAAACAGAAACAATTTATAAAACAGATTTACGATTTATTGATATCAGTGAAAATACAAATAAAAAGGAATTAAAGACCGTGACGAGACACGTTTATGTTAGGATTCCGTATTTAATACTGTAATCTATAAGAACACCATGTTGCAGGCTGTATCTCGCATATACATTTTCTTCTCAAATGTAAGAAGAAAATGCGCCAAAGGAAGATGCACATCTTTGCCAGTTATTCAATCACGAAGCAGTAGTGTGCACTGTGCGAGTTATTACGTATGAAATTGAAAAGCTATGTTTCATGTAAAACCCAGTTAAACGACATTTAACGTATAATGTCTCAGAATAACGAGATTAGTGGTTGGCCACGCAAAGCTTTCAACTGCTTAAGTTCTCATTACTTGATTTAATTATGAGAAAGCGTGAAACTGAGCGGTTTACTTTACTTGTTCTTTCAGACAAATGCTTTAAAAATAAAACTGGTCAACGGCGTGTCGAGCCATGCGCAGCCCATACGAGTGAAGTTCAAATAAAATTTGCTCAAACTTTTCAATTATATTTTTAAGTTGGTCGACTATTGACTGGCTTTGTGGCTCAGTTGGTACTTAGTACATCTGCCTGCTGAGCTACTAGGTCGTGGGTTCTATCCCCACCCAGAACAAACATTTGTGTGATGAGCATGGATGTTTGTTCTGTATCTGGGTGTTTCTATGTATCATAAGTATATATTTACAAAAAAAAAGTATATATGTTCCTTAGTACAAGATTTGCTTAGTTTGGGCTAGATGGCGTTGTGTGATATGTCCACAAATATTTGTTTATTACTCGTTAACTTGTTAAACCTACTAAACTGTGATATTGTTTCCTTTAATTTATTTATAAAGTCAAACGTTTAGAGGTGGCACTTGAATCTAACAAAAACGTATTATATATTTCACTTTAAATCTTAATATTTGTAAACGGATCGCTAAATCGAAAAATAGTTTTACCTACAATATTTTTTTAATTATTTATCAAACGATATCCCACGAATTTGTTTTTCCCAAGATTTTATTTTATTCCTTTATTGGTATAATAAAAACGTATATCCGTACTAAATTGCAGCTTTCAAGACGGACATGCAGACAGACAGACATACAGACGGACATGGCGAAACTATATGGGTTGACTACGAAAGTCAAAAAACATACAAGTACTAATTAAAGTGTGTACCTACTTTATTAGGTGTGATCGAGTGAGCGAACTACTTAATTATACTCTACTTACTTAATTATATACAAGAAGAGGTTGTAAAAATACAAAGTGACTTATCAAAAAATATCATGCTTGCAAGGTTAATTATTTGCAATAGAGTAACCTAAAGGAAATGTTTGTGTAGTAGTTATTTAGTTGAGTCTGTATATTGTTTTGTTGTAAGGAAATCCCAAATTTCAACATCCCACGGGATTCGAACCCACACACATTCCCGCCAGTATCTGGTATATCTGGTTGGTATGCTTTCACTAGCTTAGCCACGGGTGCCAGCATCAGGGGTGTTGAAATCACAACAATACTCGTATTTGTGCTACGTGTTGAAATTTCTGAACTGACTGTATAATTTTAAAAATGAAATCTTGCAAATCTACGAAGTTATCATACTGATTTGGTGCTAGTAAGTAAAACGTACTTATCAATGTCTGTAGAATACAAACTTGGGACTAGATACCCTAAGTCAATTGTTTTACTTGAAATACTTGCTGCGTAGTCGTAGTCTGCTATCAATTGCAATTTTGATATCTTGTCAGTTTATATTACTTGCTTCAATTGAAAATCTTTGGCATTATTATTCTGTTGGTAAATATTTGGAGTTTCTACAATTTATCATGTAAAATGGATTATTACTAAAATTACTTAATATATTCAATACACTCGACTGCAGAAGGTACTTTTTACTGGATTTTAGTAAATCTTAACACATATAGCTCAAGCGAATTTTTCGCAACAATAATAAAATAGCTTTAGTAAAATAAAACATGCACTTTCTTATACTCTGTTAGACAAGTAAAGGATTGTGCGCAATGCGCATAATTTCTCGCGTTTCATTATTAAAATCAGGCTATCATAATAGATCTAGTTTCATAGTGATGATATCGATCGGGAATTATTATAAATCTGCAGTCGAGTATTTTTATGATATTACTTTTTTTACTAATGGTGAGTGGGTACAAACACCAAAAAGCGGCATTCATAGTGGACACCTACTCAAAGAACAGTCCATTAATCCGGATGTGCTGCACAGGCACACATGATAAGATGATTATGATCTGAGTGATACCAGAGACATGTTTTTATGTAGTTTTCCGTCTTTTAAATTTGAAATCAATAAACTAATTATATAAATTGTTCTTTTATATTTTATTACTCATACATATTTCTATAGATACTCGAGTGTGTGTTCAAATTTACCTTTAATTAAGCGTGTACAGTTTTAATGTTTTCCGTTCACAATGTTTTGCCGGTTGAGTTTATATACTGTATATTATAATGCCTACTATATGTCCCTGAACCTATTTCAATAAAATAAAATAAAATTCCAAAAATCCTGAAGCGTTTTGGTTTCACTTTTATTACACGCACTTTTGAGAAATATTCTACCTGAATGAGTTTTTCCCGACAGGTGTATTGAGTATCTTCAAATCGTTAATAGGTATCTTGTGGGCAAGCGTGCTCCATCGTGGACCGCAGCGTTACGCAACATAAGGAGCTGGTGGTCCAATAATGAATAAAAAAGTTATGCAAAGAAATTGTTTTTTTTCTTCAATATTTACTACAATATATTTTTTGTCTTATACAAAGTACTTATCGGCTAAATATTATTTATTTAGTGCCGATAGTCTCTGATTAAAACGGCTATGACAGACGGACAGATTGATTGACATGACGAATTTATAAGGGATTTTTTCGTTAGTTTTGGTGATTATACGTTAAAATATTATGTTGGTATAAGTATGAATGTTGTGGCAGTTTTTATATTTTTGGAATCGACTTAAAAAAAACCGGACAAGTTCGAGTCAGACTCGCCCACCGAGGGTTCTGTACAAACTAGTAGATAAAAGGGGGACATCGTATTTTTTCATATTTTTCTTCTTATACCGAAAAATATATATCGTAAAAATATTTGAAAACCTGTTTTAACTAATGCTAATAATGCTCTTTCATATGATACGGTTAAAGAACTTTAAAATTTGGACCCTCATTCCTTGCGCAAAGACACTATTTTTTTGTGATTAAATTAAAAATGTCCAGTTTTCGGATTTTTTCCTTTATGTGTACTCTAACACAATGCTTCTTGCCAAATTTCATAGTTCTAGGTCAACGGGAAGTACCCCATAGGTTTTGATTCCCTTGCTAGTGTCGAAATGTGCATTTTTACGACATATTCGGCTATATCTTTTTTTATGAAAACTGAAAAATATGATTTTTCTTTCTGGAGCAAGATACAACGCGTTACCTTCTGCGTTCCCAAGATAAAGGTCTTGACACCCGGACAGACGGACAGACGGACAACAAAGTGATCCTATAAGGGTTCCGTTTTTTCCCATTGAGGTACGGAACCCTAAAAAGGGAAACTCTCATTTCAGAATTTTTTGCATTTGTTATTTAAGAATTCCTTTATATGTAGGTATATGAACTGATTTGGAAAATTTTGAAAAAGGACTTACTCTCAGATTGTTTTCATATAAATTTCATTAAAATCAGTTAGGTAGTTTGGTTTTAAGCCAGAAAAAAAAACGAAATTAACTATTTTTTATGACGTTTGTTAGAGAGTAGCTGATTAAAGTCACAGAAATAATGATTTGTTGTTAAAAAATAATTAAGAACTAAGGTTCTAAACACTAAGGTGTTTTTGAACAGAAAATAAATATTTATCTGAGAAAATTATTGACTTTATGTCCTAGCTATTCAATAATGTCAATAATATAGGTTTAGGCCGCATTAGATTGCCAGTTTGTTATGAGTCTCAGAGATTGTATCAAATTGGATACCTTAGACATTGGAATAACATATTAATTGGTATCATAAAACTTTACTGCCAACGTATTAGTTTGTTTGCTTCGGCGCTTGATTAGATTGTATTTTACTGTATCAAAGATATTTACTGTCTTTAGACTTTAAGGAGCTTAATATTTTTTAGGGATTCGTACTTCAAAAGAAAAACAAATGAAAGCCATCTAAAGTCACTTCATTGTTCGTCTGTCTGACTGACAAATCGTACGTGGAGTTCTGTTTCGTGGCTGTTTTTTTATACTTATCTCAGATGTTAAGCGATGTTGCGGTCTACGATAGAGCAATCTTTTAAAAGACGGTTTCTTTTAATTGTGAATCCGTTCGTGATTTAACGGCATATTGTATTTATCGGGAAATATCCACTTAAAAAGCGTATTCCTCAATTTAACAGTCCGTACGATAAATGTTAAATTCGACCTTTTCGAATATCCCCTATGAAACGATGACGCTTTTTTGAATCGTCCGATAGTACAAAGGGGTAAAGGGGTATAGGTCTAGAAATTCGGATTCATTTTCTGAGGCACTTTTGTCTATTCGAAATTAAGCGCATATAAAAATATGAACATAAATAATTGCGAAATAACAAATTGTCGATATTTTACACTTCTTAAAAAAAGAAGTCTAAAAAAAAAGCAGCGGGAAAGTTTTTTAATCAATATCGATTCGGAGAAATATATTTTTATACCATTATTTCAATAAAAAACAAAAGTTACATAAAGCTAAACTAAATAAAAATAGTTCTATAAACACTAATAAAAATACAAGTTTTGTAATAAAATCGGCCAACTGAAGCGAACTTTTCTCAACAAAGCTGGAAAATACGCAAGAAAAATTACTAAATGTTTCAACGAAACTTCAAAATATATTAGCATTATAACAATTTATGAATTAGCAAACTTTCATTGCCTCTATTCCATAGTATAATATATTGACTCACTAAAGTTACACGAACTACGAAAAAGTTGAACACTATTGTAATAAATAACTAGGGAATAATATGTTTTACAGACTGAATCTTACCTAACTACGATTTTAGTAAAGAAACTTTTTTAATTTTCAATTAGTGTAATCAGCCAGCCATCACACCACTCTCCTCGTCAGTCTAGATGCCAGCCATCACACCACTCTCCTCGTCAGTCTAGGTGCCAGCCATCACACCACTCTCCTCGTCAGTCTAGATGCCAGCCATCACACCACTCTCCTCGTCAGTCTAGATGCCAGCCATCACACCACTCTCCTCGTCAGTCTGGGTGCCAGCCATCACACCACTCTCCTCGTCAGTTTAGGTGCCATCCATCACACCACTCTCCTCGTCAGTCTAGGTGCCAGCCATCACACCACTCTCCTCGTCAGTCTAGGTGCCAGCCATCACACCACTCTCCTCGTCAGTCTAGGTGCCAGCCATCACACCACTCTCCTCGTCAGTCTAGGTGCCAGCCATCACACCACTCTCCTCGTCAGTCTAGGTGCCAGCCATCACACCACTCTCCTCGTTAGTCTAGGGTATTGATCGGAATTGGACTCAAAAATAAAATCGCGTAAACAAGTCTCAATATTTATTCCAAGATTTAATTTTTTGATACCGAAACTAGTTCGTACAAAAATAAAGATTTTAATTAATACATATTAAACAACTTATAAATGATTTAATGTACATGTTACGTAGACAGTCGTATCTGTGAAAACGGACACTGTAAAGTGTTTGAAACGCCAGGTCTTCAAATTGTGTAAAACGCGATAAATCCGTTAACATGTTTTGTTTTAATAGTTTTAAATTATTTTGTACAGGATACTTGAAACTTTCAAAAGGATAAAATTAAAGAAAGAATGCATTTTGTTGATAGTCACTGTAAATAAAAAAAATCTAAATTATACATAAAAAACCTGATGAAACTGACTTCAAAATATACAAATTTGATAAATCTTTATGGGACCAACTGAGCCATAAGGCCAGTCTGGCCCCACCTTTTGCCAGACTTTGGCTCAGTTGGTAGTATGTGTTTACTTGCTAAGCTGCAGGTCGTGGGTTCGATCCCCACCCTGGGCAAAAATTTCTGTGATGAGTTATATTATATTTGTTCTGTGTCTGGATGTTTCTATGTATATATTTACAAAAAAAAGTATATATTTATTCTATCAGCCATCTAGTTCCATAGTAGATTTGCTTAGTTTTGGGCTAGATGGTGTTGTGTGAAATGTCCCCAAATATTTATTTATTTATTTGAGGCCTCAAATACCGGCCTCAAGGACCGCTACTAAACAAAAAAAATCATTTAAATCAATTCATAAGTGGCGGAGTAATCGATGAACAAACAAAAAACATACAGACGAATTGAGAACCTCCTTTTTTGGAAGTCAGTCAAAAATAAATTAATAAAAATGCTTGAATACATCAGAATGCACTAGACAGAACACCCAACTTTGTCACGCATACTTTTAACATATTAAAGTGAATCTTCGAAGGACCCGAGGAAAGTTAGCGAAGAGTTGGCATAGTTAAAATATTCTCTTTCGACTCTATCCGTCTTAATACTGCCCTGAAGAACACAGACTGAAGTTTCAACAACTATTTCGTATGAAATGTCGCGGGGAACCACTCTCATGCAATATTCTGCTGGAGAAAGTTTTTACTTGAAGAAATGAAACTGTTTCATAATATTTGGATAATTATACTAGCTTAAACGGCAAAGTGAAAATTTCAGCAAATAATCTCCATAACTTTTATCGACTTTCAAAAAGAAGGGGATCTCAATTCGATTGTATGTTTGTTCACCGATTACTCCGCCAATTGTGGATAGATTTTGATGATCCTTTTTTATTTGGTAGGTAGCAGTTTACAAGTAGTCCCATGTAAATTTTATGAAAATCGGTTCAGTACATTGGTTTTTATAAAAAAAATACTAGAAAATGGCACCCAAGTAAACGAATCGCGTATTTTGAAGTTTCTTAAACTATAATTAATTAATTATGTTCCGGAAAAAGCCTAAAAAATTCTTATAACATTTTTGATGTAATATTTTGTGTTAAACAATGTGTCCAACACATTGTTTAATTTGAAATTGTGTATATTTGGATGTGTATTGAAATAAATACATTTTAATGTTTTTATCGCGTATATTCTACATGATTACACGATTCTGTCGCTTGACACCAGCTTAGTTGAGGGTCAACCGCGAGCCTATTGTCGAACGAAAGATAAAAAAATAATTAAAGACCTCACGTTTCAAAAACTGTTGTATTTAAACTGTAGCTATTAGCAAAACCGAATGTCAGGTGTTATAGTCTCGGTATCAGAGTCCGCGTATTTTATATTATAAAGGCAGCATTTATTTTCCTCACAGGCGTGACGAAAAACAGATCGTACTTTTGTAATAATGTTTACCAATGTCAGCATAAATTTGCATACATTTTCATTATGCACATTTGTCCACAATTCGCACACAACAGCTTAGGTCCACATTTTTATATACATATGTTGCTGAGAAGTGGAACTCCTTGCCATCTTATCTGTTTTCTCATAGCAACGATCTGGACATTACTCTTTCCCAGGCTAGAGTGAATGAATATCTTCTAGATCGACGTGTTCTATTTTTGGCCACAACGTTGCAGTCAACATGCGAGTTGGTGGTCAAACGTAGATATCTATTTAGTATTAAAAAATGTCGGTGAGTTTATTCATTTTCTCGCTTTGATTATACTCTAAAATCCACGCTTTGAATAAAAAAACCCTTAGCGTAAAAATAATAGGTACCTATTATCTCATCTTTTGTTGTTAAACATAAGCAAACACTGTATGTAGTACAGTTTCCCTCGAATGATATCGGGTTGGAGATGTATTTTTACCCCGGTCGCCGGAAAACGTTGCACGCCCATATGCAATTAATTATCTAAACAATAATGTAACAAATCATAAAATAAAAAAATATAAATAAGTGAGTAAAGTGGGGTGGGTAGTATCGGTACACTACTGTATTATGGTGTGAAACGTTTCTCGTGGACATTGTCACCCTCACACAACGTTCACATCTAATCTACACACACATTAAAGCCCACCTCTCTGAGTGTAAACATGTCTACAGCTTGCTCGTATGAGCTGTATCACGGCTCAAATCAGCCAACAAAATGCCCCAATACATTTCGGCAAGATGTCACCGGAAAATATGATGGTAACGCTGCCGTACCTCGTTACCAATACCAACCTAATACGGCTATAACTTTTCGTACTCCATAAATCTTGTTCCGAGCGACGTGGCCTACATCTACCTACATAAACACAAGGAAATAACATAAACTTTACGCTGTTCTATAAACAGACTCTTTGCCACCGCGACAGGAAAGGTTTCTTTGCCTACTTTTTTTTATGGAAAGGTCCGAAAACGCGCGGAACTGCTGGTGATGAGAATTACAACAAACAGTTATAGAATAAAATGTAGAAATTTGACAGAAGAATAATCGTAATGATTTTTATGCATTTTTTGACGTGACAACGTCTAATAAATCGATGAACGCCGGCTGTACGCACGAAAAAGTATGACTCATTGTCCCGTTGCGCTAATTATCCTGTTACATCATCATCATCAATGTTTTGTTATGACATTGTCACGTTAAACTATCGTCCGTAAACCGACTTTACAGACAACCAATTTTTTTGTTATGTTTTTATACATTTTTTGTTGTATTGTTCTTGTGTGTGTCGAATAAAATTGTTTTCTTTCTTTCGACATAGGCACACTTTTCTGTTATACTCCATAATATTATAGATAGGTATAACAGTTAGAGTAGCATTTCTTCTAACTAAACTAATGAAAATGAACACTTCCTAGAGTGACAAGAGTCACGTTTTACCGAGTGGGATAGTAAATAGTAGGTACTCGTAGCCACAGAATGCGCCCTATTACATTGCTCGTAGCGTCAGAATTATGTTTTATTTGATTCTCGGCGTGTGACACCCCGCACCCGCACCCCGCACCCCGCACCCCGCACCTCGCACGCGAGTTGGCCATGGCGCGAGGTACTCATTGTGGGAGATTATTTCCCACGCGCCCGTTGCCGCGGTCTAGATCGGGTAACAACCTAGTTATGATCTGAGGAAAACTTTTGCTTTTTTGAAGAGTCTCTTTACTTCTACATGTTGGTTTTTGTTACACTATTTTACATTATTTGATTTATATTTTGTGTGGGTTAACTTTTAAACGGTGCCTTTATTAATTACAACAAATCAATATACGACCTACATAAAGTATGTTTGTGTAGGTCTTATTACTAAACTACTAAGTACACGAAAAGCAAATCGATTACTCCAGATCGATAAAGGTCTAAAGACAATTCAACTGCTCAAGTTCATCAAAAGTTGGCAGCTTACTTTTACATATCTACAATCGATTAAGCTGAAACTTTGTATACTTACATGTTTTTTTTAAATTTAATCCATATTATAAGTGACATTATTTTAAATCCAATATGGAGGAATTCCCAAAAATTGCCGACCTCTTATTATTTTTTGTACCACTATAGTTCACTATGATTAAGTATAGGTATTAAATAAAAGGGTTGTTGTTGTTGCTAAGAGAAAACTAGCAAGTTCAGTCGCTTTTATAAGTCTGACGTGTGTATCTGTGTGTTTGACATCGTAGCTCTCAAACGGATGGACCGATTTTGATCTAGTTTTTTTAAAGAGAATTTCATCGATTCTTCAAAATCGGTTCAGCCGTTTTTTGGGCTTTTTGAGTTTTCTAAACTTATACTTGTTATTATAAATTCTGTTCTTAGTTATTTTTTTGTCGTAATATCTCAATTATATTAACGTCATGCATGCAAATAAGCGTTGTTTTTATCTAAAATCTGGTAAAGGTCTTACTAGATCTGCGTGATCATCTGTCACATGTCACACTCATGTCAAATATCACACTCATGTCACATGTCACACTCATGTCTATTCATTCATCACCTTTGTCTGTTCAATTACCTCGGGAACCTTTTAAGTGTTGGTTACAGCGATTAAGACTGGTACTCAAGAGTGTCAACAAACACCTATTACCAAGTCACTGTCTGTCTGTCTGTCTGTCTAAAATTTTACCCTTAGAATAGTGCTAAATCTCTAGGTGAAATATTAAGGCGTGTGTGTAGTTACACAAATTACGAACAAAGTACGATAATAAAAACAAAAAGTTAATAACTCTTTTAGTATTTTAATACTTAAAATATAACACTTACAACGTAAGTACGTAGCCATATTTAAACATGTAATAACCTCAGTACGTATTTAAACTTACGCATGTTATTTTAAAATACTCTGTTATTTGTTTTCTGTTCAAATAAACGCTGCAGACAGGTGGCACAGATTATATTAGGTCGTGTGTACCCTCTGTACCCCTCGTTATCTCCAGTTTGTGCCCTGGTTACATAAAGGTTACTTTTTCTATTCCTTTCTATATTTTACAAGTTTATCGTAACCTTTGTTTAAGAGGTGAAAGTTTTACGTGACGGAATTTTTAATAACTTCTATTAAATTTAAATTAAGCACGCGACGGTTGAGTTTGATTAATAAATGTTTATTGCCTAGTTTGTACCAATATCACCACTTTTCATGCATTTAAAACGCTAGGGCATGTGTTGCTACTAGGCGCAAAATAATCGAAGTTTAACTATAATATATTAAGTTATCTATTTTTACACTTCTTCATATAGGTAAACTAACTGTATCATATCTCGCATACTTACATATGCACAGTATTCTTAAAATGTGGGTTTTAAACTTCTATGCTAGACTGAAAGAAAAATAAAAACATTGAATGTACCAGCTTCTTCTCTTCCCAGGCAAACAGTAAAAGCCAGTTATGGGACTTGAAGTAAATTGGCATTATTATCACTCCAAGCCAATATTACATCTTACCCTCGTATCCCCTCTAACCCTCTCCCTTCCATCCAACCCTCTAACCAAGGTCAATAGTGGCGTTAAACGGCCTCATGGTCTTTGACGCTCTGCCTACCCCGCAAGGGAAACCAGACGTGATTGTATGTATGTATGTACTTAGAGAACTGGGAGCTGTTTTAGGCCTCGCAAAATCACCAATAGATACAATAGGCTTAAATCATTTTGAGGGTTCCTTAGTCAACTAAGTACATAACCTTATAATTTCACTACGTCTGCCCGTTCGTCCATGGCGAAGTTCAAATATTATTATTACTAATAAGATGTAATTTTTTGTGAGAATATATAATAATCATACAGAGAAAGTGGTAAAATAAAATTGTGGAAAAAAATGGGTAAGTATACTTTTCCTTCAAACGGTAACTACATTATACAAAAATAAAAGTTATTAGAAACACGAAAAACATTGTTTAAAAAACATTTAGATTTTATTAAAAACTTTCGTTATTAATTAAATTGAAACGTGCAACAAAGGCTTCAACCGATAAGTCCAGCGCTCCTGAAACCCGTTGGGGATTCATTAATGAGTATAACATGAATACGTAATGCCGGACACGCCAACTTCACCCACCGATACCTATTATTACTGACATAATCAATAGCCCGTCAAGCTTAGTCTGAAAGAACGTCAGCGTTACTACGGTATATAGAACGGGGATTATTTTAAAGCTTGGAAAAATTTAAAAGCTCATAAATTAATCAGAAAACTCTTATAACGAGAACAAGGAATACGTTTTGGTGTTGCAGCTGTCATTTCTTACTCTATTTGATAAATAGTGTCTTTTTGTGCACGTTGGCTTTGTTGTACAGATGCATAGAAACATTCAATATAATAAATAAATATGTCGTCTCTGTTTTTAGTAAAAAAAATCGAATATAGTTCAACTCAAAACAGACATGAGAGACCCGTAGTTTTTATTTAAAATGTATGAAAATCACGTTAGTTTCCATAGTAGAAATATGTCATCAACATCTAAAATTGAATGACACAACTCGATAGCTAAACGATCAAAACAATTGTTGAGTGAGAATAGTGACGCAGCACGCACGGCGGGGAGGAAAGCGCCTCTATTTTTACCGAATTCCAAAAAGGAGGAGGTCCTCAATTTGATTGTATTTCTTTTTTATATTTTGAGCCAATTATGAGTTGATTTTGATGATTCCTTTTTTAGTTGATACTTCAGAGGTGGTCCCACATTAATTTTATTAAAATCGGTGTAGAACTTTGGGTTTTGAAGATAATAACTAGAAAAAATATGTAATCCAAGTAATTCGTTTACTTGGATTTTGCGTATTGCGTATTTTGAAGTCGGTTCGTTAAATTTTTTAAACTGTTATATTATAGCGTCCTACCAACGACGTACGCCCATCGCCACGACACAGCAAGATTTCTTATAATATAAAATAAATCTACGTTTGAATAATAACAATGTAATTTGATATTACGATGTACAAAAGTCAAAGACGGGTTAAGTTAAAAGAAATTAGACGGGTCACAAAACTGAAGTGGAAATGGACAAATGCTCTGAACAAAAATCGGGCGGAAAGCGAGCGCCTGGCAGACCTCCAGCTACTTGCTAGGATGATATTAAAGCTAGAAAACAGAAAACAGCGGATGAGAATTTCGATTTTCAAAATATGTGATTGGAAGTGGCAAAATAGATGTCTCTAAACTTGTCAATGTAACCGAGATAATGAATTTTGAATTTTGTCCTAAACTTTGCGTCCATGTGATAATAACGTCATTGCTCAGCAGTGATTAGAAAATAGATTACGATGAATACGTAAAATTTCAACCTTCCGCTGATACAGTTACACAGTTACATCAACAGATGTTTCGAATGCAAACCCAAACACTGGTTTAAAAATAGTTATAAAAATGTCAGCCAACCTAGGCTAATGCTCGGTTAACCTCTAGCGTATAATTAACAGATGTCAATAGAAGCCAATTAAGCGAGCCTGCTTCTGCCGAGCTTGCTTTAACGGGGCCTGCTTTACAGAGCCGGGCTTTACCAAAGCGGGCTTAACTGACGATTTACCGAGATCAAAGCTCATTTCAATTACGTTGTATCTACTGTATTCGGATAAGCCTTGTGTGTGTTGCTTACTATTTCTACTTTTAAACTATACAGGGTGTTAGGTTAGTTGACAAATATTCTTGGCGAGACTTATTTTGGATATGGTTTCTTGAATTTACAATTCTAAATAAGTACGTAATAATGTGAACTTAGTATTTGATAGAGTTCATCTGTGAGAAGTCTAGCTAATTTACCTATTCAATCTGCTCTCAAAAACTGTAATAACTTAGGTATATTATATTCTAATATCTTGCCAAATCTGCCTTTCATCTATTCAAGATAACCATTTCACTAACTATTAAAGCATCGTAGAATATTATTACATTCTCATTGCAAGGAACGATTAGATTAAATAAATAAATCGCTGTTAGTGATCACTTGTTCGTACCAAATGATTGAATATACATAAGAATTATAAAGTTCAAGAATTATTGATTAATTATAAGATTAATCAAATAATGAACAAAACTTCTGTGTTTCTGCTCATTTATGTTATGCTCAAATAAAAATAAAAAATTACTAGCTCCATCCTTGGCTGCACTGTCGCTTAACCTCAGGCGGATTGGTGGTCAATCGTAGATCTATATTGTGTAGAAAAATGGATATCTTTACGAACATCCTGTATATATGTACCTGTATATATGTATTTAAATATCCACAGTCAAGTTAAAACGTGTACGTAGTTACTGGTTCATTTGTCTGACGTGTTAATATTCGACTTTTGTACAAAAATTTGCTGTTCCAAACCTAAAGTACACGAACTAGTGGCAGAATGTACGAAACGGCAAGTTGCTTTTGTGAATTCTTTAAATAAAATAACAATTATAATACGTATAGTTTAAGAACATCACTTTTTCTGGCGCAGTTAGTTTAAAACCATCTACAATCGATTTATTTTTTGATTTCTGATAGTATTTAGTAAAATAGTGTATAAAGAAAATCAAAAACCCTTTAAGATAAAAGCCGTCGTTTCATAGAAAACGGCCGGAACCCTCATTAATAATCAATACCGTGATTAATTTAGGTAATATCTTGTAAAGTTTACGCCCGAGGTGTGTACCCGAGCGGCCAGGGAAGGTATAATTACACCCAACAAGTAATAACTACCGCCATGTAGGTACAGTGAGCAGCTTTCTACAGGTGATATTATAGACAGCATATTCAATTTGCTTTCTTATATAAACCATTATACTTAAGGGTCAATTATACACGTGCGGTGGGAAAAAAAGTTCTTTGAAGTGGTTTTCGTAATTGAGTATTAATCATTAAAAAATAGTTCACAACTGACAACATCTGTAATTATCTGTAGATATATTAGGACTACTTTCATAACTTGTCTAACTTTCCCACTTATTAGAGGGAATAATGCAAGGCATGAACTAAAATAATATACGTCTTTTTACTCGACTGCGCAAGAAGGAGTGTTATGTTTTTCGAGTTTAGGTATGTATGTATGTTTCTAGATTACCGCCTAAAGCCTAAACGGCTTGACCAATTTTCATTGTGCTGTCGTTAGATTCATCTTCACTACATGAGTGTCATAATAGGCTACACTTTTAGTACAACACTCGTAAAAATAAAAAAAAATGCGTGTTTTCGTAACCTTCAACGAAGTTTTTCTTAATATACAAGTGATTTTTATAAAAAAAATAATATAAGTAATACACAAATTATACAATAAACTTCACCCATTCTCAAGGTAAGCTTAAGTTATAGCTTTTATGCAGTCGGGTACCTACTGTGTTTGTCATGGTTTTTGCTCATGTTCGAAATTATTGATTAAGACAAGTACCAAAAGGGGTTTACCAAAAATTTTACCAAAATCGATTGGTAAATGGCCCTTCTACAAAACTTACCCACATTTCAAAGCACATACCCTCCCCCTCTCACCAAAAATTACCAATAACAAAAAAAACGGTATACCAGCTATCACCAAGATCGGTTAAATATACGACCTGCATTGAGTACCATCCAGACATACAAACAAACAAATATACCTGTTGTGTACACATAAAACCAAATTTTGACAGTTGATAGTTGATACAGATTCCTGAGCTCGATTCGTTCGCTCGGTCGATTATGGCCAACTCAGCTGATTTATATCACTTTTTTTAAATATATAACAATCTGATAAAGAGTAGGGCGCGGATGTACTCATTTGTGAGTATCACAAAAACAAGTGCCTCCCTCGAGGTCGTCCTCTAGAACTGCGTGAATATCTCTGGAGAAACTTTTGATTCAGTTAACTGCCATTATGTGCCGAACAAATTGGGTTTTGTTTTGTTATTATACTTTGTATTTAGTATGAAAGAGTTGGCTTTTGTCGTATATATAGGTAGTATTATTTTTATTGAATCAAGCGTTACTTTGTTTTTTTCCCTCGCATCCTCGAAAAGTCAAGAAATCTTGAAGATGCCTCGTGAAAAGGTGAAACACGTGGCGACAAGATAGAGTACCAGATTGCACACATCGAAGTCGTCAAGAGTACCAGCTTGAAGAAACCGATTTTATGAAGAGACATCTGACAGATGCACTTTTTAAATTTTGCACATTTTTACCAATACTTATATTATTTATTTTCGTAATAGATTGAAACTGACAAAAGAAAGTTTTCTCTGTTTGCGAGTAATTGTGAGAAAAATACACAAGTATTCTAGACGTAAACGCGAATCCAAAAACACCTTCCTCGTCATGAAAATCGATTAAACCGTTTAAGCTAAGTACAGAAAGTGTTACAGAAATAAACATTTACGCTCATGCATATAAATGTGTGTATACAACTAGATCTAAAAATCCTCTTTTTAGGCAATTAATCAGGTACATTAGATGTAAATTATAAATTTAGCTCAGCGTTATTGGTATTCTTCAAAATTATTTAAAATTACTATTATATTATAGAATATAAACATGATTTCATAAAAATATCAAACTGAAGGAATAACTTCAAATTGTCAATTGAATCCGGCAACAAAACATAACTCAAGTCAATAAAAATATAATGTTAACAATATTGTCCCACGGATATAACTGAACGGCACCAGAGAGGTTTATAGACAAACTTTTATTGCTTTATGTAAAGTGAATTCCACGAATATGGTGATAGTTTCTTGTTTTACCACCATCACGTCCAAAATGATAGAATTAAATAAAAATGTATTTTCTGCTCACTTGTTAAGCTGAAGTTGAAACTAGTGTTTTATTTATTTGTTGTTATAGTTGTGTTGCTATTAAAATAGCAGGTATGTATCAACAGCTACCCTTTTGGGCATGCAATACATTACAATATAATTATTGAATCACATAATTAAAATTATCAAAAACGTAAAATTAGTAATAAAAAAACAATAACAATATAGTTAATTAATTATTGTTAAATGGGATGTCAATATTTCTGTCCTTTAAGAAGTTGTCAATTTTATAGTAACATAATATTTGTTTTGTAAAAACTTAGTCAGATTATATTTAAATTTGCCAAATGTATTTTTTTCCAACTATTTAACGTCTCATTTCTTTAATGTTGTCAAATAAATGATTGAACAATTTGGTACACATTACATAAAAACTTGTTTCGTAAAATTTTGTTTTTGCTCCTTGTGCCGGTATTACATTGTATCTGTTACGTGTTTTGCGGTATTTTCGAGTAAATTTTACATCAAAACTGTTAATATTTTTTTAACAAATAAACATGCCTCTATAATATACATAGAAGCTAGAGGCAGAAAATTCAGTTTTTTGAATAATGGCATATAGCTTTCTACTATCCACCACCACTATCTATCCACTATCTACTTCCCAATTATTGCCACTATACATTTCCCCAGATTGGTTCAGATACCAAAACTACTAAAAAATTATGTCTTAAATCTATGATAATATTCAAAATATTATATTATCTCGTTTATCTCAAGCGTAGCAATTTATAGCGAGTGTAGCGATACGTAGCATATTAACTACGACGCGTAGCAATTCGTAGACGTTGACGTCACTTTGCTATGTTTCTAATCTTAGGGGGTAGTAAAAAAACTAGCCACTCGTGTGGGTGGATCATAAAGCTACGCGCTATATTGGACACATCCAAGTGTATACCAGTTTATGGTCTTTGGTATTTTTGTAATACAGTGCTCTTATAACTGCTATAAGGGTCATAACGAAACAAAATAACTCAAGTAAAATGACGTCTTTTTACAGTCCAGCGACTTGATGGAGCCAATTTAATGTGTAGTTGTTAAAAAATATTTGGGACGAACAATGAACTTGAGAATATTGGAAAGAAAAACATTATTAGAAAGTTATATATACAAATAATAGTGGTAAGGTATCTTTAAAATATGATAAATGGTGTTGTGTGAAATTTCCACCAATATTTATTTACTTAAATTAAAAATCTCTCATCCAGAACCTAATAAAGCGCTTTGGCAGCATTACTCGAGAGCAACAAAAGGTGTGCTTTATATTTTGGCCCACACTGTTACATGTTAACATGTCATGAGCTACAGTTAAATACTTATCCTGAAAAAAAACTCGTCTTTTTAATTTGCTTTTTTTGTCCTTGTCCAATTCGATTAATTAACCGCTTCGTTGTCCTTAACCTATTGCATAACATAGTTATATTATTAGCTCGCGATACAAAAACTAGTCTCGTTAGGCGGGCTTGTTCGACCCCGCAGCTGCCACTGCCCTAGAAAGTTTGAAACAACAGAACTTTACTGCGGATTGATTACTGCTCAATAAATGGAAGCAAATAGGGCTTATGGTTTTGTCACATAGTTGTAAATTAATAAAGCACGTAAAAGTTTTGTCGGTTTGGCGCTGAAGCGTTTTAATGTAGTTTTTGTACAGCGAGCTTGATTTGTTTTTCGTATTATCTATTTACAAGCAAAAATGCTTTTACAACACTCTCTCTATATTCTCACTCGGAACGTACAAAAATCTTTTGTAAAAATAACACATTTTTCTCTGACAAAACCCACCATTAACGAATTCTACAGAAAATCTCTCAAGTCACTCTTCGTATCCATTACGAGAAATCGAGAATCTCATTTTCAGCGAAAAAACCTATGAATTTCATCACACAGTATCAGATTATTCGATAGCACATAATACACCTTGAATAGTAGATAAATCACCTCCCTCCGACGTTAGGAGGGTAACAGAGGGCTAGGAAATATTTGGGTTAAGGGTTGGCTCGACTCGAGTTACGTACGAGTATAGCGACACAATGCGTATTAGAGTGGTGGAGGATTGTGGCTGCGCACAATCAAAAGTTTTACGGGATTTTTATTTGACGACATTGGAATTCATGTAACACGTAGTCATTATCATCATCTCAGCCATAACAAGTCCACTGCTGGACATACTTGTATGAGATCATTTGTCCATCTCGTGGTTGGTCTTCATACGCTGCGCTTGCCGGTGCGTGGTCTCCGGTCGTGAACTTTTTGGCCCCATGAAATGTGTTATCTTCGAGCACAGATTTATGCTCGAAGTCTGTCTTAGTAAAATGTCCGAGATTAGCTTGAAAGTCAACTCTAGACTATATAGGTATTATAGTGATTTTGTGAATAGTCACCCTCGCAACAATTGTCCGTAAGTGACAGTGATTGGTCACCAATCAGGCCGTCTGCGTGTTTGCTTTCTCTTTTTGTATATAAAAGAAATACCTTTCTCATTTTTTATAGATCTCTTTTTCTGTTTTAACAATCATGGCGGTCTTTGCTAGTGGCGTCACGTCGTCACGCTACCACTATATGATGCGATATAAAACATACGGTGGGCATTGGATGTTTTACATCACAAAACAAAAGTTAACGTAGACATTCTCTCAGCAACGAACAGTAAGTAAATAAGTAAATACTGACCGCGAATGTCAGGACTTCACCAAACATAATTACACGAGTCAAAATACAGAAGGTCAGTGTACACAGCGCGGTCCCATTGTCAACTGTGGTGTTTGTCTCTGACGAAAGTTTCGGGCCCTTTTTAATGAAGATGGCCCTTCTACTGCGACGCGGTGCGCTTCACTCGTTGTCTGAAACTCGCCCGTAGGCTGCTTATAATGAGATGACCCTTCTACTGCGACGCGGTGCGCTTCTCTCGTTGCCTGAGACTCGCCTGTAGGCTGCTTATAATGAAGATGACCCTTCTACTGCGACGCGGTGCGTTTCACTCGTTGTCTGAAACTCGCCCGTAGGCTGCTTATAATGAGATGACCCTTCTACTGCGACGCGGTGCGCTTCTCTCGTTGCCTGAGACTCGCCTGTAGGCTGCTTATAATGAAGATGACCCTTCTACTGCGACGCGGTGCGCTTCACTCGTTGTCTGAAACTCGCCCGTAGGCTGCTTATAATGAGATGACCCTTCTACTGCGACGCGGTGCGCTTCTCTCGTTGCCTGAGACTCGCCTGTAGGCTGCTTATAATGAAGATGACCCTTCTACTGCGACGCGGTGCGCTTCACTCGTTGTCTGAAACTCGCCCGTAGGCTGCTTATAATGAGATGACCCTTCTACTGCGACGCAGTGCGCTTCTCTCGTTGCCTGAGACTCGCCCGTAGGCTGCTTATATACCATGCTTATGAACTGTTTATTTAGAGCGTATACTTTATCATCGCGAACTTCATTTTCTTCATCTAACCCTCTAAATATTTTCAAATATGGTGTCAAACGGCTTCAGATGGTCCGCTTACCTTTGTATAAATTTTACCTTTTGAATTTTTTATGCAAAAAGAGAATGCTCGGAGGCTAAAGTGACTGAAAAAGTGAGACAAGATAATACATTTTGATATCAAGAAATATTACAATTTTAATTACAAATACAAATATTCAGAAACATTTTATAGACAGGACGGACCAACACCACAATCTTTGAATGGACTCCTAACCTAGACAGATTGTGTTCCCTCCTGACACCAAACTGTAATCGCATTATGTCATGTTGCTATTTAGGAAGAATGTTTTTGAGTATTTTTTGTTAACTTTCATACCTTTGGTCAAATGATCTAGTTCAGTGGGTTTCCCGCTGTGATCTTTTACACAATGGACAGTTCATTACTTACCAAAATAAATATCAATGAGATGACAACAATAAAAGCATCGGTAATTTATCTTTCAGTTAAATTGAAATAGCCATTTTTGACAATGACATTCAGGGGAACATTTTAATTGAACACACTCTTCAGCCGCGTTTAGAATATGATCTGAACCTGATGAGAGTGATGCTGCCATCAGTGTGTTGACTTCTTATTTTGGCTTAGGGTAAGAAAAACAAATACAAAGCAAGTGCAAGTTAAGAAAACTCAAAAACCCCCGACAAAAAAGGCTGAACTGATTTTGATGAAACATAGCTAAGAACGCTCTTGACAAAATCTTCTTTCAAACAAAAAACAACTAGATCAAAATTGGTCCATCCATTTGAGAACTAGTTTTTTTTTACTAAATCTATTTGGCTGAAATCACGTCCCTAGTTTTTAAAGCAAAATATTATAAAAATTGCAAAAAAAATCGCTCAGTCGTTAAAATGATTTCAATACAGAATTCAAACGATCTCAATCACTGAGGCTACTCAACTGCAAAGAATTGAGCTGCTTTGTCTTATAACTAGATGCGCATAAGTACAAAAATAGATGTGGGTGGGTAGACGAGTGGAGTAGCCTTATCTGGGCAATCTCTGTACGGAGTAGATAACCTTTGAAGAAACTACTGCTGCACAAATTAAAATTAGATATAAAGCTAAATTTTATCCGATTTCAAAGAAACTTTGCTAATAATTTTTAGAAGTTTAATTTTTACTATAACGTCATTAGTACAAAAATAAGATTCAACAGTTTTTACAGGTACTTTGTATCTATCAAATAAGTGTTCAATATAAGACAGGTCTCTTATAGATGGGGCCAGGATTTGCTAATAAATTTCCCTAGGAAAATCTTCACAAATCAGGAGACTATATTGTTCTTACGAATGGCATTTCACCCCTATATCTAGTTAATTGCCTCTTGTATTTTTGTTCCCATTGGAACTTTGGCAATTTGACACAAGTCAAACGATTGTGAAGAATCCAACATGATCGAGTGATGTCCTGTAGCAGCAGCAGCAGCAGCAGCACTCTAAAATCTGTTATTCTGTCTTATTCTCTGAGACCTCTCTCCGTTGACCTTCAAAGGTCCATAATCCCTCTTATTCATGAAACATGTATTATGACGAGGGTGTACTAACTTTAATCCAAGTTTAATGGTACATACTTTTGAATATTTTATACGTAAGTTATATGAACCTTCCGGCGTAGCTTTCGGTGCGGTGAGCTCGGATTACTTACCTATATTGTTGTTTGGGGAAACTAAGCAGGAGCTTGTTTGCTATAATTAGAAATCACCTAAACAAAGTAATTATGTCAGTGGAGCAGTTTGTTTTTAAGCTATTGCATAGCTTCTATCGCGGGCCTTGAGCGTGGAGACCGAATCCAGAAATTCCGTAACGAAAATAACCTAACACACCGCGCGTAAAGCTATTATGCAATAGCTTTACCGCGGCAGTCTCCGAGTGCCACACGTCTTTTTTTTATTAATATTATTATTTTACTATAGCATTATCATAATGGTTTACTGAACACATACACCTACCAAATTTAATTTATGTATTTAAATCTCTTAGTAAAATGTTTGTAACATACAGACATACAAACAGATATGGCGATTTTAGGGTTCGTCGTAGGTACTACGCAACCTTAAAAAGAGACTAAAATTGTCTACACTTATCTAAATTGAGGCTTAGAAATAAGCACCAATGTACATGTATGTATATGCATAAATAAATAAATAAATTCGAGCTAATAATATTTTATAAAAAAAAAAAAAAAAAACATAAATACCTGTTATTTTACCAAATTACTCGTCGCTTCTCTTCCATGCTGGACTGGGAGAAAAATAAAAAAATAGAATGTACCAGATGCTTATTTTTCCGGGCATTCTGTAAAAGTCACTTGAGGGAAATTGGCATTTCCGTAGGCGATAGGCTGACCCCCTGTTACTCCAAGCCAATATTACATTTTACCCTCGTATCCCCTCTAACCATCTAATACCCTCTCCCTTCCATCCAACCCTCTAATCACGGTCAATAGTGGCGTTAAGCGGCCTCATGGTCTTTGACGCTCTGCCTACCCGCAAGGGAAACCAGGCGTGATTGTATGTATGTATGACTCTTCACTTCATAATAACGCTAGAATAATAAATTATACTAACGAAATGAAATATTCAAATTGAGTTGACTTTTGATAGCAAGTTCTTGACAAGTTTCTACCGAGATAACTAGATATCTGAACTTAATAAGAGAACTAAATTAGACGCCGAATTTTGATTATTTTTCTTGAAAATAGACAACTTTTAACAGTTTTGTCGCGCATATATTTTTACATAATTTTAAGGCATCATGGTTCAAACACTTTGCATTGTTTATGGTCAGAACTAAGAGTAGATGACAGAATGTTTATTTTTGGTGATCTCAGGTAGGACAAGGTGGGACGTATATTATTTTTAGATGAAAAGTGAGTCATTTTTAAATGACAGGTGAATTAGTTTTAGATGACAGGTAGTTATTTTTAAATGTATCATATGCGCGCTCCATCTTAGACTTGAGGTCTACGATGGAGCGCGCATACGATACTTTTCATCGCATAACATCAGGCAAACCTATTTCCACATAAAAAAAATACAGACGAATTATTTTTAATGACAGGTAGGTTATTTATGTATATTTGACTATTTTCAAAGTTCCAGAAAATTTCTTAATTCTCGTTTATTTTACAGTTTTCGTAACACTCTCATGTCCTTCATTGTAAAGTGGTGTAATTCTAGGTCTTAAAATATTAACGTTGATTTAGTTTGGTTTTATTTTCTAAATATTAAGTGTTACTCTAACTTTAAATTGTATTTAAAAATATTCAGTGTTTTATTTTGTATCGTTAATTACAATTCAAAGTTATAATAACACGTATTACGCCAGTACATGAACCGAAATAGATAGCAATTAAAATATGGTGTTGCACCACTTTAACAATGAACAACTCATTATACACCAGCCATTGAAGTAAAAATCCATTTAGAGTATAGTCAAATTTATCGCGCAAATTCTTGAAAGCCTCACTCAAGACGGACATACAATCAAGTATGTTTATTAAAGGAAAAATAAAATACCCGACTGCAGAAAAGCAGATTTTGCAGTCTAACATAAGATTTCGTAACACTTGATACCTACGTTTTTTGTGTGAAAGTATGCGTAAAATCACTGTAAAATATTATAAATGCGTATTCTTTAGAATAATTATTGTAAAGTCACTTGTTTGTTACGAAATAGTTCGTTGAAGGTTACAAAAAAACGCATTTTTTATTTGCTAGAGATGTATTAGTAATATTACAAAATATTATAGCCTATGATACTCTGAAAATGAAGATGAATCTAATGACACATCGCACATCAAAATCGGACAAGCCGTTTAGGCTGTAGGCTTCTTATAGAAACATACATACATACAAACATACACATCTGTCTCTGTGATATGTTATATGTTACTCATCTTCACTGACAGGACTTGGCTTTCCCCCCTCCTTCTTCCCCTCCCTCTATCCCCCTCCCTCCCCCTCCCACTCCCTTCTCCCCTCTCCTTACCTTAAAACACAATTATAATGGAACAGTTGTCGGTGATTTTTTTGAGGTATGAAATAGGTTTAATCCTGTTTTACCCGTTCCCGCGGGAATACCAGGATAAAAAGTATCTTATGTGTTAATCCAAATTATAAACTACCTGTGTGCCAATATCAGCCAAACCCGTAAAGCCGTTTTACCGTAAAGAACTAACAAACTAACACAAACTTCGTATTTATATTATTAGTGTGAAGTGTGATGTGATTCATTTTTATTTCCTATTCCAAACTCCAATAAAACATATAAGTTACATATATATTCGTAATCACCGTTAATAATTCTTTATTTTGATACCACACTCGATGTATTTTGGAAACATATTTTTTTGAGATTACTTTTTGCCGCCAAAAATCCATAATTTTGTTTTTTTTTTTAATTTTGATGTACCCAGTGTCACTCTCACGACTAAGATGAATCTATTGACACCACTCACATATAAATACGACAAGCCGCTTAGGCTCTAGGGCGTGCCAAAGAAATATACATACATACATACACTCGAAAAACTTATTTGACATAACAGTAATGTGTACAAAATAGTAAGTACGAACCAACTGGCTCCGAACTAGTTAATACTGTGTTTCAGAATCAATGGCCTCTTACATTGTTATGTCATTTTATTAACTACATATTATGTTTACATATGAGAAAAAAAACATATTGCCAAAGTTACTAATAAACCAAAGTCAAGATGGTCAGGTTCATTATGTTTACTTAATCAAACTTATAAATTTTACTCTAAATTAAAATGCTGTTTGAATTTCTTAATATATGAAACCTCGAAAAGAAACACAAAATACACTTAAAATAATCGGGGTATTGGCCATAATTCGCTTATAAAGTTGCAGTTGTGACATTTCTGTGTTGGTACATGCACCATGTTCATTCACGGGCAGACACAAGAACTGACTTCAATAATACTAAACTTGTATGTAAGAAGCTTGTACACGAAACAAGGTGTGTTTGAGATATCCCTAATGTACCTCTATGTAATTTTAGGTATCTGTTTAATAATGTCATTTAAATCCATTTAATTCCCTCTAATATTATTTATAAATGTATAATAATGTATCTATGTATCATAATTTATTACATGAGTTTCACTGCATTAATAATGTGAAAAATGTAAAGCTAAATCGTTTCGTAAAATCTAACATAAATTAAATTTAAATCGAATTTTAGGATTCGCAATTAAAGTAAATGAAAAAATTAATTAAAACTTGAGTTAATTGACTTCGAATCTTGATTTAATTTATTTTTCAGACGGTTTACGGTCGTCTATTTATCCAAGGATAAAAAAGAAAGAAATCTCATCAAACCGTGGCAGCCGTCGGTAACAAAGGGCCAGCAGGAAACCTTCAAATAAATCTTTTTTTCTTCAAAAACTCGTAACAATTGAAACAAAAGTAAATTATGGGGGGTCCCGACCACCGGACGGCGGAATTATGAAAAATGGTAGAATTTCGTATTATGTAACCTTGCAAACGTGGAGTTCAACAGGATGGAAGGCACGACGCAATTGAAACTTATTGGTTCTACTTTAATCTGACTATTAAATGATGACTATCAAGATGATGGCTTATGTCAATTTTTGAAATTATATCACATTGTTATAATGCCTAATTTATAAATACAGGATACTTTACATTGAATTAAATAGTATATATTTACAATCTATGAATTGTTTTGGTAAGAGCTTGCATCTGTCATTGCATATCTTTTACATCACAGCTTATGATTGAGACTCTAATTTCGGTATCAAAACATTCGGAATTAAAGTATGTAAAAATGTATATTTCAAAACCGAAGCAAATACAACGAGACTTGGTATTATTGTTGTTGTTAAAATTGTAAATAAACGTATGCCGTTTCCAGTTCCCATATTCCATGGCTATGGGGCACTGAAGGCAAACTGAACTCGATTTGTGCGGCTCTCTTTACATTGCACGGTTGCGGAATTGCGTCGGCGGGTTATTAGGATTGTTTGACCTTAGTTTTCCCTTTGCACCTGGGATTCGGCCAGTAAGCGATTTTGGCCGCGATAAAAAGGAAAAATAGATATCTACATCATAATTTTAATAAAAAGTAAATACTAGCAAACTTTGTATGAAACTTAAACAGAGAACATTAAATAACATAGTGGAGTTCTATTGTAATCTCATGTATTTTTGTAAAAATCCAAGGTTTTACAGACCTTGCCTCACTTTACTTTCAATCAATAATAGACTTATTTACATAAATCAAAGCTCAGCAAGATATTATCAACTGGTGACCTGGTTCCAAATTAACATTCTATTTATTTATTTTTATTTGCTCTTTACCTAACCGATTGCTTGTGTGCTATTTATTTAAATGTTAGCTATAATATGCTCTTTACGTAACCGGACATAACAAATTGATAAAAAAGTTAAATACCTATCTTACCTATTATTTTGGGCTTATTTTATATCTCTACCCCTTTGACGTTTGGGTGTATTTCACGAATATATTTTTGTAATGGTAATGAGGCCCACATCAAAGAAATGCCTATCTAAGTATGAATATCAAATTTGGTTCGGGCAAAAATTGCGGCCTTATTTTCCTACCTTCCATACTCCATATACTTCCATACCTTGATTGTAAAAGAGTTCATTTTATTTATATCATAAAAACAAGAGTGTTAATAAATTCTCTGAACTGACTTTAAATGAAGTCTGTTAAAAGTGGTGACTCTCTTAAGTCAATTCAGAGAAATTATTAAATAGGCTTTGTCAGTGGACACAGCCCAGCTGATTATAAATGTGAAATTACATTAGTAGACAGGACACATAGAAATGAAATGGAAAGGAATTGGTGACAGAAAAGTTGGATTGGAGGTCACATATCGACGAAAACAGCGTAGAACGAGCACAGTGGACTAGCGGTCGATGCGGACTTACGACTTCATATACGTGGCATGGTAGCAGGACGCTTGGAAATATCCCTTAAAATAACCTATGTTACCAGAGTGTTCTTAGCTATGTTTCATCAAAATCGGTTCAGCCGTTTTTTGTGTCGGGGGTTTTTCATTTTTAACCAAATTCCAAAAAGGTTCTCAATTCGTTTGTATTTTTTTTTCTATGTTTGTTCAGCGTTTACTCTGCCAATCCAAAATTATTTTAGATGATTCATTTTTTATTGCTAGGTAATATCTCAGAGATGGTTCCATATAAATTTTATTAAAATCGGTTCAGTACTTTAGTTTTTATAACAAAATAACTGAAAAAATATAATCCAAGTAAACAAATTGCATATTTGGAAGTCGGTATTTTTCGGATTTTTTTAACTATAATTATTATAAAATTAGTTGAAAGTTATAATCTTGCAATCTCTGATAAATTAACTTGCAATCAAACAGTGTTGGGACGTGGGAAACACTTTTTGCTGCTATCTATGGGAAAACCTATTACTTATTGCTACAGAATGAAACTGCGTTATATGTTTCTTTATGGACGTAAATAAAATAAAAAAACATAAAAGTCACAAAAAATGCTTAAACCGATTTTGATTAAATATGGCTAAAACACTGCATCGAGTCTTGTTTCAATAAAAAAAACTAGATATACATCGATCCATCCGCTTAAGAGCTACGATGCTACAGAAAGATAAACTATGAAAATAATAATGATTGAAATATCGATTATGCAACAAAAAATTATGCAAAGTGTGCCATAAAACGCAGTCATTTAAGGTCTAAATATTTCCATCTTAAGAAAAAAAATATTGCGAATTAATGTCCAAGTGAGAAGATCTGGCTTAGATCCGAAAGAATTTATTTGTTCAGAAGTTCCGGTCTATTGGCGATTCTCTGAGGCCAAGCAATAATACTTAAGGCTGGATACAGAAGTCTAATCGTCGGTCAGATCAGTCAGTATGAACGTCGCAGTGCATATTGAATGTACCTATATATATAGAAAATGTATTTCGTTGCTGACTGTCGCGCGTTTGAAATTGATTTCCGATCTAACAAGATTTAAAGAAAACCAAAATACCCGACTGCATAAGAGCCATTTTTGTACTGTAACAAACACTTGCATTACGTTTGATGTGCTGTTGAGTGTACGTTTTAATGAGAAAATATGAACAGATCTACTGTACAATATATTTAAATTAACATTTGTTTAGAATACTTTATTTATATTACATTATTTGATACGAAAAATTTGTTTTTTTTTTACGAAAAAAAATTTTTTATTACAAAAATATAGCTTATGATACTCGGAGAGTATCTAAAGACGGATCTAATGACATCTCGCACATCAAAATCGATTCAGCCCTTTTTGCTGTAGGTACAAACCCATGTGGGTTTGTACCTACAGCAAAAAGCATACAAACATATGTTATACTCTAAAAACATAACTCTTCTTGCGCAGTCGGGTAAAAACATGTGCAATTTGTGTAATCTTGTAGATAATATACGACACTAAACAGTGAAGTCCATACTTATATGTTTTATACATTAGATTAGGATTATTGTGAGAACATCGAGTATCGGTCAAACACTGAAATCGGCCTAATTCCCCGGGCTCAAGCAATATCGGTTAAAGTTCAGGGTTTTTTTACGGCCACTTTTATTTGACCCTCGGCCTCGATTTGCCTTTATTGTTTTTTCTTCTCTCATAGAGGGGATGAAATAATCATTTCGTTTCAAGGTGTAGGGATTTTCTTTGAGGAGGAAAGGTATTTTTTCTAATTATTTAATGGAGTGCTTAGACTTTTCAAGGTGATTAGGGATGAAAGCTTTAATTTGCTGTTTGAAGACTGTAAAATTTAAATTGGCTTGAATATAAAGCTGAAAATAGATTTTATTCGCTTTCGAACTGAATGAATGTTGATTCAAATCTTTTTAAGTTTTATGTTTTAAAATATTTAAATTCATTTCTAAGCACTGTGTAGGCATTCAACCAAAAATATATTTTGATATCAAACAGACACGTACGAGTATATAATATATATACTATATTTTTTTTTTAATATAAAGTTTTGATATAGGTATTATATATTTGATATATTTATTACTTATTATTTTATCTTTATTTCTAAAATGATTTATATATGATTGAAACTATGAAATATTTTACATTACTCTAAATTACTGTTTTAGTCAGAACTCTTTTGCATAATTTACCTACAAACAAACGTACCTTGCTTTAGTAAGTTGCTCATCCTCCAAATAGTAGTGATCAATCGTTACTGTCTTTTAATTTAAAGATCTATGAATCTACAGAATTTTCAGGGATCATCGAGATTTCACATCGACTTAAGTATATAATTCAATAGAATGAGGAGAGTGTTGCATTGCCACTCCCGCACACGGGGTTCGAACTGTTGAAGTAAAATGTTTTGGATGGCGTTGAACTATTATGGGCAAGCTTCAAGCGACTAAGTCATCTTGTCACTTTGTTGCTGAAAAAAAATAGAAACAGGTTATAATAATAGTAATTTATTTATTTACTAAAAACTACTTGTTTGTAGTTTTAAATTACGTTATAAAATCGGTTACACAGGATTTACGTCGAATATATAAGCAATTGAGCAATATGCCTTGAACATTTGATTGCATATAGAAACTCTTCTTGTTTAAACTAATCAAACAAAACAAAAATATATATAAATGTATTCTATCAGCCATCTAGCTCCCACAGTACAAGCCTTGCTTAGTTTTGGCTAGATCGTGTTGTGTGAAATGTGAAATGTCCACCAATATTTATTTATTTAAACTTTAGCTAAAACATTAATATATTTTAAAAGAAAACGTACCTACTTACATGCTAGTTACACTATAGAGCCTTATCGCTCTCTTAGCACTACAGAGCCTTATCACACTCGATCTCTTATATGCAACCTTCAGGTCAGCAAAATCAGATCAGGTACATGTAGTGTAAAATAATATGGATAAATATCCTATTTTTGAAAAACATGCTTACATAAAATCCCGCCTATTTTCCCTTGCGGGGTAGGCAGAGCGTCAAAGAACATGAAGCCGTTTGACGCCACATTTGACCGCGGTTAGATGGTTGGATGGAAGCAAGCAGTAAAAATACTTAGATGGGAATCAGTATAAGTACTTAAGTTATTAAAGAGAATATATAATACAATTCACATTCACAAGTATATTGTTAATATAATGAGCGTCCTTTTTACGAAGTCCTTAGTCATACAAAAATAATGTTGGTGCTCCGCTGAAATAATTATCGCGTAAAACGGATCAAAACTTACCAAAAGTACTTATAAATGGTAACTTTTTCCGCGATCCATAGATTTGGTTATTAATCCAACCCTCAGGATAAATACCGCCAAGTTTTAATCTCCGGAAAGTTAGTGGAGCGAGCGACTGGAATTATTCCTATTCAATTAGGGAGCTTACCCTGCAGTTCCGCTTATCTGTATGGAAATACGGATTTATAACTTGGAAAGTAAACACTGGGAGCGCTCAAGTGTCGGGAGTTACGCAATTTGTTGGGAAATGTATTTCTTATTTGAGTGGATACAAGGACGCTTGTTAACTTGGCTTTGGATCTCCCTGTGATCACTCGAACGTTGCGATAAAAATCTACAGACTCACAAATTATAAGCGAAAACAACAAAAATATTAAGCCGTTGGACCCATAGCATACATATTGTATAAAATCACATAAAATCACGCCTTTTTCCATAATGGGGTAGGCAGAGCATCAAAGAGCATGGGGCCGTTGGAACCATTAGCAGATGTGAAACAAAGAGCATGGTTCCAACGGCCCCATGCTCTTAGTTTCACATCTGCGAATGGACAGAGAATTTAAGACAATGGTTAAAGTTAAGTAATGTTTTTTTCGGTTAGGCCGTTTGTGTGTTATAAGCTTATATAATATTTGTTGTACTTGTAAACATTTAACAATAGATCGCAAAATGGCAATAACAAAACGGTTGAAACATCAAAACAAATTCAATATGTAAACAAACCCCTCGGGCACTGACTCGTATCAGCCGAGACCGATGGAAAAGGAAAATAATAGGTTGCACATCAAAAATACGAAACACGCGCCAAATATTTCACTCAATCGTCGTTTTGATTTTGTATAAAATAAAATCATTAATAAATAAGCTAAAAATAAAATAAAAGGCAAACCCATCAAATCACTTCCTTGCGATTTTTTTCTTTGAATTTCGATCGTTATACTCTTATAGAAGTCCTTTTGACACACTGTGAATTATATTGTAAATATTCATACAATGACTATGTGTATAAAGTATGTGGTGGTTTATAAGAGAGAGCTACACAGATGTAATTATTGATTTATGACCAATTATAACACACAATTGTCGAGTATATAAATATTAATAGTTTTACTAAAGAGCAGGACACACCAGACCCGCCGACATAACCCGGCTTATGTTGCATAGGTTGTGCTTGTACCGGCAAAGTTGCCGACTCAATGTCGGCAGCTCGGTGGGTTTGGTGTATATGGTGCTTGAGGGCCGAGATTTAGCGACAACTATATTGCCATAAGATGAGACAGCAGATAGACAGGATCATGGGTGGACAAATTTTGGTAACATAGTGAAAAATATCGATCAGATATGTGTTCTTCTGTATTTGTAACCTCTTTGCTTTACTAGTACCAGTAAAGAAAATAAAACCAAACAGAATTTTTTTAGTGCTCAAATATAATTATTTTTATTTCCTTGCAATAATAAGTTCGTGACAGATGTCAAAGTGACTATGATGTACAGATATTTTTTTCATGGGTTGTTGTTAGAACTTTTAGAGCAAAATAGACGTCTCTTCTAAGACCTCCCAATCTAAATTAGGATTTAGCGCAGCGATGTAGAGTATTTATATCAAAATCTTTAAGTTCGTCATTGTTAGTATATTAGTATCGGTCAACTCAGGACACTATATTCGTGAATTTTGTTTTACGTCCACGTTATGGAAAGTCATTGCGTAACATACATATTCTTCTGATATATTTTAATGTACAGTTAATATTTTTTATTGTGAGATTCAACTTTTTAGTAAGCATTTAAAACAGCATGCGATGGAAAAAAGCAACAGACGCCAACACTAAAATAAAATGGCGTTGGCAACACTCGCCCGATACTCGCATGTTAAGCCGGTTCTAGCACATTCGATGCACCAACTGAAGCGAATTCGCAATGTTGGTGCGGAATTGCTGGATGTTAGTTATTTTCAAGGATTTCGATATTGACTATCTCTTTGTTATTTGTTTCTATGGGAGTGCGTTCTAGTGAATAATCCGTATTAACTTTAAGAGAGCACTATTTTACTACAATATATACATATAACTGACTAATTGCGTCTCAAGACATGCCCTTGGTCATCTACCTGTGGTAAAATTTAGTTCCTATTTTTAGGGTTCCGTAATAACTACGAGGAGCCCTTATAATTTCGCCATGTCCGTTTGTCTGTCAGCTGCTACAAAACACCGTAGTCAATATTTCAAAACGTAAATATAGGGGTGGCATTTATATACATAAAGAAGGCATGATTTTTTTCAACCCCACCCCATCGTGTGGGATATCAAATCATCGTGTGGGTATCGTTGAATAGGTCTCTTAAATCTTGTGATTTGTCCGAGATATAGCTCGCTAAAATTGAACAAATTGTGTTTGTCCTCCCTACTGCATTTCTAAACTATTAGATCTACAAATTCATAATTAATCATTATAGTAAGATCATATTGAATATTTTCAATAAAAAATGTTTTGAATACTTTGTGATTACAACTTTAAAAGTAAAAGTTGTAATCACAAAGTATAATCACTTTCACAACTTTTCGAGATATAACGATAAAACACTTAAATCATTATATTACTGAGGTCATTATACTTTTTGCAATGTACTCTAAATTAAAAATACTCGCCAAGTAGTTTTCTTTTAAATAACAGCATTAGGTACGGAACCCTACTGTCTTACGTGTCTCGACATGGTCTTGGCCACTTGTTTTCTCTACTTAATAAGGGTAGTATATGGGAAGTATTCACTCTCTGTCTGTAGATATTTTTTTTACTCTATATAATTATAATGAACATCAATTTGATTGATGATTTAACAACAGCACACATCGATATAAAAAAATCTATTATCAGCAACACTAAATTCAGCCATCAGAATTGTGAAGTAACGTAAGTCCCAAACGCAAACAATTAAATCAGAAATTTCACGAACGAGCAACTTTTGTTCCAGATAGTCGTTATCCGATTGCTTTTGATTAAATAGATTGAAATGATCTCCCGGCCGATGGTTACAGAATGTCCCGAGCCAACACCGATTCATCAACCCGGAAGAGGAAAAATCCATTCTGAAATGCGCTTATTGTCATGTTTTTATTAGAATTCAAAGTAAAAGACGTTCAATAAGCCTGCGGAAGAGATTTACTTCGATAAATGGAATTGGAACAACAATTGACGTACAGACGCGGGAGATGTGTGGAAGCTGTATGGGATTATGTGTGTAATACATTTCTCGCGGAAATACAGCTAATATTGTTTTATTTACTGCAGTGTTTGAAATATTCCAATGAGTCATTTTTTGTTGGTAAATAAATGTACTTTCTTATTTTTACAGCAGTTGTACATGTACAATATACATGCCAAATTGAAATTTGATTTCCCATAGACTTACACTTAGCTTTTAAGTGCCCTTTTTACATTAAAACCTTCAGCTTCGAGTTACGAAGAAAACTATAATATCTTAGGTATCATGTTATTCATCAGCAAACTAAAGTCAACTAACCAACTGCACATAAGATAAGAAGAAGGTTAGAATGTTCACCAGGTTCCCTATCAAGTTCACTAGTGGCTCCGCAGCTAAATCCCGCGATGCCGTTGATGGATGAATCCAATAATAAGTCTTTGTACGGACGTTCACATTTTGATTGATTGAGCGATATATTTTTTGCGGGTAGAGATTTTTTATGGAGTAGATTATAGGTACGTAAGATAGACGATAGAGAGATTATAAATCACTAGGCATTTCAGCTTCAGCGTAACTATAGAGAAGTAGTAAAATATAGGATGAAATAGGGCTTGCTTAGTTGGTTTGTATTTGTAGGAACGGACCCGATTAGATCTGATGAGATTTATTCTACTAACTTTGACATAATGTTTTCAATGAGAGTCTTTGGAAGAAAAACAATAAAACGATGAGTATAACCTCTATATATAAGTAGATATAATTTTATTGAAAAAAAACTACATATAATAAAAAACTTTCGAATATACGTTATACGTAAATTTTAACCACGAATAATTTTGCACTGGTATTATTTTTTTATTCGAAAATAGGCTTGCGCTTGACCTCTCACAATTTATACAAAAGTAACTAATACAGCAGTTTGATAAAACAATATTAACTATAGCTTACCTACGAAGTTTGATAAAACAATATTAGCTATAGCTTACCTACGAAGTTTGATAAAACAATATTAGCTATAGCTTACCTACGAAGTTTGATAAAACTATATTAGCTATAGCTTACCTACGAAGTTTGATAAAACTATATTAGCTATAGCTTACCTACGAAGTTTGATAAAACTATATTAGCTATAGCTTACCTACGAAGTTTGATAAAACTATATTAGCTATAGCTTACCTACGAAGTTTGATAAAACTATATTAGCTATAGCTTACCTACGAAGTTTGATAAAACTATATTAGCTATAGCTTACCTACGAAGTTTGATAAAACTATATTAGCTATAGCTTACCTACGGAGTTTGATAAAACAATATTAGCTATAGCTTACCTACGAAGTTTGATAAAACTATATTAGCTATAGCTTACCTACGAAGTTTGATAAAACTATATTAGCTATAGCTTACCTACGAAGTTTGATAAAACTATATTAGCTATAGCTTACCTACGGAGTTTGATAAAACAATATTAGCTATAGCTTACCTACGAAGTTTGATAAAACTATATTAGCTATAGCTTACCTACGAAGTTTGATAAAACTATATTAGCTATAGCTTACCTACGAAGTTTGATAAAACTATATTAGCTATAGCTTACCTACGAAGTTTGATAAAACTATATTAGCTATAGCTTACCTACGAAGTTTGATAAAACAATATTAGCTATAGCTTACGAAGTTTTCTCAAACTCGTTTGAACCTGAATTAACAACCCAGATTATTATCTGGGTTGTTAGTTCAGGTTCTTCTCAGAATTTAAAATTAAGTACTACTTTGATGAGAAAAGATCATAATTTCTCACTTTGATGATTAATAAAAACAAACAAAGACAACAAATAATACATTTTTTAATTACACATAAATGTCTGGCGTCTCGTCACTTTTATACCATGAACATCACAGGTTATTATGTCATACTTCAAGCAAACATGTTATTTTCTTCAATAACTATATTTTACCTTACCCGTACCTGTCTAGACCAAATACCATAAATTATACCCAGACTAGCGATTAGTCTATAAAACTTTCGGAATACCAAATATACAATAATACTAAACAGACTAGCAAACTTATAAGATGAATAAACCAACGGACATGAAACGGTTGGATTTATAAACGTCTGGGTTGATCCTGTAGAACCGGAAGGATGTTAAAATAGTCAATATAGTTAACTGTAAAATCTCGTTCGCCATCAGTGGTGGACTTGACTTGACTTTTTGTTTACTATATCATAGAGTAACTTGTATATGATCTGTACTTTTATGTAACTGAACCTACTTTTGATTTGTCAACGATCCTAAGCCTTGTTTTTTTATTATTTTACTAAAGTTCTGTTATCACAAGCCAACTAGCTAACTTTTTTGACGCCAGCTTTCAGACGGTTAGTCAACGAAATTAGAAAAGTCTCAATTTCATTGAAGCAACTACAGGTCAGAAAAAGTTAGAAAAACACATTTGTGCGTCAAAGTAATTAATCAAAGCCGATGTGACATTTACACCTGAAATATTCAGAGTTTTTTCAGGCCATTTCAGCTTTTAGTTAGGCGTTGCGATATTGAAATGTCAAATGGTTTGAAGGAATTTTTTTCAATGTTGTCTTTACGTCGGCCTGTAATTTATGAATGTTTATTCTATAATAATTATTCAAACACGAGAACGATGTTAGGTTTTATTATTTTTTAACAAACATGCGTGACGATTTCTTTTTTAATGTATGTTCTGTGTTTTGTTTGAACTTGATTAATAAGTGATGGAGTTTTATTAAAAATACAATTATAGACTTAACTTAAACTACAGTATTCAAAATAATTATAAGTCAGTTTTCAGTTGTCAGCCTTATCGCTTAGTAGAAAAATGAGTCCTGGAACCAGGGTCATAGAGTACGACTAAAAGAGGGGAGGGTCTTGTAGCATGAGTAGAGTGATATCTGATGTCGTTAGATCAGTGGGTCAGTGCTCCGACTCGATGTCATCACCGTTCTTCGGATACTCGGGTACCCACTTGTTATCAGTAAGAAAATATCTAATAACTAGCTTTGACCTTCTCTTTCTGTATTTATTTTCTCATGTTTATTCAGTGATAGGTTTGGTTTGCGCTTGATCGCCAACTGGACTGATAAAAAAATAATTAAAAAACGGTCAAGGGCTAGTTGGACTCGTGCACCGATAGTTCCATGCAAATTTACCTATGTAAATAGTTCGATTCCCGAAATAATTATTAGGTAATTAATGAAAGTATCGAACATTCCGTTTATGCAGTGTTTTTGAAGCAATTTAGTCGGTGCATCCATTAATCATTGAACTTTAAATTCTCGTGCTATTTTACACTGCGATACAATCTGCATTGATGCAACTCGCGATACAGTCCTTAACCGTCTCGCTGTTGTGATACAATTGTAAACGTAGGCTGCATCGATGTAAGTACGCGATAACAGCGATACAAGCACCTGTTAGGAGACAGTGCTAGAACCAGCGTTAGTATCTTTGCACAAACTAACAGTGTGTAAGCGGCCATAGAGGGCATACTAAATTACATACCGATGCAAAGTTACTCACTTTGCCAGTATGTAATCTGAATGTAATGTTTTCTTTCAGAATGACCACTGTCTAAACAGTAACGCCCTGTCCTGTTTACTTTCCATATACAAGTATCCATTTCTAACCAACAACAATGATGCCAAACGTCCGATATCGTCAAGGATACTGCGTGCTAGTGTGTCACGTGTCGTGATTCCATCACTACGATTGTGGTTTTGTATTGTGCTGTTTAAATAATTCCTTCGATGGGGTGAGCGTGCAGACTAGACGGGGGCAGAAACCCAAACATGATTTAGATGAGTCTGTTAAAATACTGTACATACTGTGACAGTGGAAACTGATATCATTTAGATCTTATTTAGTTGGCCGTCAGGGTACGAGTCAAACGAGGGTTTCCAAATACCGCTTTTTAAGAATATGTAGTAACTAAGAGGAACCCTTATAAAGTCACCATATCTATCTGTCTGTCTATTTGAAATTTTACTCAGAGACTATCCTATACTTACAAAATTTGGCAGGCAGATGTGTTCTATAAATTGCCGTAGTAAAATTTTAAAAACCTAAAAAATAGGGGCGTCATTAAAGCATTTTTTATATTCATGTTAGATTACAGCATCATCTACATGGTCTTGCCCACTCATTTATTAATCATCAAAATTCTAGGTTATAAATGATACATTCTAACGACTCATAGGAGTCATTAGCTTGTATCCATACAAAAAACATTAAAATTAACCTTATAGCTCTTGTCTTGTTCTTTCAAATGCAAAAAGAACCAGGGAAAACATAATACTTCTTAATAAAATAAGATTGATATTAAAATTGTGGTAATGCAGCAGCTTTGGCTTATTATTTACGCAGGTCGACAGATGTCCATCTGTCCTATTATAATTCTGGGCAAGGACGGTAACGATCGATCCTAAAATGCCAGCGGGGGTCAGGCTGCAGCTTAATTATCTTTGTACGAGTGGTCTTTCAACGAATTATATTGACTGATTCTTTGAAATCAATTAGCCGTGTCAGCTCTAAGTTGGGCTAATTAATCGGTACTAACAATTCTCACATTTTCAGACGCTTACGCATGTAAATAAAAGATAATGACACTAGAATTTAACTTTTTTTTAATACATTATAGATCTACGATTGACCACCAACTCGCCTGATGTTAAGCGACGGTGACATAGAATATGTTTCTTTGTTATAATATGAGTGTTTCATTTTAATGTGAAGTCAATACTCACAATTCGACATTATTAAACAAACGCGAGAGCGAGAAAGGACAATAAAAAATCATCTTACCGTATTCGATTGTGATTCTCCCACACAGGAAATAAAATGCGGTACTTCAGTGTGGAAACCTCAGAATAATAAATGGAACTCGCAGTTTCGTCTCATGATACATAAATAGGTAATAAGGCACCCACTGCTAAATAAGCCCTCATTAAGTCGACTAATGTTGGCACCGAAGAATTGGCGTGAGTAGCAATGGGTGTCAAAAGGTGTGCTACTCTTTTGTTCTATTATTGACCATCCAGGTAGCTAGCCAGATGTTTGTAACCTACCATTCATATTATGATTTTCTTACAAAATTTCCCTTTTAGTAAACCTCAAGTTTCAAAGATCCAAAGCTACATCCACGGTACGCTGCGTTTGTCGCATAATCATCTGAAGATAATGTGTAACATTTTATATTGTTTTACTCCTACTCGTCCACGTTCCCTAAAAC
Organism: Lycia hirtaria; assembly: GCA_947563715.1. NCBI lineage: Eukaryota > Metazoa > Arthropoda > Insecta > Lepidoptera > Geometridae > Lycia > Lycia hirtaria. Next base: position 17,464,567 of record OX387384.1, read on the forward strand.
TGTTAAATATATGAAAACGGCATCTGGCGGTGGTACTCACACTACATGGTTTTCCTTCCATACAAATAGTTGAACGCGAATCAAGTAGATGTAAAACAATAAAAAACCTTGCACTAGGCCCTCTGATCTATTTACTGGATCAAGTCCTACGTTAAAATAACAACACTACCTCGAAACTTATAGCAACGCACATAATTAGTTTCGTAACTCCGGGGCTCGTTCCTGTTTCTTGTTTCCTTTTTATTAGGGAACGTTCTCCCCTAAATCTGTGAAACGCATACACATATCACAAGAAGCACGCACATCGCAAGCGATACGTCATAAAACGTTATTAAATTTTTATCAGCTCCCTATTTCACGCGAGTTCCCCTCTACGAATTCCCCATGAAAACAAACCGGACAAATGCGAGTCAGACTCGACCACCGAGGGTTCCGTACAAACTAAATAAAAGGAGGAAATCATTTTTTTTTGTATTTTCCTTCATAAACCGAAAAATATACATCGTAAATTTTTTTTAAACCTGTTTTAGCTTATGCTAATGCTCTTTCATGTGATACTCCATATGATACGGTTAATTCAGTTTAGTCCAGTTTTCGGATTTTTCCCTATATGTGTACTCTAACACAATGCTTCTTGCTAAATTTCATAGTTTTAGGGTCAACGGAAAGTACCCCATAGGTTTTGATTTCCTTGTGAGTCTCGAAATGTGCGTTTTTTTACGACATATTTGGCTGTAACTTTTTTTACGAAAACTGAGAAATATTATTTTTCTTTGTGCAGCAAGCGACTGTGGATCTATATGTATATGGTTTTAATTTCGACTCGATACCTTCACGCGTTCCCGAGATAAAGGTCTTGACACCCGGACAGACAGACAGACGGACAACAAAGTGATCCTATAAGGGTTCCGTTTATTCCTTTTGAGGTACGGAACCCTAAAAAAAACATATTTACCCCGACTCAAAATGTACTACAACAATAGGTCCTGTAGGTACATCCCTCGATAGGGATAGGACGCCCGTCGATGCAACGATGATGTTCATAAACAAGAAACTTTCATTCTCGCCCTGCGCTAAAATACCTATAAAACCGTCACCCTACAAAATATTCCTTCACTCGAGTCGTAAATTTCCTTTCTACATCCGTATATGCCCACTGGGACACAACTTGAAGGTGAAATAAAAAAAATAAGCCTAAACAGACACTTGTCATATTTCCTGCGAGATTTCTCCTTACGACGCGAAATCTTGACAAAATTGTCCCAAAAGAAAAATATTTCTTCGAGTATTCTAATGAAACTTATTCAATGTTATTGTGAAGATGTTGATGCTAGGCAATTAGGGAAATTTCATTTGCTTAAATTGTGATTTTTATTGGATTTCTAGGGGAACTTTGAGAGTGCAAATTATCGGCAGTTAAATACGATCTTTGCTTATCTTAACTTAGGGGTCTTAAATTCCGGACGCACTACTTCGAGCCATTGCGCTTTTGTGTGCTTACCCCATGCCTTACTCACTCGCCTCGGGATTTGTGAAGGACTGCATGAGCTTCATAATATCATCTGATGTGAAGTGCCGACTTCAAAGAGTTCCAATCGCTTCATATATAAGTATAGCCACCGAGTCACAGCTACATAATATGTGTTTCATTGACGCCTTGAGTCGACTAAGCCAACCGTTGTGACTCAGTCTCATTGCTCAAAGAGCCTAAAGAAGTTTTCTCTTCAAAAAGAATCCCCTCTTTACGATGTTTTTTTCAGATCTCTATGCTGTTTCTTTCAGCTATTTCGTGATATAACGTGTTATTGAATATATAGTTTAAAATTGTTGTGTTAGAAATACCTACTTTTTCTATTTATGTATGATGAAACGAAAATTTAAACTTCCGACTGCTATTTTTCTTAAAGTCGAGCTTATGTTGTTGTTTTCTGATATGAAAAAAAAACATGGCAATAAATAAACAAATTCCATTTAAACCGTGAATACATTTATCATAGTCATATTACATAACAAACAAAAATCCTGTTTTTAAGTTCACATATTTATATTTTAATTTAATTTTATTTTATTTAGGTACAAAAGCAATTAACAAACCAAACCTATTAACTTAAAAAAAAAGAAACCTTATAAAAACACTATAAATTTGTTAATCTAAATATTAGTGTGTACACAGCTTTTAACCATATTATGACATTAAAATAACAACATCAGGCTAAATGGTGATATTATACATTTTGTGAAGTACTCTTTTAAAACTATACAATACAAGTTCAGTTGAAATAAATCAAGTTCGGAGCAGATTTCGTTGTAATTTTCACACATACGATGAAGTGGATTATTACGTTTTGTAACGCACAACTACGGAACTCTAATACGGAATATACGTGGCTTAACATGCACTTGACTGATTTTTTGTTGAAATTGATTTTTCTATAGGACAACAGTTAGCACTTTATTCACTCGCTCGAAAGTAAAAAATAAATGTACATCCAAGTGAGACATATATTTGACGACAAAGGCGCTACACAAGTAGCGCGACACCAAGCCAACTATTTTATTTATTCCATGACCCGGGGCTGGGTGTGACACTGTCACAATAATCTTGAAGAATGTTCCTTGAATATGAAGTGAAAAATCACCGGATCGGTCTCTCGGTCTCTTGGTCTCTCGGCCGTTCGCACGTCTCACAAGTACTACCTACTTATGTCAACGTTCACAGGATTGACTATGACAGCCATCTTGCATTTTTTGAAATGTCTTCGCTCCGGACGAGGCGCAAACAACGAGATTTGCATTTTTTACATAAGATTATCCATGGCGACATTGACAGTCCATACTTGCTCGAAAACGTCAAATTACATGTCCCTCGTCGCTACCCCAGAAATATGATTAATAAAACTTTTGGCCGTCAAGTATATCGTACTAACCTCGGTTTGAACTCACCTATGGTGCGCATGTGTTCATCGTATAATAATATTGGCAGCAGCGTGGATATTTTCTCATGCAATCTAATACAGTTTAAGAAACAAGTTTTTGAGACATTAGCTAAATATAAATGAAAGTGTGCTTCCACATCCACAGTTCAAAGTTATTTGATAGTTTTCTGTCTTTTACTCTTTCGATAAATTTCAATTTATTTTAGTTAATTTATTTAGATATTAATTTAAAGTCTGTACCTTAGCAAGATAAATTTATCACAAGCTGTGTATGCCTATAAATGGCACATGTATCAGAATGTAACCATGATCAATATGTGTTGTACCTTATAATATGTGTGCTGTTGGTGTACCTTAATAAATAAATAAATAAATAAACGTTTAGATGAATGGAGATTCATTACTGGCTTAATTTTCTTGGATTATAACAAAGATCGGGTGTAGAGCTTCTAATTCATTTGGAGCTTCACCCGCTGAAGAAGAAGAGGGTGACGTTTTTTAAAAGCGTGGTTTTATTTGTTCTATATCAGATTTTATTAGTCTAAACAGATGGACCGATATCGTTGTTTTTTTTTAATGTGAACACACACACTTCATGTAGACTACGATGGAGCGTGCTAACTTAAAAAAACTAAAGTAAATACACATAGATATACCTAAAATTATTACTGCAACTACAAATACAAATTATATAAGTATACCCCAGACAGCTCAATTAAAATAAAATTTAAAAAATAATAGCAGTCCAAAAAGGCAACTAACAATATAATGTAATCAATCGCTGCCATAAATCAAGTAAACTAAACTAAGCACAATGGCTTCTTCAATGTCTTTGTCATTATTTAGACAGCTAGACTTAGGGCGCAGTCAGATCGGCGAGCTTTAAACCAATAGGTACTGTAAAGCACTGACATTCATATAGCCGGCAAGTTGACGTGGGCAAGACATAGCACGCAGGACTAATGAATGGCCGATGTAATCAAAAAGTTCTCGACTGGAGAGCACGCACCGGCAAGCGCAGTGAAAGAAGACCAGCCACGGGCTGGTTAGAAGACCAGCTACGAGCTGGATAGAAGACCAGCCACGAGCTGGATAGATGACTTTGTATAAGTGGCAGGACGACGACACTGGATGCAAGACGACCTTCCAACCGGTCCTTTTGGAAATCCCCCATAGATTTGGAGGCATATAACCAGCAGTGATTTCCTTGTAGCTGAGATCGAATAGAATTGAATATTATTTATTGTTAAAGTGACATTCGTAATAATTTTAATAAATTTATATTAGGAGCGTTACTATTATGGACTCGTCAATCTTTCCTTTAGACCGCGCCTTTAGACCTAGACTTTATTTTAGACTTAGTATTTCTTCATTTAGACATGTATTTCTTTTGCCTCCATTATTCTTGATTATTTATTTGTTGGAACTATATCACATTATAGTGACAAACGACTTGTTTTATCCATTTGTTATTTTAGTTGAAATAATTTTATTGATTGCAACAGTGAGAGTGCTTTTAGGTTTTAAAGGTGTCAGCTTGCGCAGTACATTTACCCGCATCTTAGCGACAAAGAAAAATATTTACTCAGTCATTATTCAAAATAAGATATATATATTATATTATTGAAGGTATTTTAGATACATACAATATTTATAAACAAACATTCACTCACAAATCATATTACCATCTTTCTTGGGACTTGGGTTAAGTATCAATTAAAGCAAAATATCATTACTAAATTTTAAACGCGAAAATAACTATGCTTGTTTATCTGTTTGTTAGTTTTGTGGTCAAAGGACTTCAATGTTCAAAAAAAGACAAAGAAGCGACAATAGGTTTTCTAAAACTTCTCTACTTGGTTAAGTTAACAAATGAACAGGTTTAAATATTATGATAAAGTGAAGTGACTACACTGTTTTTGTAAAGTCAATTTTCTACAGCTTACTTGCTATAGAGTTTTTTTTTTCTTTGAGAAATTTCGTAACGACATTTATTAAACCACCGCACAATAAAATTGCTATCAGCAAAAAACCTTGTAGAAAAATGCTTAAACATCCCTTACCACATACCCCTGGGCTTTAACCCTTTCGGACCTGCGCCTTTCCCTTTACATCGTCGAAAAATTCCAAAAGTATTTCATTGAAATGTTGGTGAAACTTTGAAAGGGAACGCCTGAATAGCTGCTTTCATGGGCAACCGAGCACGTTATCTCTGCGGAGGTCCAGCTATACAGCTCTAGTATAAACACTGCTCCGGCTTCATTGAGTAGGACGGACCAAAGAGTTTGTGTGAATAGAATTAACACTACTTTCTTGCCTGTATCGGCTCCCTAAGTAATGATAGATTTTCGAGTACATAACCCCGAGAACATACACTACTACTACAGTACTAGAAGAACATTACTTATGATCAGTATACTTAGTATTCGACTTTTGAAAGTTTCGTTTAAGCGGTCAGTAGTGGAGGGGGGAGGGCGATAGATTTTAATATTTCAATACTTGGAAATGGTATTAATAAAACCTTCACTAGTCCGATTACGCTGAGATTGTACAAAATGTACGTACTTATGTAGCTTAAACACAACACTAATAAACTGATACTCCTATAGGTACTCGAAAAATGTATGAGTTCATTAATTTGTCGATCCCATATCGGCTTATTCAAATAGAGGTAATACCTACTTTATAAATAATAAATATTGAAGGACATTTTCACACAACACCATCTTACCCCAAACTAAGCAAAGCTTGTTATGAGAACCAGATTGCTGAAATAATACATGAATACTTAATATGATACATATAAACACCCGCACATAGAACAAACATCCATACTCAGCAGAAATATTTGCCTCTGGGTGGATGTCGAACCTATGACCTACAGCCCAAAAGGTAGAGGTTCTACCGAGCTGAGCCATGAAGCCTGTCAAACATTATGTTTTTTTTTACGCAAAACAGATCTACGATTGACCTCCAACTCGTCTGGTGTAAGCGATGGTGTGGCCAGGATGGTGCTCATCGATCTACAAGATAAATCTATAAAATTTAGCCTATAAAATTCCAACATTGTAGCTCTCAGGAAACTGATATGCTGACAAAGAATTCTATTCCTGTGCAGTACGCATCAAGAACGTGAACCAATATCGGTAATAACGGTTTTTTTGGCATTTCGATGAGAAATGGGTGGTAATGGGACGACTTTATCTTTTTAACACTTGGATGACAATCAAAATAAACAGGAATATATTATCATTAATAATGACGAGGTCAACTCAGTAGTCAGCTTGTATAATAAACATTATTTCAGTATCTGCGATGAAGCTCAACTCTAATTTAGTATTTAGTAGATTTACGTAATCCCATTCCATCTAAACATTTAATAATTATTCAGAATGTTTATCCAGATTTGGGCGAACTTTCCTCCGCCGCAAGGTACTGGAGACTGAAGGAGTTACGTCCCGTAGGAGCCGCTTCAATTTACTTCGAGTTTAATCCTAACCTTGGATCTCAGGGTAAGGGTAAAACAAACTAGCGAGATTGAGGATAATCGTTTGTCGCGGGAACTGAAACATATTGAAGCTTTATTATACTAAGCTATTGAAATATAAACTAGCTGTGATAAAAAATATTTTTGACAAGAGTTCATCTCTAGGGCTTCACCTATCTCTGCAGCTAAATTAATTACAATCAGTACAGCCGTTTTTTAGAAGTTTTATTTAAGGTGCAATGCGCGTATGTAAGTCGTTGGAACAATTTCCCTAATTCCATTTTTCATCCGTTCTCTGATATCTTTAATTATCTGAAATTTGGCTTACGTAAGTTTTGGATGACATTGGACTGTCATGAGCATTTATTGTGAAACTTAACTTGGGTGAGTGGCTTTTTCGACTTTCAAAAGAAAAATATTTGGAAAACTTCAGGCGAGACCAATTAGATAATTTGTGTGAACATTATAAATTGCCTCAAGATAGGTACATTATTATGTAGACGATGAGACATTGCATTTCATACAGTAATAAAATGACTAATAAACGCTCGTATAAGGTACGGCCCAACCATCATCCAACACAAACGCTCGCACAAGGTACGGCCCAACCATCATCCAACACAAAAAAGTCGCTACATGTTTTCTTCTCTGAATCGTTGATCCAATATTTCGCACAATAATCGATCGTTTGTTACTATCGGTTCGTTTCATTTCTTTCGTCATAACTGTAACACTGTTAACCGCCACAAAGCACAGATCTCCCCTAAGATCTTCAAAATCTCCCTTCAATTTCTTGCACACTTTTCCATTCAATTAATTTCCCAGATTTTGCGTCGCAGACGTAACAAAAAGCAGACGTGGAAAATTAAATCGCTCCCAATCCATCTTCGCTGTATTTTTCCCTTTTTCCGAATCAAAGCGGAGAACAAAAAGTATCTTATTTCGAAAGAGTAATTTTCTAACACGCAGATGTGATGTGTACTTTTTCACGACGAAAGGAAGCTAGGGCATTACGTATTCAGTGGAAGTTTGCGTACGGAATATGGTGCTAGATACAAAACAAAGTACCCATTGAGTGTTAGTTGATGCCGCTGACTTCTACACACGCACTGGTGATGTCATATTATGAACAATTTTGTTCATCACCAACTTGGCGCTGCGGGCGGATACGAAAATGTAACAGACCCAAAAATAGTAAAATTCGCTCCATGTCTGTGAATCTGTGAATCGATATCTGTGGCTTCCACGGTAGTTATCGATTTGTATCGAAAACTCATTCGAATATACGCACTTGTTGTTTCTAATTATTGTAACTCCACTTTATGACGCTGCTTAAATCATCCGACAGGATGGAACAAGGTCATGATGGTGTTTCTAATTGGCTTGCCAACAAGCTGTCAATTGTATAAAACAAACCTGTCCAGACTGTCTAAGTGTCTAGTTGAGAACGTCAATGTATCCAGTAGTAACAGAAGTATAAGTACAGAATAGATTTTGTTTAAAGATAAGTAAGTTCATTAAGTGTTAAAGTAATTTTGGAGTAATCATTATTAAAGGGATATTTACCGTGGTTTGTATTTAATTTGAGTTCGGGAATAATAATATCGGGAACTCAAAATAAATACAAACCACGGTAAATATCCCGTTAGTAATTACCATAGATAGTGAATAACCATGATAGTTAAAACAAAAGAAGTGTTACGAGTAAACCTTTTTGAAAAGTTAATCCTATTTCTTGCGCAGTCGAATAAAAACATTTGTGCTGGTAAGGTCGTATGTTCGTATCTGTATTATTTCCCATGCAGTACAGCTCGACTTGTAGGTACTCGAAGATGTGATTTGAATACACAACAGTGCTTCACTAGCTTGTAAGTCAGTGTATTTATTGTTGTATGTATTAGTGTTACCTTAATTGCCTGTTTAGTTGTTTACACTAGCGTGCCACAAGGGGGTGATGTTTCCCCGAGACTATTCATTACGTACAAGTTGTCATGACGGCAATGGTTGTTAGATGATAAATTAGATAATTGTATAATAACAGTTGTTTTGTTCCACATTGTAATTGCTCTAAAATTTATAACCTATTTGGTAGTTACATTGACGATGAAACAAAATAACCAATAGGTAAAACCGGTAACTTCTATTTGATATAGAACTGTGACGTCATAGAGCTGTTAAAACTTTTTATTCCTTTACGGGTAAGTAAATTAAATTTTCATGTATTAATTTGTATTGATTTTAAAAACATAACAAAAATAAGTTCAGCAGTTATGTTATGTATTAATAGCTACCACTTTCAATTCTAAATCTGTCGCCAATCGAGTGCGCACAGCCTCATTTAGAGCTAGACCCCATTCTAGGCTAGGTAGCTTGGAACATGCCACCGGTTTTTAAAATCAGTTATGCGGTGCTCGCTCCACCCATTTTAAGCCACGTTGCAGTCGACGATGGAACGCGCTTACCAAGAAGAAATGAAATCATTCGAGATTTAAAGACAGAGTATTCTAGAAGCCTATTCCATTTTTGTGCTAAACGATACATGTACGATAAATGTAAAGTAAACCGTTTCTTTCATCTTCTGTTGGCAGTAAAAATCATACACACATATCATACTAAACCAACGCACTCTACTACTTTTTGAGCAGTCAGGTAATTAATACGTACTGGGTTATTTTTCCCCGTAGGATAGGGTAAAATGCCTCATAAGTAGTACTTTTTCCTCGAAGCGCAGTTAATCATACTAGATTGCTTCTCAGCAGAATCACTATGTAGGTACTGACGCACTATCATACCTTTTGGGGGAAAACATCCTTAAGTCGGCTCTCCATCGTGAGATGTAGGTAATATAATTTTATGTTTTTTTTTATAATAAAATACAAATATCTCTCCACCGGGGAGGTTGGACAAGTGGCATTCTAATTAAGTAAACGTCAGTAAAAAAAAATAAAAAAAATATTGGTGGATATTTTACACAGCACCATCTAACCCAAACTAAACAAAACTATGGAAACTGGATGGCTGATAGAATACATATATACATTTTTTTGTAAATACATAGTTATTATAAATATTTATAAACATACACAGAAAAATATATCTGTGTTCAATACACAACAATCCGTGTTCAATCCAATACGGTGCGAATGGTGCGATCGAACTACAGCTCAGAAGGCAACTACCAACTGAAATGTGATAATAATATTATTAGGCCGGTCTCTATAGTATATAGACCGGCCTAATAATATTATTATTTCCCACAAATTAATCAACATATTAATGTAGTCCTATAACTTGATACAGGCATTAAAATGAAATGTTATTTATAAAATTTTCAAATCGATTTCTGCTTATCAAAGCATACCCTTCATTAATTGAGACAAAATGATATCTGTAGCAATCTAAACTGCCTTTTCCTCAAAGAGTTGTATCGCAATAGTGAAACTGTACCAATCAGTAATCTCCCCTGACGGTGCGCGGGGGGAGGGGGGGGAGGGGTAAGGGGAGGAAAACGCTTGTTTCACCAAGTTATTAGAGAAGCCTTTTAACCTTTCTGTAGCGATGAAATATTCTGTAAGCATTGATCAAGGGCCTACGCTTTCATGATACTCTTTCGTGCGAAATAATTTTTCATGTTTCATCTATTTTCGCGCAAGTTCATAAGTTAAGCTAGCCGTACCCGCGGCTTTGTTTACGAAACTATACCGTGTCAATACTAAACCACGTTGAACATGCTTGCGTAATTGTGAAGCTTCACTAACGTTGTTGAAATGAAACAAATTTGAACAGATAATTACAGATCAGAACAGATAATCCCTTAGCTAAATGAGTGAACCAATCATTATGCAATTTTATACAGAGATTCTTTTAGACCAAAACAAAGGATATAGGCTATATTTTATTATCATCACTGTATTTCTTCAACAAGCGGGTGATACCGCAGGACGTAGCTATTATTATTATAGGGCTATTTTTTTTAATGTATGTTATGTACATGAATTACTCCGTCATTCTTGAAGCAATATTTGTGTTTCTTTAATTGAGGTAAGTACAGAGAAAGCTCCCAAGTTGGTGCCATAATTATTCAGTGTTTTTTTTTTGCACCTATTGATCGTTTGAAAGTGAACATTGTAAAATACTTTTAGTGTTAGCCATCTGAAAGACAACCCACGTCAAAGGGTTCAGTGACCTAATATAGGGGCTAGTTTAGAATTCTAGGTTCTATCAGAGTCTAGGGTCATGTTTGAGCACTCACAAGTGTTATAAGCGTCACAAACTTTGTCAACCGCTCCAGCCCTATCCCCTATCCATCCGACATTACTAAACTCAAAATTCCTTTGATCTATCCCAAACCTACGAAAACAATGAAAAAATAACGAAACTGAGCCAATCCCAGCAATTTTGTACGTTAAATATTTTCGGGACCGCCGCGCGCCGGCGCCGTTATGTAAGGCAGATTATTGGGCAGATATGATGCGGATAATCAGGAAATATGTTGGGACTGGAAGGTCCTTATTAAAGATATATCAGAGCTATCTAGCTGTGGGAGGGAGGGGATTTGGTCATATTTTTAGATTTTTGGGGAAAATTTTGACAAAGGATGCGGAGTTTGCATGTAAAGTGGGTTTTGTATTTTAGACTGTAATGCAAGGTTCTTTATAATAATATCCATCCTTATGCTACTCGAAAAAGTAATACTTACAATATTTTTTATAGTTTTGCCGAGTTTTTATTGAACTACTAGCTGCGGCCCGCAGTTTTACCCACTCATCGATGAAAAGTAATAAAATTATGGCCTATATCCTTCACCTAATTAAAAACAAAAACTGTGCCAAATTTTATACCTTTCGATTCAGCCATTTAGCCGTGAATAGATAACACACAGAAAGACAGACAGTTACTTTCGCTATTTACCGACTTCAAATTAAAAAAGAAGTTATGGATTTTAGCATTTTTTATATTTGTTAATGCATGTTATTAACTCTGTAATTTCTAAACTGAATTTAAAAAAAAAGTTAAATAGTTTAGGTTTTAAAGCAAAAACACGCAATTTGAAGTCGGTTATTCAATTTTCTTAAACTTTAATAACACAATATTAGTTAAGATATTATTAACTAAACAGCACGTGCGAGTGAGAGCGATCGAGTTATTTGATTAAATGTTAAAGAAATATAATTGACTTGATCCTTATTAAGCTATTCACATACTCATAGTGAGCACCCACCCACCCACTGAAACCGCCATAATAACACTAAAAACTCTTAGAGGCGAGTTCGCGACCCCTTTGAGATGAGCTCGTTCTGCAGAGCGTCGACTTGAGCAGATAGCCACTCAATTAGCAGTAAGTAGGCGGCTCTTGAACAATCACATCAAATGGAAGTGTTCCGACACCCCCACTCTCTAAATGCTACTTTACACGTAAATGTTTAAGTTTGTTGATGCTTATGAAAAGTTCTACGTTGAAAAGTAGTATATCCACTGACCTATATTTATTAATACTGGACTGGGAGATGAGATGTGCCAATCGGTTAATATATATCTCCATGTTTGCCCATAACTCATAGCAGTATAGCCAACGAGATCTTTGGAGTTTAGTAATAAAGTAAAAAAAAATCTAAACAAAAAAGCATTTTTATATTTTTTTTTACTAGAGGTACTGTTGTATTATTGTTATTACACAAGTATAAGTTAAAAAAACTCAAAACGCCGACAAAAAAGAACGAACCGATTTTTAATGAAACATAAGAGAGCTCTCGATAAAATCTTCTTGCAAACAAAAAAAAAACTAGATAAAAATCGATCCATACTTGTGAGAGCTACGATGTTACAGACCGACACATCTGTGTCTGTATATATGTATATAGACATCAAACTTATAATAACCTTCTTCCTAGGTCGGGTTTATAAAAAAGTACCATAGGACACCTGAGAAGTAAATACAAATCGAATGACTTCTCAAACATTAAAATCGGTCAAGTCGTTTAAGTTGTTGGAGACATACATACATACCTAGTCTAGATAAACATAATCCTCCTTCGAGAGCATTCGACAGCGCACCATCCAAACCTAGCCCAAAAACTAGCCCGCTCCAAATACCAGGGAGTCAGATGGATACTTAATTAGTCCTAAGTGCGGGCGACATTCCCTCGGGCTGGCTCTGTCCGGAGCACTCTTCATTACAACTCGTATTTTGTGATAAAGTAAGACGTTTTCAAGTACTTACAGATGTTGAATTGTCTAATAAATTGACCAAAAATATTGGGATACCATTTTTTTTGAACCCAATTTTATATTCTTGATTTTTATGCGGTATTCCTACTAGCGAATAGCGGATGTAAAAATCTTTAAAATAATTTTATTAATGTACACATATAGATCATTTAGGTATATTGACGGAGTCATAAACTTGGCATACTTAAGTAGTCAGATTTTAAAAAAGCAACCTCAATGAAGTAAGTTTTGGAGAAAAAAGACTCAAGCATGTCTTTTTTCTACAAAAATAATCCGATAGCTGTGAACTCAGATTTTCAAGGTGTTTAGGTGTCGTACCCACTCGGCGAGCACACTGAGATGCTGATGAAGCAGATCTCTTCTAGCTTGAACTGTGGCTTATCAATTGAGACTATGCCTAAGACTGCTACGAAAAAACTTAGTATAATAACGAAAATATAGCAGTTCTTCACGTTCAAACATCTGCTTAAGTGCCTCGCAAGAAAATATAGCAGTTCTTCACGTTCAAACATCTGCTTAAGTGCCTCGCAAGAAAATATAGCAGTTCTTCACGTTCAAACATCTGCTTAAATGCCTCGCAAGAAAATATAGCAGTTCTTCACGTTCAAACATCTGCTTAAGTGCCTCGCAAGAACAGGCTTGCATGGAATATTGTCGCCACTTATGGGATGATGCAGCAAAGTAAAGTAAGCTAATCAAGGAGAAGGTGCTCGTAGGTAAGATATTGTTGACATACGTAATGTCGCGAGTCTCCCTGTGTTCTACAGACTACACTTTAGCGAGTGTGCTAAGGAATTACACGAACTTATTCGGCCGTCTCCCTTTCGGTACAGAACTTCCAAGACCAGAAAGTTATCTTTTCTCTAGTTACTTGTCTTTTTACCCGACTGCGAAAGAAGGAGGGTTATGTTTTACGAGCGTATATATGTATGTATGTATGTATATTTCTTTGGCACGCCGTAGAGCCTAAACGGCTTGACCGATTTTGATGTAAGTGATGTCAATAGATTCATCTTAGTAGTGAGAGTGACACTGGGTACATCAAAATAAAAATAAAAAATTAAGGATTTTTGTAGGCAAAAGAAATCTCAAAAAAAAAAGTTATCAAAATACATCGAGTGTGGTATCAAAATAAAGAATTTTTAACAGTGATTACGAATATATATAAGTATATATAACTTATATGTTTTATTGCAGTTTGGAATAGGAAATGCTAATAAATCACATCACACTTATAATATAAATGCGAAGTTTGTGTTAGTTTGTTACTTCTTCACGGTAAAACGGCTTGATGGGTTTGGCTGAAATTTGGCACACACGTAGTTTATAATCTGGATTAACACATAAGATACTTTTTATCCCAGGATTCCTGCGGGAACGGGTAAAATTTCCTACCTCAAAGAAATCACCGACACCTGTTCCATTATAATTGTGTTTTAAGGTAAGAAGAGGGGAGAAGGGAGGGGGGGGTGGTGTTTCGAGTGTATGTATGTATGTGGGTATGTATGTATATCTGTATGTTTCTATATGATCGCCTAAAGTCTAAAGGGCTTAACCAATTTTGATGTGAGAGGTGTCGTTAGATTCGTTTTCACTTGCTGAGTATCAAAGGCTATATTTTTTTGTAATAAAAATCATACATCTCACACAAATATAAAAAACGCGTGTTTTTTGTAACTTCCAACGAACTTTTTCGTAATAAACAAGTGATTTTACTAGATTTTTTCTAAAGAATGCGCAATAACCTTTACAGCGATTGTACGCAAACTTTCTCACAAAAAACGTACACTCAACAGCGTATTAAGCGTAAAGAAATCGTAATTTAGGCTGCAAAAACCTCTTTTCTGCAGTCGGGTATTTTGTTTTTCTTTTAACATTGATACTTGTATGCCTTTGTAGTCGATATATTATCATGTACTCTTGCATCTGCCTACAAAGCGCCAAAATACATGCATATAATCAGGGCTAGGCAGAGAATCAAAGACCCTGCCCAAATCAAACATGGCGTTACAAGTAGCCCGCGTAACACTACATTTGATCGATAAATTGTCTTAAAACTAAATAATTAGCCGATCAAGATCATAATTATTTCTATATTCTCAATGTCATTGATGTATTGGCTTTATTAAATAGGATATATGTAGATAGAACAAAAATGTACATTGAATTAATTAAGTAACATAAATTTATAAAAGAGCTAAAAACTAACCAAATTTGACTCAGTCAAATAACCCACCTCTAACTATTCCTGGTGCAAAGGTACCCATAATACTTGGGGCGTATGTAGGTATAGGTATATATATTCATACTAAGAAGCCAGGTAAGATCAGAATCCAGAGTACTAAACAATGAACAGTCATCAGTCTAAACACGTCTTCTAAACAAAGCTTGTCTCTAATATTGCTATAGTACCCTACGTACTGTAGGTACAGTGTACCTGTACATGTCATAACTATGTACACTCTGCTTTAGAAGTTCAAAATATATTCACCGACACCCGGCTAGTACCTATGGAGCGCTAACTACTACAGCAATTTTGTTACTGTACGAACAGTAATCTAGCTTTAAACAAACTAAAAAAAAATATAGTTTTTTTATCAGCCCTGTTTATACAAACTGTTCCACTGCTGGGCACGGGACATCTTCTCATCGTGAGAAGGGTAAGGCCATAGTCTACCATGCTGGCCAAGTGCGGGTTGGCAGATTTCACACATCTTTCAAGATCATTGAGAACTCTCAGACATGTAGGTTTCCTCACGATGTTTTCCTTCACCGTTCAATGTTTAAATTAAAATTGTCCAAATGTATGTCGGGGCACGCAGTGGAGGATTCAATAGTTGCACATATGTACGTGGAAAACAGGGCTTTTTTACGCAACTGCGTAAGAAAGAGGGGTTTGTTTTTTGAGTGTACGTATGTATGTATGTTTCTATATGATCGCCTACAGTCTAAAAACGGCTTGACCGATTTTGATGTGCGAGGTGTTGTTAGATTTGTCTTCACTTCCTGAGTGTGATAGGCAATTTTTTTTTGGAATCATAATAATACATCTCTCACAAAAAAAAACGTTTTTTTCGTAACTTCCAACGAACTTTTTCGTAATGAACAAGTCATTTTACTAGAATTATTATAAAGAATGTGCATTTATAATCTTTTACGGCGATTTCATACATATTTTCTCACAAAAAACTTACACTCAACAGCGTATCAAGCGTAAGTTAGACTGCAAATACTGCTTTTCTGCAGTCGGGTATTTTGATTTTCTTTTAATATATATTGGGTTTGAGATGGCGTTATCTATGTATTGGCTAACTTGCTTATCAGGTGTGGTATAAAGATTTATCTTTATTTTGGTTTTCATTATATGCTCTCTCTCAGTGAATAATTCAAGTCCACACAACCAAGATTGCGCTAGAAATGTAATGTGTTAAGGAGATTCAAGACATGAATGCAAAATCAATTCAATGGGTATGAGAGTAGAGAACAATAATTCATCTCTCGACTGGACATGATAGATAGATAGATAGATAGGTATCTATCATCATGAGTGAGTTCAGACACTGTTATTTAAGTATATGTTCTATATACCCATGATGTGGAGCAGAAACTGGGCCAGGCTAGGTGTTTACGTATGTATCACAGCTCTCACAGCTCGGCCTTTGTAGTGAGAAATTTACAGGAAGAAATATTTGCCAACGTTTTTCATAGGGCGTGCGCAAACACAGCGCTCGCACAGAAACGCTACGTGTACACACAAATATGAAAAATGTAATGAGCTTATAAATATTTTACTTCGTAGACAGACTTTAAGAAAGGAATTCAAGGAGTTTGTATAGCTGATAGGAATTTTGTTGCCATGTAGTTTTGTAGTTATAGGTTAGATTTAAAAGCCGTAAGGTTCAAAACTATATCAGCGTTTTAGTATTCCGTAGTTACCAAGGGAGCCTTAACGAACTGAACCTTGGCGAAACTATAAGGGTATAAGGGTATGTCCGTCTGTCTGACCATATACAATATACCTACATGCTAACACCTAACACCATTATAGTTTAAAAAACTGAAAAAACAGACTTCGAAATACGCAATAAGTTCTGTAAATGACGTATTTTCCAGTTATTTTGTTATAGAAACCAAAGTACTATGCCAATATTGATAAAATGTATATGGGACCACCTCTAAAGTATGGCCAACCTATAAAAAAGGATCATCAAAATCAATTCATAATTGGCGAAGTAATCGCTGCACCAGCATGCAATAAAACATAAAGTTGAATTGAGAAACTCTTCCTTTTTGGAAGTCGGTTAAGAATGATTACTTAAAACTTATTATTATTTTGTAAATGAAATTGTAAAGTTCCGCAACTTCTTTAAATTCTCCCAATATTTCATATTACCTGTCAAACGGTCTAGTCCGGGAAAACGGAAAAATCAAACGACACCCTATACCATGGGGTTGAGACAAGAAAACAATATTTTAACACTTTTTTAACGTGATTAATATATACTTATACAATGTACAAATTTACAGCTCTCTTGTAATGATAGTGTTTGAGCAAAGCCGCGGACGGACAGACAGACGGACAAACATGGCGAAACTATAAGGATTCCTTGTTTACAAAATAGGTAAAAATGTTGAAAATGAAAATGAAAAATGTATTTATTTACAACTTAATTTGCTAACAAGTATGTTTCCTAAAAGAAAAAGAAAAATCCGACTGCAGAAAAGCAGATTTTGCAGTCTAACTTACGATTTCGTTACACTTGATACGCTGTTGAGTGTACGTTTTTTGTGTGAAAGTATGCGTAAAATTACTGTAAAATAATATAAATGCGCATTCTTTAGAATAACTATTGTAAAGTCACTTGTTTGTTACGAAATAATTCGTTGAAGGTTTTTTTTGAGGTTTAATCCTGTTTTACCCGTTCCCACGGGAATACCGGGATAAAAAGTATCTTATGTGTTAATCCAGATTCTAAGCTACATTTGTGCCTAATTCAGCCAAACCCGTCAAGCTGTTTTACCGTGAAGAAGTAACAAACTAACACAAACTTCGCATTTATATTATTAGTGTGAAGTGTGATGTGATTTATTAGTATTTCCTACTCCAAACTCCAATAAAACATTATAAGTTATATATGTATTCGTAATCACCGTTAAAAATTCTTTATTTTGATACCACACTCGATGTATTTTGAAAACATATTTTTTTTTTGAGATTACTTTTTGCCGCCAAAAATCCTTAATTTTGTTTTTTTTTAAATTTTGATGTACCCAGTGTCACTCTCACGACTAAGACGAATCTGTTGACACCACTCACATAAAATTACGACAAGCCGTTTAGGTTCTAAGGCGTGCCAAAGAAATATACGTACATACATTCGAAAAACATAGCCCTCCTTCTTTCGCAGTCGGGTAAAAACAACTATAACTGTCGGTTGCCTTACAAGGCGCAGCCTGTACCAAGGGAACCTGTACGCCTGGTTACAATATTGGATTAGGACAATCTCGTCATGACAGTTTTTGTTATGCGTAATACATTACATAATACCTATAATTAAGAGAATATACATATTATTAAAGTTATCTGAATTTATAACTTCATATTTATTACAAATCTTATGAGAATACCTATATCTAAAGTCTATATCTATTGTATCTATAATTTTTATTTTTGTATTGATTTATCGTATCTGTCTTAAAATGTCTTCCATGTCATCGTAAGATAGTGAGTTTGACCATGCCACTAATATATTTTTTACTTCTTTAACCTTTTTATTTTGAATATCGCAAAACTTTGTGACTATATTGTAGATCGAAGCACTAATAAAATCTTCAAAACGCTGAGCAAACCTCGTGTTCACGGTAGGAAACTTGTTGCATGGCACTTTTTGTCTCAAGAGAGAGAAAGACTCATATTAAAATACAGATATAGTTTCAGATTCAGACCATCTTTACTATTGTAAAGTATATTCGCTTGACCCTCCTCAGTAAAGTACAGACACTGCATAGAAGTATGTAAGTGGAGATCGCTTAGCCACAAGATACCTATTCTCTCTTGAAAATTCCCAAATAACAGAAGTTCGAGCGGAATTCGTACTTTAAAATAACTTTAGATACTAAGTTATACATGAGAGATGAGGTGGGCATCGCGCGGAACTATTCAAACATGCTAACAAATATATTTATAAATTACCTATAGTGCAAAAATCCTTCTTTTTGAAGTCGGTAAAAAGATAAACCTGCAAGCGCAGCGTAGGAAGATCAGCCACAAGGTGCACAGAAGATATCATACAAGTGGCAGAAAGACGCTGGATGCAGGTCGCTTCCAACCGATCTTTCTGGAAATCCATGGGTGGGCCAGCACCAGCAGTGGAGTTATTGTGGCTGGGATGATGACGATGATGATGAAAAAGAAAAACAAATTACTCCACCACATAGATTTTTTTTTTCTTAGTACGTATAATTTGCGTTTGCGTTGTTTGATAATAATATGATTTTGAGCATAAATATGTTTTCGCGAAAAAGTATGAACAAAAGACGGACGTGAAAAACCTATAAGGGTTCATAGTTGAAATCCTAAAAATGAACTTGGAAGCGAAGCATGACAAAAACTATCTAAACTAGACGTTGGAAATTTATTTACCATAACCACCCAACAAAGTTCGAGTAAAATTAGCGTTTAAGTATTAAACTTTACGATCGATAATTCTTTCATCGCGCATCGACCCGCTAAATTTAGAAGCAGCGTCGGCTTTTATTTCAAATACATTTTTATCGTCAACTTTCACATCGTGAGCTATTCGACAACATTTTACGTCGCGCTGACCAACTTTTAAAATTCGTCTTACTCAAAACTTCGTCTAAAATCCCCAAGTTTTACGACACTCATTATAGGATACTTTTAACGATAAAAACGTTATTTTAACGGAAACTTCGTAATGGTGTCCCTTATCTCTACCGCAGTACCCAGTTTTCACTCAAAACAATTGGAAGAGACTTAATTAATAAAAAGGAATGATTAACTAACCGCCGAAACAGAGGAAATGAATGTTGATTGAAGTAAATGTCTCGAATCTGGTCTAATTTTGAGGTAAACAATATTTCTTATTAGAGAAATAATGAATGTTGAGGTCTGTGCGTAGGCACTTCTTTGAATTTCTTTGTCTTTGAAACGTTCCGGAACGAAGTACTTAATTTTGCGTCGAAACTCAGTGAATCTGCGTCAAAGTTTGAGTTCTTTTATTCAAGAGATTAAATAAGTCGCTCAGCAAATGTTAAGAATCACACAAGTCAGTACCACTAAAAACTAAACCTTGTCTGGCAATTGGTCACCCTGAGAATTTAGATAAAACTCTCTTTGTACCCATTTATTGATCGAGTGAGCGAAGCGAACGAAGGTCTGCATCAACTAGCTAGATTCTCGTTCTTCTGTCTGGATGGTTGTTGGTATTAGTGTACGAATCGTATTTTTCAATCACTTTTGACGAAACTTGGTAAACAAGTTCCCTAATTTTATAAAACAATTCAGAAATATTGATAAGTGTGGTATTTCCTCCTAAAAGGGGGAAATTTTGCTACTGCACTATTTACTGATTAATTTTAATAACGATATTTGTTAGGAATGTGTAGTATTAAATTTTAAACCAACCATATCCCCAAATATGCTTTTTTTTATTCCAAATGACCAAAAATACCACCAAAATTCTACTGGTTCATTTTACAACTCCACTCGATAGCCGATCCTTTGTGAATAATTATGGTTTCTGGATTCAAACAAAGAAAGAAACGCAATCTAATTCTAATAAAGCTTTCTGGGATAATAAAGCTTTTGGCTAATTTTGGCTAACTTATGAAATCACATGCTCCTGTCAAATATCTGGAATCAGAAAATTCTATAAAACAGATTCAGACAAATAAGATTCAGACAGAACGGGATCACCAATGAATAATGCCTAATGCAATTGACAAACTTCAGTCTATGGTCAACTGCTCCACCAGATTGTGGTTTACTTGGAATACAGCATAAATTCCACGGTACAACTTTCAAATCGAAAACGAAAGGCCTACTACTTATCTCTCCCTATATTTCAATCGATCTTTCTTTACTTATTTCTAATCTCACTTTTAAAGTCTGTTCAGAAAGGGTCTTGAAAGTCATCGGTAAGGAACTTAAAAAGTGAATTAAGAAGATAGAGAGTCGGTAGTAGGCCCCCGGAACCCGCGGTAAAGTAGCCGATCAATGTTCAGAGTTTAATTTCTTTCAAAGTTGTGATGAGTCCATCACAGCTATTAACTGCTGAGTTTTGAACGAAAATGAACTTACAGAGTAGCAGTTACGTACATGGCGGCCATTTTACAGGAAATTGGTGATAACTAGTGATTGTAAGGTCATAATTATATTGGGGTGAAACGTAAAGATTTCTTAAATTCTTCTTCTTCTTCTTTTTTGTATTGGACCCCGCGATTAGCCAGTGTCAAGTATTGAAATATTTTCAAGTTTCTTAAATAATACAAGTTATATAGTGTTCTAGTCACAGTCTAAGTCACGTAAACAGTCATTTTCAAATTTAAGTCTCTCCTCAGTAAAGTGATGGCGACTTTACAAGAAGCTTTTATGGAGTTTTGCCGACAACAACGTAAAATCACACGTTTTACTGCTTTATTTCACATGCCCACACTCACGCACTTGATCGAACACTTAATGAATAAAACACCACCATTTTTATAGCATTAATGTTCAAAATAACACAAGTTTAGGAAAATAAAATAAAGCAACAACACGTTACTAAGACGTTCCCGCCAAAAAACTCAAAGTTATTCTATATAAAAAATCTATAAGTACTCTTACATAATAAATGAACTTTTCCAATAAAAACAAAATTAATTGAACTCTTTCTCTCTCTTTCTCTATCATTCCATCGCTTTGACTATTTGTTACTTTTTCACGATCAAACGTCTAAAGTACAGAGATATCGATTTAGAGACGAGCGTAAGTTATAGTACATCATCATCACCATCACGATTTTTCATCACAATGCAGGTGAAAACTTGGGGCATATCTAGTAAGATACAAAATCGTTGAATTGTTTTATGAACTAACAAAATAAAAAATTTATATTGGTGAACATTAGCCCCAATTAATCAAAGCTTCTACTTTGCAAAATAGATGGCTGATAGAATACAAATATAATTATATATGTATTATATAAATATATATACACGTATAAATTTGTTTTTGTAAATACCTGCCTACATATTTATTATTAATAGAAACAGCCAGTTAAAGAACACACATCCATGTTCGTCACACAAATGTTTATCCTGCGTGAGGATCAAACCCACGTCCTGCGAACTGAACTGCGAGGGCAGTCTATCTGAATTATTACTATAGACATTGGATATTTTTAATTCAGTAAGCGTAAGAAAATTATAGGTTAATAGCGGAGTTCAACCCTACTACTTATAAGTATGTATGCTTTAATATTATACATGTACTCTTACCATTCCGGTAATGTAGGTCGCTCATAACTAGATAAATTATTCTACCTCATTACAAATTGTAAGGCCGCTCACCCTTGACCTTCCACAGTGTTTGTATCTTTATACCATTAATAAAATAACATATATCTACAAATACAAAGATGTAGGCTTTGTACAAGAATCATAAGTTCAAAGGCACGACAGTTCCAATCAAATAATGTTCAATATTTTCGGAGTACGTGTAGTTATAATCGCTTAAGTATGAATTGTTCAAACGCATATACTCATAAGGTCCCCCGGTCTAAGGTTAGCTCCCTATGTATTGACGAGAGGTATTGTAGGTGAACTTTTTGGAATCAATTCGTTTAAAGTAGTGCGAATAAGCCGTGATTGAATTAAATCCGGCAAACTACGAGTTTCACTCGCACACCGAGGCTTCCGTACTCCATGTATGACACAATACATTACATACATTGAAATTTCTAATACTGTAGTCCTCAGGAAACAGAGATGGCAGCAAGGAATCCCATTCTTGTGCAGTGCGCATAAAGAACGTGGACCGAAAAAAATGAAGTTAAAAGTATCTGGCAAGGAGTCCTTGTGAAAATTGATAAAACGTGTCTATACAAGTTAGTTGCTTGAAAAAATGTTTCGTAAAAAATTTGTTATTTATTTCGAGAGATAAGATGTAAAACCACACACCTCGTGTTTGGCGGGAGGGAGCGAGCGCGCGACCTACGCGGCGAGCAGCAGGCGGCAGGCGGCGCGGCGTGCGCCCGACAGAGTAATTAGGTCAGCCTTCCAGGGGTGTCCGGCAGCCGCCGGTGACCGCCAGACAATGGCATCACAGCGAGGAAACAGCAGGATCACAAAAAATGCAAATAAATTTAGAAGCAATGATACATATCGATTGTGCAATGGATTTCCTACAATGAGCCTAAACTTTTGATGAAAAATAAAAAAAGCGTGACCAGAACATGAAAAAAAAACCGGCAAAATGTGAGTGGGACTCGCGCACCAAGGGTTCCGTACCATTATCTATAAAAAAAATCACGTTTGTTGTATGGGAGCCCTCCTTAAATATTAATTTAATTTAATTATTTATTTTTAAAATGAATAATAGAAATCAATATTCTGTGAATATTTTAAGCGTCTGCCTATTGTCGTTATCAATATTGAGCAAAAACGATCAAAAAAATCAGTTTGTTGTATGGGAGCCACCTTTAAATATTTATTTTATTCTGTTTTTTAGTATTTGTTGTTATAGCGGCAATAGAAATACATCGTCTGTGAAAATTTTAACTGTCTAACTATCACGATTCATGAGATACAGCCTAGTGACAGACGGACGGACGGACGGACGGACGGACAGACAGACAGCGGAGTCTTAGTAATAGGGTCCCGTTTTTACCCTTTGGGTACGGAACCCTAAAAAAAGATCGCTCCTCACCTAGACTGTCCAATAAAAAAAACTAAAAACTATAATAGGTAGCTATAATTTAATTTTTAATAGTTGATGATTGTATTTTTATTTTATTTTTAAATTATGAATTGATTTCATAGGATTTAAATTGGTATGCTTGATTAATTAACTATCTTTGACGTTTATAATTTTTATAATGTAAATTTCATGTGACTTGGATATTTTACGAAATAAAGAATTATTATTATTACTATAACATGGTAGCGGGGTATTTACTCTATTTACCCGGGCTCGGGGCTCGGCTGGTCAACTACCATCTTCAAATTCAAAATCTGGCGGCAATATTATTTAAAATTGCGAGATCTTAGTTCGAGGTGTAACAAGCAGCGCTGCTGTTCTCAGCACATGTAACAAGCAGCGCTGCTGTTCTCATCACGTGTAACAAGCAGCGCTGCTGTTCTCAGCACAAGTAACAAGCAGCGCTGCTGTTCTCAGCACATGTAACAAGCAGCGCTGCTGTTCTCAGCACATGTAACAAGCTGCGCTGCTGTTCTCAGCAAATGCAAGGTTACTCCTGGATTAGTATTGGACTGTGTAAATTTCGGAAATACTTCCCAACTTGTTGTCTCGGGAGACAACAACTTAAGGCTTGTGTGAATGATGAACTATAAATGCTTAAGAGCCTGCCAGGTGAGAGTCAAGAAAATCACTACTAGAACTTGAACCCTTTGTATAGCTTTTTTGTGGGATGGTAATCAAAGTAATTAATGACAAGGTTGGTAATCAACACAAAGCTCACTAAGCTTTGTGTTGATTACCAACCTGGTCATGAACGCACTGAGTGGAGCCACACGTTACATCCCTGTAACGTAGTTTCCCAACTACAGTGTTGATGGCAGAAAGTGACATAAAAGAAACTGTAAAATGAACAAACAATTGACAAGAACTGTAGACCAATTGCACTCCTTGTCTATTGTTTAAAAAAGTCAAAGAAATCTCTTCAAATTCAGGCTTTCTAAAAGTTTAATTTTTTGTGCTTGAGAAGAATCGAAGAAGTTCATAAAACTATTCTGTGTGGCTGCAATTAACTGCTACTGTACCATTATTATATATGGTTTTAAATTATCTGTATAAGGCTTGTCTATTTTTAATATTATAGTTAGGATACAATCATATATTCTTGTTCTGTTATACCTAAACTTCACAGTGCATCTGACCTGCGCCAGGGAATTTTAAATAAAATTGGGGTTAACCAGTAGAAATCAGATTTTTCCTGTCGTGTATAAAAAAATCCTTAATACTTGTCTATCTTCTCTTAATGACAGTCGTTCAGAGGTCTAATAGGTTTTTCCCCAGTATAAAGGTGGATATCCCCGTACATAACCGTGAAAGCCGATATGAGAATTCATTATTTACTGCGGGGGATCACAGAACAAAGGAATGGAATCTTCACTTGGAAGATTTCTTTATGCCTTATTAAAAATTCTTACGCCCGTCAATTTTACTTAGTACTGCGATTTTTATTTTCTTTCGGAATCAAGAATAGAATTTTCGTAATAAAATTTCAAAAATTATGCGTATTTTACTTTCGTGATAACTTTTTTGACGTGATAACGTCTTATAAATCGATGAGCCCCGGCTGCACGCACGTAAAAGTAAAAGTAAAAGTAAGCACGGAACGTGACTCATGTCACGTTCCGCCTGAGCCGAGCGCGCAATCAAGAACGTGGAACAAGCGATAGAGAGGCACGATCGGCCTAAGCGTTCGGTTTGTGACGGCATTTATCATGACGTTATCACGAAAAATTATCGTCCATAAACCGACTTTACACACAACCATATTTTTTTTCAAATTATTATTGCAGATTCAATTCGTTAATTGATAAATGTTTGTTTGTTCGTTTAGTAAAAGTTATTAATATGAAATTGTTTTAATATTTTAAACTAATTTCACATACCTTTGCATAATTACCTACTAAGTCTCATGTAATATGTATACTATTGGTGTTTCTAAAATAAATAAATATCAAAAAAACATTCCATAAGTTTTCATACAAAATATGAGCAAAGACGTCGCGTACAAACACGATACCTTTGATAACAACCTTGCGCCTTAGCTAGTTTCAACTATGTCAGCTTCCTTGAGTATATAAATATAAATATAGCATTATAGAGTGACACTTCTGTTTACGTTATATCCTGTGTCCCGAAGGTTGACACAACCCAAATCTGATGACCAGCGGAGCGTTCGTCAGATCCTTTCCGGATTTCTCCAACGAAATACACTTGGATAAGGGAGTTTAATTTGTTTTATGTCTCTGATTGAAAATCCATTAAAAGGTTCCCACCGGCTGATTTACTGTGGCTTCTGGGAAATTTATCACGAGGGAAAGTCAAAGTGGTTTTTCTGTGGCGATCTTTGCGGTCAAATCAAGGCCTAGCTTATTTATCGTCGAGTTTGAAGATAGAATCTAAATTATTGGCGGCTTATCCTAATATAATATATTAGCGTATGCCGCCAATAATCCTTATTTCTAATATAATATATTAGCGTATGCCGCCAATAATCCTTATTTCTAATATAATATAAGTATTAGGGTATGCCGCCAATAATCCTTATTTCTAATATACTATAATTATTGAATACAATAAAAGTAAAAAACGTAGTACACGAGTACACGATTGATTATGTCAATTCAACCTTATTTCAGTGGGTAAGAGTAACTTGTATATGAACCTAATTCATTGTCGTCAAAATTTGTGTATTTTACCCGACTGCGCAAGAAGGAGGGCTATGTTTTTCGAGTGTATCTATGTATGATTATATATGAGCACCTACAGCCTAAACAGATAGACCGATTTTGATGTGTTAAGTGTCATTAGATTCTTCTTGACTTCCTGAGTGTCATAGGCTATATTTTAATAACAATACGACTCTCGTAAAAATAAAATAAAACGTTTTTTAGTAACCAATAACGAACTCTTTCGTAATAAATAAATAATTTTACTAGAATTATTCTAAAAACCGTGCATTTATATATATTTTTACAGCGATTTTACGTATATTTTTTCACAAAAAAACCTACACTCAACAGCGTATCAAACGTAATGAAATCATAAGTTAGACTGCAAAATCGCTCATCACATATAGTTGTTATTTGTCAATCTATGTGTAATATGTGTCTTCCATGTGTTGTCCTTGTACCGTACGTGATAGTAAACTAATCGTGAATTTATTTATACAAACAAATCTCAAAATTGCTATAATTGGCGTTCACCCTTTTCTAAATATGCCATAAGTCTATGAAAGTACAATAATATTTCCTTTGTTTCTTTTCAGGTATGTTGGTGGTTAAAATATCACATAAGAAGAGATCGTCAAATATCCAAGGCAGTAACGTGGTGGTGAATACGAAAAAAAAATATTATAAATTCTAAATTATCACTTAGGTATATTGTTCTAGTATTTTCAGATGGCTTTTTGAAGCAAGTACTTAAAACGCCAGTTAACTTGTACTTTACGAACCTATTTCTTTATTTACTATACACACTTCTTAATTCATGTTAAGTTTACTTAAATAGCTAACTTTACTTACGTTAAAGTAATAATAAGTAATATTACGAAAACAGGTCATCTAGACAAACCTTATCTAAGTTTTTAGATGATTTTATAACAAAATGTATTAATTTATGTATAAATTAATTAATTAAAAATTAAAATATGTTGTTCTGTCGATTTCAAGATAAGCTTTAATGAAACCAGCTCAAATTAGATACCTTGTCTAAGCTACAATGAAACCAGTTCAAATTATATTGTTATTAAAAAGAGACAGGGAAATTATGGTTTGAAAAAAGTTAATAGATGAATAAATTGTACCTGTTTTAACTTATACCGTTCTCTATTTCAGTCTGGCGTCACAAAAAATAGATTCAATTCAATTGTATTTTCCATGTATTCACAGAAAATGTATAATCCTTTCTAGTTGTGTATCGATTTTATTATTAGAAAGGTGATACCTCAAAAGTGGTATTTTTAGCACTCCCTGTGGGAAACTCAACACCCTTTACGTTATATTTTATTTATCTGGCAGATAATAGACGGTGTAAGCGATCTTTATTGGATCGAATAAATGAAAATTATTGGACCTTAGATCTTAAGAATTTATGCTATTATACAGGCTTAGGCTTATATTTAGGCTATATACATATAGGAGGATATAGGAGGTAGGTAAAAAAAAATTATTTATCAATAAAGTATATGTATCTGTAATATAGTAAAAAAATACATACATCAAAATTTATACATACATACACACATACATACTCCCGAAATATAGTACTCTCCTTCTTGCGCAGTTGGATATTTTTGTTTTTTTTACAATCGTTGAAGATAAAATATAGAACAATAAAATTAATAGAAAAAATATTTTATTGGTCGCTTAAAAATAGATCATCGCCCAACGATGTACGAATTAATATAAAAAAGAGCCATCAAGACTAGCTGAAGGCATTACGCCTAACAGCCTCCTTGGAATCAGGGTTTACTGTCAGTTGAATACCTATTACAGGTTTATTGGTGTCGATCACCTATCCTCCACACGGCTACGGCGTAGACGGCGCAACTTTATCAAACCGAGTGTGTAATGCTACGATACCGTAGCGGCTTAAGATGGATACGTAGAACCATGACTGCTAATTCTATAAATCCATAATGGATTTATCACTCTACATTTTCATACGAAGTCTAACTAAGTGCACGTGCGTAGCATAGTATACACATGCGTAGCATAGCATAAACGTGGATACAAATTGTAGGGTGTATCAGCTCATTGTTTTAAATTAAATAGGTGCTTCACTATGGTATGTAGATGTAAGATGAAAGATAAATAGCTAAAATTAATATTTTTGTGTTGTTCATTTAATTACCTAATTGTTTATAGTATAAAATATGAAAATAAAACAACAACACTAATTATATAAATTATATGTATTTAAAAGAACTGCAACCCGATTTCCTTCAGCACACATGAGAAAAAAAATTTCACGTAGTTACAGTTAATTATAATTAACTGTAACTATTACTACCTAGGTACATTATAATATTATTAAATGGTAAATTACGTTTAATATTAGATTAAATTACGCGATGAAATCTTACGTCTAAGCAGTCTAATTTACATAAACCGCGTTTTTCAGTTTTTAACTTATTTTAAAAAAGGAGGAGGTTGTTTATGTATTTTAAATTAACAAAGAAAAAAAACCTAAAAAATAAAATGCATATATCAATATATGATAAAAAAAAATAACAATTATCCTATACCAAAACTTTAGATTATTGAAGTCTAATGATTATTATTCCTTTTTCACAAATATTACTTTTAGTGAGTGTCATTTCCTTGGACAGAAAGTATAAACAATTATAGTCTAATACCATCTGACAGCAAGTATCTCACTTGATAAAAGACTGGCGGCGCGTCATAATCTGACATCATATTACGCTCGAGAGAAAGTTTAGCGTCGTCTAATTTGTTTGAGTCTTTGACCAGACCCAAACATAGAGCTACCCTTCTACCAAGGGTAGAAGGTGTAACAACCCCCATTAAATTGGCTGTAAAGTTAAATAAAGCGATTTAATTCGGCGAACGATTTTCTTGAATTAATTCTAATATGCAGCTGCTCCTGTTGTAAAAGTAATGGAACTAAAGCAACTATCGTTACATAATAATTAAGCATTTTGGAATATCTAGTTAATTTTATTCGAAAATGAAAGGAGAAGCTGCTTGTTTGTTGTTTTATAAATCTATTTATAAAGAAAAGTCTAGCGACACCTCGCACACCTACATATGTATATCGGTAAAAGCATTTCGGCTAAAAGGAGTAATAAATGAATCAGATAAAGAAGGTATACATACTTAGATAACATACACATACTAATAAATCAGAGAATTATTACTCTCCTTCGCAAGTAGTCGGGTGACTAACTTTCTATCGGTTATAGTCCACTGATATTTTCAATTATTACTTACTCAGACACTGTCTATATAGTATCAGATGAAGTAATGGATCTGTATGCATGGTAATATGTACTACCGATGCTTAAATTAAAACTAGGCAGCGACATAGGCATTTCCAGTGACGTCATCACCATTTTGGGTAAATTCTCATATAAGGCGGCTTGCTAGTGACGTCAGTGGAGCCAAGTCTCAGATAGACTGACTATAAATAATTTTCAGGCCATGCTTATGTGTGCATTTGATATTTTTATAAGGGAGCGTCTTAATAGTTTCTTATATCGTGTTTATACATACAACATAATGACAACAACAACATAATGTAATGAGTTTTACTTATGTAAATTAAAATAAAATAATATTCCCGTAATGATATGTAGTTGACAATAGTTTGTAATAGGCTTGTTGCCACTAATAACAAGTTGCTTGGTTTTTTTTTCAAGTTTTTTTTAGGCAACTAACCTATTCTGACAAAGGTCACGGACTCTGATGTCTATGGAGCTACAACCTTAATTTTAAAAAATAGTTTTGTGTGTATTATTTTAATATAACATGTGATTATACATAGTTCAATTTTATCCAGCATTTAGATCATCATAATCAGCCCAATTTAGTCCACTGCTGGGCCTAGGCCTCTTCTGTTGAATGCCACTCAACACGATCTTCAGCTTTTCGTTTCCTGTGTCTGCCAGCTGCCTTACGTATGTCGTCACTTCATAGTGTCTCAGAGCGCCCTACACTACGTCTGTCGACACGCAATCGACTCTACAAAGCGATTCGCATAGAGGTTTTTGTTACCAGCATGAACCTAATTCCCATGACTTTCCATCACGTGGATGTAAAGTCCAAAACAATATTCACGAATACAGTGTCCTGGGTTGACCGATACTCATATATCAACAATGACGAACTTAAAGATTTTGATATAAAGACTCTATGTCGCCGCGCTAAAGTCTAATTTAGATTGAGAAGTCTAGAGACGTCTAGTTTGCCGCTTCGAATCGAAATTTATTGAAAGTCGGTATTATTTGAATCGTGTCTAATTAGACTTCATTGAGCTCAGACGTTTCTGAGGACTGGCGCTACATACCGTTGATACTTTATCAAAGAATAATTCCAATTAAAATTGATGAAACATAATAGAACTTTTTCTAAAGTACCGTTGTAATAGAAATAAATCACCGGAACTCAGAAAAGAAATAAAAAGGATCTTCATAGCAAAAGCATGTATTAATGAAACAATGTCAATACAATGTACGCATGATGTGAGAAAATGACATATAACATAAAAATCTTGTCACCTACCGGTTGTTTTATTACAGGTGGCTTTTATATATGCAGTAGTAAACAGAGATATCGGCCGCCTTTCTGAACCCGAATCGAATAATAAATCTCCGACATTCGAGAGAGCAACTTGGCACTGTGCCCGATATGCGCGCTATCACTTTGGGATACAATACCTTATTCTGTTAGCTAAAAGTATTAAAGAGTAGTGAATTTACTGTATATTATTACTGTTACTATACTTAAGTATTGATAATTGTAATATCTGCGAAAAGTAGCCCTCCGTGTATAAACTTTATACCGACTTCAAAAAGAAGTAGGTTACCAATTTGGCTGTATTTTTTTATGTTTGTTGCTTATTCCGTCATATACATAATTATATATATTTGGCAAAGTATTGATAAGTAACCAAGTTAGCGAAATGAGAAAAGGGGTCTACACTAAGTGGCAACATTTGCTTTCGTCTGTCCTGATTTTTTTGTAAGAATTTGAATTATTACCTTGGCCCTTTTTTTCTTGGGCCTTTTTCTCGAGACCATGAACTGTCGCAGCGCAGAGTAGGAAGACCAGCCACAAGGTGGACAGAAGATATCATACAAGTGGCAGGAAGACGCTGGATGCAGGCTGCGCGCAACCGGTCCTTTTGGAAATCTATGAGGGAGGCCTATGTCCATCAGTGGACTTCTTGTGGCTGAGATGATTATGATGATGATGACTTCTTGAGCAGCTAGGTTACAATCAACTCTTCATAAACGTTTCTCTAAGTCATAAGCAAGTAGTAAGTAGTCTAGTAAGTAGAAGCAAAGCTGCCTGGAGGTAAAACAAGGATTGTGCGTTGTTTGTACTGCGTAGTCGGTGGTGCGGTGGTGCGGGTCGGATGTGGTCGGATCGGTCGGCAGGCGGTCTGCGAACACAGAACAAACACGCGCTAATAACCACGCCGCTCATACGTAATACCTGCTTACCTTGGCTGCTCAGTTTATTGTAGGTATAATATTAGCACCAAGCAATAACATAGTTAAAGTAAGTTTAATTCAAAAACCACAAATCCCGCCTTAACGTCTATATACCAAAAAAATTTGAACAATGCACGTACTTTTCAAGGTTATTATATGAACTAGCAGCGCCCCGCAGTTTTACCTGCTTAGCAATGAAAAACGTTGAAGATGGTGAAAAGTAGTCTATATCCTATATAGTGTCCAAGTTCACGGCTATCTTTGTATCAAATTTCAAAACGATCAGTTCAGTTCTTTGGTTGTGATGTGAAAAGGTAACAAACAGACAGAGAGATAGATGGACAGATACACTTATGTTTTTATAATATTAGGCTTATTATCGTATTTGAATAAAAAACGTTTAGCTCTCGAAAAAAATACGGCATCTCTACGCCGCAGATCAAATATCTCATCTATTAAGTTTGAAGTTAAGATTTGAACGAAAACAATACCTCTATTTTTTGACAATGAATTTATTCCGATAGGTACGCTTAGTGCTTTAATCATTTGAAGTCCGAGCTGACAGCGCGTCCTAAGCCTGCCCATTAGAGAGGCTTTGTTCGGACGGAGTTGCTATCTTTGTTCACTAAAACTCATTTCTAAAGTGACGCTCTGAACTCGTTCCTGGATGACGTCATTGTTCACTTAAACTTGTTTTCAGAATGACGTCGCTAGAGATGAGCGTTAGAATTGCCAATAATGCTAAAATTATTCGAATGATTCGAATTTACAAAGACACAGGCAAAAATGTAATGTAGGTTTCTTAGATTGTTAAAACATTAAATTAGAGATGATGAAAATGATGACATAATTTTTTTAAGGCAAGTTGGAATGAGCAACTCGGTAAACAACAACTCAGGCAAAAGTGAACGTATCACACCCCCAACAAAGAAAATAATCGGCCAAGTGCGAGTCGGACTCGCGCACGAAGGGTTCCGTACTATCATCTATAATACTACAAAGTTTAGTTCTGTTTATAAAATAACGAGAAATCAACGAAATTCCAAGTAGTAAATTGCAAACTTATAGGTAGGTTTTCGATACACATCCGGGCAGCATGACGACGCTCGCGCGAATACGCGCGGTTATGGCTCGCTCCGTGATGTTACCTCCCCCGCTACCCCGCTAAACCGGCGCTCGCACCGCGTTTAGATGCACGGATTATTTTCATTTTGTGAGTTTTTATGTATTAGATTAGGTATTTATTTTTATAGTTAATATATTTCTAAATATTTACTTACAAATATTCAAGTTTCTACCTTTTAATTGAGATCGAGTAAAAATTGCTTAAAAATTACGTTTGTTGTATGGGAGCCCCCCTTTAATATTTACTTTATTGTTATTTAATTATTTATTTTGAAAGGTAATATACAAGTAAATATTCTGTGAAAATTTGAAGCGTCTACCTGTTACCGTTTTTAATATTGAGCAAAAAAATACGAAAAAAACACGTTTATTGTATGGGGACCCCCCTTAATATTTTTTAATTTTTAATTTTTAGTATTTGTTGTTATAGCGGCACAGGAAATACATCATTTGTGAAAATTTCAGCTTTCTAGCTATCACGGTTTATGAGATACAGCCTGGAGACAGACAGACAGACAGACAGACAGACAGACAGACAGACAGCGAAGTCTTAGTAATAGGGTCCCGTTTTTACCCTTTGGGTACGGAACCCTAAAAATAAACTCCAAATCTGACATGTATGAAAACACTCACAAAAGTAAAAAGAGAAAGTCTAGCCTCTTCCAGCCCTCTTTAGGTATATTTCAAATTCGAATTTATTCGAATCGTCGAATGCATCCATCTCTAAGTGTGACTTGGACGGTGCCAGACAAAATTACAGTTTAATAATTGAGTCGAGCGCTGCTACAAGTTTGCGAGGTTGCGGGGTCTAAATATTGGATTGTGTACCGAGACCGCACCGGCTTGGTGTTAACTTCGCCATGGCTACTGCTAAACATCTACTCATCAATTTTCCTTAAGTGCACTTTAAAGACAACGTCGAGGCCGTTCTGATAGCGTTTGTTCTAAACGTTTCAATTAGAAGTCGCGTCGTCTTACTCGTAACTTGCATAAAAGCTTTATAAGTATGATAAAATATACTTATAATTATAGGCTATGTTCGTAGCCAGGCTCTCAACTATATACTGTACCGAACGAACCTTTATATGTATTAATTTACAATATTTTACATGCACGTATTGTTTTTAATAATTTTAACTAGTATTTCACATTATGTTTATTCTACGACATTTCCGCAATCAAGTTAATTATAGTGGTATTGTTACAAGTCAGCGCAATACGCAAAAAAAAAAAAAACTTTTGTCAAATTCCATCTCTTGGGCGCCCAAAAGATGGAATTTGGCACAAGCCTAGCCTAGTAGTTTGGGACCCATTGCATTCGATTTATGTACTAATGTGTGAACTTTATCGATCCAATCTAGTTTGTGTTGTAAATGTGTATTTGTGTGTAATAAATTATTATTATCTCATTTATTTATTTACAATCTTAATTTTAATTTTTTTACAACACAAATATAAACTTCTAAAAAAGAAACACAAATACTGTACAAAACTTAAAACTAGGGTGCCGCCGGCAGCGGGGCGGGGCTCAAGCTGCCGGTGGTAGGGGCTACAGAGAGAGGAACCTCCTGACAATACCTGCCGTGTCTAGGATGACTGTCTTCTGTATCCAACCCTTAACCCAACCATCGAGCGAGAGCCTCTTGAGATGTTGGTCGAGGCTCTTCGCTATGACACCGTTCACCGAAACGACTATCGGGACAATTATTATTATTATTATTACCAAATTTTCATAACGATCAGTTCAGCTTTGACACATTCGCTGCGTTGCGGGAAACATTAGATCTTATTGGAGTCCCAGACTATGCGCCAGATAAAATCCTTGTTTCGCACTCAGCGTGAAAGTAATTACATTACATTCCCATACACAAATATAATATCTTAAAAGAATAACAAAATACGCGACTGCATAATAGTTATTTGTTATACAAGAGTGCAAACACGTAACTTTTCATCCCACCTCAGCGAGGAAAGGACTAAATGCAAAAAAAACATTTACAATCACAAGATACTTTTATTTCACTTTAGGTATTAACTACTACATTATGATAGGTAAGCATTAGGTACAGAATAATCTTTAAATTGTAACAAATAACACCTAGGTATAATAGTTGATGACCAGATGAGGCTCTTTTTAAAAATGCCACAAATTTAGGATAGGTGTCGATATGTATGTCTTTTTCATCTTTATTGTTGTTTTTAGCATTGAATACGTACTCCATAGAGTGCTTGACTTCTTGGTCTGGAATAATTCAATAAAATATGCCAGCAAAACGTTTTCGGAGAAAGTTTTAGCTAGTCGCCACGTGTTAAACATATCGTACTGTTTCAAATACTTCTCGCGAGCGAGATTGTTGAGAGAGAAAGCTCATTTACGCATTATTAACAGTTTCAGTCAGTTCTGTTGGCGTCAAATAAACTTCTCCGTCGCTAGAATCACTCTTTTTAGGGTTTTCACTTGTGTTCCAATTTCTTGTTTTTAACAATATGTCGTGAAATGAAAATTGCGCGCGCATAGCAAATTAAATAATCGGCCAAGTGCGAGTCGGACTCGCGCACGAAGGGTTCCGTACTATCATCTATAATACTACAAAGTTTAGTTCTGTTTATAAAATAACGAAATTCCAAGTAGTAAATTGCAAACTTATAGGTAGGTTTTCGATACACATCCGGGCAGCATGACGACGCTCGCGCGAATACGCGCGGCTATAGCTCGCTCCGTGATGTTACCTCCCCCGCTACCCGCGCGGCCGTTGCTTAGCAACCGCCTCGCGCTCGCGCCACCACCACACCGCGGCGCGGCGCTCGCACCGCGTTTAGATGCACGGATTATTTTCATTTTGTGAGTTTTTATGTATTAGATTAGGTATTTATTTTTATAGTTAATATATTTCTAAATATTTACTTACAAATATTCAAGTTTCTACCTGTTAATTAAGATCGAGTAAAAATTGCTTAAAAATAACGTTTGTTGTATGGGAGCCCCCCTTTAATATTTACTTTATTGTTATTTAATTATTTATTTTGAAAGGTAATATACAAGTAAATATTCTGTGAAAATTTGAAGCGTCTACCTGTTACCGTTTTTAATATTGAGCAAAAAAATACGAAAAAAACACGTTTATTGTATGGGGACCCCCCTTAATATTTTATTTTTTTAAATTTTTTGTATTTGTTGTTATAGCGGCAACGGAAATACATCATTTGTGAAAATTTCAGCTTTCTAGCTATCACGGTTTATGAGATACAGCCTGGAGACAGACAGACAGACAGACAGCGAAGTCTTAGTAATAGGGTCCCGTTTTTACCCTTTGGGTACGGAACCCTAAAAAGATGTACACCAAGAAGGTTCCGTGTCTGAGTTTTTAACAAATTAAAAAAGGTGGTATGATAAATTCGGCACCATGGAGGTAGAAGTAAATAGGTTTAATGATGTTTTGAATTCACAAACTCAGTGCACACGATGTTCTAAATTTGAATTTACTTTATCCTCTAGAGGATAAAAACGGCTTTTGCACTCAGATATCGAAGAGCAAAAATACTCTTTCCGAGATGGGGGATGAAAAAGCAATTTTCGTACTATAACTTTCGCTTGCGTTATGCGTGATCCTCTGTTGAGGGTACGTTTTTGTGCGAAAATATGTGTTAAGTTACTATTAATGGAAATGATCTCGCCGAATAGTTTTTTGTAAAATCACTTATTCATTATAAAAAAATTCATCGGAGGTTGCGAAAAAACTTGCGTTTTTTTTTTTGCGAGAGTTATGTTATGAATATTAAAAATATAGATTTAAATAATTATATGCATACACAGGGAGTACAGACGAATCTAACTACTTCTCGCACATCATAATCAGTCGAGGCGTTTAGGCTGTAGGAGATAATAATATAGAAACCTACATAATATATACATACATACATAATATACTCGATAAACATATTCATGCGCAGTCGGGTAAAAAAAACATGCTTCTGATATTTTCACCTCAAAAACTTTAAACTTAAAGTACGTTTAAGGTAATCAATTTCTTCTATGCAATTACGAGTACGCTTACTAAAATATCTGAATCTAAATCCATTATAGTACCTATGCTGCAACAGGCACTTTAAGAACAAGTGCAAGCTTGTCTACGAGCAACAGCTTTTAATCATTACTTAACACTTCATAAATGTTTCATCATAACACAAAACTATTCAAGTTAGCCATAATTCGCATAGAGCTGAAAATTGGTATAGACGTTAAATAAACCATTACTAATGAAATGTCAAAAATCCCCTTCGATCCTACTTCTGCAAAAAAAAATCGGCTGTACCTTCGTTTACGAAAACTGAGAAATTTGTTTTTCTTTCTGCGTTAAGAGATTATAGATCTGCGTACATGGTTTTAATTTCAACACGATACCTTCACGCGTTCCCGAGATACAGGTCTTAACACCTGGACGGACAAACGGACGGATGGACGAACGGACGGACAGACGGACAGACGGACAGACGGACAGACAGACAGACAGACGAACAGATGGACAACAAGTGATCCTATAAGGGTTCCGTTTTTTCCTTTTGAGGTACGGAGCCCTAAAAATGGGAAAAATCAGAATTTTTGACCTTTGACCTTGTTTTTTTTTTTTACTGAAGTAGGATCGAAGGGGATTTTTAACATTTCATTAGTAATGGTTTATTTAACATCTATGCCAATTTTCAGCTCTATGCGAATTATGGCTAACTTATAATTTATTTATTTTCTATTTTGACTGGACTAAAAGAGAAAATCGCAGAAAATTGTCAAGTCGAGAAATAAACGAAAAGAAAAGTGGCTGAAACCATTCGCCGTTGTCAAATAAATCACTCAGTTCCAGGGCGTGAAGCCAGACGCGTTACATTCCATGCACTTTTATATAGCTCCTTTTACGTTGAAAATTTTTTTGACCTGAAAGTACGTTTTAAATTCAAACTGGATGATTTAATGATATTTTGATACAAATTAAAACAATATTTGATTTCGATGTTATTGAAGTCAGAAACTAGTCAACATTTTGAAAAAAGTAGTAATTATCTGATTATGTGCTTAGCTATATTATTTATGTAAGTAAATTATTTTTATTTTACACTATCTTATTTGACCGAACACGATTTTATTTTTAGTGTAATAACTAGTTGGATGTATCTAGGATATGCCTTTATGTTTTAGTGCCTCTTTCATCATCTTTGTGTAAAGTGAGAATTAGCTACGTGCCGAGTAATGTTACTCAGCGAGTAATAGTCCCGATTAACTTTTGTCAGTTTCACAAACGAAAACCTAGCTCCAAGTAATAACTCAGGGGTTACACGAATGAAAGAACGAAAACATTCATTGTTCGTTCAAATTCCTTTGTTACAACTGTTTAGTTAGTCAAACACACGTTGCGCCACAATCGCATAATCTACATAATATTTAACATGACAGTTGAAGTATGAAATATGATATTTATATGAGGAGGGTATTTGGTGTTATTATTTCTGTATATTAGTTAGAAATAAACATTGAATAGAACGAAAATCATTTCTTTTAGAGATGTGTTTGGTTTTGGCTCTCAGTGCATTCTTAATACTATGATCTAATATTTCAATTCATATTTATAGGATAGTAGGTAAGATATCCTAGTATACCTGGAAATAACGTCTCTTTTCTGCGTTTGAACAAAAGGTCATAAAACAATAAAACACCATCCAGGTACATCCACAACAGAGGTTGTGCGAGTGGCACATCTGTTTATGACTGACAATGGCCTTACTCGTCCATTATCTCCGATACTCGGGGGATGAAGTCAAACGTAAGTTACGGGCCAGTTTATGAGATGGTTAAGGCTACTCAGACATTATGAAATTGAAATCGACACATACTTGGCGGTTCAAGTGGCGAGTAGCCAACTTCGAACTTTACTCGGGGATGATGAAAGAAGCCCTTAGTGTAATAACTAGTTGGATGTATCTAGGACATACCTTTATGTTTTAGTGTAATAACTAGTTGGATGTATCTAGGACATACCTTTATGTTTTAGTGTAATAACTAGTTGGATGTATCTAGGACATGCCTTTATGTTTTAGTGTAATAACTAGTTGGATGTATCTAGTACATACCTTTGTTTTAGTGTAATAACTAGTTGGATGTATCTAGGACATACCTTTATCTACATCATTATTATCTTTCTTTTCAATAATACTGTTTAAGTTTTATTTTATTTTGAATATGCATAATCAGTCATCACATAATCAGTCTAAAAGTTGAGATTTAAATCTTATCGTGAAATTTTCGAAAAAAGTCTGTACTAATGTTAAGGCCACTATTCGTCGACCAAATATTTCTATTATAATAATGAAAAATGTTAATTATATTTCCGTTTACAATTATTATTACTAATTAATATTTAATTATTTAATCAAATTTAATTAATAACACGAATTAAATTTGAGTAATTAATTAAATATCGTTGTAACAGAGGATGTCTATTATTCAGTAATCAAGTTGCATGGAACGAATTTAATTTACCCGTTGTTATCGGGTAACTATCGGACGAATGTGGAATTTCCCGATAAATCGCGAAAGTAACTTTATCCAAATGAGTGAGCACACATTAGAAGCTTAACTATTGTACATTATTTTCCTGCGAACATAATGAACGAACGTTTATTTGAAAGTTATCTGTAACCGTAATATGAAGAGATTTATTCTATTTGGTAATATCTGCTATTAATTATTGTAATGATAGTTTTACATTAAGGCTGTATAAATTTGAAACAAAATTAAAAAAAAACCTATAAAAAGTGTAAAACCAAATAAAACGTCAACAAAATATTCAGACAGTTCCGCAACAGGCACAAAAGCCTCATAAACTAACGTAACCTCAGCATTTTCCCCTAAGTAATATGCTCCGATGATGTACTCTACATTTTCCCCTAAGTAATATGCTCCGATGATGTACTCTACATTTTCCCCTAAGTAATATGCTCCGATGATGTACTCTAAATTTTTGTCGACTTGTAATCCATTTGTTGACAATATATTATGGTGTCCACTGGGGCTTAGTAAATACTTCCGACCATCAAGGCTTCAACGAAAACCGCTGAAGCAGCATTGGACCCACAGGCTTAGTGTAATTGTAAAGACAGAATATAGCTCCGCTGTGTCCGGCATTATTAATGCAATACAGTAAACTATAGGTACTTAGTTTTGAAATGTATAATCATAAGTAAGTAAAATAAAATATTTGACTGCAAAATATAGCCTATGACGCTTGGTCAGAAAGTGAAGAACGAATCTATCAACAAAAATCATTCAATCCCTTTAAAATAATGCCAAAAATAAAAAAATAATAATAATGGAGATCTTTGCCGCCATCTCTGTTACCTGAGACCTACAATCTTGGAATT
Organism: Lycia hirtaria; assembly: GCA_947563715.1. NCBI lineage: Eukaryota > Metazoa > Arthropoda > Insecta > Lepidoptera > Geometridae > Lycia > Lycia hirtaria. The sequence goes on from OX387384.1 coordinate 17,504,904, forward strand.
TTCAAGGCTATAGTGAATAGATATCTTCTAGGTCGACGAGCTCCATCCTCGGCCACACCGACGCTTAACGTCAGGCGAGTTGGTGGTCAATCGAAGTATTAAAAACTAAATATAATCTATCTTGTATAAAAAAAACATCAATCCGGTTAGAGTGCAGGTACATACGTACATAGAAACATTCATACATTCGAAAATTATTATGTACCTATATTTTTGACCTGTAGGGCAAAAAGTCATACCAGGAACCAAACGTCGGATACTCGATTCAACGACACGACAATCAGTGACGCACGCAAGTTGACGTATTAACATGCACAGTGTATGAAGCCGCTCGTTCGTGAGGTGAACTGGGAGCCGGACGCTGAAGCCCGCGCCGCTTGTCTCTACTAACAAATGAAAGCATCGTGCTGCCAAACTCCGGAAAACAACAGGGCGAGCGCGGGGGCACGGGGGCGCGGGGCGGGGAGCATCCGTTCTGTATGTAATATTATTAATGTCTTCTGTGCCAGAACTAAACAATTAGAAAAATAATGCACTCTGTAATAAGTAGGTACGCGTTTTTCTTCTCCGTTTATTTTGAACTTAGATCTCTGGATTGGAAGGCAAGCGGTGTCTCACTTAGCTGCAGCAACTTTCTTTCGAAGCTTAGTAACTGGTAGTGACAGTATATTGTGTTTAAGAGTAACTAAGTTCAGTCAACTTAGTTTATCAGTCGCCATGCAAAAGCCAAGTTGGACATTCCAACTCAATCGAATTATGGCTTTGACGAATCAGTTTAAAGTCTAATTCTAAACTTTGACTAGAGTATTCCCAAGTTTGATGCAGAATTCTTAAGTTTACAGTTTTCGTAGCATTATTGATCCACTAAACTATCTTACAATTAAATTATGGTAACTTATTATTGCGTTGTCATCACAGTTACATACATTACAGAAATACATACATACAATACACAATTACAGACTACAGAACCTTTTCGCCATTTCTACGCGCATCCAGTTTGATTTTGTAAGTATCTACGCACATTCAAAGTAGCACATAAAAAGTATAAGTTTAGAAAACTCAAAAACTCCAAACAAAAAAAAACGGCTGAACCGATTTTTATGAAACATAGCTTAGAACACTTCCGACTAATTCACCTTTCAAACAAAAAACAAACTCAAAATCGGTTCATCCGTTCAAGAGCTACTATTCCACACACACACACACGTCAAACTTGTAACACCCCGTCTTTTTTACGTCAGCGCAGTTAAAAATATAAACATAATGGCGGTAGATAGATATGCCTGCTCCCACAGGAGAAGATATGTAAAAACCCTTTTTACGTGATGTGCGTAACTGTTATAATCCTGATATCGTTTCCATGTTTTATCTATATGCCCGTACAAACACAGCTCAAACTGTATTCCTAATTAGAATATTACTAAAGAGTACAAATAAAAGTATTTAAAAAAAAAATAACCGACTTCAAACTGAAAAGAAAGAAATAACTCGAAGAAAATCAAAACTGGGCGTCTACCTAAGTACGTACGTACACCAACTATTTTTGAGGTCGGTGTCAGGCCCTAAGCTATCATCAACTAAGTCCTATACAGACACCGAACTAAAAAAAAAAAGGTGGTGTATGTACCTACAACTTAGGTAAACGCCCAGTTTTGATTTTATTCGAGTTATTTCTTTCTTTTCAGTTTGAAGTCGGTTTAATTTTACAAAATTACTTTTATTTTTTCATTTTTAATAGTAAGTACTTATTATTTTGAAGTCGGTTAGAAACGGTCGTCAAAGCTCATCACCGCTCATGTCACTGTCTATCAAACAATTGAAATATAAGGTGTAGACACTGCTCTGCAGTTGCGATAAACGAAGTGAGTGTTCAAAAGCCCATATCTTGAAAACTACTGAACCGATTTTGATAAAACTTCCAGTGACTCATAAGTTGAAAGATATTTTATTCAATAAAAAAATAATTTTTGAAATACAACTTCTAGTTTCGTTAGCGTAATGAGTGGACAAACATACAAACTTTCAAACATACATACACTCATAAAATTTGGCACACATGTTTAGAAGCTGGTATAGACTAACATATACAAAAATTGTGCAATTCTGGCAATATTACAAACATACAGGTCAAATTGACAACCTCCTTTTTTTGGAAGTCGGTTAATAAAAACACGTCCGATAAAATATATTTCACTTGTAATCACTAGAAACTTACTAAAACAAGTTTTGTAACTTAAATGCGAGCTTACTTGTATAACCTAGGAGTATCTTACAAACTTTTTACAATATTAATTTTAAATGTTATATGTGTTAAGTTTCTACTTCTTATTTGATGGTAATAATAAACACATCACGGTCACACCTGAAAACAAACAAACAGACTGTTAAATATAACAATATGTTTAGAATATTTCCTTACATAGTCCATATATTTCTCAAAACTTTACTTGGCAATAGAAAAATCCAAACAAAAATCAACCAATCAGGTCAAGGAGCAAGTCTTCAACCCCTAAAATATTTGATAAAAAATATAGTATTCCAGACTAGCTTCTGGAAATGACGAAACTAATCGCGAATCTACTAAGGGTTCACTTTGTCATCATTAAAATAAAAACATAATTATTTATTTGCACGGAAAATGCAAAATATTAAAATAATAATTTGGTTTTTGGAGAACTTTTAGAAGAAGCATACATAACTTTTCGATAATTAAGCTATAATGCAATGAAACGAAATATTCAGATACTTTTGATACTCCAAAATCTAGTTTGATTATTTTTATGGGGAAATTTTAACCTTAAACTATCTGCCATCCACCAGCCTAATGTATTTTTCCTGCCATAGATCATTATTTTGTATAGGCCGACCTGTTTCTATGTTGTATACACCCAGACTTGGCTGGCTATGTTTGCACATCCAATCCTGAATAATTATATTTGAAGGTGGTTAGTTTATATACTTGTAATAAAGACTTTTGAAGGCCCGCAACCTTTACTAAGTAGTTGCATCCCATTGTTTTTTTCTTAGTAGATGCCTGCATTTCAAAAGGAAAGCTCTCTCCATCTCAGATTTCCCAGGCTAGAAGTTTAGGATATTCGTTTTCACTCAGTCAAAGCCTCAGTCATAACAAAGCCTTTTATAGCTTTATAAACTCGAGAAGTGATGATATATCGAATCGAAATGTCGATTAACTAATAATGTGCACTAAAAAGATGAAGGTTATATTAAAAAAATATTTAAATACTCACAAACACTCATCCCCGCCATAGTGTAAAATGGTACAATACACCCCATGTTGAGTAGAATAGGAAACATGATGTTCCCAGCTAGGGTTCCGGTGCGGCCACACACCATCATTAGTGATACAGCCAATGTCCTGAATTATTTCATTAAATCATTGTACATTCATTCATTTACATAGAAAATATAAATAGAAACGTTATTGTTTGCGCCACTTTGTAGTTTATTTTGTTGTTACAGTACTGTAAAATTGTACTTCAAATGCTAACGCTAAATATAAACAAAAAAATCTGTCCGTCGATCGTTCGGGCTTTATTTACCTAAAGGTATAAGACGGTTTAGGATGTCAGAGTCAAATATCAAGCATTTTTTTAAATTTATTCATGACCATGGACATAAGTCAAGCATATCCATTGGGTTGCGACTTTAGGGTTACTTATGCTGCGAGTATACCCTAGAATTAAAAGAAATATTTTGAACTAGCCGCTACTCGCGACTGATCGCACGTCAAGTTTTAATCAATGATGACTGGACTCAGGAGGAGGTTCTCAATTCATTGGATTTTTTTTTAATGTATTCTGCGATTACTCAAAGACGCCTGGACCGATTTTGAAAAATTCTTTTTGTTTGAAAGGGTGTACTTCCCAGGTGGTCCCATAGAAATTTTATCAAAATCGGTTCAGTATTTTGGTTTTATAAGAAAATAACTGGAAAAATATGTCATCCAAGTAAACAAAAACGTATTTTTTAGTTTTTTAAACGATTATCTACTTGTTACTTTCTTTACAATCTACACAACTTGAGTAAGTTCGTTTGATTTTCAAATAAAGTAAGTAATATTTTTAACACATATGTTCTGTGATCAAACTTATTTTAGATCTTTCTATATATAAGTAGTATACGTAATATTCTCGCTGTTTTGGATTCTATATCGATAATAATATACAGAATGTATCCAGTTGCAGCCTTGCTTTATGTACCTATAGATGCGATGAAACTGCAATAAAATAACTTTGTTCTTTCAAATGGAAATATTTTTTACATTGACAAAACTCGTTAATTAGATTCTCATATCACGTGAAAAATTCATATACATTTTATGAGATCTTACTATTATTATATTATATTTACTATATTGTGAGATCAATCCATACGCAATAAAGATGTTTTTGTGGCTCAACACTGCTACGTATGATATCCTGTTTCAGTAATCCTATATTACATCTATACTCGAAATACCTTTAATATTCTAGGTACGCCGATTCTGGGAACATGCCAAACATTTGACATTATCATAACAATATATGCCAAGGTTAACATGTGTATCACCTATATTTTTAGATCTCACACAAAACTAGACAATGGGCTTTGTATCGCGAGGCCGATCTATTCAATGTGAGAAGATAAAGACGCACCTACTATTTAGACGTGTCTCCGCCTATTCAACTCGTGCTCATTCATTTGTATTTGATAGAAATCGGCGTGAGGGTTGTGTAACTTTATCTAACAGTCATTTAATTGAATATATCCAATGTTGTTTGATTTTGATACGAAAATAGCCGAACGATACGCATCTAATATCACAATAAGAAGATTCCGCTGAGATAATGAGCTCCTAATGTCCGTCTGTAAAATAGAAGGTTCAGATGTAACTATAAAGTTAGAATATTGAGAACCCTCGTGTGCACCTGCTAATCGTACGTGAGTAAAGTACATGATTTTACAAAGTACTTATTATTTCCATGATAGGTAGAGTACACTTTTGCGGTTTTTTTTTTCTTTATTGTCGGGTTTTTATGGGTTCTTGTACTCAAAACAACAATAACTAGTAGACATAATAGTGGGATATATTTGACTTATGTCGACCGCTTTATCTCTCTCTCTCTCATACACACACACAGAGTCTTCAACTATATCGAGATATCTTTTTCATAAGCTTTTGTAGTCTGAAAAAGCAATACAGGAAATTATGTAGTTTCGTAGCATGCTACGAGACTACTAAATCTCGTAGCATAGCCATTGGTTTACTTTATGACCGCCCCCGGTTTTTTAATAATAATAATAATGTTTATTTCAAGTTTCCAAAGACTCATGTGTACAATTAATTATAATGAATACAGTTCTTATAATAATAATAGTCACATTTTTAATAATATTAAATCACCAATTTAATGAAAGAAGAAATATATGTATAAAAAAAGATTAGATTATTAGATTACGATTATAAGATTGACTTCAACTTCAATGTTAAACATAAATAGCACTCAACCTCTTAAATTTATCTGTAAAATGAATATTCCAGAGAGTATAAGATATGCTACATTATCTACAATTTTCTCGCTTTGTAGCTCTAAAAACGTTCCATAATTATTGTAGAAAGGTTTGCAAATTTCCAAAAAGCCCTTGTCAAATTCGTGAAAGCCCTCTGTAGTTAAATTAGTTGCAAAAAGGTCGCAGCCTCTTCAGAACGTAACCCCATCGCTGGAGCATAAGAACCTATTCAGAGCACGCTACAACGAGAATACTGCCATTTGAAAACTGGATAATATACAGGCTGACTGTTTGAACACTAGCAATATTTAAGGACATGTTAATTAGTGCTCTAATGAAACGTATACAGAAGTAAAATCGAAACAAATTAGGAAAAATAACTAAGAAAACCTCGGTTAAAGTTTTTTAAAACACAAAATACTATTAAATAAATGCGACTCTTGGTAAAACACAATAAAAGTCAGATTAGCTCACAAAGGAGCAGTGCCTACCTCAAATTGACAAGAAATTACACAAACAAATATGTATATTAAAAGAAAAACAAAATACCCGACTGCAGAAAAGCAGTTTTTGCAGTCTCTAACTTACGATTTTGTTACGCTTGATATGCTATTGAGTGTACGTTTTTTATGAGAAAGTATGCGTAACATCGTTGTAAAAGATTAGAAATGTGCATTCTTTAGTATAATTCCAGTAAAATCACTTATTTATTACAAAATGGTTGGAAGTTACGTAAAAACGCACTTTTTTATTTTTGCAGAGATGTATTATTATCTCATTTATTTATTTATATTCTTAATTTTAATTATTAATATTATTACAAAAAAAATAGCCTATAACACTCAGGAAGTAAGGACGAATCTAACGACACCTCGCACATCAAAATCGGTCAAGCCGTTTATACTGTAGGCTGTTATATATAAACATACATACATACACAAATACCCACATACATACATAAATACATACATTCGAAAAACATAACCTTCCTTCTTACGCAGTCGGGTAAAACATTGCAAAATCCCTTCAGATGTAAACTCAGATGGACCACCAAATCCTGATTTGGAATTGTTTATACTGTATGCTCAATAAATAATTACTATCTACATATCTGCGCTCAGAAACATTCAGTGAATATGAATGAAGCTTCATTTTCAACCGTCTGATTTTTGTCTGGCAAAAATCAATAGTTGTTTCAGTACATTGAATAAAATTGCTGAAAGTTAATATTTTGTAATAGCGCAATCTGAAGGCGATGCCAGGGGCGTCCTAATCACTAAATTTAGAACCACTGGCCGAGATAATTATCTTCGTTCAATGAATGTAAATGGTTCTAAATACTGAAACGGCTTATATTAATGTCTATGCCATTGTTTCTGCGGAACGGTTCCAATTGAAACGAAACAATTAAGTTTGGTTCGTCAGCCGTTTCGCTTATTCGCGATTAATTCAAATCTGAACGCTTACTGATTTATTAATTAATCAAATTTAATTATGTCTTCATTTTGGATTTAGCTAAGTGCTAAAATATGTAGCGGCTAATAAATTGGCGAAGTTTGATTGAGTTTTATAATTATGGAATCGCCTTCGCACTGTATACAGATATAGGTCGAAATACTAAAACCTGTCCGAGTCTATAAACAGCGCTGCATTTTTTCCTGCAAAATTGTGAATGAAGTGTATTTCTAACAAAATTGGTTTTATAGGAAAATGTTTTCTCGAGAAAAAAAATATTGAATACATTTGTTTCATTGGATTTGAGATTTTTGCATTTTTTTTTTATTGTTACATGCCTACCCTTATTATATGGAAACCTAGAGAATAGATGCTCGAAATTCGTTGATAAATTATCATAAAACTTCTTTATCTAGTGAAGTCTGATAAACCCCTAGCGAAGTTTAACGGACAGCGACAAACGCATAGATATTTTTGGATAAACGAATTTAATAAAATATTTTTTCACGACGATAATGCCATCTATACTACCTCCCGTCGCTCCCTATTAATAAATACTTATTTATTTATTTAATGTCATAAAAGTTAAAAAAAACTCAAACAACCGATTTTAAAATACGCAATTTTGTTAATGTGGACGATTTTTTTCCCGTTATTTTGTTTTAAAAACATTGGATTTTACTACTTAGCAATAAGCCGATTTTGATATAATTTATATGGGACCACCTCTAAAGTATTACCTATCAAACAAAAAAGAATCATTAAACTCAATTCATAATTGGCAAAGTAATCGTGTAACAAACATGCAAAAAGTTCCAGCAGTAGTAGTAGTAGCAGTAGCAGTAGTAGTCCAGCAGTGAACTTATTATGGCTGAGATGATGATGATAATGATGAAACATACAAGAAAAATCATACAGTCCAATTGAGAACCCTCTATTTTTGGGAAGTCAGTTAAAATTAATAAATACACACCTCGTAGTAGTGGGGAAGATTTGAACAGTGATTGCTTGTGTGAGACTAATTCCAACTTGTGAGAGGGCAGTGGCGACAGAGAATGATGCCACTATAGCGGGCTTGGTGTTTGCCCAGCGGATCCCGAATATCGTACCCGTGCATATTAAGCCGGCGACTGGAAAAAAATACGTAACATTTGATAGTATTACATACAGAACGGACACTCTCCGCCTCCCGCCAATCTTGGGTTTCTCAGCCGCTCCTCGCGCTCTCCCTGTAGTTAGCCGAGCTTTGGAGGCACTTTTATTAGTCAGTGGAGACAATTAAGCGTTGCAGGCTTCAAGCGTTGGCATTCCAGTCAACGCCACGCGGGAGCGGCAATCGGAATATAAACGAACTTGCGTATGCGTCACTGATTAGTGCGCCGTTGTACGGAGTGTCCGACGTGTGACTATACTACACAGAGCTACTATATACACAATAAATGTTAAAGTATGTGAATTTGTTGGTTATTATTTCACGCTCAAATGGTTGAAACGACTTACATGAAATTTTAATTGGAGGTAGTTTGTACCCTGGAGGTAGTTTGTACACATAGGCATCTTTTTAACCGACTTTTTTATGTATTTTCCTCAATTACTCAGTCACCTGGACAAAATTGAAAAAGTATTTTTTTGCCTAAAAAAATAACTATATTTTTTTATCATATACATAATATAAATTTTAAAAAAATCGTCTTCCATCTTATGCAATCATGTGAAAACGACAAGTAACTTTGAAAGCAAAAACATACATCTAATCTATTTAAACTGATCACATACAAGGAAAACACGAAATTTATCCTCAAAAAATCAAATTTTCCTCACCTATGAGAAGCGGCTTCTTGCCAACCCTATTCACCAAGATCCCGGTCACGCAGTAAGGGAAGAGACACACGCATCCCATAATAATACTGTTGATGTACGTCTCCGCTCCACTCTTTGTCTGAAATGCAAACACTGGCTCAGAAGGAACGGTAGATCTAAATGTAGCTCACAGAGAAAGGGTAGATGTGGCTTATGCTTGTGGCACATGCAAGGAAGGGTTTCTAAATGAGGGGAAGCCATTTCAAGGGAAACTTTCTAAATGACGGGTTTGACGGGGTCTAGTGTGGTCGAGGAAAAAGATGTTAAAGAAATTTGGGCCCATAGATCTATCAACCTGGATCTTCGGTCTGGTACAAATTCATATTGGGTTTAAGATATTTTATTTCATTTCGAATATAGATTAAATTGACATGAAATCAACTAGTTTTAATAATATTGTAACACAATAGCTATAGGCAAGCAGGCAGATACGAGTAGCTATGGAAAATAGCAAGCGTAGCAAATAGCAAGCGTAGCAAATAGCAAGCGTAGCAAATAGCAAGCGTAGCAAATAACTCGAGCACAGACATAGAACTCGACACTCATTACATATCGCGTACGTTATTTGCAAGTAGATAGCTATACCTGTGTATTGAAACGAAGTTTTTTTTGTGAATGAAATTAGAGTGATTTATTATTTATTTATTTACAAATATATTACAAATTCATATTATTGTGACTTGTAAGTCGACGTGTCTGATTTCCATACACTACGATTCAGATGGAAGAACTATGAATTAATTATGAAACATTAATAGTGACGACTAATAAACTATTATTGATGTACAAATATGCAACTGATCAATAAATAATTCGTTCCAAATTTCCAATTCATATAATACAGAGATGACTCTAAATGCGTACTTTAATGCACATAACTGTATTGCCGTCTTCATCATTACTGTTAACTACCCACTACTGAGTTATAGTAGACCGCAACGTCGCTTAACATCGGGTGAGTTGGAGGTGAAACGTAAATCTATTTCTACATAAAAAGTCTATACTTGTCTGTTCTACTGTTTAGAACTGAACTGAACTGTCGGCCTTATCGCTACTAGCGATCTCTTCGAGGCAAGCTTGGGATGGAAATTGGTCGCTAATTATTGGTTATTAGAATTTTAGTCGGTATGTCGCGTCCACTATTCAGTGACTTCATTGGACCTCCATTTATTTTCCTTTTCCTTTCTGACCACTAGGTCAGAAAGGAAAATAAATAAAAAAAAAACACTTGATCAATGCTGACTATTATAGGCTTCTAACAATATTTGCGTATTTCCTATATTACGTTCTTTATGTGCGTCTCGCTTTCAACAATTTGATTCGGATATTTTTGAATGTTTGCCAACCCAAATCCATACGTTTGTAAATCTATGATCGGACCTTTTTGGTTTTACCCCAGTTCACTTATAAGGTCAATGCAGCGAGCACACACTTTATTATGATGGAATTTGGTTCAAGTCATACATTTTTTATTCAGATTTCGGCATAGGATTTAGAATACTTTCAAGAAAATACGGACGAATAATTTATACGGAACCGTTTCGAACAATTTACGAGAGTGTACTGTACCATTTTTCTTAAGTCTTTCACTTAACGTTAAATCTTGTTCTTTATTGATTTTTATTGCATTTTAGTACAGAATCGAGAAAAAGTGACAAAATAAATAGCAGAGTTCTCTGATATTGACGCTGTTAAGAATGTTTGGTATGTTTTAGACAAAAGGGTAGGCATATCTAAGGCAAAGGTGTTTCAGGCTCTTGAAGGTTTGGTGGATATACACATATGATATACACTTATTTAGATCGTCGATTGTTTGGTAGATAACAATCTGTCAAACAATCGAAGGAGTAATCGCGTGACAAGTATACTAAATAACCGGCCAAGTGCGAGTCGGACCCGCGCACGAAGGGTTCCGCACCATTATCTATAAAAACGGCAAAAAAAATGTATGTTGTATGGGAGCCCCCTTAAATATTAATTTTATTTTAATTGAATCATTTATTTTTAAAGTTGATAATATAACTCAATATTCTGTGAATATTTGAAGCGTGTACCTGTTGCCGTTATCAATGTCGAGCAAAAACGAGCAAAAAATCAGGTTTGTTGTATGGGGACTCCCTTAAATATTTATTTTATATTTGTTGTTATAGCGGCTACAGAAATACATCATCTGTGAAAATTTCAGCTCTCTAACTATCACGGTTCATGAGATACAGCCTGGTGACAGACAGCAAAGTCTCAGTAATAGGGGCCCGTTTTACCCTTTGGGTACGGAACCCTAAAAACTGTGGAATTGAGAACCTTCTAGATAAAACAACTAAAAATGAAAGGTGAACGTTCCCGTGAAAGCTGGTGTCATGTGACATACAATAGAATAAACGATAGTGTTACAATCTCTTTACATAGAGAAAATAGGCTTACTAATTGAGAAAATAGGTTTACCATGATATCTGTTGACATGATGATGTTGCACATTTTACTAATTGGTCCTGGTGTCTGTGTGCGAGTGGAAGTCTTTCTTTACCGGATTAATTTAGTCATCGAAATCACTTTTCATTGCTAAGTTTTCTAAAATTATTTTGTAATTCAAATATAGTATGCTGTAAGGAGTATTACTGACAGGTACACAGACGTCCGAGTCGGTGGCGTTCCTCGCCGCCGCCCGCAGGTCCTGCGTGTACGAGTCCAGCATGTCGCACAGGTCCTGGCCCGCGCTGGCTGCGCTGTAGTGCTCCACGATGGTCGACAACTGAGGGAACCAGAGACGTAGTACGTTGTACCTGAAATACACGACATTCTTCAAAAATAGTTTATTTTTTTATTTCCTCGTGTTCATTTAGGGTATTATGTTACATAATAATATTTTTTCTTTGTCTTTTTTTCAGTTTTTAAACGTAGAAATATGTCACTCAATATCAAACTCGTTTACAACTCATCTGATAACTGAATATTTGTGAGTAATAAACATGAGCCTAACAAATGTAACCTAATAAAATTGTTCTGGGAAATGAAGTTTACGACTAACAAACTTATGGAATCAGGAACTCGTTTAGAGTAAAACATGTGGAACCAGGGTCTCAAAGCTGCTAAGTGTACATCACTCGTTCGCCGCTCGCTGATACGATTCAAAGACAATTTTGACGAATTGCTAGTCTATTACTATATAAATATCGTATAAAAAGCTACTCAGTCTGGAACACCGCCGCATGGTAGCAAGTCTGACAATTTTTTACAGGATACATTTCGGAGAATGTGCTTCTGAGCTGCATGACCTTATTTTACCATCTCCTTTCTACCACAGAACAAGTAGAAAATCAGCACACTACCACCCATATATTATGGATTAACCAATATTCGTCCTAAACGGTTTAATTCTACGTTTCTTATCGGTACAGCGAAAGAGTGGAACAAATTGCCGGCTTCTTTGTTCCCTGAGAATTACAACATTGGTCTTTTCAAGGTTAGAGAGAATAGGTATCTTCTAAGTCTGTGTGCTTCATCTTCGACCACATCTTCCAACAGGCGAGTTGGTGGTCAAACGCGGACTTATTCGTGTTAAAAAAAATCGTATAACCCTCTTTGATCCGAAATACATTAATAATAATTTGTTTAAACCGCATTTACCCGAATCTGTGTCTGAACTGTCCGGTCAAAATTTGTCAAAATTGTCTTTAATTCGTATCAGCGAGCGGCGAGCGAGTGATGTTCACTTAGCAGCCTTGAGGCCCAGACAGTTCTATGACACATATTCGGGTAAATGCGGTTTAAACAAATTCTTATTAATGTATTTCGGACCATAGAGGGTTATCCGATTATACAATGACAGGTTGCTTAATTATTGTTAAATTTTGACTCCCAAAATGTTAATATAATAATAGCGTCTGCTATTCGTGTTTCTTCAAGCGTAGCGAAAAAATATGTCTGTGGGTTTTAATACGTTGTTGCGCGCTCTTCCATAAAGGAAACAATTGTTTTCTATCGCTAAACATTAATGATTATTTTATATCTGATTGGAATTACTGATAGCTATATACCTTTACGCCCCCTCCCCCCGTAGTTCTTGACTATATTGTTACTTGCGAGAATGTGTTATATAATTTATGTATGTTAATTGAATTGATTCTGTGTGTCTAGGGGCTACGTTTACGTTTCCAATTACATCTGTCACGCAGTAATTGTTAATTAATTAACTATCTAAACGTGGTTTGATTAAACACGTGAATGTTCACTGACCTGGCTGTTGTGTGGAATTTAATGTGGTATCTGATTGTGCTACATAATATTTATATATATACACTAAATATAATCAACATTTAACCAAATAACTTAACACAATTTTGTGTTTATAAAATGAAAATAAAATGATATCAACCCCTGATCACCGCCATCCCGGAATTAACTGGGACAAATTTTATTTAGTGATAAAATCGTTTTTTCTTTTTCAATTGAATGGGATGAATTAAAAGGAAATTTTGATTTAATTTTTCTCTTCATTTTCTTTCTACAAAAAACTTATTAAATTGTTCGTTTACGTGTTATTATTATGTATTGCTGTTGTATGTTGTGTATCGCAATACAATCTACGTCATTGTCATATAAATACTATGACGATGAGGCTTTTTACCATCACTTTTGAAGGTCGTATCTCTGTCTTAGTTTTATGTGAATTATGATACATACTTATTACTGTGTAGTATAGTGACTAGTATATTCAGCCCATTACTCCAAGTATTTTACGCATCAATACGACAATAAAGTACAGCGGCGTGTAATAGGGAAGGCGTGGCTACCGAGCAGAACAGGTCCCGCGAGGGCGGGCGGTCAGTGCCAGGGGCGCACTTAGGAACGTCGCTTCCGTAAACATACATGATGTGACAAGCGTTATTACTGGGTATTTAGACTCCGTCCGGTCAGGTTTTTACTCCTTTCTTTAATATATACTTACGTACCAGATGTTGAATCCTCTATTTTTTTTTCTGTGAGTCTATGAGGAAATGAAGATATTCTATGTTTACCAAAAGCACATTATTTCCACTAATATGTGAACAAAAACAGGGAAAAGACAATTTATCTACTTTACTCGCTAACTCTATTGGCTGTCGGAGGCTACAAACAATTCTTCAGGCATCAGATAAAATCAGAATCTGGATCAAAGCTCGCAGCTCACTACTAACTCAACTCGAACTAAAATAGACTCCGCGCTTCTCTGGCTGTTCCAGTTCCAGTGAACATGGTACGGACAACACTATAAGGAACTCATGTTCTGCACAGTTATTAACTCAATATATCGCCTTTATCTAACGTATTATTTACATATATGAGCTGTTGAATAGTAACTACTTTATTTGTATACTTACATAGCCATAACAAGGAAGTTCAAGGAACAGATGAGCACCAGACTCCCAAGCAGAGGTTTCTGGAACATTGGCATCACATTACGGAGCCCCACCCCTATCTGGTGACGGATGCTGTGCTCCATTTCTTCTTCTACGTCGTTTAGCGGCTGCTTTACTTTATCCTTCCATATATTTACGTACTGAAAAATTAAAGTTAATCTAAGAAATTGTTGAGATAAGCAGTTCGATTCCGGGATGGAAGCCAACATTTAGTGATACAATTTTCGTTTACTTTTTAATAAATTGTACAGCCAATATAGGCGACATCGAGATTGAACAAATGAAGTTTAAGTTATCGTATTGGTTTGTTGTGGACTAAATACGGAAGCCAAATATCGTCGGATCCGGGTGAATATCGAAAAATTGATTGTAAGTTGAACAACAAACAAATACATGGCTAAATAAAATTGCTGAATCAAATAAAAAGCAGGCAATTATGTAGATAAGTCTGAAAAGATAAACTTAAAAGGAAACGGAAGCGACAAATAAATAATCAAAGGAAAACCTACGCAACCCAAGGATTATGATAATTTGCAAGAACCAAATTGCTACCTTATTTAATGTAAGTAAATAAATTGAATAGTAGATTGTTATACAAGGGGCTAAAATGACCCATTACGAGGTAGATTACTACTACTAGTAAATAGAAACCGAGTTACAATGGGCTTTCAGCGCCGTGTGTTACATTCTACTTTTCACTACGATTGCGAGAAAATAAAATAATCCAATACAATATGGATTATTGTATTGTAAGTTTATTTTATTAAAAATTATATGTACAACTTGTACAATTCTGGATATTTAACGAGATGTTTGCAAAGAGAATGTAAATATATTCCAAAGAGATTATTCTACTTTTGAATAAAGACTGTTTCGTGTATGTAGGCTCTTTGGTAACAAATAAATTAAAAAAAAAAATTATCCCATAGAGCTTAAAATGCTATTTTTTCCCGCTATAGTACGCTACAATGACGGACTTTTTGAGCAGGAGGAGTGAAAACTTATTTACTTTGCAAGAACATTTTAAGAAGTACCTAAGAAAACAGTATCAATGTGAAGTAAGCAAGAACTTGCTTTAATTTTAAATTAGTTTTGTAAATGAATTATGTCTTGTGCCGATATTCTGGTTTCATCATGAAGGACTAAAAGAGAATAAGAAATAACGCATTTTCAACATCATCACCTCAGCTACAAAAAGTGCAAAGCTGGACCCAGGCAACCCCCCCCCTCCCCCCCCCCCCTCCCCCCCCCCCTCCCCCCCCCATGGATTTCTATAAAAACGGTTGTCACGTGATCAACTCCTTTCTTCTGATTGTATGAGTTGTTTTGTTCTCCTTGTAGCTAGGCGCTGATGCAACTTTCCAGTCAACATCTTTCCAGTCCCACCGGTCATCAGTAATGGGTGTCCTGCATATAGGCAAGATCACCCTTTAAAAGGGTTGGAGGGTAAAAAGTATAAATATCTTAATTTTTTCGTGGTTCATGTGTAAATATTAGCTTATACACCAAATGTAGCTTTCTAGAACTACAGGAAGTACCGTATATTAATTATTGATGACAATAACGGAATAACCCCCAAATATGGAGGGTGAAAAATACAAATATCTTAATTTTTCTGTTGTTGTTTTTTTTTTTTTTTTTTGTTTATGTACCAATCGTAGTTTGCATACCAAATTTCAGCTTTCTAGGACTTCAGTAAGTACCTTAGATTATTGATGACGAGAACGGGATAACCCCAAATAGGGGTTGGAGGGTGAAAGTTACAAATGTCTTAATTTTTCTGTTGTTTGTGTGCAAATTGTAGCCTACATACAAAATTTCAGCTTTCTCAGACTTCAACAAGTACTTTATCTTTTTGATGATCATCCGTAAATTTGTGCCAAATCGGCGTATTCTAGGTATCAATAAAATCGAAAGTATAAAAACTAGATACATGAAACTTTTAACATTTTATTACACCGTGGACCACACTCGATCCTGAAAATTTGAACTCTCTAGAACACTAGAGAGTACAATCGACAACAATCAACAAACAATCGAGGCCAAAGCTATAAAGATCTAAAAATCCGACGAATCTCTTTGAGAAAAGATAGTCCCGGCCGTACCCGCTGGCTCACATGGCGGGTGCACGGCCGTGCCCCCAGATATCTATTAGAATATTTTTTTTGTAATTTTGACGCCCGCTCGAAAAAAAAAGCTGACAATATCAAGAAAACAAAATTAACTAGAAACTATCCCGGAGGCAGCTAAATAATAAATCTTTTCCAGCTTATAAATAAAGTACACTAAAGCATTTACATTTTTAAATAAGTCAGGGAGGCGACGCGACATCCGCCGGCTCATCAGATTAGAAAAATAAACAACTCCCCTAGAATAACGTAATAAACAACATGCTATGTTATTTTACTCTTAGAAAATGCAATTAACAAGTCCGTGCGAACCTTTCAGACTTTCAGAGAGGATTACAGTATGAAAGTTCAACTTAATTTTGTTTCGTGCGAGATAAAGGAAACTTTGTTCGGATACAAGCTTTTGTAATGTACGGCGAGCTTCTAATGTCGGTAATGTCGTTGTCTTCTATAATAAGACAACATCTATTTTATACGAAAAATAAAATACCAGATTGCATAAGAGCGGTTTTTGTAGCGTAACTTAAGTTTGTATTACTCGTGATATAATGCTGAGTGTGCGTTTTTGCGAGAACGTATGTGAAAAGGAATTGTAAAATATAATTATATAAATGAGAATTCTTGCCAACCTTTTTGGTAAGGTCTTTGGAGGTTAGAAAAAAGTTATTTTTTATTATGAGATTCATGTTATTAATAAGTCCTACAAAAAAAAATATGCTTATAACATTTAGAATGAGAAAACAATTTTAAAGACACCTTGCACATCAAAATCGGTCATCAAGCCGTTTGGGCTGCGGGAGGCAATAGAGAAACATAAATACAAACATATGTATATTATTATATACGCACAAACAAACATACACCCGAAAACCATTATCATCCTTCTTGCTTGGTCGAGTAAAGTCAGGTAAATTGTACTTTTGTAGATCGAAAAGAGTAATAAAAGTACCGTCATCGTGGAATAGTTATTTGTGAAACAAGAGAGCAAAGTCGTTTTTTGCTGCGAGTGCTGATTTTGAATCCTGAGTGTGGCGAGGGATTCAAAGGCACAGGATGCAAAAAACTTTGCTCTCGTGTAACACACATAACTTTTCAATTCAGCAGCGAGAACACTTTAGGAGATAATAAATATTTACAGGTTAAATATCAGTTTTATTTGCAGTAAATACTTATTTTCGTTTAAATACAACAATATGTTAAAAATTCAATAAATTACATTAAAAGACATAATTATCTTTTTGCAAAATTTCTTTAGTTAGTACGAAATTCCGAACTTGTTGTGTTTGTCTTTGAGGTCGAATTCAAAATCGGAACTTCGAAAGGGCTGGTATTTGCCTCTCTCTCTTTCTAATGGCGGGAAAGAGATAGAGTGTGAATATTTCGAATTGTATGATTAACCCAAGGCTGAATAAGATATTCGCGGTTTTAAAAAAATTATTAAAAAGTTACTTTGTCTCACTCAGTGAGCAAAATGCGATTTTGCTCACTGATTTCAGGCAGCAAAACCTACATGTTTGAGCTACTGAAGTGAAAATAGTTATTTGTTATGCAAGGCTGCAAAGTTGGTTATTGGGGCGAGTACTTGTATTGAAACCTGAGCGTAGCGAGGGTTTCAAAAGTATGAGATGCAAAATAACTTTGCTGCCGAGTGAAACACAAAATTTTTCACCTCACTACAGCGAGGAAAACGCTAGTCCAGTGCTGCCACCTGTGGCTGGTCAGTGCGATTATTCAAAGAAATGAGGTTGGCGCACTGACATGAAATAAGTATTTAATGCATTTTCAGTGGACTTGCGGTATAGAAAAGTATGGAATAGAAAGGTTCGAATTTTATAAACTCTTTCCACGCTAGCGGACAAAATGCACTTTTCACTCATATTTCTAATGACAAACAGAATCTTTCCGAGCTTGTGAGGTGAAAAAAGTTTTTCTAACCTTGAATATCATTGAAGCATACATATAGATAATGAATATAGTCCTGTCGGACATAATATTCTTTCATCTTACTAGCTCGTAAAGTTACGTTTCCAAGGCTAATACTGGCGTGGAAAAGTTCATTTTGCTCCCTAGGGTGGAAAATAATTTCAAAAATTGAACACGACGGAGCTCTACATTTTCAATACAACATATTTCTAATCTTTTTGTACAATACCTTCTTAAAATAAAAACAAATAGTTCGATTCAAAGAGGTTGCTATCTTAGCTTAAAGGTATATTAAATTTTATATTAAAATAACTTAGAAATATTGTGTCCTTACGTAAAATTTAAATAAAAATGTACAATTTAAGCAAATTGTCCCTTATCTTATCTATTCAAACATAGAATCCTTCGCTTGCTTTGGATTCAATAGCTCAGACACACATACTCACTCAGAACGTAAAATACAACTTTCCAGCCTAGTACAATAAATAACTATTCTACTTACGGGAAATGTATGCGCAGGCTTCCACGTATTTTCTCTGTACATCTTGACGAGAATCTCTCTGGCTTCGTCGTATCGATTCTTTATTATAAGAAATTTCGGGCTTTCTGGTATGAGCAAAATGTACAGCAGACTGGCAAGCAGAGACCAAGATGACATGGCGAGTAGGTAGAAATTCCATATATTCAGAACTGCAAAACAAAAAAGTACGAAATAGAAAAGACGTAGGTACTTTATCGTGATTTTGATGAAACATGGCAAAAAACTCCATCAAGTTTTCTTTCAAACAAAAACTAAATCAAAATCGGACCATCTGTTTGAGATGTACGATCCCATAGCCAGACATACAAACAGACAGGCACACAGACACAGTAGTCAATCTTATAACATCCCTCTTTTTAGATCGAGGATTAAAAACGAATCAAAATCACTTAAGCCGTTTAGGCTGTGGAAGGTAATATATAAAATCATACACATGGGTATGTGTATGATGATATGTATTTATATGTCTTTTTGAGGATATTATGTATGTGTGTGGGTACACACATACATATCCTCAAAAAGATAACCCTCTTTACGCAGTCGGGAAAATTATAATACACACCCATCCGTCCACCAAACAAGGTGTACTTCCAGTCGTTGATGAGTATCCCCCAGGACATGGCTGGTACCAGGATCTGCGCGATGGCTGCGAACGAGGACTGCGTCAGGAGCACCCTGTCTCGGATGCCGTCGTGACAGAACTCCGACGTCAGCGTCACCACCGCGCTGAACGATGTCGCGAACCTGCCAGTTCACACGCCGAGGATTTATATAAACTATAAAGATCTACGTTAGAAAGAAATAAAGAAAGAAAATGTATTATTTTTATCCAACTGCGTAAGAAGAAGGGTTATGTCTTTCAAGTGTATGTATGAAAGATTAACCTATTGAAAGATTACCGATTAAAGAGTTATCTATCTATGTATGTATGTTGTTGTGTGAAATTAAACGGCGTATTCTTCTAAACTTGTTTTATTACATATTCTTTATTAGTCACAACATTTTACAATAGTTCCGTGGACGGCCATATTTTACAATAGTTCCGTGGACGGCCATATTTTTCAGAGAGAAAAGGAAAGGGAAGCTTGCCATAGATATTTTATATTTAGAGATGGGATACAAACGATAAACTAATATACTAGGGATGTACATTGTCTTTCAACATATGTGAGTATGTATATTGTGTTTTATATGATCGCATACAGCCTAAAAAGCTTCACCATTTTTGATGTGCGAGGTGTCGTTAGATTCGTCTTAATTTTCTGACTGTTATATGACTTATATGCTATATTTTTTGTCATAATAGTAATACATTTCTCGCAAAAATAAAAAAACTTGAATTTTTTTGTAACTTCCAGCTAACTTTTTTGAAATAAACAAGTAATTTTATTGAAATTTAAAATCTTTTGAATGAAAATGCGCAGATGAAATCGAGAACACTATATATTTTATATTAAATGATTTTATGCACAGTACGAAAAACGCGACAGCCATTACGGAGCTTACAGAAAAGAGAAAGATAAAAATGTGAGAGCGAGAACGCTACAACCGGTCACAGATTATACAAATAATAGTGATGTAAGGAAACCGACAAAAAGGCTTATGAATTTTACTATACTATAACAAAATTATTCTAAAGAATGCGTATTTATAATCTTATACGGTGATTATACTCACAAAAAACGTAAACTCAACAGCGTATCAAGTGCAACGAAATCGTAAGTTAGACTGCAAATAATGTTTTTCCGCAGTCGGGTTTTTGTTTATCCCTTAATATAGATACATATTATACACCACAACCCACAATGGGAACAACAACGAAATATTATACGACAGGAAAGAAGAACACAATAATTATAAAACACTTATTTAAACCATCACGGTCATTCATTAAAACACTAACAATAATTATTATAGTTTAATAAACTGAAAAAAATAACGACTTCAAAATACGCAATTGTACTTGGATGACATATTTTCCAGTTATTTTGTTATCAAAATAATTTATAAATTATTTTGATATCAAAACCAAAGTAACAAACCGATTTTTATAAATAAAGGGACCACCTCTAAAGTATAGCCTACCAAAAACAATAATCATCCAAATTCATATTTGGCGAAGTTATCGGTCAACATACATACAAAAAAAACCTTACAGTCGAATTGAGAATCTCCTCCTTCCAGGAAGTCGGTTAAAAATGAAAACTTCTTAGACAAACATATTGTAAACGTCAGTCTGCTTAAATAATGAACATAACGGAAACAAATTGTAACGCCGCCGTGATCAACAAAAATTAAATTCGTGTCATTATAAAATCAACCCTATTTTGTACTCACAAAATTAGTTCTACAACTTTCAGGGTATGTACACACTGAAAGAGAACCGAGCGGTGCCAGTTCACCCGCCCAGGTCGGGGACTACGAGCGGTACCAGTTCACCCACCCAGGTTGGGGACTACGAGCGATACCAGTTCACCCGCCCAGGTCGGGGACTACAACACGTTATATACCGACTCATTTACTAATATTCATATTTATAAAATCAATGTATTTATAATAAAGTTTGATCATTTCCGACATACCGCGCGCGCGCTCGTGGATCGCAATACCTATTGCTTTATATCACGCGAGATGGCGTTCAAGTCCAAGCTTAACATGGTTATCACAAAATATGTTTGTAGTATTTAGGTTAAAAAAAAACTAAGTACTTAACCAAAGTTACTCAAGTTTTATGCAACCATCTATGAATTATCAGCCTACCAATAAAACAATAATTATAATTTAGAAAACTGAAAAAAACGACTTTAAATTACGCAATTAGTTTACTAGGATGATATTTTTTCAATTATTTTAAAAGTAACAACGATTTCAGTGAAGCTTGACTACAAGACTTCTTTTACAAGACTTGACTACAAGAATGTTTTTTAAAGTACAGTCTAATTTAGTGCGTATTCTATACCTATCGATCTGTCTGTGTTCTATAATAAATTACATAGCTGGACACGCGTTAGTGTGTGAAATGTACTTAACATTAAATTTTTAAAGGCTTATAGAGGATATATTTTAAAGTAAAAAGCAACAATCGAACTGAATCCTCGTATATTCAGTCTTATTTCAACATTCAAGCATTCAAGCAAAAGGTATGTAGCCCAAGGCATATGCATTGCCATTCAATTTGGCAATGCTGACAGCATGCTGGGTACACTGCTATCTGGTAGTGTGAGACAATCCAAATACTCAAAGCATTTTGATTGTCTTAAATAAATAAATATTTACTTAATGAATCACTTGTTTGATTATGCTTCCTCTATACTTTATTTGATTTTGATACTAAAATCTTAAAAATAATAAATGCTTGACACTGGCTAAGTTCACATAATCCTACCAAGTAGGTATACATACATATCCAATTGCAAGTAAATTTGCAAGTGTCCTGCGGCAGTGTGACCCAACCTTAACCGAAAAACACATAGTCATTGTTGATGGCCGACAAGCATTGTTTGGGCAGAAATGAAAACGGTTTTATTATTTCCTTATCTATATAAATGTTATGACAGAGCACATTGTTTGAATCGTAAAATGTATAATAACGGACTTTATAATTGCCGGGAATTTAACGACTCAGCAGTTGTTAAACGGAATCCAAGGAATGTGTCCCTCTAGTGATTGTGTTTGATGATGTTTTATTATAATATAGATCTAGAATTTGATTTGTAACATCGGTTTTTGTGTGACGGTTATTTCGATACTCCCTAAATGTAATATTTTAACCCCCGACTCAAAAAGAGGGTGTTAAAATTTTTATGTGTGTATCTGTGTGTCTGCCTGTGGTATCGTAGTTCTCGTTGATCTTGCTTTTTTGTTTGAAAAAGATTTCATCAAGAGTGTTCTTAGCTATATTTCATCAAAATTGGTTCAGTGTTTTTTTTTGTCGGGCGTTTTATAGTTTTATAAACATAAACTTGTTTCAATAGCCGATTCTAGAATATCGCCGTATCCGTCGAAGACAGGATTGCGGTGCACGCTTCAATTTAATAGACGTTACGACCTTTTTAGACGTCAACAGCGAGTCTCTTGCAGCAATTATAACGTGATTTTTTTTGAAATCTTTATTATTTAAAGGGGTTTAGTCACCCAATGACTATGTCACCCCCGTAACAGAATAATTATAATTATCAAGCACTCATCTTATATATCTACTTATATTACTATCTACTTAAATACTTAAAGCTTTACAATAATCGCTTATACAAATGTAACAGCATTTTGGCTTGCCCCGATGTTGGTGAAGCCAAAATGCTGTTACATAGGCCAACATTATACAACTCATTATAGAACATACCCTGCCTCTGAGGCGCGTTCCGGACACATTCCATTAATACATGGTGAACATCTTCTACCGTATCACATTCCTCGCAGTTCGGTGAGTCAGTTATTCCCATTAGATGTTTGAATTTATTTGATATGATGTGTCCCGAACGAAGTCTCATCAACAGCACCACATCTAGCCTATTCAACTTAGCATCCTGAAACCACGGGCAACGAGGTGGATGGCTTTGAACTGTTTTGTACCATATGCCTTTAACGAGCGAACGTTATAACGTGGTTTAATGGCGCGCAGGCGTTAGTGACCGTTTGCGACAGCAAAAACAGGCCATAGTGGCCTCAGTGGCTCTATTCTATGGATAATATTGTTGTTGATGGTCTTAAAATGAGTAGTTATTAGCCAAATTAAGGGTGTTCTAATTTTCTGTCGATGTAGATAGGTTCAAATGCATTATAAAAACTCAAAAATGTAATAAAAACAAAAAGCCCTAACGGCCACTGTGGCTATCTTCCACAGATAGGGCGATATATGATTCGATTATGATTATGATTATGATTCGATTGCGATTATGATATATGATTTGATTATTTCCTGATTATAGTAATCTTACATAATATACCTAGACTTTTTAGTGGCCGTTATTTTCGCTGGATATGCCATAGTTGCATGATTTTAAGAGAAAAAGGAAGCGGTTGTCCCGATAACGGGTCCAAATTTAACGAGGTTATAATGGAATATAGCGATATTACATTTTAACTTTTAGTAACCAAAGTATTTACTTGGGTTAAAAATTCAAGTGTAAAAAGCAAAATATATTTAGTCGTGATATACTTATAGTAACAGAGAGAGAGACAGTGATACTTTTGATTTTATTATATCAGGATTCGATAGTTGGGTAAAAGTAAAACTGTTTGAAATAAATTTGTAAGATTATGTTCACTTACAACAGTCCCTCGAAGAGCTTGGCAGTGATGAGGACTTCATACGTCTGGCTGGATGCAGCGATGAGACTGAAGAAGCAGATACCTGCGTACCCGACCACCACGAAGATCTTCCTGCCGAAGGCGTCCGTTAAGAAGCCTGCCACTACTGAAGATAGGAGCATGCCTGGAACATGGAGAATTATTCATGAGACGAGATTCTAATCAAGATCTTCACTTCCGATTTTTTCATGACAGTTGGTGCTTTATTCATGAAAAATTTCTATGGGACCAATCTGAAAACATATCCTTTTAAATAGATAACAGTGTTTCAAATTGATTTAAAAAAAATATATTAAATTAAATTAAATTAAAATATTAAAAATTCAAGCCGAATTGTTAACCTCTTTTTTTAAAGTCGGTTGAAAAATAGTTGAAACTGACAAGTGCACAAAACATGTGACGCTTTCATCCTACTTGTAGATAAATAAACAAAACAGATGTTGCCGCATGCAAGCTTGTTTCGAATAAAAAATATATTAGTGAGCTGCCAGCCGCATTCCATTAGCCAGCTCTTTTTCCAGCGGCCTGACCACTGCTCTCCTTCAAAAGTAAATCGTGAATGCAAACAGGACAGGCGGAGCGCACATCTGCGGGGCATGTCACGTCAGATGTGTTTAAAATCTATAGAACGGGGTTTTTACAAGCTTTCAAACAATTAGCCGTGACAACGTTAAGTTTATAACCGATTGGTATTGGTAGTAAATATATAAATAAACTGGCTTAAATAATTGTCAACGATATATACCTAATTATCTGAGTGATGAGTGCAGTGCAGTGCCGCACAGAGTCTTATCTGTTGAAATATAAAGTTCTACTCACAACTTTGTTCTGTTGCGGACAAGAACGATTGAACGTTGAACTGTTCCCGCATGTAGCGAGATCACGAAGTAGTAGAAGTAACGAACTGCATACAAATGTTTCCGACAGTTGGTGATACTTAGCATTATGCAACTTTTGTAGTCATCAATAAAAGTGTAGTAAGCAACATATAGAGTTTTTATTGAGAGTACAAATTTAACCCTCTACGACATTACATTACATCCTACCATCTTACCCTCTCTAACCCTCTCCCCTCCATCTAACCTTACTGTCTTTATGGATCTATGACACTCTGCCTATGCGTGATTTTATCTATGAATGTATAGCTAGAAGTGTTTGATGGCGCTGGGATATTTTAAACAGGGCTAGCTCTCATTAGAATTGTATTTATTTTCGGAATATTTCTCCGCCCACATTTTATTACCAGACTTGTTGTATAAATTTCAGCTTAGGTGCAAAATATGAAAATCCTTAACCCATTTCGCGTAATAATTTTAATAGAATTTAACAGCCTTACTTCAAATTAGCGCGACCTTTCAGTCACTATCTTTAGTGTCGTGTTTTGTAGATCCGAAATTCGTAAAATTCATCACTCAAGTTGTGTTACAAAAACGCGGTGTATTCGAGGTCGTGGCCCTAAAAGGCTAACCTAACATAGCGAGGCCGTCGGCCCTTCACGGCCTAATAACGCGAGAATCGCAAAAACTAATTAACGTTGTACCTATTTCCAATTTTGTAAAGCTTGTGGTGAAACTGAGACGCTGTCCTACGTAGGTACGAGATAACACGAGTGCGCGACGACGCGATAAGAAGCATGTCAAATCAATTTATGTTGAAACATAATCCTCCTTTTTGCGAAGTTGGATAAAAATAAGTTATTTGTATTTTACCAAAAAAATACAGAATAATATAAATGAATATGGAAATAACTAGTCATTTAGGTATCGCTACAGTAGAGATAATAAAACACCAATACTTAAACACTACACCCTGACTTTATATTTTGGTAATAGCTTGTTATTTTGAGAGACAAACTTATGCTGTTTAATTTGAAATATACATCTCTATATCTTCTAACTAAATCGACGAGATCTTATTTCATCCATATTTTTTCTCTATAAGACGGATAGAAGCACGTAAAAGTGGTATCACCTCTTGGTGGATATTCCAGAAATCCTAACGAATTGATTTAGTTTCATTTTCGCAGACAAGTTTTAGACAAATACATGATCTCTATATGTAAGTTGTATGTACATAGGTTTCTTTTTAATAAAGAAGCGTGCTCCATCGTAGGCCATAATGTCACTCATCAGCAAGCAAGTTCAAAGTCAAGATCTAACATATTAACATAAAATAGTCTGTTTCCTGAGAACTGCAATGTTGGAGTTCTTAAGGCTAGAGTAAATAGATATCTTCTAAATCAACGTGCTCCATCCTCGGCCACACCGTCACCTAACATCGAGTTGGTGGTCAGTCGTAGATCTATCCTGCGTAAAAAAAAATAGCGCCTATTTTATTTTACGGGGTAGACAGAGCATCAAAGACCATGAGGCGGTTTAACGCCATATTTGGCCGTTCTTAGAAGGTTGGAAGGAAGGGAGAGGGTTATAAGAGGGTTTAAGTGGATTAGAAGGTACTTTGTAATATTAACAGGGGGTAACGTGAGTGTTTGGAAAATAATTGAAAAGATCAAATCTAAAAGTAAGTAAGTTCGTATAGACTGAGTGGCCAGCCCTATTTTCAGAGTTATTAAGCCGCCGAAAGGCCTCTGACGATTGCTTAAGAACCGGAATCTATAATTTAACGTGTCATCCGACCCACGGTAGCGCTCAGAAAGAAATGCCACTCACGGTCGCCCATCCGAAAACTGACCGGTCCGTCCGTTGCTTAACATTGGTGATCGTTCGGGAACACCTAGTCAAGCTACGCCACGAGCGCTAAGATTAAAACTAAATACTTATAGGTGACGCTATTAACATACGGTTATAGCTTTCCATAGCTAAACGTCAGGACAGTTGGTTCGTGTTCCAAGGTTGTGAACTAAATGAGAGTGTAATATCTGCTAACGTTTTAGTTGCTAGGAAATTTAGTTTAATTACTTAATTGGAAAACCTCTGGGGGGTTAATTTGTAAAGTGAAATGGTAATTCAGAACGTGAAGGCTCTAATCAATTTTAAATTTTGTTCTGCACATGTCAAATGACTGTTTCGCAATACGTTTTAAAAAAGTATTTTTATAAGTTTTTTAAAATTAGAAAACCGAACTCCACCAAAAGAAATTATTTCATTGTGTGAGAGGAAATATTTATTCCAATCCTTTCCTAGTCCAATCTATATAGCCGGCCACTGATGAACCAATGAGATAATGGAGATTGGCGGGATGCACAAGATTTGCATGTGCGCCTATTACATTGGAGGGGCGTTCAGTTTTAAAATGGTCAATCTCTACGTATAGTACGAGTACAATTCTTCCAAGCCACTTTTGATTTACGACTAAAATCTTACGTGCTTGTTCAGTCCTAATGACAATACAATAACATAATAATAAATTACAGTTTAAAAAACTAAAAAACACGCTACAAATGATTGTGGTCAAAGTTCATTACAAGACTTTTCTAACAAATCCAAACACAGCTATGATACGATGTTCCATCATGAAGTTCTAGTTCATATCTTCCGGCTCCATCATCAGATCAGTTCGACAGTACCATATTATTGTATTGTCATCAGAACTACAAACAGCTGCCAATTTTCATGACGCTACGATCCTTGGAAGATGGTTAAATTAGTTACCTTAGATTTCATTACATAGTATGTTGTACCTGTACCTGTATGTAACTATACAGGTCGACCTAATAAAAGCGTGTTAAAAACAAAACTGATACAAAAAACATAATTTTGTGACCTATTTTGTGTGTATGTTTTTTATTTTCTGTGTGTTTTTGTTACAATAAAATTATGTCTATGTCAATAATTGTTATAGTTGAAATTTAAAGCTATAGCTTTTCTCGAGTGGAAAAACATTAATTTTATTTCTAAAACCAAACTACTGAACGAATTTTGATGAAGATTCCATAGTACCAATTTGAATATATATCTTTCTAAACAAAAATAAATCAAATCGTTTTATAAATGACAAAGTTAGGAGGTAACAAACATAAAAAGCTGAATTGTTAACCTCCTTCTTTTTGAAGTCGGTAAAAAATATAATTCAAAGTATGACTAAAATAGATTTTTGAACATGCAACATAATATCGACACAATCGTGTGCATCTAAGCGTGTGCACATAAAATATAATAATAATAATACTCGATTAAATCAAACGCCAGCTTCCGCTTCATACGGTCCCGGTCCACAGCCACACTTCAGCTATCGACCGCGGAGTCGGTCAATCACGATAAGCCCCACACCGCGGCACAACTAACATATCACATTAGATCATTTATCTGCCATCGATTGCGATGCATCCGATTAATTAATAACACTCGATAGCGCCCAGGACTCGATAAGGCGACTGCTCGCAATACTGTTGTCGCATTATATTTGGAACTTTCTTTCAAGTAAAGTGATGGTACAAGATATCACTACAGTGTAGTACCATAACTTTTCGTGGCTTTGAAATTGTCCTCACACACACACACACACACACAAATCACCTAACAGGTACAATTGCTAGCCCTTACTACTCAGCAGAAGTATCTTTCCATTACTTATTAGATAATATCTAGCGATTTCATTGGAGACAAACGCAAGATCACAAGCAATTGCGGTAAAAGAATGTGGTATTATTTTGCACGCTACAGCAAAATATCGCGAAAAATTGATATTAAGCATTATGAACAGGACACGGCCGTGAGTTTACTTAGACACGTACATTGAAATAACATATAAATAAAACAGGCCAAGTGCGAGTCGGACTCGCGCACGAAGGGTTCTGTACGGCAAATCTATAAAACGGCAAAAAAATCATGTCTGTTGTATGGGAGGAGCCCTCCTAAATATTCATTTTATTTTAATGTAATTATTGATTTTTAAAGTGAATAATATAATTCAATATTCTGTGAATATTTCAAGCGTCTACCTGTTGCCGTTATCAATATCAAGCAAAAACGAGCAAAACAGTCACGTTTGTTGTATGGGAGCTCCCTTAAATATTTATTTTAATATTCTATTTTTTAGTATTTGTTGTTATAGCGGCAACAGAAATACATCATCTATGAAAATTTCAATTTTTTAACTATCACGGTTCATGAGATACAGCCTGGTGACAGACGGACGGACGGACGGACGGGCGGACGGACAGACAGCGAAGTCTCAGTAATAAGGTCCCGTTTTACCCTTTGGGTACGGAACCCTAAAAACTAAATTAGCAGCGCTTCCCTGTCCGCCGCAAGCATATATCGTAGTCCACACTCAACACAGTGAATTATTTGATTCATTTGCTATCGAACGAAATAATTAGAGTTAAAATGTAGATGTCAGATATGTACTCGTAGCTGCAATATGAAATCGGATCTACATTTCTGTTAAAATGTAGTTGTCAGATATGTACTCGTAGCTGCAATATGAAATCAGATCTACATTTCTGTTAAAATGTAGTTGTCAGATATGTACTCGTAGCTGCAATATGAAATCAGATCTACATTTCTGTTAAAATGTAGTTGTCAGATATGTACTCGTAGCTGCAATATGAAATCAGATCTACATTTCTGTTAAAATGTATATGTCAGATATGTACTCGTAGCTGCAATATGAAATCAGATCTACATTTCTGTTAAAATGTAGTTGTCAGATATGTACTCGTAGCTGCAATATGAAATCAGATCTACATTTCTGTTAAAATGTAGTTGTCAGATATGTACTCGTAGCTGCAATATGAAATCAGATCTACATTTCTGTTAAAATGTATATGTCAGATATGTACTCGTAGCTGCAATATGAAATCAGATCTACATTTCTGTTAAAATGTATATGTCAGATATGTACTCGTAGCTGCAATATGAAATCAGATCTACATTTGTGTTAAAATGTATATGTACGATATGTACTCGTAGCTGCAATATGAAATCAGATCTACATTTGTGTTAAAATGTATATGTACGATATGTACTCGTAGCTGCAATATGAAATCAGATCTACATTTCTGTTAAAATGTAGTTGTCAGATATGTACTCGTAGCTGCAATATGAAATCAGATCTACATTTCTGTTAAAATGTAGTTGTCAGATATGTACTCGTAGCTGCAATATGGAATCAGATCTACATTTCTGTTAAAATGTAGTTGTCAGATATGTACTCGTAGCTGCAATATGAAATCAGATCTACATTTGTGTTAAAATGTAGTTGTCAGATATGTACTCGTAGCTGCAATATGAAATAAGATCTACATTTCTGTTAAAATGTATATGTACGATATGTACTCGTAGCTGCAATATGAAATCAGATCTACATTTGTGTTAAAATGTAGTTGTCAGATATGTACTCGTAGCTGCAATATGAAATCAGATCTACATTTCTGTTAAAATGTAGTTGTCAGATATGTACTCGTAGCTGTAATATGAAATCAGATCTACATTTGTGTTAAAATGTAGTTGTCAGATATGTACTCGTAGCTGCAATATGGAATCAGATCTACATTTCTGTTAAAATGTAGTTGTCAGATATGTACTCGTAGCTGCAATATGAAATCAGATCTACATTTCTGTTAAAATTTAGTTGTCAGATATGTACTCGTAGCTGCAATATGAAATCAGATCTACATTTCTGTTAAAATGTAGTTGTCAGATATGTACTCGTAGCTGCAATATGAAATCAGATCTACATTTCTGTTAAAATGTAGTTGTCAGATATGTACTCGTAGCTGCAATATGAAATCAGATCTACATTTCTGTTAAAATGTAGTTGTCAGATATGTACTCGTAGCTGTAATATGAAATCAGATCTACATTTGTGTTAAAATGTAGTTGTCAGATATGTACTCGTAGCTGCAATATGGAATCAGATCTACATTTCTGTTAAAATGTAGTTGTCAGATATGTACTCATGTATGTATCATTACCTGCATTCTTCAGTCGCCCGAGAACATGGAGCATGTACTTAATGCAAATTTATTTTATAAAAGAAAGTGTAACTAACTGATTACTGTATAATTAACTAAACTACTACACAAAAAGCAAATCGACTACCTCAGACCGATAAAGGTCTAAAGACAATCCAAATGCTCAAACCTACTACCAGATGGCAGTGTACCTAGCATGCTAACCGTATTGCCACGTTTAATATAATGTGAATGAAAGAGAAGTAGACCTCATGAGCACATCAAATAGTACATTATGCTTAATATAATTAAGCTTATAGTCGATACTCGGTGAAATTGTATGTCTGTTACGTCAAACAAATATCGTCTTCATTAAAATTAATGAACTTTCGATGAATTGATCGCGTACATATTACATAATGTTAAGGCTTGTCATTTCAAACACTTTGCGTAAAATGAAGAAATCCGTTACAAGTCAATTGTAATGGGTAACAATATGGTGAAAACCTAAGAAATCATTACATACCAACATCATACATCGTACATTACATACCTACATCATACATCGTACATTACATACCTACATCATACATCGTACATTACATACCTACATCATACATCGTACATTACATACCAACATCATACATCGTAGATTACATACCAACATCATACATCGTACATTACATACCTACATCATACATCGTACATTACATACCAACATCATACATCGTACATTACATACCTACATCATACATCGTACATTACATACCTACATCATACATCGTACATTACATACCTACATCATACATCGGACTTTTGATATTCTAATGAATTAAGAAGAGAATAAATTGTAAGTAAATATAAACATTAATGAATTGCATTTAAGTATAGATAACACTTTATTAAAAGACCACAATACAGAAACACAAATACAGAGAGAATAATATTACAGCTAGGTGTTTTAATTGGCGGCCTTATCGCTCAGAGCGATCTCTTCCAGGCAACCTTGCACGGATAGGATAGATGATAACAGATAGTGGCCTTAAAGCAAAACTTAACTAATAAATGGGTATACATAAAAACAACAGTAGCTAATAAGTAAGTAAGTTCGTATAGACTGAGTGGCCAGCCCTATTGTTTGCAGAGTTATTAAGCCGCCGAAAGGCCTCTGACTTGGCTTGACGATTGCTGAACAACCGGGACCTACAATTTAACGTGTCATCCGACCCACGGTAGCGCTCAGAAAGAAATAACACTCACGGTCACCCATCCGAAGACTGACCGGTCCGTCCGTTGCTTAACATTGGTGATCGTTCGGGAACACCTAGTCAAGTTACGCCACTGGCGCTAGAGTATCTAATTATAGTATATGTACCTAGTTACGTTACAAGACAAAAACAATAATATTATAATGCCCCAAATTCTCATTCATACACTTACGCAAATATCTCTATCAATATATATACATAATATTTAGTGGGAGCTATCTAGATAGTGTACGTTTATATCTATATTGTTACTTCTTACTAAAAAATATAAGTATATATAATATCCAAAAAAAATTTCGTCGCAGAGCTGTCAGCGTATCTAAGTTTTATCATTATGTCAATTGGTTTTTAAAGTTTTCATATTTAGGTTCAGAAAGTTTCAAATTGGAAATTGTCAGCCAGTGTTCAGTTTAAGGTAGACGGCCCAATAATCGCCAGGTTTTGCATTTCATCGACTTTACAACGTCACTACTCTACAACCAATAGATGTATCAAAAGGAAATTTGGATGAGTTGTTACTGAATTTATCCAAGATATGATGTAAATAGGTATTAATAAATTATCCTAATGGAAAATTAATGATATTGGCTTATATTGTGAAAAAGACCCCAGTGTACGGGTACCCGCCAGGAACGTACCAATATACGCTAAACTGCACATTAAATCGCCAGTTTCTCACGCGAATCTCAACTTTATTACCTTCCTTTAAAGTTGCAATACAACAAAACAAAAAAGTAAAATACTTTAATAATATTTTATTCTAGAGCTAAATAGAACACTTGTAGGTGAAGGCTTTCGTTTGTACTGATTTCTGAAATTCAATAATTTATTTACTTTACTTTGTTTACTTTTTCATTTCACTTACATACGTGCACTGTCAACTAAATTATCTTATTATTTACCATTTTCTATAATATTTATAGAAATAAAAATTTTGTAGTTATACAATGATAGCAACACATGAATCGCTTCAAGTGCGAGTTAGGTTTGCGCACTGAGAGTTGCGCACCACAAAAAGTACTTAAACTTAATTAAATGGAACAAAGCAGCAGCAATATTTAAAAAAATAGTCACAAAGATATTTAAGATATCTCTACTTCAGAATCAATACGAGCTAAACATGTCACGCATGTCAAACGTGAATATACCGTCCGTGCGCCCATACATATTGCAGGGAGGGTCAAGTGAGTGCTAGTACTAGTTTTTTTTTTTTTTTTAAATTACGTACTAGTTCTTCAAACAAGTATCAATGTTAAAAGAAAAACAAAATACCCGACTGCAGAAAAGAGGTTTTTGCAGCCTAACTTACGATTTCTTTAGGCTTAATACGCTGTTGAGTGTACGTTTTTGTGAGAAAGTATGCTTACAATCGCTGTAAAAGATTATTGCGCATTCTTTAGAAAAAATCTAGTAAAATCACTTGTTTATTACGAAAAAGTTCGTTGGAAGTTACAAAAAACACGCGTTTTTTATATTTGTGTGAGATGTATGATTTTTATTACAAAAAATATAGCCTTTGACACTCAGCAAGTGAAAACAAATCTAACGACACCTCTCACATCAAAATCGGTCAAGCCCTTTAGACGATCATATAGAAACATATAGATTTACATACATACATACACTTGAAACACCCCCCCCCCCTCTTTTCTCCCCTCTCTTCTCCCCTCTCCATACCTTAAAACACAATTATAATGGAACAGGTGTCGGTGATTTTTTGAGATAGGAAATAGGTTTAATCCTGTTTTACACGTTCCCACAGGAATCCTGGGATTAAAAGTATCTTATGTGTTAATCCAGATTATAAACTACCTGTGTACCAAATTTCAGCCAAACCCCTCAAGCCGTTTTACCGTGAAGAAGTAACAAACTAACACAAACTTCGCATTTATATTATAAGTGTGATGTGATTTATTAGCATTTCCTATTCCAAACTGCAATAAAACATATAAGTTATATACTTATATATATTCGTAATCACTGTTAAAAATTCTTTACTTTGATACCACACTCGATGTATTTTGAAAACTTTTTTTTTTAGATTACTTTTTGCCGCCAAAAATCCTTAATTTTGTTTTATTTTTATTTTGATGTACCCAGTATCACTTTCACGACTAAGACGAATCTATTGGCACCACTCGCATCAAAATCGGTTAAGCCGTTTAGGCTCTAGGGCGTGCCAAAGAAATATACATACATACATACGCTTGAAAAACATAACCCTCCTTCTTTCGCAGTCGGGTAAAAAAGGGATAGCACTTTGCTGAAGAGCTACAGACCCATCTCGCTTCTGAGCCATGTTTATAAGCTGTTTTTGAGGGTCATCACGAATCGCCTTGAACGCAGGTTTGATGACTTCCAGCCTCCCAAACAAGCCGGTTTACGAAAAGCCTATAGTACCATAGACCACATCCACGCGCTGCGGCAAGTGATACAGAAGACCGAAGAGTATAACTTGCCCCTTTGCTTAGCGTTTGTGGACTATAAGAAAGCCTTTGATTCGATCGAGACCTGGGCGGTGCTTGAGGCTCTCCAACAACGCCGTATTGACTATCGATATATCGAAGTGCTGAAATGTTTGTAAAACAACGCCACCATGTCGGTTCGAGTACAAGAGCAGAATTCGGGAACAATTCCATTGACGAGAAGCGTGAGGCAGAGAGACGTTGTCTCTCTGAAACTGATTTTATCGCCAGTTTGGAAGATGCCTACAAGCTTCTGGAATGGAAAGGGCTTGACATCAATATTAACGGCGAGTACTCACTCACCTTCGGTTGCCGACGATATAGTAGTCCCGGAAGAGCCGATGGAAGACCTCAGTACGATGCTCGAAGACCTCAATAGAGTTTCCCAACGGGTGGGTCTCAAAATGTACATGGACAAAACGAAGGTTATGTCTAACGCCCATGTAGTGCCCACCCCAATATCTGTGCGGAACTACACTCTTGAAGTTGTTGACGAATACGTCTACCTAGGATAACGAGCCGATTAGGCAAGTCCAACTTTGCGAGAGAGTTCAATCGTCGTATCCAACTCGGCTGAGCAGCGTTCGGGAAACTTAAAAGCGTCTTCTCGTCCAATATACCCCAGTCCCTCAAGTCGAAAGTTTACAACCAGTGTGTGTTACCAGTGATGACATACGGCATTAAAACGTGGCCCCTAACTATGGGCCTTATAAGGAAGCTCAAGGTCATGCAACAAGCTATGGAGATGGCTATGCTTGGAGTCTCTCTACGTGATCGAATCAGAACTTAAGAGATACGTAGACGTACAAAAGTCACCGATATAGCAGGGTGAGTTAGCAAGTTGAAGTAGCAGTGGCCAGGGTACATAGCACGTACAACTGATGGCCGATGGGGCCAAAATGTTCTCGAGTGGAGACTACGCACCGGCAAGCGTAGAGTAGGAAGACCAGCCACGAGATGGACAGATGACCTCATACAAGTGGCGGGAAGACGCTGGATGCAAGCCGCCACTCATGATAAATAGAAATGAAAAATGAATCATAATGTATGTCATATAATTTTGTGTAAGGCTGCAAAAAACAGTACAACCTAATCTGCCAATTTATAAAATCACAAATCAATAAAATCAGGTGTTCAAACAAATGGACAAACGTGTCGAGACGTACATATGTCAGGAATGCTCATCTCTACAAATATGGAGTGCTACCCCTATTTTTGCTGTTTACATTTTTTATGTCAATTTTGTATCTTGTAGCTGTGCACATTATACCATATTATATTTTCATGCCAAGTTCTATTCATATAACGCTATAGTTTCGAGTAAAATGGCTGAGATAAATGGACAAAAAGATATACTACGGAATCCTAAATATGAAGTGTGATCATTTAAACTCGCCTCAGAGCAATGAAGAAATACTTAGTTTGTCAGAGAAACTCGCTAAGTAATTAAAGATATATGATATTCTTGCCTAGACAAACTTGCCATATCTTCGATCAAACCATCGCGTTCTTTCAAGTAAGTTGTGGTCAAACATATACCAAAAATTATTGTGATAAAATTTTAAACAAGATTTTCGAGCTTTGTTCCACAGCATAAGTAGTTCATAATTTTTAGTACGCTATTCGTTCTTTTTGCATACCAGAAGCCATACTTCGAAATTATTACAGATTTTTTATTATATCACGGAACCCTAAAACCGGTCAGAAGCGATGCATATATTGAGGTTTTATGCATCCAATTATTGTTAGTAATATAGATAATTAGGTATAGTATTCCTGAAATACACAAATCAGGTATTCCTTGAAAGTAGTAATATCAAACAAAGCGTGAGTAACCATAAAATAATAATTAGAATTTAATTTTGTTCATTGATATACATGTGATTCCTCTACTTGCTATTGGATCAAACAAAAATGAATCGTATTTCAAAGCAATAAGGATATACTGGCGAGTTTAAAAGCAAATGCATAAGTACGCCCGTATAGCCACCGGGCCCAGTGATACGACAAATAATTATTTTTTTTTGTATCAAAGGAATATAACACTTATCGTAATGCAATAAGAACTCAATGGCGGGTTTATGAACACTTAACAACAGTGTCCTTATATTCGCCAGAAAAGCAGGATTTCTGGCGCAAATTAGGCCCGACATGGGTTAGTGAGCACCATTAGACGCCATGCGCCTAAAAAGTACAATATATAGTCAAATTAATCAAATTGTAGATTATATCACTAGAATAACTTATAAACTTCCGCAATAAACAAACACTCTTACCTTAGTGTCATCCAGAGCTTTGTAATAATTGGAAATACATAACGTCCCACTGATGAAATTTAGTTCCAAAAATCCCCAAAAAACATAAGTTTGTCGACATCAGAATTTTAAACACTTGTAGTTTCACCACTATTACAGTTATGAATGAGTATTTCCGTTTAAATTATTAATCATATTTCCAAGTGTACGTCGCCCTATTAAAAATTTAGTAGAATATTGATAGAAAAGCTAAAATTGCAAAACAATATCAACTGATTGCTAACTGGCGGGTACTAGTACTATGACGACATTGTAGCCGTCTACCTTACAACTAGTTTTTACTAAAATTAATAAATCTTTGGACGGCATCTGGAGGTTTTCTACTAGTTTCAATAAGTAACTCTCAAATTTATCTCAAAAAATTTGATTCTTGTCTTGGCTAGAAACTAAATAGATTTTTACTTAGACGGTTTCACCTGCTATTCTCCAGGGACCTTTCATGTCTCCGAGATATCTATTATTTCAGGGTACAAACTACCTCCATTCCAAATTTCATGTAAATCGGTCCAGTCGTTATTGAGTTATGAATGGTGTAACTTAACCGACTTATATGTACATAAAAAACCCTTTGTAAAGAAATTGAGCCGTCGTCGCTTCACGCCTTATACATGTGGAATATCTAAAATATTTTGTATGGATAGGATGAATGGAAGGTTTATTAAAGCGTACATCTTTCTCATTCTTTTGTATAACTATTATCAACTGGGGTGAGCTTTCGCATCGCCACACCAACAGCTGACTCGACCAGCCGCATTACTGATGTTTCACATCGAAAAATATTGATGGTGACTACAGTGACTTCATTCGTGAACCAATTTTTATGTTTCTTAAATTGATGTATAGAGAAATCTCCCAAGTTGGTCCCATAATTATTTTAGAAACATTGCTTTATTACTTTTTGAATAATCTCTAAAAGTAAACATATTTTCATTGTATTCCTGAGTGAGTGCGTCAGATTATACTTATAGAATCGCAGAGTTCCACTGACACGTTTTTCTTTGCAAAAGTGTCAAATGTTGAGGTTTTTCGTATAAACATATGCACATTTTCTAATCTGCGACGAAGAAGCATTTGACATTCATTGACAAATGTCATTCTTGAAAAAAAACGAGCGGGTGAATAGAGGTCTTTTAAAAAGTTTACTATCGTGAGGGAATTATTGAGCTTGAAAAGTAAAACCTACTTACTCTTCATCCAATGTGTCTAAGGTAAAAATAGAGTTACTTCAACGCTTGAACGCTTTGTTTAATTATTATCCTTACTAATAGGTATTACAAGTAAACACTAACGTACTTTGAAGTCGGTTGTTTCAATTTTTTAAACTATAAAATTATTGAAGTGAAAACTTCGTTACCGGCGTTGTGCATTTTTGGGATGGGTAAAAATGTTAAACTCGCGTTCCACCGGTCTTTCTGGAAATCCATGGAGGAGGCTAATGTCCAGCAGTGGACTTCTTATGGCTGAGATGATGATGATGATGATTGTATGTACAAGTTTGTCCTTCTAGCATGACGTCATTTCGTTGCGCCGAATGTTTATTTTCGTCACATGTACGTAAGACTCGTTAGCTCAATAGGTTAGAGCACCGATATAAATTTCAATTTGTCAATCGGAGGGCAGAGGTTCAAATCCTTCACGAGTCAGTTTTTATCACTTCTGCCGGCAGTCCCGGAGTGCAACCCGTTGTTTTTTTTTTTCTAAGCCATCGAACAATATTAAATTGTGTACTTAATACCACACGACAGAAGTGAAAAACTTCAGTAAAGTGACGATAATAATACGAAATAGCAAATTAGCAATATAGCAGTAACACGTTAACTGTATTTCTGTCGCTCCTTAAGTCGACTCGAGCCGTCTTTACCCGAACGAGCGTTATACAGCCGAGCGTGACGGCTCAGGTTCATTCAACACCCACAAATCAAATTGCTCAGCGTACCTAAAGTTTTAAAACTTTTCTCTTCAAAATCATAGCAAAATTATAGCAAAAGTTCTAATATTACCTAAATAAGGTAAGGCATTCAGTAGTCCTTTCTGTAATAAGCTCATCTTGAGGTCACATTCTGCCATCGGCAGCAGGTACGCGGTGCTGTTGCTGACCAGGACACCTGGAAAATACTCTTAAATAATAACTGTCACAATTCAGTAGCAACAAAACTGTTCGCAGCATCTTTGGAGAACTTCAACGAAGTACCATCGAAGGTCGAATCACAATAATGTACTTTGAGCTACCAGGGAAGAGAATCATTGTTTATTAATGATAGAATTTACTCTTTCCCACTTGCTTTAGGTTTAATTTAGGAGATAACACAAATGTAGTAGTGTATGCAGTAAGCTGCATCCACACTAGTAATCTCATTAGGCGACTTTAGACGAGTTGCTAAATACGTAGCTTAGCCAATCTTACGAAGTCACAAGAAACTGCTACTATAAGAAAATGGATTCTACATAATATAATTTGTTACAGTTCCAGTAAGTTAAATAATTACTTAGTAGTTTTCACATGAAGTTTTTACCTGCAATAAAACCAGTGAAGGCTGTGAACAGCACCTTGACGTGGAAGAGGCCAAACTTGCAAGCTTTGTACGCAGAGTTGATTTCTTGCATGGGCAGCCTAGCCTTTGCTGGGGCTGGCCTCCCTGCGAATAAACGCAACATATTTAAGATAGTTCACAGACACCAGTCTTTGGATAGGTCAGTATATACACACACACATGCACTCACAGCCACAGTTTTTAGCACTAGTTAAATAGGTATGCAATACGTTATTAATACTTCCATGCTGGACTGGCAGAACTGTTCAGGGACTTAAGGGCAATTGGCATTTATGTGGGAGATTGGCTTACCCTCTGCAAGACAATATTACATCCTACCCTCGTATCCCCTTTAACCCTCTAATACCCTCTCCTCTCCATCTTACCTTCTAATCACAATCAAATGTGACGTCAAACGGCCTTATTGGTACTATGGAAATTAACGTGGTTTTCACACATTTTTAAATAAAAACTACGGGTCACTCACGTCTGTTTTGAGCCGAAATATCCGACTATAGTTTCAACCGCATTCGGCGGTCTTTTTCAAAGGAGCAGCACACACGTCACTCTCGGTCGGTGACGCGCCTAGCACCCAACAAAACCTTATTGGTCTTTGATGCTCCGCCTACCACGTAAGGGAAAACAGGCGTGATTTTATGTACATATAGGTATAATAATATATTAAGTAAAATACAATATCTGGCAAAGATGTGTTATATCACATTTCATTCACACAATTCAACTAATTTTAAAGCTAACAAATCAGCCTATTTGTTTCTATCCGAGTTATTTAAATGTCTAACGATTTATTAGTGAAATATGAATCCCGTTTCTGATTAATTCTCAAAATTCTGAACAGTACTAATTTACTTTGGTACATTTCTGAAAACTAATATCGGAAGGAATGGTATTTCGCTTTGGATAGTCTATACTAGGAGATTATTTAACAATGTTATTGTTGACGAAGGTTACACAGAAATGATATATGTAACAGGTCATGTTCATGATAATCGTCATAATAAGATTTATGGTTTTTATTTTATTTTTAACCGATTGACAAAAAGGAGGAGATACCCTATTAGGCTGTATTGTTTTATATGTTCAGTGATTACTTTATCT
The DNA here is from genome assembly GCA_947563715.1 of Lycia hirtaria. Classification (NCBI taxonomy): domain Eukaryota; kingdom Metazoa; phylum Arthropoda; class Insecta; order Lepidoptera; family Geometridae; genus Lycia; species Lycia hirtaria. The sequence continues at coordinate 17,545,586 of OX387384.1, forward strand.
ATTACAAATGGATTTTGATGATTCTTTTGGTCCTATATAAATTTTATCAAAATCGTTACAGTACTTTGGATTTTATAAAAAAAAACTGAAAAATATGTCATCTAAATTTAGTTAAGTCGTTTTTTTATTACCCGACTGCGAAAGAAGGAGGGTTATGTTTTTCTAATGTATGTATGTATGTATATTTCTTTGGCACGTCCTAGAGCCTAAACGGCTTGTCGTATTTTTATGTGAGTGGTGTCAACAGATTCGTCTTAGTCGTGAGAGTGACACTGGGTACATCAAAATAAATAAAAAATTAAGGATTTTTGGCTGCAAAAAGTAATCTCAGAAAAAAATATGTTTAAAAATACATCGAGTGTGGTATCAAAATAAAGATTTTTTAACGGTCATTACGAATATATAATATAACTCATGGGCGTATATAAGGGGGGGTCCAGGGGGTCCAGACCCCCCCTTATATACTAGAAAAATTAAGTGCTGTCAAAATTCCGGAATAGGTATCGCAGATGGCACGCATGTTACAAAATATATATAAAAACCTGCGCTGTGTGTGCATAACTACAGCTTAGCTAAAGAGATGCAGTATGACCCATGTTCGTCTTTCACCCGCGCATACTACAAACGCGTATATCAAATGGAAACTATAATATTTTTACGCATTTATAATATTATACAGTGATTTTACGCATACTTTCACACAAAAAACGTACACTCAACAGCATATCAAATGTAACGAAATCTTATGTTAGACTGCAAAATCTGCTTTTCTGCAGTCGGGTAAGTATTTTGTTTTTCTTTTAATAAACATACTTGTTTCTTAAACTATCATTATTATAGTATTAACTCTGGAATTAAATATAAACACAATATATTCAATATCTTTAATTTGACGTAAGTAACTATTTATTTTGCTGTCTATTCTTCGCGGCATAAATGAACATTTATATCGGTTTTATGTCAATAAATAATTTGAAATATTTTACATTTATTATAAATTTATTGCAGAGTTCCCAGGCCATCTTCTGGCTCCATCACGAGACCAGCTCCATGTCATCATAGTATTGAATTATCATCCGATTACATATGTATGATTATTTTAGCTCAATCGGAAACAGGGAAAAGTCAAATTCAACTTGTACAATTTGATTAGACACCGGCACAGGTGAACCTAATAAAATGCTTGTAAAAACATACTTACTGTTATATTGGCTAATCAAGCAAAACTCAATCTTATCACTATACCAACAGAATTTTATTTTGTTTACCCTAAACGGAATGTAGGATGTGTATAATTAACATTAGCCAACATTATGTTGTGTTATTGTCTTATTTGTATAAATCATTTATATCACAGACTACGTTCTGAGGTATATTCGTGGGTGACGTTATAATATCCTAAATAGTTACTGTTAGTTTTTGGGCACCCTTATAAATTCTCCATGGTCTGTCTGTTCGTCCGTATGTCATAGCCATTTTAATCATGAGCTATAATATATGAACGAAATTTGGTAAGTATGTGTTTTGTTATCGCTACAAAATGCTGCTGTAAAAATATCAAAATAGGCAAAACTAGGGTGGTACTAGGTGGTGGCACTCTATACTTGTTTACAAATGAGGAATTTTATTTTCGACCTCACTTTACATGGGGAATGGATTTTGTTGGTACGTTAGCTTATACTGCATAATGAGTTCAATTTCAGTTAATATATTTATCTAAAATAATTATTATAGTTCAAAAAACTGAAATAATCGATTTCGAATAACTCAATTCCGTTTACTTGGATGATATATTTTTTCCATTTAGGTATTGCGTTTATAAAACCAAACTACTGACTCGATAAAATACTCGTATTCTATGGGACCAATCTGAAAGTATATCCTTTCGAACAAAGAAAAAAATCAAATCGGTTTATAAATGACGGAATCACGACGAGATTAACGAGATAACCTTATTTTTTGAAGTCGGCTAAAAATGGGTCTTGTGTAGATCTACGAAAAGGCGGACAGGACCAGAGCGATATGGGAACGGGATGAGAGCAATTTTGTTTCGTTCCGGCCGCCATCGCAAACATACTAGTTGCGATGACACAAATAAATCAACAGACGCCACTTTGTGCCCATATTATAATAAAAGTACTCATCTCCATTCTGAAGGTTCCACGAGTACGGATAAAATGAATAAATTGAATAGATACGTAAATCGTCAAGCAGTTTAATAACATTTGAGAAGGTAAGTACCATCTTAAAATAGGACGAGACATTCAAGTTTGTACTTTTAATTAAAAGTAATATCTAATTTAATCTAACGCCGTACAAGAGAAAGCAATTTAGTCTCGTATCGCAGGGTGTCTTTACCCTCGGAATGAGCGCAAGTATTACGTAATAGGTGGAATTGCTGTGTTTTCTGCGTACGAGTATGTTCCACAGAAGTGAGGAATTCGTGCAGAACTATTATTAAATGTGTTAGCGTTATTTTATACTACTTTGGAAATGGGGTGACGATGTTTTCTAGCTTCAGGTTCGAATTTTGAAACCTATTTTGTTCAAGGTTGGATGTGTTAGTAACCGTTTAGAATAATCATAGGTAAAAATCATAAGTGCATTTTGGGCCGCTAACTCATGGCTGATGGAGCTGAAAAGTGATTTTGTGTGTTTCATAATGTACTAATTGCTCTATTTTTTTAGTTATTAATATTTTAGATGAATACTTGAAGAATGTTGTTAAATGACATGTAATTTTTACTATAGATTATCAGTAAATATCATATCATAATTATGCGTGAACAAGACAACGAACTTTATTCGCACGCTATGCACGAATTCGGTACGAGACGCTCAACCTTCCTCTAATTTTAATTCTAATTTTGAGTTGGGAGCGATAAGACCTGCACTTACGTCCCGCTTGGGGTGTATTGTGCATTTCCCCCCACCAGCCTACCCAAACCAGCCGAGCTTCTTCCTTCCCCCTACCAGCCTACCCAAACCAGCCGAGCTTCTTCCTCTATATACGCGCAATGTATTGCAACGTTTCATCATAACATTATAATATAAAGAGTATCATTAGATAAAGAGGAAAAGTTAGTAATGTTGTTTGTTAGTTTTAATCACATAGAACTAATAAACAATATCTGGAATTACTGAATCGATTTCGAAAATATGAACTCTGGCAACGCTATGTTTTATTTATAACGTTAGTTGTCAGCGTAATGTCGCGGTTTTTGTAACTCAATGCGGAGAAATACGAGCGGTTTGATTACTTTACCAGATTACGTTGGTTATTGGGTTAGTTTGAACCAAAGAGTATTGTTCTGTTTAAACTTCAAAATAACTTAATAATACATGTTTAAATCGCGCACAAATTTAAATCACGTTATAATCATTCCAATCAAGCGATTTACTAAACACCAAAATATTTGACACACTAAATAACTCACATGTTATTGTAACATAAAAGCGATACGAAAGGTTTCGAGGTTTCGGAGAACACTTCGGGCCTACATATAAAAACTGAAAAAATATGAAAATGCAAACTTACCCGATTCAACCAAAGCCGGTAAACTAATTTCACTCATTCTCACATAGGCAACAGTACCCGACATAGCATGTGTTACTCGCGGGGAACAGCACTCATCTAGTCTTATATAATTACTTATGATGAAATTATTATCTACACCTTGCTACTGAACTGACGTAGGCTGGCCTACAATCTGTACGAAACATACTAGTTGTATAGCGCGGATTTTATTATTTTAGCTGACATGGGCGATACAATACATATACAAGTATATATATTTAAAGAAATACAAAATACTCGACTGCAGAAAAGCGGTTTTTGTAGTACGAAATCGTTAGTTAACGATACAATAAACATACAATAAATGTGTTTTTTTCGTATTTTTTTGCTCAATATTAAAAACGGTAACAGGTAGACGCTTCAAATTTTCACAGAATATTTACTTGTATATTACCTTTCAAAATAAATAATTAAATAACAATAAAGTAAATATTAAAGGGGGGCTCCCATACAACAAACGTAATTTTTAAGCAATTTTTACTCGATCTTAATTAACAGGTAGAAACTTGAATATTTGTAAGTAAATATTTAGAAATATATTAACTATAAAAATAAATACCTAATCTAATACATAAAAACTCACAAAATGAAAATAATCGTGCATCTAAACGCGGTGCGAGCGCCGCGCCGCGGTGTGGTGGTGGCGCGAGCGCGAGGCGGTTGCTAAGCAACGGCCGCGCGGGTAGCGGGGGAGGTAACATCACGGAGCGAGCCATAGTCGCGCGTATTCGCGCGAGCGTCGTCATGCTGCCCGGATGTGTATCGAAAACCTACCTATAAGTTTGCAATTTACTACTTGGAATTTCGTTGATTTCTCGTTATTTTATTAACAGAACTAAACTTTGTAGTATCTAGGTGATATTATTTGCAAAATTAACTAGGTTCTTAAGTTAGTTGACTGTGCAATTTGTACCTACGCTAAATAAAATAACTTTTTATCATAAGCACCTACTAAGTAGACAGGTGTACCTACAGGTAATCTTATTAGGTACGTAAAGGTCCTACTTACCAATAGTATGGAACCCTTCGTGCGCGAGTCCGACTCGCACTTGGCCGATTTTTTATTTTTGTGAGAGATGTATTACTATTATTACAGAAAAATATAGCCTATGACACTCAGGGAGTAAAGATGAATCTAACGATGCCTCGTAAACCAAAATCGGTCAAGCTGTTTAGGCTGTAGGCGATCATATAGAAACATACATACAAACACCCTCACTTGCATACATACATACACTCGAAAAACATAACCTTCCTTTTTACGCAGTGTGGTAAAAAGAGTATCTTCAGTAACTAAGTGAGAGACAAATAATATACAGCTTATACTGCAGGATCTGACTAATTACATACATAACACAAAGTTAAACATTATTCATATGAACTTCTTACTTCATCTAATTGGGCAGTATAATTTCACGTCAATTATGTGTTAAAAGAATCTTCGCCAATACATTACGTATTTTTCATACAACAGAAAAAGTTTTCTACCATTAAATTATTATAAAATTTCGATGATTATTTTTTTAACTGGTTACGTATATCTGCCTACTATGCTATAGGTCGTGGATTTGATCCCCACTCAGGGGAAACATTAGTGTGATGAGCATTGATGTTTATTCTGTGTCTGGGTGTTTCTATGTATCATAAGTATGTGTTTACAAAAAAAAAATGTATTTTACAGCCATCTAGTTTCCATAGTACAAGCTTTGCTTAGTTTGGGCTAGATGGTGTTGTGAGAAATGTTCACCAAAATGTATTTATTTATTGAATCCTAACAAAAAATCAAATATGCTTACTTTATATTATTTAGTATTACTTAGAAATATTTTTAAAACATGTACAGATTTCAATGCGTTACAGTATTATTGCAACATAATGTAAATGAATCATTCCCACGTAACAAAACAACGTTTAAGTCGAGTATTTATGACCACAGATTATAGGAAAAACCACGTCACGTAGCTAGTTTGCCAATAACGTCATGAAGTACTCGCCCTGCAAACGTCAGATTTAGGATAGCGGTTTAAGTATTGATATTTTAAATAACATTATCTGGTTTTAAATTGCATGTTTTACTATTTGGTACAATTCCTTCTTTCAGAAAAGAATGCGAAAGTGCGAACATAGAGTTCAAGATATACTGGATTTATTGTAATATGAATAGGAGATAAGTTTATCAATGGCCATTGTTTTCATTGAATTGTTGTGATTGATTTAAAGTTGTTGATCTTATTTCATTCACATATTTTTTTACGCAAGATAGATCTACGATTGACAACCAACTCGCCTGACGTTAAGCGACGGTGTGGCCGAGGATGGAGCTCTTCGATCTAGAAGATATCTATTCCACTTTAGCCTTGAATATTCCAAGATATTAGTCCTCATAAAATTTCTGTCGGCAAAGAATTCCATTTCTGTGCAGTACGCATCAAGAACGTGGACCGATATCGCCAATAATATGAAAAAGGACTCATCATGCAAATTATATTATAATTGTATTTTACTTACGCCATTCTTGTGTAATAAGTATGTATAAATGTTAAGAACACTTACCGGCAAGCGCAGCGTAAGAAGACCAGCCACGAGATGGACAGATGACCTCATACAAGTGGCGGGAAGACGCTGGATGCAAGCCGCTTCCAATCGGTTTTTTTGGAAATCCATGGGGAGGCCTATGTCCAGCAGTGGACTTCTTGTGGCTGAGATAAAAAAGTATAAAACGTGGCTATCGCTTATGAATAAGATGTTTTGTATAAACAAAAATTTATGAATTTATTAGGGATTAATAAGACGTTTTTTTTAATCATTATATTTATAGATAAACTTAATCTATCCTGAGATGAGAGATCTAAATATACACAAACAAACCTTTGTTTAATGTTTTGTCTCATTGCTACTCTTAAACTAATTATATTTAAATTAATATTTTATACTTATATAGATACAGATAAGAATTGACATGTTGTATCCCGACTGCTCAAGATGTCTGACATATTTTTAAAGATAATTATTATAAATTGTGTCTTGATAATCATGATTGATGTTTGAAACATCTGTGAAAAGTCAAGTTTTACAATTTCTGGGCTATTTATATAGAAATGTTTAAAACTCTGTTTCCTGCATTTTACAATCTCGGCGTCATCAAACAAAGATTAAAAAATAAGTATCTATTGGGCATGCGTGCTGCCCGCCTTAGACAAAAAAATATAACGAATAAAATAAAAATAAAATAAATATTTGTGGACATTTCACACAACACCATCTAGCCCAAACTAAGCAAAGCTTGTACTATGGAACTAGATGGCTGATAGAACACATATATACATTTTTTTGTAAACATATACATACATATGATACATAGAAACACCCAGACACAGAACAAACATCCATGCTCATCACACAAATGTTTGCCCTGGGTGGGGATTGAACCCACGACCTTTCAGTTCAGCAGGTAGACGCAAACACCAACTGAGCCACAAGGCCAGTCATTTATATCCAGCCAGGAATATTTCCATACAATGCCTAGTAGCTCCCAAGTAAAGTTTGTACTACGAAGATAATAGCGGATAGAATATTTATGATATATTTTTGTAGCAAACATAGAAACACTCTGATATAATATGAGAACAAACATCCATGCTCATCGTGTAATATTTTCCTGTGTGAGGAAGGAACCCACGACTTCAAGCTTAGAAGGCATCCCTTCCACCGACTGAGCTGCTAGCCAGTGATGTCCTCCTACTGCGGCGGTTTCTTATTCGGCATAAGTATGGACAATACCGTTACCACTGAAACAAAGCAAACATATTATATTTGTAGAGAATTAAAAAGACGCACATCTACTAAGATTATAGAAGTTTATTTTAATTGTGTAATAACTCAAATATTACATCATAGTACTGACGCGTTTAGTTGTAGTGTTCCGGTAACTACATATTTATTTCATTTTTTGCTTTATATCTGAGCACTCCGTAAACATAACAATTCCGTTTAAGACTAACTGCGTTTCGTGGTCTTACTCGCGATTTAAAAATGCTTTTATAGTGAATGCTTACACTTCAAGATCATACCCATGTCTCTAAGAAAAGCGATTTAGGCTGTTCATTGATATCTCAGTCAACACAAAAAAAACTTACGAATATATTTAACCAGATTTCTTCATATCCTCTGTTTCAATTAGACTTTACAAACTCAAAGTTATGAACTTTATTTTCTACTTCCTAACATTAATTATTTTACAATTATTACAATATAAATACTCCCAGCACAAAAACATTTGAACAGATTTTAATATTTAACACTTGATCGATTCTATTATACAAAATAGATCTACGTTTGACCAACAACTCGCCTAAAGGTAACAGACGTTGTGGCCTAGGCTGGAACACGTCGATCTTTAAGATATTTATTTACTATAACCATGAAATTTCCATGATAACAGATTTCAGGTAACAGAGTACGTGGCAGAGAGGTTCAATCCTGTCATAAAATAGATTATTAATATTGCTCCTTCATACTTAACGGAAGATTTTTGTGTTGAAATGCGAACGACCCTTTTTTGCAGCAGGATCGAAGTCAAATTTAAATTAGAACCATACACACCTATCAACATCCCAGCCATTGTGTAGAAAGGGACGACACAGCCCATGTCCAGAAGTATCGGGAAGCCGATGTTCCCGCTCAAGGTGCCCAGCCGACCTGTCATCATGCTGCAAGCCAGCGCGAACGACCTGGAACCAGACAACATTCATATGCAAGGGCGTTCATCATCATAAAGTGACGAAGTTTGAAACAAACCTCTTTATTTTCAAAATGTAATGTTTTACGACGCAAACCGAGGAATATTGTAAGCTGGCTGTGTATCTGTGTGTTTGTGAGTCTTTATGTCTGTCTGTGGCATCGTAGATTGCAAGGGAAAATTGTTTTTGTTTTTTTTTAAGAATTGATCGACAACTTTCTTAGCTATGTTTGAACGAAATATGTTGCGCTGTTTTTCTGTTTTTACCTTGGAGGTTTAAGTTTTCCAAGTTAATCCTTTGGTTGCTACTTAAAATGGAATAAACAAACCAATAAAGTAAAGACACTTTACATTTATAAACATACTGATCACAGTTATTAGTATTTTAATAATATGTACATTTTTTAATTTACAGTTATCATAGTTCTACATCGACGGTCGTATTATAGCACAACAAAGCCCAGAAACTAATGCCGTGAGCTAAGTACGTCTAACTTCAACGCTTACGAAATTTATTTTATCCAAATTTGAGATAGAATTCTAAGTTACAGTGAATTTAAATAACATTTTAACAACTACTGTCTAGACGGACATTTTCCCAGAAAATCGTTTTATGACTGTTTATTTTAAGTTTTTGATTGAAAATTATAACTACATCAGATCTTTCTCGTAAATTGGTATTTATCATTATAAACTCCGTTTGTTAATAATATTAATCAATACGATTTTAATTTTATTTCAGGTAAGCAGCCGTCTACTAGTATAAAAGTTGTCATGCTGATTATCTTATTCTGGGTAAGAAATCTTTACAATTTAACAAATTGGACGGAGCTATCGCTAGTTAGGTTAGAAATAAGGGGAATCGAGAGACATTTGAATTTAGATCTTGTAGTAAAATGATGAGGACTTGCTTTAAGGGTTCCAGTTCCAGTTCATGTCAAACGTCATGTTTCGCTGTCAAAAATCGATGTATGTGTTTCGGGGCCATGCTACAGCCCATTGAGGAATGCTCTCTTGGTGAGGGCAACTCAAGCAGCAATGTCACTTTACGTGTTTCATTTCATAGTATTGCTATTAGAACTGAACAATCACGCAACATTTCAAAATCCTCAATTTGGCGGAAGTGTGAGGAAAGAGCCATTACAGATACAATACAATCTATAAAAGTATAAGTAAAAAACCCTTTTTTAAACTATCACGGTCAATCTTTCAAGCACTATTTATTTATTCTTAGCGGGATATTTACCGTGGTTCGCGTGATATTGTGAGTGTGTTTTGTCGGGACTATCAATCGAGTCCGAGTGCCAGTGATAACGCTCTTCGCAGTAAGAGACAAAGAAAGAGGGTAGACAGATATGTCAGCTCCACCCGCATTCTTCAGTCGCCCGTTAACATGGTGCATGTAACTGTGCCGAGACTGCGTAACTGTGTAACTGTATCGAGACCTCAAAATTTACGCGAACCATGGTAAATATCCCGTTAAGAATAATAGTGCTTTAAGTAAAAAACCTCCTATATAACTAAATAATAATAAAACGGCTGTTCATATTATAATGTTAGAAGATAACTAACAAATAACTATGAACGCTTTCTACCAAATTCATAAAAAAAATAACTTGACCAAAATCAGTCCATCCGTTTGAGAGGTACATTAAACTTATTACACCCCTATTTTAGGGGTGTAATAAGTCGCGAGTTAAAACAAAATCGATATAATATTTACCTAATGCTAGTAGGAAAGAACTCGACACTCATAGCTTGGTTCAAGCACTTCATGACTTGGAATATGGCTGTGTCAACTGCGAACAAAGCCACCATAGCCACCTTCGAGTTGGCCCATCTCAGCCCTAGGGTGACTCCTACACCTGGGGAACAAATAAATACTTCGTATGTACTTCTTAGTAAATTTCTCGGTAATTTATCACGTTAATAGAGCTGTGTACAATTTAGACCAAAAAAACTTTAGGCGAAAAAAACTTTTTCCGGAAACTTCACAACTTTCAATTAGGCTATTGTTCTTAGTTAAAATTGAGAACCAAATATTAACGATAATTATTATCAAAATTGACTGGTATATGGCATTACAGCAAATCCCCATAAAGCAAGTACCGTTCAATTCAATCAAATTCAATTGGCGACAAATCAAAATTTATAAAATTGTAAAATCTTTACCTATAATCAAACTTTGTCATGGTTACTAGTCGAAAAAATACAAACTACGTCAGCAGCAATATCCAAACATTTGGACAAATGAAATAGAATTTTGCTCGTTGATGTAGCTTAGTGTGATTGATGCTCGCTTTTCTCGCTCGATAAACTAGTCTTCTTCTTAATCTAAGAGATTTTCAACTTCAAACAAATCACTATTAAAATAATTTTTCAAGAAATGGCGCAGTGCAGCATATGAACATATTTGTAGCTGTATATAAACCTTTATATAACAAAAACCTTAACAGTATTTATATTACATACAGATTGATTCCCTGCTTCCCGCCAATCTCAGGTTCCTCCCACATCCCGCACGCTTGCCTGTCGCTTTGACGGAGTTTGACTGAACAACATATTCGTTGTCAGTACTTATAGGAAAGCGTCGCGTGCTTGCAGCGTCCTAATCCCAACGGAAATCAAGAGCGAGAGGCAGACGGACGAGGCCCCTAGCTTCATGTGTGTGTGTGTGTATCAGTAAATAGCACGACGTTATATGGAGTCTCCGAGGTGTGCATACATACTCTTGTACATGCTAATTGATACTAATGTTTATTAAGTAAAAAGTACAGTCACAGCTATTATTTCAGATGGTATTCAAAAGATCGTTTAGTTCGTATTATAACAGACCTATAAGTCCAGATGCAATTTGGAGTATTTTCTTCCCCACTCTGTTGACAAGCACTCCAGTAATTAAGTAGGGCAACAGACACACCAAACCGATGATCATGCTGTTTATATAGGTTTCAGTCCCAGCTTTGTTCTGAAAATAAACATTTTTATTGCTTTCAAGCAAAATAATGATAGCATGATGTTGCTACCATCGTATTAACTTTATCCAATTCCGTTAATCCTAGCGTAAAACGATAAGGCGGCCAATAATTTTCAGAATCTATAAGTCTACGGATTTGCTCAGACAAACGTTCTTGTAATTTACAAACTTTACGTCTTTATATATAGCTACTAGTTGTTCCTCGCAGTTTCACTCGATTGGTGATGAAAAACGATATAAAGAAGGAATGTGAGAGATAAAACCAAATTAAGTCGTATAATCATCTATGACCGAAATAGCCACAGTAGCAGCAATAGCATCGAAACGTCTGGATTGAGCTGGCAAGTGGAGTCCAGTCACGGCTCTTATCTACGTATACCTAACCGTCAGGGACATTCAGCTCTGAACCCTGTTTGACAACAACCATAGAGCAGATACGAAGAAAACATGGCATAAATATAATTATTTTTTTACTAGATTTAAGTAAATTAAGACTAACTCTTATTTGTAAATAAAACCACCTTTTGGATTTTCTATATTTATCTTGCAAAGATTAATTTTCCATGAAATCTACTTTATGTAACAGGCAGTTTTTATTTATTTACCGGGCGAACAAAACGTTCGAATATCTTAACGAAGCATACAAGTCACAGAATTTGATATTTTTGTTATTCATTTGAAGACGGATATTTTGTTGACAATTAATTTATGCCAATGCTATCTAGTAATTATTATACCTTTAACTATTATCGAGCAGCTCTGTAGAGATACTTTTAATTTATTTATCACATACAGTAAGATTCTGCATATTACATTATCACTTAAAACGAGAATTTATAAGGAAAGAAGCACTTAAACATGAACTTGGCATTTTGAAATAATTTTCTTCAATAGTTAAAAAAATACTAGTGATCGCTGACATCACGTTTCTTGAATTAAAAGAATATACAACAAAACTACAGTAAATCATGCCATATCCCTTTGTATTTTCTCTGTGAAAATCCATGGTATTTGATTAGAATCCTTCTCGAAATCAGTTTGAGACAGTACGCAAAGTTAGAATGTGTTTAATCAAAAACTAGATCGAATCGGTTAACTAGAAATTCCGCTGGCGAAAGGATCTCTGATAGCGGGAAAAGATAATTTGTATTTGGCATGATGTCATGAACTGAAGTAATGATGCAATGAAACTAATGGTTTGAAGTTGACACTGACGCGTATGAGCTTTACGATCCACATGATCACTTCCTCCTCAATGCGTGTAATGTGTATTACGTATTCAATTACGATACGTTACTTAGAGTAATTTATATTAATTATAACGTTAAAAATTGTTCACTAAGCATTAAATAGCTGCCTTATTGAATTACCTGCTTCCGTCTATAGGAACATAAATGTAACTGTTATTGTAACTATCATATAACATTTGTATTAAGGAGACAAACACACAATCTCGGGTTCCCTAATGTCACTAAAATATTGTTCTGGCATCAGCATTGATCATCGTCAACGTCGAATATTATAAAATAGTTGATTGTGTAACAATGGAGCGGAACAATGTTTTTTCAGCGAAAATATTTATTTGAATTCAGAGCGTAGGCGTAGGGAGAAGAGAATTCTAAAGTAGAAGATACCTGTTCACTGTGACCTGGAAAAGACCCATATCGTATCTCTCAATAAGGATTCCTTGACTGTGCAGATTTTAAATGCAGAATTAAAACGTTTGGTACGGACCTTTGGAAAATCCACAATGCATATGCCGACTTTCTACGTGTCCTGTAGTAGAATGGGGGCAGCAATATAGTCGTGTAGTTCTGATACACATACCTCTAAATGAATACTGCAAAATATTAATAGACTTACGGCGGCGTTCCAAGCTAAGCATTTTCTTAGCTACGAGCTTATCGTAGCCTATAAGTTGTACTGCACGCTGGTCTACTGATGCGAGAGTTGATAATCGAGTACCGAATATATCTGCCAAATATTATGACAAATGGCCTTTAAAAGGCATAGCAGCACACATTCCATCTTTTTGAGGAAATTAAAGTCCTAATCGAAATGAAAACGACAAAAACAAAATGTAGAAGTACTGTCAAAATTGTCACAATTATTTGAAAAATACACGCTGTACGCGAGTGTCAACATCCAAAAAATAAACCAAGAAGTGTCCAGTAAGATGAACACCGCCAGTTGATATGGAGTCTTAGATCGCTTCGCTCGCTCGATCAATCACAAATAGCTATTTCAGTTCCTACTGCAATATTCATCTCTGTGCTACCCTTCCTTAAGCAAAGTCTAATTCAAAGTTCATGTTCACTAACCGGGATGCAGACCTCGGGATGCGGGGAGCCTCGAGTTAGGTTGGAGTTGCTCTTAGTTTTCAGATCACTTGTATACACATCCAGCATCATGCACATGTCACTCTCGGAGTCCAGCGTATAGTGCTCGACAATGGTATAGAGTTGAGGAAACCACAGCCGTACTATGTTGTATCTAAAATAAAATAATACATTTTTATTATCATGAGGAAACAATTCAACGTAGGAAAAAATGGGAAAACTGTATATACTAATAAATGGCCAAGTGTGTGTCGTGCCACGCGCAATGTAGGGTTCCGTAGTTACATATCATAATACATACTCGTAAAGCCTGCCTAAACGTAATAGTTTTCCTTTTAATTTCATCATATATTCTACGCGGGAAAACGCTGGATGCAAGCCATTTCCTATCGGTCTTTTTGGAAATCCATGGGGGAGGCCTACGTCCAGCAGTGGACTTCTTATGGCTGAAATGATGATGATGATGATATATTCTACTAGCATACATTTTTCCATATCTACAAAATCAACCGTTTAGCCGGTAGAGGGGGACGTCCACGTGACTCTAACAAAAAATATCAAAGCTTAATATTTCGCAAGCCCTCCTTGTTTTTGATTACCTATCCAATGATACCTCACACGATAACATACCTCTATACCAAATTACAGCTTTCTAGTACTTATAGTTTTTTTACTAAAGCCGCGGACGGACAGACAGATAGACATGGCGAAACCCATTTAGGGTTAATTCATATTCAAATTCTTTTTTTTGTTAATAGGTATAAGGTCTTAAATCTAGAACTTGAAGGAGGCGTAAAATCTCATTAAAAGCTAAATCTATATCAGCATATTTGCGCCGCTCGTATTGCACTATAGAATTAAAAAAATACTTACAGCGAGAGAACAAAAAACGAGATCAGTCCCAACAAGGCTATATAGACAATCAATGGCTTGTGGAACAGTAGCTTCGCGTCCTGCAGACCCTCGCATATCTGTTGTTTGAATCCTTTGTTTTTCTCCTCGGGCTCTTTGTTCGGGATGTTTTTCCAAATGTTTATGTACTGGAAAAAAACATTAGAATGTCAGACAATATAGAAAATATTCCTACTTTTTATATATTTTTATGAGTAGTTCAACTTTGAGCAGTTAATTTACTGCCTACTATTATTCTATCATCAGGTCAGTCCTATTATCCATTACAGTATTTTAATAATTAAGGCCTATTCAGACCTGAGCGTTATTCGCTACCGCGAGCGGTAGAGAAATCCGAGTGGGTATGTGTTAATTTCACTGTTTACACCAAATACAAGGATATCCCTATCGCGCGCGGTAACGAAACCCAAGCGATATCCGCGCGGTATTGTCCTCTACCCATAGCGGTAGCGAATAACGCTCAGGTCTGAATAGGCCTTTAAGCTTATATAGGAATTAGTAGAAGACTTAATTGGTGGGCAATCGGTAAATTTCTGTGTGTAGGATCCATTCTTCATTTACATGGGTGGCACAGTAGTTTTTGTCTAACAAAAAAAAAACATTTACAACGCGAATATCTGCAAACGTACAGAAATATACGGAAGACGCTGGATGCAAGCCGCTTCCAATCGGTCTTTTTGGAAATCCATGGGGGAGGCCTATGTCCAGCAGTGGACCTCTTATGGCTGAGATGATGATGATGATGATGATGATGTACAGAAATATAAAGGTGTTTGTGTGTGTATATATAATATGGAACCCTATCATACGCGTTACTCTGTTTATGCTACCTTCCTAAACTTTATTGTAAATTTTAAGCTTAACAAAACGCTTGGCAGATGTGAAACATCAAAACTAATATAAAATTCATATATCTTTCTTATTCTTTTGTAGATAGTTGTCTGTCTTTACAATCCCGCGTTCATCGCCTCCCCGACAATCGGTCATTACATGTTTCACATCAAAACTCAAAAGTTTATAATCTAAAAATAAGCCAAAATTAAGACTCAAAATCAATATCAAATTTCTTAGCAGCAAAATAAATGTTCTTCTTCTTACATTAAAGAATAAAATGCGTGATGTGGTTTCAGATTCACATTATTATAAGAATAAAATGCGTGATGTGGTTTCAGATTCACATTATTATAAGAATAAAATGCGTGATATGGTTTCAGATTTTTCTAAAATTGATTCGCGTTGATCGCGGGTACAAAAGCTTTCGCTATTAAACTTTCTTGATTTTAAACTTTTTAAAATACATTGTAGTTATGTGTACAAACAATCCTGTTAGCTTTTTACAGGAAGCGAGATTACCTTTCCCTCGAATAACGGAACTCACCGGGTAGCTCTCCGGTGGCTTGCCCGTATTTTCTTTGTACATTTTCATCAAAATGTCTCTCGCTTCGTCGTATTTCTGCTTCGCCACGAGATATTTCGGCGTCTCTGGCAGTGACCAGTACAGGAGGAAGGCCCCGAGCGACCACAGGGACATCGCTAATAAGTAAAAGTTCCATGCGTGGAGTACTGCAAAACGTAACAAAATATATTATATTTTACTCAACTGCACAGTAGAAGGGTTAGGTTTAATAATTTTATTATACCTATTATAAATATACTCCATTTTAAGAATATCGCTAAGCACTACAAGTTCCAATCACTAAGAGTTTAGCACATATTGCTACTTTTATGGGTTCTAAAATATTTTTTTTAAATATACACCAAACTCAATATTTAGCTTAGTAAATCATTGGCCGGTAGAGAACCGTCAAAACTGATATGACTTTAACTATATTATCTTAATCAAGAACTACTTAGCCTTAGAATCTTTTAGACTAAGTAGAAACACCTAATCTACACTTTTGAACAAATGCTAATTTGATGATTTTAATCCCAAGTTATTATAATCTCAAAATGCAGGGTTCTTAGATTTTGTCCGCTAGAGACCACGCCCACGCCTAAGTTAGCTTACGCTTCGAAGCTTAAAAAGCAAGAAAATATTATTAAGTAACCTTCTTGAGTCCTTATAAAATTGAAAGACCAATTGATCGACAGACACGCCAACACAACTCCTAAGATATTAGCTTTAAGTGACATAAAATTCGTAGGGCATATTACTAGTAAAGTTATAAAAGATTTATTGATCGCGGATAAAGGTGCTTTTCACAACAACGCTATATTAGACTGCATTTGTAGGCTGCTAGTCCGGGGGCGGCCTTGGAGTGTGGAGTGGCTGCATAGTGCTGTCGCTGCAGCGACGCAGGGTTTTATAGAAATACATACAAACTGATTGTACCGGCGACTGCGCGAGAGCCAAATTACTTGCAAGTTGGTCAAACGTAGAACTATTTACTACAAAAAAAACCCTGCAATTTCAGGTTGCACCTTAAACTCTCCAGCAGCCGTACTCTCAACTTTTATAGCGATGCAAAGTTCGCTCAACGCTTGTTCTTATCATGTTTGTCCTGCGATTAAGATAATGAAACAAAAGTTGAAGCGATTATTCAAAATATCACAATTTAAAGTAGGCTCATGTGAACTTTTGTCTCACACTCATAATTACAGAAAAAGCAAATTAAAAACGGGCGCTGAGCGAACTTTGCATCGCTATAGGAGTTCCCCACTGGACGCCAAATCCATTTTCAGTTCATGTGTTTTGCAAACACAATTTCTGAGGAACAGTAAACTAGTAGTTCTACGAACAGTAGACCTCGCGAGAGAGCTTATTTGCTGCTCACCTTGTTTTGTTAATTTTTACCACAAGTTGTAATAATTGTATACTTTACCTACCTACCAAATATCATTAAAATCGGCTGGTAATTGACGAAACAATAAACTTCCCCCTTTTTTATGGGAACCACCCCTCTTATCAAAAATCGCCGACGATAAAAAAAAACATAGAATCTATACACCAAGTTTCATCAAAATTGGTTCAAAATTACGCCCTGTACGCGAGTACGAACATACAAACAAATCACAAACAAACAAACTGACAGACGAAAGAAAATTTGGCCAGTTGATGCAGAGACGCTTCGCTCGCTTTGCTCGCTCGGTAAATTATACAATTCAACGAAAGACATAACATATGACACATTTTGTCCGCAGTCATGTACAGTAGCTCCAGTGTGATATATTTCGTAGTAGGTATCACATAATTGACAGGTCCTCATAAACTACGTCTGTAATGAGCATGTATGTAAGTTCAATATAGTGTACTGTAACTCTAAACAACGTATAAATAAGCAAACTATTTTTACCGAAACGCCCCTCAAAAGCTGACCACGTCCAGTCCTGGGTGAGGATCGCCAGCGCCATGGCAGGCGATATGATCTGAGCCATGGCCACGAAGGAAGCTTGGCAGAGGAGCATACGATCCCTGATGCCCTTGTGGCAGAACTCCGATAGGAACGTTATGTGAGCGCTTATAGATGTCGAGAAACTGAAAATAAATGAAACAATGATAGCTCTATCAGGTGCGTTGTGGCCTGCAATGGGGAAGGTACGGCTTCCACAGTACGGTACACAGTTAGCTAACTACCACAGTATAGCAGCTACTTCTACTGGTATGTAACATCAATAATAATGCAATAATGTGGTATAAAAGAGCAAGTCGGTTGAAAGACCACATAAATTAGCAGTTACTTCCTGGTTAGACTATAGGCGTGTTAAGCGAATTAAAACTCATTTATTTAATTGTCATATGTGTTTTTTTAACACTGGACCCAAAAATAAAAAGATGTTATAGGTTTCAAGTGTGTATCTATATATTTGTGTATCGTATATTATTATAAGAGATACTAAGACGATATCGATATAACACATATAGTACTTACGTATAAAATAAAGGCACTATAAAATGATACTTACAACATGCCTTCAAAGAACTTCGCCGTCACTAGCACTGCATAAGTCTGGCTAGTTCCCCCCACCACGCAGAATACAAAGATGCCTCCGAAGCCCACTTTCAAGAACAGCTTCCGTCCAAAATTATCCGTAAGGAAGCCAGCGATGAGTGACGTGACGAACATACCTGAAGATGAAGGTTAACAACATTAGATAATAAAAAGTAAAAACAAAACGACTATTATGTATATGATATGGGTTTATTTAATAATGAATATAAAACAGGAAATACACAAACGCAAAAAAATTGTGTGTACTGGAGTCATTGTTATAATATTGATAATTAATAATTTTGAGATAGTCTGTAAGTTACTTTACTGGTTAGAAGGTGAACTAACTCATAGTTACCGTTAAAAACAAATAAAATGACAGAATATCACATTATTACTAATTCCTTGTATGCTGGACTGGGAGAAAAAGAAAGCATAGAGTGTACCAGCTGCTTCTATTCCCGGAACTATAAAAGTCGGTTAATGGACTTCACTTGAGGGAAATCGGTGTTTATGTCGGCTCAGTAACGGCTGATCTAACCCCTATCATATTATATCACTGCAGGACAACATTTTGTACCATCTACCCTCTAACACCATATAACTTCTCCCTTCCATATAAATATACGATTAAGTGTAGCGCCAAATGGCCTCATAGTCTTTAACGTTCTCATCATCATCTCAGCCATAAGAAGTCCACTGTTGGACATTGGCCTTCCCCATGGACTTCCAAAAAGATCGATTGAAAGCGGCCTTCATACAGAGTCTTCCTTTACTTGACGCTCAACCTATCTAAAAAAATAATTAAGCGCAATTTTATATACGTATGTAATATTATCAGACAAAAATACACGAATTATATAAATAATTCATTGTCGTGACATGTTTTTATTTTTCACATTATCGGTAAAGTACAGTTACCCTGCGACCTCATCAATCATCTCCGAACACTTGTTTTCAAAGCGGCTGTTCCAACAACAGGCTTTTATCATACTGTTTCTTATCATCTCGGTTTCATTTTACTCGGTTTGAGGGTTTCGGCCGAGTTTCAGCCTTATTCGGTTGCGCTCGAAATTTTCTGTCCCTTTCAAACTTATGACATTTCTAAGGTGAGAAACAGGGACTGCTAACGTCTCGATTTCGTCAGAATGTGGGCTTTGATTGTGATTCGAAAGATCGATTGGTACCGCATTCAATTAAGGATAGAGGTTTATTTTCTCAAAAATTGCTATCTAAGAGGAAAAGTGACGAAAATCTTGTAAGGGCTTGTTTGGAGAGACACGACGCGTTGTGTTCTCGACTGAAACTGTGTGATCTTACATCAAACCGTGCATCAAATGTATTCATTCATTCTATAGGTATATGCAACTAAGTGATAAGATGAACAAGTCGCCTTCTCGATGTTAGTTTTTACATTTGATTAACAGTCTTATACCACTCAAAACTTTGCACTTTTAAAGTTTTATTTCTGTGTTATAATACACTACGCTTGTTACTATGAAAGATTACATGTAAAATTTCGTTCTACCCGAAAAATTTGCTGGAAATCAAATGTAAACTAATAATAATGAATACGACTGCAATACGAAAAATAATAATGTTTGAACACTACTGTTTGGCAGATGGTTAAATAACTGGTAAAGATCTATTACTTCCTACGCAGACAGTACAGAGAATAAATCCACTACAAGTACTAAGTACTACACCACGTAGTAAACGAAGCCAGTACACTGCCGCTGAATAAATACATTTAAAAACGTTTAACGTTCACAACAAAAGCCGTAACGTGTAAAAAAGTTGGTAAACAGTGCCGTGGTTAAACACACATCAAGGCATTCTTTTTATTCGAAAAGTGTCGCGTCAGGGCTTTGCTGCTAAAACAGGCCCTTTGAATGCCGTATCACATACTCGTACCCCTGACGTAACTTGGGACAGTTTCCGACATGTGAAATAGGGACCACTGATGTTGGCGTTGAAACGGTAGTGCAGCTTTCTCCTCTATTATATTTTAGTAAAACTATTTACGTAGGTTACCAACAGCGTAGGAGGCAAAGGCATTTTTTATTGCAGACGGCAAACTTGAAATTTAATCATTTATAACACCCTAAAAAAAATTGTGCATTTTGAAGTCGGTTGTTTCAGTTTATTAAACTATAATAATTTAATACCGTATGCAAAACTTCTAAATAAAATTATAAAAATCCCTTTCACCCCGTTAGCTACTCTGCCGTCTCCTACATAATTATTAATTTGTCGCTAATACATTAATTTTTTTGTTTTTTAAGATATAATCAATTAATGAACTTTCTCTTTTTTGGTAAATTTTTACGAATATTTCTTAAGTGTCATCCAGCAAGCAAAAGGAAGCCTAATATATTGAAAGAGGCCAAGCCCTAGTCTCGAGTTGAGTCGTATTTGCGAAGTCACACGAGCCAGGCCCGACCCAGGGTACCGAGTTCATTTATCATTCGCCTGAATATTCATACGATCCTTCGCAAAAAAACCCATCAATCGCACTAGATGAGTCGGTATCGATGCTCGCCTCCACTTATGGCGAATATTTGTTTCGGGCGCCACCAGAATATGGTTAACCCTTGGGTTTCTTGCCCCTGGATATGACACGTATGTGGACCAACACGTAATGAAATGAAATCACGTTCTTACCCCTGCCTCTGCAACCTTCGTTGGTTTTATCTATTGAATGTCAAGTTTACATACGAGTACGTTTTGCAACTTATTCCCAGAAAAGCTATATTTTAAAATGTATTTTTCTTCTTTCAACTGTCCCATTGTCATTCCTTCAACTGTTACCGGGAAGTAAATTTAACTTGGTGGTTTTATTACAGACTGCAAGTTATACCATATATACCATTTGACATGTAAATTGGCTTTACGAAATATATGAACATGAATATGAATATAAATTTACTTCCCGGTTTCGATTGATTTCTGGATTGAAGTTCAATGTTACCATCTTGTCCATAATGACATTTAACAATATTAGAGTTATATTAGTAATTATTAGATATATATATATTTTTTATCCATTTTACAATCTTAACACCAATTAAAAAAATACCAACAGCGAAACGGGAAAAACTATATTTTTTCTTATATACTTACGTACGACCAAAAATTTACATCAAAACTGGGTGTCTAACTAAGTTATAACAAAGTATTTTAGATGACGTTGCCAGTCCCTAAACTGTCACTGACTAAGTCCTGGGCTGACAGCACCGACGTTACCAACAATAATTAATATTCGTACTCATTCACGTAGACTATCTTAGATTTTTTATCTCTATTGTAGGGGTCCCTCTCTTTTGGAGGCTCCGGGCCAGTAGCACCGCCTGCCCTGCCCTGAATCCGGTCCTGACACAATATTACACACATACAGATTGGATCGATAATCGCCTTATTTGAAGCCAATTGAAGAAAAAAGTAACAAAAAATGATTACGAACTCGTTCTACTTTGTGTTTTGTAACATACGAGCCCAATATTTTAAAGGGTCCCAAGAATTAACCTTGACGGCCTTGGCTCGGCGCATGTATCTGAATAAATCTTCGGGTCTGTAAATTGAGATTGGAGGGTGTGTTTGATGTTCTGTTACAAGTATATATTGATACATGTACCTTGAAATATGAGACGTACGCGCGAGGACTGAATAACCGAATTATGGAGTAACGGATACATAATGTATGTGAATAAAATAATAATTTTGCCACCTTCGTTAAAAAGCTCTCTGTAAGGCGTTTCTTTATATTTATAATGCAAAAAGTAATGATAGAAATATTTTAATTTCACTTTTATTTAACTTACCGCTTAATATGTGGAATATACCTGCCGGTGTTTTTTAAGTTGCAAGAAAATATAATATGTCTTTTATTTGTACACTTTATTCAAAGCCACAATGGTGGCTTAAAAGTGGACGAGTTGACGGTCAAGTGTAAGCCTATTTTCAATTTAATAATTTGGCTGAATCTCAATGACTTTTACCTAATGAAACCTATTTAGTATATATAAATTGCAATATGAATTAATAAGTACCTATAAGTTGTTACCAAAATTATATATAATAAGGTCATATCGCGGCGGTGATGGAGCCCCTGGGCCGGGGGAGGCGATAAAATTGTAATAATAATATTTATAGTTATAAAAAAAACTAAAAATTAATATAGGACCACCTCCAAGGTACTTATTACATACCAAACAAAAGAAGAATCATTAAAAATAATTTATAATCGGCGGAGTAATCGGAGTAGGAGGTAATTCAGCATTTAGAAATAAGGATTGTGTGTACACCTTGAGTATTCATGGTCACCATCGAAGGCACTTTCTTGCAGCGGCGTCGTGTGGCGAGTCGCCCTCTTCCCTAACATATGATTGAGGAAGGCGATGGCTGGCACATGCGTCATACTCGTGATCGGGTACTGCTTGCGGGTCGCTGGTTTACTCGCGGTATACACATAACATAGTAATAAGTTACGTAAGTAAATTAAAATAATCTTCCTGTAACGATATGTAGTTGACAATAGTTTGTAATTCTGACAAAGGTCACGGACCCTGGTGTCTATGGAGCTAAAAATTAATCGATAGTTTCTGTTATCAAAAAATCTAACTATTTTTAATCAAGAAAATTAGAATATAACAACCCTTTTGAGGGCATTTTCCTATTCCAACGATGCTTGACAGCTAACCAAATATG
This sequence comes from Lycia hirtaria, assembly GCA_947563715.1. NCBI lineage: Eukaryota > Metazoa > Arthropoda > Insecta > Lepidoptera > Geometridae > Lycia > Lycia hirtaria. Next base: position 17,568,765 of record OX387384.1, read on the forward strand.
AATAATGTAGAGGTAGGTACCGCTAAGCTGGTACCGGTTTCGGTCCTTCCGCCCGGGATAGTGCGGTGGCTCGGCATATCCGAGGCATCTGAGGATACCGTCGTCACTTGTCTAACCTTCCACCCCTCGGCTAAAGCAAGGAATTTAACGTGAGATAGTCCCTCGGCTTGTTCTTGTGATGTCGGCCGTAATCTTTGAAGTACTCACCTTGAGTTGGACTAGCGCTCTGTTCCAGTTCTGACAACTAATTGTATGTATGGACATATAAGAGCGTGTAATAGGAACGTGTAATGTTATATTATAGGGATGTCAATGTCAAATTAGGCAACTGTTACTATGGACCCAATCCCTAAATCCAATGACGTTACTCGTATTAATATATGTACACAAAATCTAAAATAAAATTCACAAACTAAGTCTGATATTCATATACAAATGTTGATTTAAACTCCATGTCGCTGCTCTAAAGCCTAATTTAGATTGAAAAGTTTAGACTTCTATTTTGCTGCTCCGAGTTATTTTGAATATTGAAATTATTTGAATCATGCAAGTAGTGTGGTTGTCAATTAAGACCTCATCGAGCTCGGACGATTTTGAGCACTGACGCGAAATCCTAATCGTTATAAAATCATAAAATGATATTCCATTTGTTTTTATACTTGACTTGTTTCCTTGTGTACTTAATCTATAATTCAGAATGTTCTACATGAATTCCACATAATTACTTACCCATAAAAGGTGCAGCATTCAACAGTCCTTTCTCCACCAAATCCATGTCCAAATCGCATTCAGCTATGGGCAGCAAGTAGGATGTTGTATTCGACACCAACACTCCAGCAGTGCTGCCCAGGAAGGATACGAAGATCAGCTTGAGGTGGAATCTTCCAAAAGAACAAGCTCTGTAAGCGTCGTCGATCTCTTGCATCGGAGTGAGCTTGGGACCTTCATTGTCTGAAAAAGTGAAGAGGACAAGAAGAGCTAGAGTCAAATAGTTTACAGAGTTCGATGAATATAATTTGGGCATCTTCAAATCTCAAGTGAATCATTATTTTGAAACAGGCACGCTGTAATGTAGACCACAACGAGTTAAATAATTTTTGCTGCAATGATAACACATTAGGCGATTTTGGGGTCAATTTCAAACCCATCATTAAATTAGCACTAGTAGTTTTTCCAATAGCACGATTGAGACAATAATTTTTTTTTCTTATTCGATTGTTTTTAAGAATTAAGTACCTACTGATAGTTTTTACTAAACATTATTAAAATCGGCAGATTATAAAAGCTTTTTAGGGTTCCGTGCCTCAAAAGGAAAAAAACGGAACCCTTATAGGATCACTTTGTTGTCCGTCTGTCCGTCTGTCCGGGTGTCAAGACTTTTATCTCGGGAATGCGTGAAGGTATTGAGTTGAATTTAAAACCATATATGCAAATCTATAGTATCTTGCTGCAGAAAGAAAAATAAAATTTCTCAATTTCGTAAAAAAAAGTTATAGCCGAATATGTCGTAAAAAACGCACATTTCGACACTCACGAGGGAATCAAAACCTATGGGGTACTTCCCGTTGACCTAGAACTATGAAATTTGGTAAGAACCATTGTGTTAGAGTACACATATAGGAAAAAATCCGAAAACTGGACATTTTTATTTAATCACAAAAAAAAAGTGTCTCTATGCAAGGAATGAGGGCCCAAATTTTAAAGTGAATTAACCGTATCATGTGGGGTAACGTATCATGTGGGGTGGGTGTGCGGTAGAAAGAGCCTCATTAGCATAAGATAGAACAGGTTTTTAAATATTTTTAAGATGTATATTTTTCGGTTTATGAAGGAAAATATAAAAAAATATATGATTTCCCCCTTTTATTTAGTTTGTACGGAACCCTCGGTGGGCGAGTCTGACTCGCACTTGTCCGGTTTTTTATATACGAAATAGATCTACGTTTGACCACCAACTTGGCTGGTAAGCGATGGTGTGGCCGTAGATAAAGCACGTCTATCTAGAAGATATAACTCAACTTCAAAATTCTATGATGTAGATGTTAGAAAGCTAAAGAAACATTCTATCGACTTCGCAGTTTCTACTTGGATTCAGTTATTTATGACAAATATTATCTCACAATTAATATCGTGGTAGCTTGTTTGTAAGTAATGAAATAAATAAAAATAAATAAATAAATATTTGTGAACATTTCACACTACACCATCTAACCAAACTAAGTAAAGCTTTTACTATGGAACTAGATGGCTGATATAATACATATATACTTTTTTTTTGTAAATATATACATATGATAGATAGAAACACCCAGACACAGAACAAACATCCATGCTCATCACACAAATGTTTGCTCTGGGTGGGGATCGAACCCACGACCTTTCAGTTCAGCAGGTAGACGTAGACACACTACCAACTGATCCACAAGGCCAGTTCATACGAAATACTTACAACACCACTCTGTCTTCGGGCATTGCTGTTAAGCGCTCTGTGTCGTGACTTGTGAACAGAGACAATGCTATCATGTGTCCTTAAAAAGTGCAACATCAAGACATACATATAAGACCAAGATACTAAAAGGCCTTAAGGATGTGTCTTTGTCTTTGAAAGTGCTGAGAACTGAGATTTGTCATACTTTTAAGCATATTCAATGAGTATAACTCTTTAGATAAAGTCTCATTGATTGACAACAATCGTTTACTTTCAAAAGATAATAAGATATCCCAACTACAAAGATAATAACTATAGTAAAGTAACCAACAAATATTGAATCATAATGAAGTAAAACTCATAATTCATTAGTATGAATTAGTAAAAGTGAGACTTTCCTTTACAAGTTTAGTGTCATCCATCAAGTTTTGTAAACTATTTAAAGATAAATTACCTAGTTACTAGTTATACAATGACGTGATTTAATTTTATGATTAACATAACTAACCACACGTCGGACACTCCATACAACGTCGCGCAATCAAAGACAACACAAACATAAGTTGACGCCTGTATGTAACGCACACATATAAATAAAGTTATGGTCGTTTAATCTATCGCTCGCTCGTGACGTCAAAATGGGGTTGGAGCGCTAGTCTCTACTGTCAAATGAATGCGCCGTGTCGCCAAACTCCGGCAAACGCCGGGCAAATGAAGAGCCCGAGGTTGGTGGGAGGCGGAGTCTCCGTTCTGACTTCATTAATTTGTTTGTGTCACTTACTTGCGTCTACGTCGGGTGTTACCGTCACTTCAGTCATTTTTCTAGCCGCGGCTAAACTGTAATACTTACTAAGTAGTTCTAACAATTTAGAAGCCACATGTGACATAATATTGTAACACACACTGAAGATTCACATTAAAACACAATCTATCTATAAGATGAGTTATCATTTATGTAAATATACATGATTTCATAAATACCAGTTATCGTTGAACCCTTATTGGAGTTACGAAATAGGAGTTGGTGGGTCTGATTATGTTAGTTTAGAATTACGTAGTGCTGGTATGTGCCTTATATGTACATAAGTGTGTGTATGTTGTGTGTTATCATAAGATAACTGTGGAGGCCTCCGCGACAGTAAACATGGTAATTTGATGACGAATATATATATATATATATATATATATATATATATATATATATATATATATATATATATATATATATATATATTTATCAGCCCTGTTTGTACAAACTTTCCCACTACTGGGAACATCTTCTCACCATCTTCTCATTGTGAGAAGGGTTAGGCCATAGTCTGCCACGCTGGTCAAGATCATTGAGAACTCTCAGACATGTAGGTTTCCTCACGATGTTTTCCTTCACCGTTTGAAGTTGGCGGCAATCAACAATACGCACATAACTTCGAAAAAACAGAGGTGCGTGCCGCGGGATTCGAACCCAGGACCTGCGGATCGCAAGTCAGCCGCTCTCCCGACTAGGCTGCCGGAAACTTGTATGACTGGAATGACGAATATTATTTCACAACATTACCAGATTACAATTTATTTTATAAAAACTTCACAAAATAAGTGGCCAAGATCGTGTCAGTCCGTAGCTAATGCTATCATATTAAATTCTAAATGAAGATCATTTGGAAGTATTGTTTGTTAAAACCACTTTTCAAAAAGGTTTATAATACAAAACTAAACTTGTTTAAACTAAACTCTATATCTCAAAAAGTTTTAATAACAGCAGCGTCTCTATAATTAGTAATGATTAGTTATGTTTATTATATATTATATATTATTAGTTATGTTATGTTATTGATATGGTCTATTATTATGGTTAATCATAAACTCAATTTAACAGTTTAAAAATGAGAGGACACATTTTCAACACCCGATACAAAACGAGGGGTGTTATAAATTTGACGTGTGTATCTGAGTGTCTGTCTGTGGCATCGTAGCTGTCTATCGGGGTACTTCGGCGTTTCGCACCGCAAGTGGTTCGAACCGCGGTGCGAATCACCGAAGAGCTCTTTTTGAATAGGTCATTTCGCACCGCGGTGCGAATCGAACAATAAATGGACTGGTTTTGATCTAGTTTTTTTATTTGAAAGAGGATTTTATTGAAAGTGTTTAGCTATATTTCATCAAAATCGTTTTTTTTTTTCATCTTTTTGGTTTGGGGGTTAAAATGGCAACTATTCACACCGTAGCTTAGCGGGAAGACTTCAACAAAAGCATTTCTCGTTCTGCAGAGCCGCGTCAAGTTAAAATATTATTGTTATTTATCAACTTGTGAGTGGTGAAAAGGAAATAGGTCTTCGCTAAGTAACGTGAAAACATCTTTTTATAAAAAATAAATCTACGCGTTTGACCATCTATTTCTTCCACCAAAATAAAATAAATCGTTATAAGTATATTTGAACATTTTTCTTACATTTTTGGCTAATAATCCCTTGTCATCTCTAAATGCAATGCTAAGGGGATTTCTAGACAAAAAGTTTGTAAATCCTCTTTGCAGGGGATTGTTTAAGGGGATTTGTGATCTGACCAGCGATAGTGTGACTGAAAATAGATTGAATGATTTAAAAAGAAATCTATTCTAAACCTCCATGATAACGGATAATACGTGGAATATGAATGATAAATATATTTATAGCTATAATAAAATATGAACTGTCCTTTCTGTTATGTATCTGATAGCATCTCATGAACAGCTGCGTAAATTCACCAAGCCTCAGTTTCTGAGTCGTAACTATTCATTAATGCTTTAACAACATCACTTTTGGCTTCATTTCTAATTTGTATTCAACAATAACATTATTCTAAATATAATTGTGGCTTGAAAAAACACGGGATAACAGTGCACATAATAATTATATTATAATTCTGAATGAACGCGTTCCATCCTCGGCCACATCGTCGATTAGACACCGGTCTACGTAATAACACAGGCTCGTGCTACTTCTAGCTACTGGCTTCGCAGCTCAATTAGTAGAATCAATTAGTCTGCCTTCTAAGCTTATGGTTCTGGATTCGATCCCCACCCAGGGCAAACATTTGTGTGATGAGCATGGATATTTGTTCTATGTCTTCGTTTTTCTATGTATTATAAGTATGTATATAAAAAAAATATGTTTTCTATTAGATATTTAGTTCTTATAGTACATTACTTAGTTTAGGACTAGATAGCGTTTTATGAAAAAATCCACCAATATTTATTATACTTAAATGCTTATAAAAACAATTAATTATGTTCTTCAATTAAAAATATAAAACCTGCATTTTAAAACTATCAAGTGCTATATCCAAATCACATACCTATGTAAATAGGGCCGCGAATACTGTGTCACATAGGTACTTTCCATTCTATAGATAAGTATTAAAAAACTTTATTGGAAACAAATAGTTGCAATTCAGAATTAATATTACTTCGATACTTTAAAATTCAATTGTTAGCACCTGGGAATGTGGGTTTTCATTCGAATATATTACTTTTTATAATTTGAATATTTTGGATGAAGTATGCTGTAAAAGTTGTGGCAAGAAGGCGCTGAATGCAAGCCGCATCCGAACGGTATTTTTGAAAATCCATGGGCGGGGCTTATGTCCAGCAGTGGGCTATTTATCTATGCTGTAAAAGATACCAGAGATGTCGAATTATATTATATCTATCGATATAATCTCAGTAATACCATAAATGCGAAAGTTTGTGCGTGTACCTATGTGTATGTTTGTTACACTTTCACTCTCAAACGGCTCGACCGATTCACCTACATAAAATTTAGTTTAGAGGTAGCTTATACCTTAAAATAACACATATGTTACTTCTTATCCCGAAAAATGTAACAATTCTTGAGGGATAGTTAAAATAGTTAAAATGATGTGACATTTATATGCAATTCGCACTTGGCCAGTATTTTGAGTTGCCACCGCACATCAAGTTAGCCGTCGTGGCAACCTGTCATCTCTTATATTAGAGGATAAAGCCGAACGCGGTTAGTTTTTATCCATTCCCTATCCAGAGCTCGCAGCTGCCAAATAATACGAAAACTTCTCAACTTTTCGTATCAATGGGATATCACAGTCAAACATGGATTTGCGAACTTACAGCGAACAAGTTCGCTACTAGGTATATGAAAAGCAATACTTCTTAACTCGAATGTGTATTCCAGTTGGAAACTTCACAGATTGTATTTTTTGAATAACTTTGGAAAAAGAGTTTTCTTCGAGATTCTGGATGAAAATTGGAAACTTTGTAAACTAATATTGTTTCGTATTATTAGTTTCATTCCATTGTCGGACTAAACATCGATGTTATTGAATAAATTTATCTTTTATTCTTCAAGTAACAATTTTTATGTATTATTTTGTAATTACAATTTATATGTAGTCAAGAAGGTATGCAAGCATTGCTATGTACTGCATTGAAAGGAAATATTTGCAGTGAAAGTTTCAGGAGGCTTAACATCATATATCTCGGATATTACAATTATATAGGACTATCTTTGTAAAGATTCGACTGGACTGAGTATCATTTGAATATTTTTGTTATGTCATCTCGCATTCAGTGCCTGAATACAAAATGTTTGATCACGCGTCCTATCTGTATTAACCTACTGAGCTGAAACGAGGACACTAGTCTATCGATTGAAAGACGCTCAGCGAGGTATGGAGCGGGTCATGTCCGGAATTTCTTGGAAGGATAGAAACAGAAATATAATTGTTCTACAAAGAACGAAATTCACTGATATAGGTCAAGCAATTGGTATGTAGAATTGGCAATGTCCTGACCGTATCTGTAGAGGAATCAAAAACCATTGGGGAAGCAGGGTTTTAGAGTGAAACAACTGACTTGCAACTGGATGCGAAAAGTACAAAACCGTGCCGTGAGACGTTCCTTAGCAGAGGCTTCATGTCCATTCGTGGGCAAACCTTCAATATCCTGCTGATATTCGGATAAAAATAGTAAGTCTGTCTCAAAATAGATACAAATAAAAATATCTTCACAATATGTTACCTTTTCACTATGAGAATCCTTCACATCCCAGCCCTTCGTTATTTGAAGAAAGAGCGAAAGGGTTTATGGAGCGGTACAATCGACACATGAATATAACCTGATTTTAATATTTATTCCGTATTATATTATTTTAACAAAATGTGCATCATTCTGTCACTAACAAAGACGTAAACAGAAAAAAATCACTGCATTTGAGTTTTCAACAGTTTGTCATTCATGTACATAAATTAATTTGTTTTGTTCTTCAGCCGCGTTTCAACATGCATGGCTGCCACGCATGCCATTGTTATCGGTACACCCAAGACACTATATTCGTGATTTTTGTTTTCGACTTTACGTCCACGTGATGGTAAGTCATTGACGAACCAGGAGACGTTTGAGCGAAAGATCATAATAATACCTAGTCTAGAAAACGATATCGGTAAAAAAGACATAAAAATGTCTCTTTTTAAATAATAAAAACTAATAGGAGTTGTGCGAGCAAGTAATACACGTTCAGTACATTATTGCTAGAATTATGGCCGTTGCTATACCAATTGATAACGACAAACATTATATCCCGACATATATAAAATAAAACATAATTATGTACACATTACATCTATTTTTTTTATAAGAAAAATATGATATTTTTCGAGTGTATGCATGTCCATACACTCGAAAAATACTATCGTTCTTCGTAAAAAGACACCAAAGCTTACATTCATTGTAGTTAACTATTCAAAATAATATTGAGAAACTAGAAAGCACTTTAAGCAAACCGGCTGAGCATATCCAGTTATCTCTTCAATCTATTTTTCCCCAGCACACCCGGGGTCGGCAGTACGGCACACCCGGGGTCGGCAGTACGGCACACCCGGGGTCGGCAGTACGGCACCCCCGGGGTCGGCAGTACGGCACCCCCGGGGTCGGCAGTACGGCACACCCGGGGTCGGCAGTACGGCACCCCCGGGGTCGGCAGTACGGCACACCCGGGGTCGGCAGTTCGGCACCCCCACGTCCCAGACACATTGTGAATATTTTGTACGTCCTCTGCAACAGAGTTACCGGATCAAACATGTCCCATTAACTTTACATACGGGCTCGGCTTGATAGCACGGGCCCTGGAAATTGACTCAATGGGCTTCGTGAATGGAAGGATCACTCGGATCTCACTTGAGGGGGTACGACTGCCGAGGGCTGGAATGTTACCTATACTGGACGGTATGAAGTCTCCAGAACACTGATGGCTGATAAGTGAGAACAACACTGCACCAACCTTTATACATACCTAATTAAGAGTATGTCCGCCAACGGCTGCAACGTCAGGCGTATCACACTGAAATATAGCAGTGGAATTTTGCTTTACGTCACTTGATTTGTATGATGTCTCTCGCCACGGAAACTTTTAGAGATTCTGCGTGAAGTAGCAACGAACAGAGCGCCGGGCAAATAACAACAACCGAATGGCCACAGAACATTAAGGGAATACTACGTATTCGAATGGCCCTCGCCGATCGAAATTAAATGAATAAAATCAAACATTTAGATAGATAGATAACACTTTATTAAAAGACCACAATACAGCAACACAAATACAGAGAGAATAATATTACAGCTAGGTGTTACATTACATTTCTATGTACCCTCATCTTTCCAAGACCGAACAAGCGATATCTCGTAATGATGCTATTTTGAGGTAAAGAGTAAAACGTTACTCGATCATTATCATAACTCTTATTTCATGTACGTGTACATATTTAGGTATATAGATATTCTTTTACCTATTTATTTATTTTACCATTTTTGAAAGTTTATTTTAGCGAATTTATACTTACATATTATAATTTTTAAGTAAAAAGCAAGAATACAATTATTGAAATCAAAGATTTTTTTACAAATATGTCCCAATTCAATTACTGGAATAGACTACTAGCTAAATACTTTTAAATTACTAAAAATCAAGTTTCTTGTATCAAAGCTGAAGTAACACGCTCCACTGCAGCAAAAAATACAATAAATATGTCATCATAGTTAAGTCCACAAATTCCTCCTAAAATCGTTGCGCCACACGCCAGACCGAAAAAACCCTTTCAAACATTTTGGCGCCCCAAAAAAACCGGAACAAACTGGAAAAAACCGGAAATTGAGATACAAAAGTGTAAGTTAAAGGGTTTGGCACAATTGAGTACGGTCGGGCTTACAGTAATTTAAGAAGGTCCACTTTAGGTATTTAATTAGGGTACGAGTGTGCCTATTTATGGCATCTGGGCTTATTTGAATTTTAGGGCTTTGGATGTGACGTGATGAGATTTTATGATGAGAACGGCGGTGATACTCTCGGGAGGAACATTCTAGACCCTTGTCTTGTTCTAACGGAATACTAAGCCTATGAAATATAAGTTGTGATACGGGTTCAGTAAATTACGTATTTATTGTTAGTGTTGAGCGTTAGAGAATTTTTATAAGGTTATTATTAAAATGCGAAACGAGAATTAGTCGCCAGTTTAAGACGCTTTTTTGCAACAAAAGAGAACTGTAAGGCTATTAACAACTTGACGGATTCAGAATCGGGTGGAAAACTATCTCCATCTCTGTCATTTCCATACAGAATGGCAGAGATCCAGATATACATAGTTTCCAACCCGATTCCGAATCCCATTGACTATGAATAGAGGTTTATGTTCAACTTCGGTTTCTCAAATTGGAATGGAAAGGTATACAAATTTATCACACTATCTAGATAACTCCCAGTAAATATTATGTATGTATATTGATAGAGATATTTGCGTAAGTGTAAGAATGAGAATTTGGTCCATTATAATATTATTGTTTTTGGGTAACGTTCCTTCTAACTATCAATTTCTTCTATAATTATGTTGACTGAACAAGTACATTCTAGATTCCGTGCTGCACCTGGAATGCTGCATTACATTGTTTTCCATGAAGCCAGCTGATAGTGAAATGTGAATCTATTTTGGTCAAAAAATCTACTGACACTAACTATAGTTTCGTGACGTATTTACTTAGAACCAGATTAAAGCCCCCAACAAGTTGCAACTACGAACGAACACGTGCCGAGTTCCACGCGAACCGGTTGCAAAAAATAAAGTTATTTTTTCGAACCCATCAAGGAGTAGGCGGGTCTCCCCGCCACCGCCACCTAATTCAGAGAAACTATCGAACCAGTTGGCTACAATTTGAATTTCAAATGGCCAATAAGGTGCGGTTCTCACGTCCCGTTCCAACTCTTCGCGGGTTCATCATTTAGAATTCTGACAGCGCGAACTTTGAACAAATAGAGAGTTTTGAAACTCGCGAACGATGGGGTCTTGTTAAGGAATGGTGCGCTGCGAATGCATTATGGAACTTACCGTGAAGCGGGGATTGGTGCTTGTTGGGTTTGTTGTCGCCGACAGAGAGTAGATATGGAGGAAGACTATTCCATCACTGTCTACATTTTAGTGAACAAGCATCTACATATTATATTAAAAGGAAAACAATATACCCGACTGGCGAAAAGCGATTTTTGCAGTCTAACTTACGTGTTCGTTACGCTTGATACGATGATGAGTACACGTTTTTTGTGAGAAAGTATGCGTGAAATCGCTGTAAAAAGTTAGTTATGAATGCGCATTCTTGAAAATAATTCTAGTTAAATCACTTATTTACAACGAAAACGTTCGTTGGAGGTTATGACAAAGCACATTTTTTTATTTTGCTAGAATCGTATTTCACTATGGAAACTAACATTAATTTTTAAGCCAAAAAATCCTATATATGTATATAAAATAACTATAGTCGGATTTTTCGGCTTAAAACAGACGTGAGTGACCCGTAGTTTTTATCTAAAATAGAATCGTATTATTATTGTTCCAAAACATATAGTTTGTAACACTCAAGGGGTAAACAGTCGTGTAGGTGTGATGCACATTTATCGAAATGGATTTCAGTATCTATTAGTAGTAGTTTTAATCTTCCCCTTACTACTCTTGTGTAGTTTGAACTCTGCATACCGTTCGTGAACAATTTGCCCTCATTCCGCACGGTATTTCTTAAATCAGAGCACAAGCCAACTTCTTGCATATTAAGCGCTGGAGCGCTCGGATTCAACTCAAAGAATTTATAATGGCAATAAGCTGAGGCGACAGCTGTGTCTTATAAGATGCAGAGAGACTGGGTGCTGGATGCTTTTGTCGTATTGTGCCGCTGAACTAAAAGGTAGAGGTGGATGTCTTGGACTAGAAAGGCAATAAGTTTCAAGTAAATATGCTGTGATTAAAATTCCTGACAACTACTATCTAAAATCTTAAAATAGTATCGAAAGAACTATTTGTTGATTTCAAGAATCTATTTACTTAGATTCTAAATGATGTTCAGTGTAAGCATTATTCGCGCAATTGTTTGATATAGTCAGTCAGTATATTCAGCCTTCTGTCCAGGATGAGATTACAATTAAACTAACAACAAGTCAAAATCATAACTGCCATGAAACATTGACTTAATTGAAGATCAATGTACTTATATTTTTAACATTATCACAGACAGCGCTTAATTTAACAATAGCAAAAAGTAGTATATATAAATGTATTTGTATAAATATATTTGTTGGTGGACATCTCATACATCAGCATCACCACCTAGCCGAAACTAAGCAATGCTTGTACTATATGAGAACTAGATGGCTGATACAATACATTTATACTTTATTTTGTAAATACACACAGACACAGAACAAATATGGTCGTCACACGAATGTATGTCCTGGGTGGGGATCGAACCTACAACCTTCAAGCTCAGAAGGCAGACATCGATCAACTGATCTACGAGGCCAGTTTGGTAAATAATACAATTTCAATAACATGGAACCCTACTTACCTTCTACTTTTGATCTTGATAGTATAATTTAGGCTTAGAGCACACAAAGGGCGCAGGGCCGGTTTATATTGCACAGTCGCATTGCAGCACATAATAGCAACGGCATACAGTAGTGTAGTGTACTTGCATAGTTATGTAGACCAGACAAATTAGTTGCACCATTTTGGTCAATAAATTGTATCTCTATGCGGTAACACCTCATTTTAAATCGAGTTTGCACTATGTAAACTATACATACATTACAAAATGTGGAAAGCGCTTCCTGAGTGGGTATTTCCAAATAGATATAATCTAGGTGTCATCAAATCACGAGTCTATAGGTTTCTACTGGGCAAGCGCGCTCCATCGTAGACCGTAACTGTTGCTTAACACCAGGTGAGTTAACGATCAAGCGTAATCCCCTATTTTAATAAAAAATTACATTATTACATTGCTTTTCTATTTTAAGGATTTCATACCTAAAAGGCAGACAATAGTACCCTTAAGAAAAGCAATGTAATAATGTAATTTATATTGTTGTCTGTCTTTATGTCACTAGTAGGCAGACAATAGTACCCTTATATTGTTGTCTGTCTGTATGTCACTAGTAGGCAGACAATAGTACGCTTATATTGTTGTCTGTCTTTATGTCACTAGTAGGCAGACAATAGTACGCTTATATTGTTGTCTGTCTTTATGTCACTAGTAGGCAGACAATAGTACCCTTATATTGTTGTCTGTCTTTATGTCACTAGTAGGCAGACAATAGTACGCTTATATTGTTGTCTGTCTTTATGTCACTAGTAGGCAGACAATAGTACGCTTATATTGTTGTCTGTCTTTATGTCACTAGTAGGCAGACAATAGTACGCTTATATTGTTGTCTGTCTTTATGTCACTAGTAGGCAGACAATAGTACGCTTATATTGTTGTCTGTCTTTATGTCACTAGTAGGCAGACAATAGTACGCTTATATTGTTGTCTGTCTTTATGTCACTAGTAGGCAGACAATAGTACATACTCTTATATTGTTGTCTGTCTTTATGTCAAGACACTTTGCTGAGTTTCTCCTAAGAAACACCAACACAAAAAAAAGTTGGTATACTTACATCGATATCGACATCCAGTTTCAATTTAAATGTTTAGTTATACCTATGTTAGAAAAAAATATTGTATTTCTCTTTTCAGTTAAAATTATCTTTTTAAATTACTTTTTTAATCGACTTCAAAAAAGGAGATTATCAATTCGATATGTAAGTATGTATGTAATATTGTTAAATATGCACAATTTCCACATAAGTTGTGTCTACCAGCTTCTAAGCATGTGCGCCAAATTTCGTTAGGTGTATGTATATTCTCCTTATACATCTAGATATCCTTAACATTCGTCAACATTGAAGTATATTTTATCTAAAAGAATTCCTTAAGCACTGTGGCCCACTTCTTGTTCAGTTCATTTTAAATATTCTATTTTATACAGTATCAAATATTGGTGAACCCATTGAGTTTGAGATTTCCGGGAATATTGTTCGGAGATTAGGGTCATCTAATACATCTACAAACTTTATATTACTTTACTCTCCGTTGGCTCTACTTATACATACTTACCTACCAAGTGAATAGTCAAATAATATAAATTTTTAAAACAATTTATCAACCCTAAACCACTTTTTAGCTAGATTTCGATGTGACACCAGTGCGTAGAGCAGTGGGTAGAGCTGGTGGGTAGAGCAGGACAGCTAAAACAGAGAAAGAATCGACAAAATAATTTGATAGATGAATATATCAAGTATCTATATTATAAAAGAATAAAACCGGCCAAGTGCGAGTCGGACTCGCACATGAAGGGTTCCGTACCATTATCTATAAAAACGGCAAAAAAAATACGTTTGTTGTATGGGAGCCCCCTTAAATATTTATTTGATTCTGTTTTTAGTATTTGTTATTATAGCGGCAATAGAAATATATCATCTGTGAAAATTTCAACTGCCTGACTATCACGGTTCATGAGATATAGCCTGGTGACAGACAGACGGACAGACGGACGGATGGACGGACAGACAGACAGACAGCGAAGTCTTAGTCTAAGTCGAGTAATAGGGTCCCGATTGCAGAAAATCAGTTTTTGCAGTCTAACTTATGATTTAGTTACGCTTGATACGGACGCTGTTGAGTGTACGAGTACGTTTTTTGATAAGTATAAAGTATGCGTAAAATCGCTGTAAAAGTTTATAAATGCTCATTATTCAGAATAATTCTAATATAAACAATTAAAATCACTTGTTTATTACGAAAAAGTTCGTTGGAAGTTACAAAAAAACGAATTTTTAGGGTTCCGTACCTCAAAAGGAAAAAACGGAACCCTTATAGGATCTCTTTGTTGTCCGTCTGTCCGTCTGTCCATCCGTCCGGGTGTCAAGACCTTTATCTCGGGAACGCGTGAAGGTTGTGATGGACCTTAGTATAGCCCCAATTTTTTTTATACTTTCTCACGTTTGCATGTGCATATCTTCAAGCAATAAATAACCACAGTAAAAACTCCAAAGCTATAAGTGGGTATAGCAAGAATTTAAAATGTTTGCCTCTATTGATTTAAAGAGAAACAAAAAAATACTGCTTTAAACTAGTTCTAGCGAATTGCAAAAGAAACCCCTTAAACCAAAATGAGATAATATTGCCAAGTCGACAGATATCGGTTACTTATGCTTGTTTTTGTCCACATGACGCGCGTTTGCGTGGGAATATAATAATCGGCCAAGTGCGAGTCGGACTCGCGCACGAAGGGTTCCGTACTATCATCTATAATACTACAAAGTTTAGTTCTGTTTATAAAATAACGAGAAATCAACGAAATTCCAAGTAGTAAATTGCAAACTTGTAGGTAGGTTTTCGATACACATCCGGGCAGCATGATGACGCTCGCGCGGATAAGCGCGGCTATGGCTCGCTCCGTGATGTTACCTCCCCCGCTACCCGCGCGGCCGTTGCTTAGCAACCGCCTCGCGCTCGCGCCACCACCACACCGCGGCGCGGCGCTCGCACCGCGTTTAGATGCACGGATTATTTTAATTTTGTGAGTTTTTATGTATTAGATTAGGTATTTATTTTTATAGTTAATATATTTCTAAATATTTACTTACAAATATTCAAGTTTCTACCTGTTAATTAAGATCGAGTAAAAATTGCTTAAAAATTACGTTTGTTGTATGGGAGCCCCCCTTTAATATTTACTTTATTGTTATTTAATTATATATTTTGAAAGGTAATATACAAGTAAATATTCTGTGAAAATTTGAAGCGTCTACCTGTTACCGTTTTTAATATTGAGCAAAAAAAAACGAAAAAAACACGTTTATTGTATGGGGGGGTCCCCAATATATTTTTTTTTTTTTTTAATTTTTAGTATTTGTTGTTATAGCGGCAACGGAAATACATCATTTGTGAAAATTTCAGCTTTCTAGCTATCACGGCTTATGAGATACAGCCTGGAGACAGACAGACAGACAGACAGCGAAGTCTTAGTAATAGGGTCCCGTTTTTACCCTTTGGGTACGGAACCCTAAAAAAGAGAGCGTTGCATGTCAAAATTACATTTAATGCAACAAATAGTACATAAGGAATCTATATATTAAGTGTGCATGGATTGCTAGTTATATAATGTTTATTTAAGTCAACTGCAATCTAATGTATTTATTGTCTCATACAATTACAATTCTATGTTGGTAAAAAATAATTTAAGCGAGAGGAGAGAGTGGAAATAATTCTTGTCAGTGTAGAAATGTATTGCTTAAAATATATTTCAGCAATTACCGGCATTAAGTACTTAGATAAGTCTAGAATGACTGAATTTAAATCCTCAGATGTTCTTTGTGTAAAATTTATATAATAATGATTCACTCGTTGAATCATTTCATATTATATAATTGAACGAGGAGGTTAATCTCCTGTTATTTTGAAAAATTCCAGTTAAGATAGAAAAGCCCTGAGATCTAGCTCTCGAATTACACGGGGTGAGCAGCCAGCTTCGTGCAAGTGTGCGTAAGCGCAGTATCGATCAACCAATCAGAAACGGCGCGGATGCGTGTGTGCATCAGGTTGTCCGAGGGTGGTAGAGACACCGCCCAAGCAGCCAGGGAGGACGCGAAGGAAGGCAGTCGAGTCGAGTCGAGTCGAGTCTGGACGGGAGAAGACATTGATTTGTGCAAAAGTTAAACAGTGGAAAGTTCGCAAGACGTAATCAAAATAAATAGTTTGTCGCGCGTATTATTAGTTCGTGAAGAGTGAGCTCGTCTCATTTCAACACAATTGGTCCAATAAATCACATAAACTTTATATACAAGTAAAATTGACGATTCAGACTTTAAAACCGGTAATACATAATTGTTATGTATTTTGTTATACCTGCCAATATCAGAAAGCTGACAGAGGCTCAGGCTATATGCCATTATAATTATATATTACTTATCATTAATCCTGTTTTCAGCTTCATTAATTTACAAATCCATAATGGTACAAGAAACGATACTATAAAGTAAACATAATTATAATAGCACTTGCATATAATTGAATATCACCTTGCCGTAGTGTAAACGCACGATTTACTAATTATTATAAATGTATTGTATAAATTTGTATACTTTATAGGACCAATTGCGAACTATGTATTCAAATGTAAATGTAAAGTAAAAGTAAAAAAATGTGTATGGAAGGCTCATATCTTTATAAGATTTGACACCTCTCCAGAGGCGAGTTCGATGGGTACACTTGTTTTAATTAGACATCCTTTCACGAAGGATCTCAAATTAAATCGTGGACAGCGGCAGAGCCATTTCGGAAATAAATAAATCTGACCCTAGTAACTTCTTTTGTTGTTGAGTTTCGAATTATTACTTACTAATAATTCATAACTGTGAATCTCATTTTTTATTATCAATTACTATTACCTATATCTATGATCTTTATCATATAATGCCTTAATTTATCTCTGTGTTGGAATTATGTTATATGACTGCGTATGACTTTGGTTTATTTATATTGTTCATTGTATTAATTTCATGTGGCTTTAATATAGTAAAGTACTGTTATTTCACCGTAAATATGCTTTTCTTTACCTAGATTTAATTTCCCTAAAGTCTAGCTAGCTGAAACCTTTTCATTTAGTCATTGCAAATTTCTCCTAAATAGACAAAGCACAGAGCTGAAATCTAGCATTTCTATATTGTCTTTCCAAATCCTTCACTCTCAGAAGATTTGACTAAGTATCTATTCTACTACATATTTAAATGAAAGAGAGAGTAAGAATGAAAGTTCTAGACCTCTTTATATTTGTAGATCAGAGATTAACACTCCACGATAAAATGTCGAGGCAAGATTTGTGATCGTGTCACCTAAAAATGGGGATCCCCGAAAGCCTGAAATAACATATCACTTAACTAAACAGGCATAAGATCTCTAGCGGATACCTAAAAAATAAAATGCCTACTATAATGGTAGGGGACTGTGAAATGCAGCTCTCCGCGAGACGAGAAACACAAACGGCCGCGTTAAAATTTCTCAATTTTCGTAAAAAAAAGTTACAGCCGAATATATCGTAAAAACGCACATTTCGACACTCACAATTGGCAAGAAGTATTGTGTTAGAGTACACACACACATATAGGAAAAAATCCGAAAACTGGACATTTTTAATTGAATCGCAAAAAAATTGTGTCTCTATGCAAGGAATGAGGGTCCAAATATTACAAATTAAGTTCTTTAACCGTGTGGGGAATCTTATGAAAGAGCTTCAGAAAAATTAGAATTAGCTAAAACAGGTTTTCAAATATTTTTACGATATATATTTTTCGGTTTATGAAGGAAAATATAAAAAAAAATATATGATTTCCCCCTTTTATCTACTAGTTTGTACGGAACCCTCGGTGGGCAAGTCTGACTCGCAACTTGTCCGCATACATACACCCAAAAAACATTTTCACCCTCCTTCTTAAGCAGTCGGGTAAAAATGTTTATTTTATTGGTGACTTTCTATAATCCGAATTTTGAAATAACGAATGATATTTCCCCGAAATATTTTTTTTTTCTTTTTAAAAGACACTTTTCAAAGTCTCGAAAGCTCATTTCACAAATCGTCAGATAACCGAATCTTTGTTACACGATATATATATATATAATTGTGTACTTGAACACACTAACAATTTTAATAAATATTTGAATAATTTTAATAAATAATTTAATTTTTAATAATTAATAATTTTAATTGTGTACAGAAACCTAACACGAACCTAACCTAACTGATAACCAATCCTTTGTAAATAAGAAGGTTTCTGGATGTAATAAAACAGAAACCTAACCTAATCATTGTTTGGACAAATGAAATGTATTGCTCACAAGCATACGGAAACCTAAACTCGTGTCGAGCAACACATCTGGAATCAGACAGTTCCGTTCCGTTTCACAAAACGAATTTGGGCAAATAAGATTCAAACAAATGTTTTTCGGGTTATGGATAGGTTATCTATTTTATTCCCATTATTTAAATAAAATTCACAACGACAGTTGCTATTGATACGTTATTTAGCCACCTCTGCAAGGTTCAACATTTAGCTGTACCTACATCCAACACAAATCAACGACAACTGTGAATCAACGGCAACTCGTGTTAATCAAACAACATTGAGCATATTGTATCTGCGCGCATTTTGGCGTATCAGGCGAAATTGTGCGTTATCCACTTCTGTATACGCTAGCTTATCGCGACGACTTCACGTTTCGAGCGAGCAATGGAACGCCCGAAATGAATTGCTGACTTAACATTGTAATAGTGTAAAGGGGCATGCTAGAATGCGAGATGCTAGGGATGTCTTGCTTTTGTAGTGTTTGTTTTGAACTGTTTAGGAAATTTAAATAAAGTCCCTTTCCGTCGAAATTACTGTCTTTTTAGTCAATCATGCTGTAGAAGCAAGGGTAATAAACAGGTATATCCGTCTCAGATTGGGTTCGATTCTAACTATTCTAATAAGATAGGTAGAATCAATATAGACAAACTAAATAAATGTTAACACAATTGATTAAACTATAGTTTGATATTAAAAATGTTAATTATACAAAACAGCATCGTCATCATCATCTCAGCCATAAGAAGTCCACTGCTGGACATATGCCTCCCCCCATGGATTTCCATAAAGACCGATTGGAAGCGGCTTGCATCCAGCGTCTTCCCGCCACTTGTATGAGGTCATCTGTCCATCTCGTGGCTGGTCTTCCTACACTGCGCTTGCCGGTGCGTGGTCTCCACTCGAGAACTTTTCGGCCCCATTTTAATCGTTTAAGAATTACATTATTCATACTATGTTTTAAAAATATAAGCAAGCTCTCAATCTGCCCCAGCAGAGTTAGCACGGAAAATAGGCAAATAGTCTTTCCACCATTTTATCCACCTTTCGCCAGTTTGATCAATTTCCCACAACTTTGCAATGCTGCGGATGACAGCACGTAGACAAAAGACAAAATCATTCACTCATCATTACAACATCTTATAAGCATTCGCTCACTTCGCTATCTGTCATAATAATGGCTAATAATTAACCTGCAAACATTTTTAATGATACAAACAGTCAAACATTAATATAATCAAACAGCTACAAAAATTATATCGCGAGAAAATAGTTTATTATTGGCAATCCTGCTGTGTCGTAATTCACACGTATAAGCCATAACCAAGCTACTTTGCACCTGAAAATGCTTCGAATGTTCCAACATTATAGAAGACTAACTGGTGATTTAGTTCAGATCTCTGTACTAAATCATCTATATTAACATTGATGTAAGGTCTCAGCTCTTGAGTCCGCTCCGCGCACAACACTAGAGGCGGCGAATGCGGTTGGAACGCGTCGCTGCATCCGAATGGATGGGTTAACTCGTGCGCTGCTTCATTTGTATACAAAAGGTTTATTTGAACAGTTGGAACGAACTTGCACCAGCTAAGCAATAATTAAGCTTCAAATATCTGCGCAGACGTTAATGAGTGTCGGTACAATTAAACTTAGCGCGAGATAAACTGGATACTGCACATACATACCTACCGAGTATGGCGAGATTTCCGTCGCTTGTGATACCTACTCAACAAAATTGTACTTTGAGCAAATTTTATTCAACAACATCTGTACAGATTTCAACGATTTAAGTGAAAAGTTTTTCTAAAGGTTTTTAGTTGAAAATAATAACACAATAGAGATGTATTTTCGCCATTGATGAAATTCGTGGAAAACCTAAATAAAACAAACACGCATTTCTACCAAATAAAAAAAACATTTAGTTAAAATCAAGTACTGAATACCATAGATTATAATTTGGCCTGTTTACACTTTCAATTGTTTTATAATCAATGAATGATAATAAAAGTGAGTCCGCGGTGAAACACTCCAGGCTCGCCACATTAAACGATTACCCAATGCTAATGTAACTCTTCAGAAGAGCGCGGGAGCGGTGAGCATTTTTCAAATTAAAAAGAAAAGGTCGGCTTTTAACCTACGCCGTAGATTTTAGGCATTCATTTTTCAATGGAGGGTCTATTTTTGTAAGACCCCGAGCGAGGTACGAAAATTAATGTTGTGAAAGATGCTTACGGCTGGGAACGCCGAAACTCTGTAGAGAAATGGAGCTATTTTGTACAACGCATGGTGATCACTTTTGTTTGTCATTTTAGAGACTCTTTATAACTGATATCATTTTGTTTCCGATTGAACGATTATGTACATAACATGAACAGTGTTTTGGTGCTTACAACCAAATTTAAAAGGTAATTGAATAGGTACACTAGTTCCGAGAAGTGTAGCATCAAACCAAATGACAGTATGGCAATTCCGTCAGTACCGGCAGTAGAGTTAAATTAAAATAAGGTAACTGAAAATAAAAAACAACTTGTTTTCTATACTTTGAAATAAAAACTGAAAAACCCGGCCATGTGCGAGTCGGGCTCGCGCACGAAGGTTTCCGTACCATTATCTATAAAAACGGCGAAAAATCACGTTTGTTGTATGGGAGCCCCCGTTAAATATTTATTTTATTTTAATTATTTATTTTTAAGTGTGTAATCTAACTCAATATTCTGTGAATATTTCAAGCGTCTACCTGTTGCCGTTATCAATATCGAGCAAAAAATAACGTTGTTATAACCCTTAAATATTTATTTTATTCTGTTTTTTAGTATTTGTTGTTACAGCGGCAACAGAAGAAAAATTATCAGTGAAAATTTCAACTGTCTAACTATCACGGTTCATGAGATACAGCCTGGTAACAGACGGACGGACAGACAGACAGACACACAGCGGAGTCTTAGCAATAGGGTCCCATTTTACCCTTTGGGTACGGAACCTTAAAAAGCATACAAACAAACATTTTTGAAAATATGATGCAGGCAGAGGAATTATTTATTTTAGATAAATTTAACTATTTATCTTGCTGATTTTGTTATTGATTATCGACTAGTATTATAAACTGTAGCGAATTAGTTAGGAGGCCGTCTGATTCTCGAGTTCAAGATCATGTTAAAGTTCTTCATTTTAAAGTAAGCAGTCTAGAAGCAGCGATATAACAATTATCTGTTATTATTCAAAATATTGCCTTTTATAGATAAGATAATCTATATATCTGTACATTTAGTTAATAAATCAAAGGCTATGTGAAGGCTTCAAGTGAAAACTTTACTGCTCTAAGTATATACTCATGTTAACTACGTCGAGAAATGTTGTTTACGAGAGCAGGCATCGTAAACCCTTCCAAGCATCCCCGCAAATATGTATCTTGAAGTTCCCGTAACTCACCCCAAAGAGTTTACGTAACAAGGTATGGTTACAAGGTTCCCATCAATTACAGACCCTTTGGGTGGTTGGATAACCCTTTCGCAAGTTAGCTGACAAGAAAGCTTGGATTTCATATAGGAAAGTTTCGAAAGATGGTGTATCAGTCGGCCGCAATCGGTGGGCTGGAGGCGGTGTGCTGATACGGCCGCTGAGGTCGGTCATGTTTTATTATATACTGGAAGTGCTGTGCAAGCGACGGACATTTAGTTTTAAATTTTTAACAGACTTCCAATAAAAGAAATTTAAACTTTGTTGTGAAATTGAAGAAATAACAACTGTTACATAATACCGATAATATTTATTTATTATACAAGAGTGCAAAGTTGCTCTTTAACCGCGTGCTCAATTTTTATGACCGAGCAAGCGAAGGATTCTAAAATTAAAATTAAAAATAAAAATTAGGATGATAAATGAGGTGGGATGAAAAGTTACGTGTTGCACTCGAGTGCAACACGTAACTTTTCATCCCAACTCAGCGAGGAAATGGACTAAATGCAAAAATAGTACATTGTTAGGTACCCTAGGGGTGAAAGTAACTTATTTAGTCCCGAGACGGGGTTTGGCGCACGAACGAAGTGAGGGCGCCAATAGTTCGAGGGACTAAATAAGTCTTTAACCCGAGGTAAACACTGTGATTTTCATTACAAATACAAGGAAAGTAAAAATGAAAACACGAATTAGCTACAGAAAAAATGAGTAAATTTTATTTTACATAGATCAAAAACTTTGGTAAGCAATCTATTCAGCCAATATTTTTTATTTTCATCATTAATAAAAATGGTGAATATTTTGTTCAAATCTATGTTATTTTAAAGAAATTGTTGAAACTAAATTATAATAGTTATTTTAAAAATATATATTCTTTAATCAATACTTATCTTTATGTTATTTCAATTTTACATCGCGCTGTAATTGAGTGGCTTTAAAGAAAGTTGGACATGGCTCAATAGAAACGTGAAAATAGAACTAGTTTTTTTTTTTTATTTGACAGCTGGCAGTTGAAAGTGATTCTCCCTAGGGCTGAAAAGTATTACTTTCAACCCGCTCCTCAGGCAACTTCAGACCTACTTTCAGAGTATGAGTAATGAAATAGTACATTGTTACCCTAGGGGTGAAAGTAACTTATTTAGTCCCGAGACGGGGTTTGGCCAATAGTTCGAGGGACTAAATAAGTCTTTGACCCGAGATAAACACTGTGCTTTTCATTACGAATACAAGGAACGTAAAAATAAAAACACGAATTAGCTACAGAAAAAATGAGTAAATTTTATTTCACATAGATCAAAAACAATAAGATAATAAATTGATTGGTAAGATAATTTTATTTAAAGTTTATAAAATATGTATTCTTTAATTAATACTTATCTTTATGTTATTTCAATTTTACATCGCGCTGTAATTGAGTGGCTTTAAAGAAAGTGGGACATGGCTCAATAGAAACGTGAAAATAGAACTAGTTTTTTTTTATTTGACAGCTGTCAGGTGAAAGCGATTCTCCCTAGGGCTGAAAGTATTACTTTCAACCCGCTCCTCAGGCAACTTCAGACCTACTTTCAGTTTATGAGTAATGAAAAAAACATTTACAATCACAAGATACTTTTATTTCAGTTTAGGTTTTTTTTATCAGCCCTGTTTGTACAAGCTGTCCCACTGCTGGGAATGGGCCATCTTCTCATTGTGAGAAGGGTTAGATAAGTCTGCCACGCTGGCCAAGTGCGGGTTGGCAGACTTCACACATCTTTAAGATCATTGAGAACTCTCAGACATGTAGGTTTCCTCACGATGTTTTCCTTCACCGTTTGAAGTTGGCGGCAATCAACAATACGCACATAACTTCGAAAAGACAGAGGTGCGTGCCGCGGGATTCGAACCCAGGACTTGCCGATCGCAAGTCAGACGGTCTCCCGACTAGGCTGCCGGAAACTTGTTTAGGTTAGGTATTAACTACTACATTATGATAGGTAAGTATTACAGAATAATCTTTAAATTGTAACAAATAACACTTAGGTATAATAGTTGATGACCAGATGAGGCTCTTTTTAAAATGCCACTAATTTAAGACATCTTTATTGTTGCTTTTAGCATTGAATACGTACTCCATAGAGTGCATGATTTCTTGGTCTCGGATAATTCAATAAAATATGGCAGCAAAACGTTTTCGGATAAAGTTTTGGCTCCTTTAGCTAGTCGCCGCGTGTTAAACATATCGTACTGTTTCAAATACTTCTCTCGTGATTGTTGAGGGAGAAAGCTCATTTGACAGTTTCGCTAGAATCACTCATTTTAGGTTTTTCACTTGTTTTCCAATTTCTTGTTTTTAACTTAAGATTTTAACAATAGGTCGTGAAAATAAAATGGCGCGCGCAAACCAAATTAAAAAAAAGTACACCAAGAAGGTCCCGAGTCTGAGTTTTTAACAAATTAAATAAAGTTGTAAGTATGATAAATTCGGCACCATGGAGGTAGCAGTAAATAGGTTTAATGATGTTTTGAATTCACAAACTCAGTGATCACGATGTTCTAATTTTGAATTTACTTTATCCTCTAGAGGATAAAAACGGCTTTTGCACTCAGATATCCAAGAGCAAAAATACTCTTTCCGAGATGGGGGGATGAAAATTAAATTAAAACTTGATCTGAGCATCTATCTGAGTAGTTACATATTACATACCCCAACTATTTTATTGAAGTCAGTTTTCAGTGATTACTGCTCCAATTATGAATTGTTTGATGTTTTTTTTTTATATTGGTAGGTGCAGACGTGGTGGTCTCAGACTTGGTTCCATATAAATTTTATCAAAATCGGTTCAGTACTTTGGTTTTTACAACAAAATAACTGAAAAAATATCATCCAAGTAAACGAATTGCGTATTTTGAAGTCGTTTTTTGAAGTTTTTTTAAACTATAATTATTACTGTGACATTATGTTTTATCACAAAAGTCTCCTTTTATTTGCAACGAACTACGAATAGTTTCGAAGCTATAAGAGCCTCTTTTTTGGAACACATTCGAACCTCTGACTTTGTTTTACTGTAATATAATTTTTTGTAATATATCAGATACCCTGAGATGGACATAATAGCCTATATGTCCATCTCCATTTCAACATCATTGCCGTACTTCATCAATACGCGGGTGAAGCCGCGGATGTATAAATAAGTAATGCCTATTCTTCTCAGATTCCCCGTTTATTTCAAATAACCTGTGCTAAATAAGTACTTCAAAAAGTTTTTAACCTAAATAGTTTTATTGAAAGGAAAGATAATGATGCAGGTGATTTATTACATTTATTTACTGCATTCCACACATAAAACAGGCAGGTTACGCCGCCGACGTTTATAAGGCTGTCTATTCAAGCTGCATTCTAATGCTGTGCATGACATTTCCATTTGTAACTGCCTAGAGGGCTGTGCTTTTGTCAAGACATACGAAATGATGGAATTACTTTGAGCATGCAATTCTGCTGCGTTGTTATTTATCATTGAAAATGTTATTTTACTTCACTTACGTTCTATTAGTATGGGAAATTATATTATTTATGTTATTTTATTTCCTTAGTGTAGTTATAGATAATGTTGCTTAAATGATATATGTACATAAAGTACTATATGTAGTTACCTAAACTGTGATTGATTTTGTATCCGAAAAGTCTCATCATCATCATCATCATCTCAGCTATAAGAAGTCCACTGCTGGATATAGGCCTCCCCCATGGATTTACAAAAAGATCGATTGGAAGCGGCTTGCATCAAGCGTCTTCCCGCCACTTATATAAGGTCATCTGTCCATCTCGTGGCTGGTCTTCCTACGCTGCGCTTGCCGGTGCGTGGTCTCCACTCAAAAACCTTCCGAAAAGTGTAGTTAGATTTCAATTTTCCTTCTGAATATGTAAAACTTTCAACAGACTTCCAATAAGAAAGGAGGTTCACAATTCAACTGTATGTTGTTTTTTTTTTGTGTTTGTTATTCGATTACTCCGCCAATTGTGAATTGATTTTGATAATTTTTCTTTTGTTTGGTAGGTTATGTGTCAGAGGTGGTCCCATAAAAAAATTATCTGAATCGGTTCATCCTTTGGTTTTATCTCAAAATAATTATTTTCTTATTTTCTATTTATTATTGACATGTATCTATATTATAAGTGACGATTGTTTACAATTTAAGACTTGTGTAATACCTACATTCATTGTATACTTTCATTTGTAAATCTGAATTAAAAAAAACGAATGTGTATATAAATACAAAATAATTGAAAAAATATCATCTAAGTAAACGAATTGCGTATTTTGAAGTAGATTTTTTCAGTTT
Source organism: Lycia hirtaria (assembly GCA_947563715.1). Lineage (NCBI taxonomy): Eukaryota > Metazoa > Arthropoda > Insecta > Lepidoptera > Geometridae > Lycia > Lycia hirtaria. The sequence continues at coordinate 17,595,226 of OX387384.1, forward strand.
TCTAAACTATAATTATGTAATATTTTAAATAGTTACTGTTTTAAACGGTCTACCGACGTTCCACAAACGATCGGACCAATACAGTCCAATACAGGACCAATACAGGACCAATACGTCTTATTAAATATAAAGCAACTGTCGAGAACTAACGCATAAATAACGTTATTAATGATGCATAGTTTTTTTGCAAGCTAGTTTAGCTTTAGAGTCGAGGTAGTCCTCCAAGTTTAATGTTGAGATTCAATTTAAATTGAGTGCCTTATTTGCCAGTTCAAGTTTCCAGTCAAACTTGAGACACAGCAGCTCAAGACGGACTCAGTGGTAAAAATACATTCGGGAAAGTTGGATAAGACGGAATGATTAAATGCTTAATTACCTGTACATATAATTAATGTGATCGGAATAAGTTTACATTCGGAGTTAAGGTTATTACCTTAACTCCAACAAAAACTTTATTTTTTTCCATTTCTATTATTTGTCTAGTAATGCAGGTTTATAATTTCGCGGCAGACGAGTTTTTGCACGGCTCGGTCCCCGTTGGTGCTCACTTAATTAAAGTATAAGTGCTCGCCGGCGCGGCTTAGCAAATTAAAGTTACTTAGTTTGTTAATGCACCCACGAAGCGAAGTTTCGCAATGAGACCGCGTTTTGCTTAATGTTTTCTCTAAATATTACCGTGTTAAATAGCCGAGATAATTTGTTTTTAATAGGTTATAGATAGACTCTCATTAGAGTATGCGAATGAAAAACATGAGAAACATCTTTACCAGAGTGCGTAAGGAGGGTTATGTTTTCAACTATATGTATGTAAGTATGTATGAATGTACGTTTCTACATTGCCACCTACAGCCTAAACGGCTGTGCGAGATTCGTTCGATTTGTATACACTCCCTGAGTGTCGCTATATTTTTGGTATAATAATAAAATAACACAACTCAACAAAAAAAGCGGCCAAATGCGAGTCGGACTCGCCCATGAAGGGTTCCGTAGCAGCAAGTAACATAATATAAAAGTTCTTGTACTTAGTTCGTTGTAACTTTGATCGATGTTTCAATAGTGTATTATTTTTTAATTAAGTTATTGATAAGTAAACATTATAATTAGGTACCTAAATGATGGTATTTAGATCTAACTATATGCGAGCCCATATAGGCTTGTTATAGCTAATATATATTCCAGTTTGACAAGAAATATTTCCAAAAATGTTATCAATTTGTGTGCCTCCTCGCGTAGTTGGACAAGGTGGTAATAACGTCCTGTATCCAGCGTTCTGCATGAATTACAGTGTACAACTGTCTTTTAAAAAATCTTCGTCGAAGTCTCCAAAAAGTAATGTTGGCATATTGTTGTTGCAAAAAACATAAACGTGTCTGCCCGCTCGGGTAAGCGCAGTCGGGCACCTCCCCCCGCACGCTCCGCACCCGCTACCGATCAAGCCACGCCCCGCGCGAAATATAATTATTATTTACTTAGGCACTTATTACAGATTTATTATTAGAAAATAATGGTTCACGGCTTATGCATAAGGTTCATGTTTATGAAATTAAATGTTTTTTTTATTATTTTTTTATATTTTTATATTTTCTTTTATATATTTTCATTTTTGAAGATCTATCCATAGAAATTGATACTAATTGAGGAAAAAAAATATTTTGTTATTAGTTTCAGGTCTAAGTATGGGGAACCCCCAAAATTTATTGTATTTTTTTTCTATTTTTGTATGAAAATCTTAATGGGCTTCACAGAATACATCTAGTTACCAAGTTTCAACAGTATAGTTCTTAGAGTTTCGGAAAAAAAGGGGATGTGACATACGGACGGACAGACAGACAGACAGACATGACGAATCCATGAGGGTTCCGTTTTTTGCCATTTGGCTACGGAACCCTAAAAATAAAAGCGGTTTTTCGTAACCTCCAATGAACTTTTTCATAACAAATAAATGATTTCACAAAAATATCCTAAATAATGTTCATATATATAAATTGTACAGTAGCTCAGTGCATACTTTCTCTCAAAAACGTACACTCAACATCATATCATGCGTAAAGTAAGAAATTTGTACTACGAAAGTCGGTCTTATTCAGTCGGGTATTTGGTTTTTAACCTATTTCCAAAAAGAAGGAGTTTTATAAATCGATTGTATGTTTTTTTCTATGTTTATATTGTTCAGCGATTACTCCGCCGATTGTGATATGTTTTGATGTTTCTCTTTTTACCGTTTAAAAAAAAGAAGGTTATCAATTCGACCTGTATGTTTATAATATTGTCAGAATTGTACAATTTTTGCAAAATGTATTCACAATACAGGTCGAATTGATAACTTCCTTTTTTTTAAGTCGGTTAAAACCGGTCGTCAAAGCTCATCACCGCACATGTCACTGTCTATCAAACAATTGAAATATAAGGTGTAGACACTGCTCTGCAGCTGCGATGAAAGAAGTGTGTTCAAAATCATATATCTTGAAAACTACTGAACTGATTTTGATAAAACTTACAGTGACTCCTAAGTTGAAAGATTTTTAATTTTTTTTTTTTTTTTTGAAATACAACTTTTAGTTTCTGCGTAATACGTGGACAAACATACAAACACTTATAAAATTTGGCACACATGTTTAGAAGCTGGTATAGACTAACATATACAAAAATTTTGCAATTCTGACAATATTACAAACATACAGGCCGAATTGATAACCTCCTTTTTTTTGGAAGTCAGTTAAAAATGTCGTTCAAGTAAACAAATTGCGTATTTTGAAGTAATTTTTGTTTCAGTTTTTTTAACTATAATTATTCTTGTAACATATGTAGGTAATTGTTCATAGAAAATGTTCAGTTTCTAAAATATAATTATGATGTTAGCAGTATCTCTGTGTAATATATTATAGGGTACAATGTAAAGCGCGTCGCACCCAGTTTAAGGTGATACACGCTCAGCTCCGCACAGTTATCGGGATGCTGCTAAATTATACACGGGATTATGGCGTACTGTGTGGCTCCCTACTGCGGATGGAGATGGAGAGATGGCTCGAGCTTACACCTAACTAAATCAAAATTGGACTTGGAGTTACTTAATCATTTAGTGTTTTCCTGCACAATAATAGTGTTACTTTTTGAATATATGGACATTTGCAAGTATTTTTAGCACCGCTGATGCGAATTACACTAATGATACGTCATTATACATTACATTACATATTACATATACATTATATCAATACGTCAAAACCATAAGTATGTAATGTATATTTCTATAAGTACCTTTTTGTTATGAGCGGGAACGGAATGCGAGTGAAGCCAGACATGTAATTAATGACAGATCCTACACTACAACACATTTTAAGCATAAACGGATTGCCTTTTCTTGATGTATCATGTGTCAAGTCAACTTATGTTCACTCATGAGTCTATAGACTACATTTTCTTTAGTTAAAACCAGCAAATGATGTGTTTAGCGTAACTAAGACACCGTAGTCTCATGTTAAGTAAACATTGATACTAGGACTATCTGTTCGACGAAATAAAGTTTAATGTCTATATTTATATTTGTAACCCCAAAAGTTTACTATTGAAAATGAAGGGCAACAAAGGCAATTGCAATGGCGTAAATGCTAGGCGTTCAATTATTTATTTATTTATTTTTATTTATTTATATATGCATATACCTACATACATGTACATTGGTGCTTATTTCTAAGTAGGTAAGTATTTATACAGTCCTATAGTAGTATTATGTTTTATACATTACATCGTATGTATTGATAATTGAGATCAGTTGAATTAATGTATAATATAAGACAGGAGTAGTACCTTTTCAGATTTCAATTACAATGGGTAATATTTTTATAATACGAAACCATGAGCTACTTAAGTATCTATAGTTCTGTACACTTAACTTACATAAAGTTGAAATTAATCTAGTCTAATCAAAATGTATCATATTCAAAAAGTACTTTAAACTATAAAAGCACTTATCGACAAGAAACTTCTTGAGCCTGTTCTGAAATGCATTAATTGGTTCTTTCTTTATTGAATCAGGAATGTGGTTGTAAATATTAATCGATGTATACAGTGGACCTTTTTTGTACATTTCTATCCGCGGTGTTGGTAGTTTCAGCTTATATTTTCTACTATGGTTAGTTTCCGGCGAGTTTAAGTGGATATTATCTCTGACAAATCTAGCGGTTTCATAGATATAGATGCACGGTATAATATTGTTTGCATGTTATATTGTCTGAGTATGGTTTGCAGCTGGTTCGTTGGTCAACATTCACAATGATATGCAAACATTAAATTAAATTAAATGGAAATTCAAAACGGTCAGAGTGCCAAATGTTTCTGCTAAATATTATCAAGATCTTTATGAGTGATAGTTCACTATTTTGATCAATCATATACCTGCGACGTAAAAAATATGTAAAATTATAAAACTTGTAAAACTTCTTTAAAAGTTAGCTAAAAATACAGCATGGTTGCGACGTCTCGATACGTGGAAGCAAATTTGGCCAGTTGATGTGGAAACCAGCTTTACTCGTTTGGTTAATTAAAATAAAATACTGAAAACCAATTCATAATTCGAAGCCGGTTATAAAAATAATTAAAATTGTTAAAATTTCTCTTCTCACAATAATATTCTGGAAAAGTTTTAAAAAAAATATACTTTATAAAAATACCTATGAATTAAAATCTCGAAATTAATGTATTCTCAGGCTTTCGCGTTTGTTACATAATGAAATTAAACAATTTTCAATAAATCGCGTACCTCTATAAAAAAAAAATATACTTACGCGATAAATCCGTTAACATTTTTTTCAATTTTCAATGAAGATCAATTGAATGAATATGATTCAACGGAGAAAATATAGGGCACTATCGTACAAACAAAAAATACACTCAAATTGAAAACCTTGGTAGCCTAGAAAACCTTACATAGAGCGGGATAAATCTTTATTTTTAAATACACTCTAAACCATTAGCAAGAAGAACGTAAAAGCATCTGGCAAAACGAAGAAAATTAAAACACACATAGAAATACGTAGAGCAGGATTAGCCGTGGGGTACCGGCTTAGAATAGTACCTCCCCCTCTCTTCCCGTGGGTGCCGTAAGAACCGGCTAAGGGAAATACTACCAGAGATGGGCAGCAGCATCCTCTGCGGAAAACGCTACCCACTGCGCTCGCCAACCCGCATGCCAAGCGTGGCGAGTAATGGCAAAACCCCCCCTATGACAGACGACAAAAATACCAGGCCCCCAGTCCCCGGCAGCTCCGCTATTCCGGACTACGGTAGCGGTCCCGGTCACGGCGGAGCAAGGGGTGCTAAGAATCTCCGGAAGAGATCCGGCTACCACCCCCTGCATAAACGACGACTGGCCCTGGTAACACACAATATTCGCACGATGAGGACAGACGAGAAGCTAGCTGAGCTGGAAGAAGAAATGAGTAGGTTACATTGGGATATCCTGAGGTTATCGGAAGTCCGACGAGAGGGTGAGGACACGATAACCCTGAAATCCGGTAACCTACTATACTACCGGGAGGGCGACCAACAGTCCCAAGGTGGTGTCGGGTTTCTCGTCCACAAGTCCCTTGTTAACAACATTCTTGCCATCGACATTGTATCGAGCAGGGTTGCGTACCTGATACTCAGAGTATCCAAGAGATATTCGTTGAAGGTCATCCAGGTATACGCACCGACCTCGGCACACTCGGATGATGAGGTGGAGGTGATGTATGAGGACATTAGTAGGGCCATACACACTTCTGAGACCTATTTTAATGTTGTTATGGGGGACTTCAATGCGAAGCTGGGCAGGAAATGCGAAAGTGAGTTGAGAGTGGGGCAATTTGGATATGGACAACGGAACCCCAGGGGACAGAGGTTGGCCGACTTTCTGGAGAAAGAGGGACTCTTCATGATGAACTCTTTCTTCCAGAAGCCACCTCATAGGAAATGGACCTGGTTGAGTCCCGATGGTTCTACGAGAAATGAGATAGACTTCATCCTGACCACCAAGAAACAAATATTCAATGATGTCTCTGTGATCAACATGGTTAAAACCGGAAGTGATCACCGAATGGTACGAGGCACTTTGAATATTAATGTTAAACTGGAGAGGTCCCGTATGATGAAGTCTACACTCCGACCCACTCGCGCCCATATCCAAAACCCCGAGAGCTTTCAGCTCGAACTATCAAATCGCTTCGAGTGCCTGGAGAGCTGCGCATCGGTGGATGAGATCAATAACAGGTTTGTGGAAACTGTCCGTACGGAGGGCGCGAAGTTTTATAAACCCCACCGTACAAATAGACCGCAAAAGCTCTCGAGCCATACCCTCGACCTCATGGCTGAACGACGCTCATTGCAACTGCAGTCTTCCGGTGACGCCGAGTCATATAGGCGGCTCAATAGACTCATATCAAAGTCTATGCGACACGACATCCGTACCTTTCATACTAATCGTATTAAAGAGACGATAGAGCGGAATAAAGGCTCCAAAGTGTTCGCAAGAGACATGTCTATTGGGCAGAGCCAGTTGACGAAGCTGAAGATGGATGATGGCAGTATAGCGTCGACCAAAGCAGAAGTCTTGAGGGAAATCGAGAGGTTCTATGGACAGTTATACACATCGGTCGCAAAACCTGTTAGCAGTTTGGGCAAAGATCCAAGAGCCAAACTGACTCGACATTATACCGAAGATATCCCGGACATCAGCCTGTACGAGATTAGGATGGCCTTGAAACAGCTCAAGAACAACAAGGCACCGGGCGACGACGGAATTACATCAGAGCTACTGAAAGCGGGTGGAACACCGGTACTGAAAGTCCTTCAGAGGCTCTTCAATTCCGTCGTGCTTGAAGGTACAACGCCAGAAGCATGGAACAGAAGCGTGGTGGCGCTGTTCTTCAAAAAAGGAGACAACACTTTGCTGAAGAACTACAGACCCATCTCGCTTCTGAGCCATGTCTATAAGCTGTTTTCAAGGGTCATCACGAATCGTCTTGAACGCAGGTTTGATGACTTCCAGCCTCCCGAACAAGCCGGTTTCCGAAAAGGCTATAGTACCATAGACCACATCCATACGCTGCGGCAAGTGATACAGAAGACCGAAGAGTATAACTTGCCCCTTTGCTTAGCGTTTGTGGACTATGAGAAAGCCTTTGATTCGATCGAGACCTGGGCGGTGCTTGAGGCTCTCCAGCGATGCCGTATTGACTATCGGTATGTCGAAGTGCTGAAGTGCTTGTACAACAACGCCACCATGTCAGTCCGAGTACAAGACCAGAACTCAGAGGCAATTTCATTGAAAAGAGGCGTGAGGCAGGGAGACGTTGTCTCTCCGAAACTGTTTACCGCCGGTTTGGAAGATGCCTATAAGCTTCTGGAATGGAAAGGGCTCGGCATTAATATTAACGGCGAGTACATCACTCACCTTCGGTTTGCCGACGATATAGTAGTCATGGCAAAGTCGATGGAAGAGCTCAGTACGATGCTCGAAGACCTCGATAGAGTTTCCCAACGGGTGGGCCTCAAAATGAACATGGACAAAACGAAGGTTATGTCGAACGCCCATGTAGTGCCCACCCCAATATCTGTGGGGAACTTCACTCTTGAAGTTGTTGACGAATACGTCTACTTAGGACAGACGGTCCGATTAGGCAGGTCCAACTTTACGAGGGAGGTCAATCGTCGTATCCAACTCGGCTGGGCAGCGTTCGGGAAACTTAAAAGCGTCTTCTCGTCCAATATTCCCCAGTCCCTCAAGTCGAAAGTTTACAACCAGTGTGTGTTACCAGTGATGACATACGGCACTGAAACGTGGTCCCTAACTATGGGCCTTATAAGGAAGCTCAAGGTCACGCAACGAGCTATGGAGAGGGCTATGCTCGGAGTCTCTCTACGAGATCGAATCAGAAATGAAGAGATACGTAGACGTACAAAAGTCACCGATATAGCACAGCGGATTAGCAAGTTGAAGTGGCAGTGGGCAGGGCACATAGCACGCAGAACTGATGGCCGATGGGGCCGAAAGGTTCTCGAGTGGAGACCACGTACCGGCAAGCGCAGCGTAGGAAGACCAGCCACGAGATGGACAGACGACCTCATACAAGTGGCGGGAAGACGCTGGATGCAAGCCGCTTCCAATCGGTCTTTTTGGAAATCCATGGGGGAGGCCTATGTCCAACAGTGGACTTCTTATGGCTGAGATGATGATGATGAGAGCAGGATTAATATACAGAACCGTTGGTTCCGCAGGGAGAACCGGAAACGATCTGTAGAATATTGATTACGGACCAACTTTATTGATCAACGTCGAAATATATAGTTCGACATAATCACGAAATAACTACCAAATAGCCGGCAATTTTATGACATTCCTAAAATATTTGTAAAGGTTTACTACAGACTAATCACATAGGTATAATATAAGATGCCGCTATAGGACGACCTTCACCGAGCTGGTTAATGGATGAAAAGTATTTTATATTCAATGAAATATGTCAATAAATATATAGCAAATGAGAAAATTCAGTCCAGAATGTTTTTTTTTTTTTTTACTTCTGACTGGTTTTTGTTAATAGACAAATTCTATACCAATCGAAAGTATGAAGCCCATAGAACATGCAAACGTTAGGTTGACTATTTTTTTCCCGTCACTACTTTTGGGTAGGCAGGTATAAACAGGTAAATCGATACTAGTAACTTGCACCGGTCTGGTTAATGAATTAAAGTTAAATTGTAATAAAGATTATTTACACATAAATATATTGAATTTGTCTATTAACCAAACCAGTGAAATGTTTAAAAAAAAATAGAAAATATATTTATTAATTAATCATATTCTGGACTGAAATTATTTAGACAACCCATTTGCAATATATTTATTGACATATTTAATTGAATATAAAATACTTTTCATCCATTAACCAGCTAGGTGAAGGACGTCCTATACTTAGCGGGATCTTAGACCAGTAGAAGCGTTTGTGTGACAAAGTACAAGAAACTAAAAGTAAAAAGAAAAAGAATAAAAAGTAGTAGAAGAAGTTATATTTTTCGGGTGTGTGTATAAAGTACGTCCCTTATAATGAGGCAAAAAGTCGTATCAGAAACCGGGAAATGGGTCAAAAACTTGACAACACACTACAAAATTGACAGGTGAAGCTACATAAGAACTTGTAATAATGAATACTTGCATAATATTATCACATGCGTAATACGCCAAGATTCTAGAAAGCGAGTTTCACTTTCTCGTGTAAGTGATCTTGAAACTGAATCTTACTAGAAATGTTGATGCCTAGGAAGCTAAGCTGTTCAAGACCTTGAGAGCATCGGATTGGGAAGATAACATAGATAGGACATGTTAGATCTGAGATTAATAAAAATCTGATGAGTCACTGTGATGACGCGCTTTATAATTATCTCAATCAATTTTTATTCTTATCTTTTTTTTGCGTAGTGGTAAGTAGATTAGCCAATGATAACGCATCATATCATGTCAAGTGTGATCCCCACCCATGGGCGTACCCAGCTTCTGGTCTAGGGGGGGGCAAGTCAGTTTTTTATGAAACATAGCGGGGGGGGGGGGGGGGGTGTAACAATTTTTTGGTTAGTAATATGATTTTTGAACGAGCGCTCAGCGCGTTTGCATGGCCAAGTAAATAAAAGACTAGGTAATAAAAATAGCGCGAGCGAAGCGAGCGCGAAATTTTTTGTAATGTTTTTATAGTAATAAGCTTTATTTCTCGTATGAGTGAGCCCACAGTACTTCTATATTAAATTGGAAAAATGTTAAACGTGAAAATTGAATAGATTATTTAATTTAAATCTTGGAAGTAAATTAATTCATTGATCTTGTTGGCGTGTCCTACGTTTTTGTGGCCCAGATAAACCATACAAGTATCTGTGTTAAAAGAAAAATTAAATACCCGACTGGATAAGAACGACTTTTACGCTATAAAAATTATAAATATAACCATTTGAATTTATTGATTGCAAATTTATTATTCCTAATTAAAAAACATGACTTCATAGAAAATTACAAACATACGTTTTTATGACAAAGTACCGCTGTAAATGACTATAAAAGCGCATTATTTATAATAATTCTAGTGAAATCACTTATTTATTACGAAAAAGCTCGTTGGAGTTCTAACGACACCTCGCACATCAGAATCGGTCAAGCCGCTTAGGCTTGTAGGCGATCATATAGAAACATACCCATATACATACACTTGAAAATCATAACCCTCCTTCTTACTCAGTCGGCTAAAAATAATAGGAAATAATCAGGCGCGAGCGAAGCGCGAATTTTCTTGAAACTTTATATCAAATTTTAGGTATTCATATGCTGATTTGCTGTTATTGTTGTCACAGTACTGACATGGCTCAAAATACAAAGGATATTAAATAACTTTGAAGATCGGCGAAAATATTCGCTTAGCGAACCAGCTGGTTGATTTGCCCTATATTGTTGGCGGCTTGCTGTCCTTGGAAGACGCAGCTCTCAAGATTCAAAGCCTTAGCATAACATGTCAAATAAAATAAATGCTAGTCGCTCGCAACTCCCTACCGCCAAGATTACGAACGCTCAGCTAGATTCGGTAACCTTAGTCGCCGCGGCGGTGGCTGGCGACTAAGTTAGCACTTGCTCACAGCGTGGTTTTTTATGGCTATAATAATTGCACCGTGCATTTTGCCAGTGTCTACTGCGCGGTTTATTTAATAGTTAGCATATAAGGCCCCATTTACACTTTGATTAGTAATTAGGCGAGTTCATACATTTTCTGCGAGACTTCCAGGGGGGGGCAGCTGCCCCCCCCTGCCCCCCCCCTGGGTACGCCCATGTCCCCACCTAAGGGATGTGGGATAAGTGTAGAGAGATGATGAGAAGGGGTCACTCATTTTGACATCGCCTCAATTAATGTTGTTTTTATTCAGTCAACTTCAAAAAAGTGGATAGTAATTCGTATTTTACCTTATTAATATTCCTATATCCTTCCTCCATTTCTGTTCCTGTTCTGATAACATGCTGACACATCCAGCCAACCGCAACCGCAAACATGCTGACACATCCAGCCAGCCGCAACCGCAAACACCATCGAAACCATATCATCGATTGTTTCACCATACTCTCGGAACACCGCTAAACCGTTTAAAATAGATCGTCAAACATGCTCAACAATTTACTCCCAACAATTTATTCAACAGGGTTGTGCCCACTTTCAATAATAAATGTACAGAGGCACCGTTTTGTTAAGAGGAGCCGATCCGACGGGGCCTCGACTACGGACGGTGAATTTATCCGATGGATGCCGGATGTAGACTACCTTCGATTTAAATCATGCAACAGACGCCCTCAGGCGTAAATAAAGCTTTGGAAATTAAACTGATTTCAAATGTACAATGTAGATGTTGTATCTTTTGTTTTTTTTAGGGTTCCGTACCCAAAGGGTAAAAACGGGACCCTATTACTAAGACTTCGCTGTATGTCTGTCTGTCTGTCTGTCTGTCTGTCTGTCTGTCTGTCTGTCTGTCTGTCTGTCTCCAGGCTGTATCTCATAAACCGTGATAGCTAGAAAGCTGAAATTTTCACAAATGATGTATTTTCGTTGCCGCTATAACAACAAATACTAAAAATTAAAAAAAAAACATTAAGGGGGGTCCCCATACAATAAACGTGTTTTTTTCGTATTTTTTGCTCCATATTAAAAACGGTAACAGGTAGACGCTTCAAATTTTCACAGAATATTTACTTGTATATTACCTTTCAAAATAAATAATTAAATAACAATAAAGTAAATATTAAAGGGAGGCTCCCATACAACAAACGTGATTTTTTTGCCGTTTTTATATATAATGGTACGGAACCCTTCGTGCGCGAGTCCAACTCGCACTTGGCCGGTTTTTTTTCTAAGTTAATACTTTTCTAGTAAGTAAGTTCGTATAGACTGAGTGGCCAGCCTTAGTGTCCGAGTTATTAAGCAGATTGCTTTTAATGCTTTTCTACTGGTCTCACGGCTCAGTGTGTAGCATGTCTGATATCTATTTTCTAAGTTGTAGGTTGTCTGTAAGTTCATGAGTAATTCCTCACTAATTAAACCGTTTCAAATGTATTGTTCAAAGACTTACAAGACTCCTAATGCGATACAAAATATTGTTCCAAAAACTTAACACCAAAATCAGGTGTTTGCTAATGACAGGTCACAAACGTCATTTAATCTTAAACGTCATCTCATCGCAAATCGCAATCACTTCTCAATTCTTACGGTGCCAAGATGGTGAACTGTGTTAAAAAATCTTGTAAAAATTACAAACTTCTTTAAAAAACTATGGAAAACATTATCTCCTTCCATCTCTAAGTAGCAAAAATATATTTCTAACAGTATAAAAATCGAAATGAAACAATTTTTTACGTATTTGTAGCGTATGTTCGTGTCTCACCTATGACCACGGATGCTTCAGTGTTTGAAAAATCGGGTCTTAAATTATGTGAAATATACGCGATGAAATTGTTGAAATTTATTTCATTTCAATAAATAACAATCGCGAATATTAGTATAATAATCGGCCAAGTGCGAGTCGGACTCGCGCACGAAGGGTTCCGTACTATCATCTATAATACTACAAAGTTTAGTTATGTTTATAAAATAACGAGAAATCAACGAAATTCCAAGTAGTAAATTGCAAACTTATAGGTAGGTTTTCGATACACATCCGGGCAGCATGACGACGCTCGCGCGAATACGCGCGGTTATGGCTCGCTCCGTGATGTTACCTCCCCCGCTACCCGCGCGGCCGTTGCTTATCAACCGCCTCGCGCTCGCGCCACCACCACACCGCGGCGCGGCGCTCGCACCGCGTTTAGATGCACGGATTATTTTCATTTTGTGAGTTTTTATGTATTAGATTAGGTATTTATTTTTATAGTTAGTAATATTTCTAAATATTTACTTACAAATATTCAAGTTTCTACCTGTTAATCAAGATCGAGTAAAAATTGCTTAAAAATTACGTTTGTTGTATGGGAGCCCCCCTTTAATATTTACTTTATTGTTATTTAATTATTTATTTTGAAAGGTAATATACAAGTAAATATTCTGTGAAAATTTGAAGCGTCTACCTGTTACCGTTTTTAATATTGAGCAAAAAAATACGAAAAAAACGCGTTTATTGTATGGGGGCCCCCCTTAATATTTAATTTTTTTTAATTTTTAGTATTTGTTGTTATAGCGGCAACGGAAATACATCATTTGTGAAAATTTCAGCTTTCTAGCTATCACGGTTTATGAGATACAGCCTGGAGACAGACAGACAGACAGACAGACAGACAGACAGACAGACAGACAGACAGACAGCGAAGTCTTAGTAATAGGGTCCCGTTTTTACCCTTTGGGTACGGAACCCTAAAAAGCATATATGCATTTCATTTCATAAATTGATTTTATTATTTAATCAAATTACTGCAAAGAATTAGAGATGGGTCGATGTAATATAAGTTATCGATAACAATTATTATTTTTACAGACTTCAAAAACGAGATTATCAGTTAGCTTATATTTTTCTTATGTGTTACCCGCATGATTTCGTCATTCAAATTGATTTAAAAATCCTTTTAAATCTCAAAATCACTCAGTAGTTTGGTTTTTAAAACAAAATTGCGAATTTTGAAGTCGGTTATTCTAGTTTTGTATACTATAATAATTATGATATGTGAATCATCATCATCATCTCAGTCATAAGAAGTCCACTGCTTGACATAGGCATCCCCCATAGATTTCTATAAAAGCCAATTGGAAGCGGCTTGCATCCAGCATCTTCCTGCCACTTGTATAAGTTCATCTGTCCATCTCGTGGCTGGTCTTCCTACGCTACGCTTGCCGGGGCGTGGTGTCCACTCGAGAACTTTTCAGCCCCATTGGCCATCAGTTCTACGTTCACTGCCACTTCAACTCGATAATCAGCTGTGCTATGTCGGTGACCTTTGTACGTGAAACATGGTATTTGATTTTACGATAAATGTTTATTATATTTTTTATTCTCAAACTAACCTGTGTTAATTGGGCAGATATAGTAAGGCGGAGTCAAAATGATACTTGGTGGAAACTGAATTCTCACTTAATAATTTTTTCAGTGAATTTCCACAATAAATGTAAATACATAACAAAAATAGGGCGCCAGCGTTTACAACATTGAGCAATACCTTCAAAGGTTACTTTAAATTATAAAATAATGACATTAATAACATTTATTCAAATATAAATTTATAGTCCCATGGAGAAGTTGGAATCACAGAATGTTCAAAATAATTTTCATAATGAATTTTTAGGTCTTAGTTGAGAAATGTAGGGGGGGGGGCACACTATTTAACTTTAGCGAGCTATATCTCGCACATATCACATCTGAGACACGATAGGGTGGGGGTTAAAAAAATGATCCAGTCTTTATTGTATATATGAAAAACCCAATCTCTATTTTTCATTTTTTTGAAAATTTTACTACGGCATTTTGTAGCGGCTCACAAAACACATTTATGTATAAAAATTCGTTTTTATAGGGTTAATAGTCTCCGAGTAAAATGACTGTGACATACGGACAGACAGACAGACAGACGGACATGACGAAATTATAAGGGTTCCCCGTAGTTACTACGGAACCCTAATAAAACGATGTTTCTTGAAACATTTCAAAAAAAATCAAAAGAAAAAATTGGTACCTATAATTACTTATCGATATCGATACTTTAATACCTCTTGGTCTATCTCTGGCTTAATGTCATTAGGTTTTTTTTTATTTATTTCAATATTGCCAGTATATGTTTTCTCAATTTCCCTGTATCATTTGTATTTACCTATACTATATTGTTTGTAAATAGGTGTGAAAATTGTTTTATTCAGTAGAATTTAATCAAATTAATTTGGTCCATTACTGGTGCTACATACTTATCTAAACGTATTGTGATAAATCCATTAGATTTCGAGAGGCAGGAATATGTTAATGAATACGGAGGACAAAAAATAGTGCTACGTTAACCACAATGTAGGAACTCTGCTATAATAAAATAAACAATTGCTGTTTTATCCTATTTTCCAAAAATGAAGTTCCGAATGAAATAGCTGGGCGTGGACCGTTGCACTCCAACAAAAAAAACGTAATATATGTTTACCTGACTGTCAACTGATGCGAAAGCAAAAAGAACCTTCGTGATCTTAACCTACATTATGTACACATTTATCACGCACACACACACACACACACACACGTATGTTTCACCGTAGCATTAAAATATAGTCTTTCAAGTCACAATTACTTTGACTCTTATTCTTCTCAACAGATCGTGCAACTCAAAGTCCGTGTTAAGGCCGGCTTAAAGTTTACTAAAATAAAATATGACATATCAGAGTCAAAATTGAAATGAAATGAAGTTTATTGGAAAAAAATAACTGCGAATGACTTGTACTGAGCTACTGAGTTATTTTTTATGAATGAGGTATTAGTCGATTCATTGCCGTTGTGACATCAGTTATATGACGTCACAATTTGTAAACTGCATGTATAAACTTATTTAATAAATACTATCATCATGAACTGTTTTTTTTATTTACAAATAAAAATACATTAGATTCTTTTATAAAGTGATGAAAGTGGCGCCGCTGCCTGTTTCGCTCGCACGCGGCACCCTTAGATATAAAATTATTGAAATTACTGATTTCATTTTTGATTTCAGATTTTCTTTCAGAGTCATAAGAACACTATTACAATGTATTAACAGTAGCTGTTATTTTATATGTTTTATTTTGACCGTGATAAACGTGTAACCGACAATTTTTTTACGTTTATACCTAAATTTTGGTCAAAATAACAAATATAATAATTTTATAGTTTAAAAAACTGAAACAACAGACTTCAAAGTTACTATTATTTCAGTTATATGATTGTATGAATCTCCCATGGACCATTCTGACTTTAATCATGATTACCCGATCAAATCGGGAGATATCCTTTTCAAAGGCAACTTTGTAGATAAATTTGGCAAATGGTCGTGTATCTACGGTTAAAAATAAATTTATAAAAAATTAAGTGTCAAATAGAAAAAATAAAATTGGCCCGAATTTAAAAGGCGTTTTGTATGGAGATTATCCTTCTGGGTCCTATGTAATAGGGCGAATTCTGTGAAAAAAATAAAAAAAAACATCGCTTCGCTTGCGCTTTGGCGGGAACGCCATGAAAACATTCAAAACATGTCGTCTCTTTGTTTTAATTTCGTAAACTCGTATTAGACGGACATGGCGAAACTATAAAGGTTTCTGGTCTAATAAGGAACCGTAAAATAATGTCTAAAATAGATTTATTGACAATGTCTCCTTTTAGACTCATTTTACGACATGGCAGCAAACGGTGAAGAAAAAGTGGAATTTTGCACATTAAAATCTATAGAATTACAAATTTTCAAAATTCCCGAAACTGTTCAGCTTTGTTACCTCTGACGGCATGAAAAAGCGTCATATCATTTTCCGTCGCAGCATACGAGTTGTTTCACACTTTTACAGCCAAGGCACGTCATTAGGTATTTCATATCAACAATTCCTTATATACGCCAATTTTTAGGGTTCCGTACCCAAAAGGTAAAAACGGAACCCTATTACTGAGACTCCGCTGTCTATATCTCTCCGTCAGTTCGTCCGTCTGTCACCAGGCTTTATAGTATCTCATTAACCGTGATAGTTAGACAGTTGAAATTTTCACAAATGATGTATTTCTGTTGCCGCTATAACAACAAACACTAAAAACAGAATAAAATAAATATTTAAATATTTAAAAATATTTCAGATTTCAGAAGATTTCATTTTTGATTTCAGATTTTCTTTCAGAGTCATAAGAACACTATTACAATGTATTAACAGTAGCTGTTATTTTATATGTTTTATTTTGACCGTGATAAACGTGTAACCGACAATTTTTTTACGTTTATACCTAAATTTTGGTCAAAATAACAAATATAATAATTTTATAGTTTAAAAAACTGAAACAACAGACTTCAAAGTTACTATTATTTCAGTTATATGATTGTATGAATCTCCCATGGACCATTCTGACTTTAATCATGATTACCCGATCAAATCGGGAGATATCCTTTTCAAAGGCAACTTTGTAGATAAATTTGGCAAATGGTCGTGTATCTACGGTTAAAAATAAATTTATAAAAAATTAAGTGTCAAATAGAAAAAATAAAATTGGCCCGAATTTAAAAGGCGTTTTGTATGGAGATTATCCTTCTGGGTCCTATGTAATAGGGCGAATTCTGTGGTATTGTTATATAAGATTTTATCGAAAACACATACACAAGTATACCACCAGCTTTCTGGCTCTCCAAGAAAATCTAGCATCAATATTTATT
This sequence comes from Lycia hirtaria, assembly GCA_947563715.1. Taxonomy (NCBI): domain Eukaryota; kingdom Metazoa; phylum Arthropoda; class Insecta; order Lepidoptera; family Geometridae; genus Lycia; species Lycia hirtaria. Next base: position 17,612,618 of record OX387384.1, read on the forward strand.
TTGTTATAGTAAATATTATAAATTGTTTATTATTTGTTGCGGAAGTGTGATATGTAGTGTAGGTCTATTTTTCCCGACTCAAAAAGAATGGTTATGTTTTTCGGTATGCATAATATATATTGTGATGTATGTAAAAGTACAAAAATAATAATAATTTTCCATGAAGACTAAAGTCACGAGATAAAAGAAATGCTCGTAACATAAAACTTGATAGAGAGTTTAAAGTAGAAGTAAGTGAAGACAAGTTGAAGGCAGACGCGTTAATTCTCCCGCGCCATAGAGCGATCAATCACGTGTGCGTCGGGAACGTGGCTCGCTAGGCGGCGCGCTTCCACGCGAGCGCACGTTATGTTCACGTCACATGCTCGCACGCTGCGTCGCGCACATACCAGATAACACACCTGTTTACTGGTTTTAAGTTTTCTCTGGTGAACAACTTTAAATACGCTGCCTAGTGCGTGTCGTGCCACGTGCAAAGTAGGGTTCCGTAGTTGCACATCATAACTTATGTGAACTTAAAATGGGGATACTATAAATAAACGAGTTAACTTTGTAAGTTTAAATGAAATACTTGCACTTCATAAACATTTACCCTCTTTATTGTGCATTCGAGTAAAATATGTATCAGGTGCCTACCACCTATATTGATTATACCAAATGTAAGCTATTAAATGAAAGTTATCTATAATTTTTTTTTCAGGTAAGTACGTCATTCATGCATACATGCAGATAAACTGAAATCAATTCAGTTGGATGGTATTAAGGTAATGTTTTAACTTATTACAAAAATGTATTATTTGCTGAGTACACATAAAATGTGTATTTACTATGAATAATCTGCAATTTTGTTGCAATACATGACTAACTAGGTCGCCGTTGTACTTTCGATTAAGTTTATTAACTATATTTAAGTTACTCTGTATGGATGTACAATAAAGTTATTCTGTTCTATTCTAACTCACTGGGCAAGAAAAATGGGTAATTTTGTGCAAGTTCTATTCTTTATTATTTCTACCATTGTCTAAGCATATTTTGATATACAACACAATAAGTATTATTCAAATAAGATCTTGTAACTAACCAGTAACCAAAAGTATTATGTCCCATTATTATCGGTACAAAGATATATCTCCCAAATTTTAATGCATCTATTAAAATAATTACTGTCAGCGTGGGTAACTTTACACACACTTTTTCATATTTTTGACGATATCAGAGTATTATTATAGTATTATATATAGTATGGAGTGTTATATATAGTATAGAGTGTAATAGTATTTTACTTATTGAAGACTGTTCTTTCGTTGTAAATTTTAAAGTAAAGAAGTAACAAGTCCAATGGTATAGAAAATATTTAAGAAAATCACGTTTAAATGGCTTGTCAAAGTTAAACGCGAATGTGGGTGAAATTGACGCCCGTTCATTTCGATAGTGGAAAATCTTCATAAACGGTGATTTACGTAATTTAGGTTGGATTTATTTTACCTTTTTGATGTAAAAAACATAGATCTATCAAACAATCGCAAGTTGCAATGCCTGAAAAGGACGACTAAGTTTTAAGTACTGTAAAAATGCATGTAATTCCATCTACATTCATTTACACTTAGTGGCAATATAGAATATGAGTATGAGAAACTAAATCAATTTGTCATATTCAATCATGTTCATTTTCATGGGAAATTTAAAATAAAATTTGGGCCGTTTAAAAACTTTGAACTACCAGCGAGCGGAAAAAATAAAATAGTTTAATTAATTATTTTTTTTACTAATTAAATAATTTCCTTAAAATCAAATAAAGCCAAAGATTCTGCAATCATTTGAGTGTTGAATGACATCACTATCAACTATAAGTTCTAAGATTAATAGTGAGTAATATCAAATTTAAAAAAGATTCTCCCCATTCCATGAACTGCATACCTATTGTTTTTTTTATGTTTCTTGAGTTCTCTTTTGTTTAGTTTTAGAGACTAGTTTTCGGGTATGTACTAACTAAAAACAATTTAAAAAAAATGGTCAAGTGCAAAACCAAGCGGCAGAGCTAGTATACATATAATAAGACAAATACGAGTAGGTTAGCCACACAAAACTATAAATCTACACAATACACTTACACAATAAATATTCACTCATTCGTTCATTCGCCGTCTGCCATGGGCGTACCCAGCTTCTGGTCTAGGGGGGGGGCAAGTCAGATCGTTCGCGGCTGTTTTCTGTGTTAAAAGAAAAATGAAACAACCGACTGGATAAGAACGACTTTTACACTATAAAAAATTATAAATATAACGATTTGAATTTATTGATCGCAAATTATTATTCCTGATTAAATTTAAACTTATGACTTTATAGAAAATTACAAACATACCTACAAGATACACGCTACTTTCTTGACAGTTGGGAAACAATTTTTGCTTAGTGATTGTTGCAAGTTCACAGCACTTTAATATTATAATTAATACAAATAATCAAGTATATATATTAAAAGAAAAACTAAATACCCGACGTGTAACTTTCGATTTTGTTACGCTTAATATGTTGTAGAGTCGCAGAACCGCTGTAAAATCTATAAATGCGCATTATTTAGAATAATTCTAGTTTAGGCTTTCCGTTTAGGCTTGTAGGCGATCTTATAGAAACATACATACATACATTTACGCGAATAAACTTAACCCTCTTTCTTATGTGGTTGGGTAAAAATAATAGGAAATAATCAGGCGCGAGCGAAGCGAGCGCGAAAATTTTTGAAACTTTTTTTCAAATTTTTATTGTGTTTTTAAAAGTAATATTTTGGGCTCACGTATTTCTCATATACGTGAGCCCACAGTATTTCTATGTTCAAGCAGTAAAAACGCGAGCGAAGTGAGCGCGAAAATTTAGAAGGTTTTTAAAATTAAATCTTGGAAATAATTTGATTCATTGATCTTGTTAACGTGTCTTAGGTTTTGTGGCCCAGATAAACCAAACAAGTATTTATGTTAAGAGAAAAATGAAATATCCGATAGGGATAAGAACGACTTTTACGTTATCAAAATATAAATACAGCCATATGAATGCATTGATTGCAAATTTATTATTCCTAATTAAAAAAAAACATGGCTTTATAGAAAATTACAAACATACGTTTTTATGACAAAATACCGCTGTAAAAGACTATAAAGGCGCATTATTTAGAATAATTCTAGTGAAATCACTTATTTATTACGAAAAAACTCGGAGTTTTACGACACCTCGCACATCAGAATCGGTCAAGCCGTTTAGTCTTGTAGGCAATCATATAGAAACATACCCATATACATACATACACTTGAAAATCATAACCCTCCTTCTTACTCAGTCGGCTAAAAATAATATTAAATTTTATGTATTCTTAAGCTGATTTGCTGCAGTACTGACATGACTGACATGGCTCAAAATACAAAGGTTATTAAATAACTTTGAACGATCGGCGAAAATATTCGTTTAACGAACCAGCTGGTTGATTTGCCCTATATTGTTGGCGGCTTGCTGTCCTTGGAAGACGCAGCTCTCATGATTCAAAGCCTTAGCATTACATGTCAAATAAAATAAATGCTAGCCGCTCGCAACTCCCTACCGCCAAGAATACGAACGCTCAGCTAGATTCGGTAATCTTCGTCCGCCATCGTCGCAGCGGCGGCGGTGTGCGGTAGCTGGCGACTGTAGCGCTTGCTCACTGCGCGGTTTTTTTATGGCAATAATAATTGCACCGTGCATTTTACCCGTGCTTACTGCGTGGTTTATTTAAAAGTTAGCACATAAGGCCCCGTTTAAACGTTGATTAGTAGGTAAATAGGCGAGTTCATACATTTTCTACGAGTTTCCAGGGGGGGGCAGCTGCCCCCCCCTGCCCCCCCTGGGTACGCCCATGCCGTCTGCTGTTAAGGGCAATGGCAAATGTGATGGGAAATTCAAATTTCAAACATTTTTAGTCATTGTAGCTACGAGTAGGTCAGGTAACTTTGTAAGTGATCACAATGTTTATAACAATCTTAGATTATTCTTTACCACGTATTCACGTCAATTTAGCTACTTATCAACAAGTAAATGCGTCTCTTAAATATCCCGAGAAGTTGCTTGAATTTGTCAATTGTTATTTCTTGGTTAATATAACTAACACGATGTATTATTGGTAAACATAATTACCTAATAATATAAACAGCGATCTTGGATTATCGCAAACAATATGATCAACTACTATAAATACTTACTTGATTTGGCTACAATGACCAAGAACTGTTTGAAATTGTAATTTTCCGCCGCATACGTATCGTATCACCTTATCACGTTAGACCCTTACCATCCTATATATATATATAGAAAACATTGTTGTAAAACATGAACAGCGAACCATTTTACACTAATATTTCAGGATTGAGTTTGAGTACGTGACTACTTGGACGAAATGGACGTTCAATTTATATTCAAATTTATTTGACGCCTATTCGTAAATTTAAAAAGTTTTAATAAATTCAGTTATTTTGGTAAATTAATTCTAAGCTTTTTTAGTTAAACATTAATAAATTTAGTGTAACTAAGTCGGTGATCAATGATCACTAATCATCATCGTCCTACAAATTTTGTTCACACACAGGGGTCACAGCAGCCGTTGCGACGAGTCACTGCAACCTTTGCTGATCTATTTTGATAACCCTTTATACGTTACGGAACCACCCAAAATCCAACGCTGACCATTGACCATGTATGTCCACAATAATAACAAATACAATAATAATAACAAATACAATATCTGAGACCGTCTGACTTGCGATCCGCAGGTCCTAGGTTTGAATCCCGCGGCACGCACCTCTGTCTTTTTGAAGTTATGTGCGTATTGTTGATTGCCGCCAACTTCAAACGGTGAAGGAAAACATCGTGAGGAAACCTACATGTCTGAGAGTTTTCAATGATCTTGAAGATGTGTGAAGTCTGCCAACCCGCACTTGGCCAGCGTGGCAGACTATGGCCTAACCCTTCTTATAATGAGAAGATGGCCCGTGCTCAGCAGTGGGACAGTTTGTACAAACAGGGCAGGAAAAAGATGGAATATATTCTGGAGGGGAAAAAGTAGACTAAGTAAAGTAGAATTTATAGTACTTCGTTTAGCTCCGAATTTAAAAAAAATATCGTAAAATAGCATTTTGCTTCCTTGTTATAATGTAGTCATCGCGCGCTCTAGTGCGGCTACCAAACCAGGGTTTATGAATAAGTGCGATGAAAAATTATTTTCTTAAAGACAGACAATTGGTGGACAAACTTATACAATAAAAAAACTTTATATTCACAAAAAGACGCCAAAGTCGCGAGTATAAACACGAACTTCTAGTAAATACATAATTCAAGCGTAAGAAAACGAGTCGGTCAGTAAGACAACACAAAGTCCCAAAGCTATCTCAATATTAATAACACGGTTCATTTAATAACGACATGAAGTAAAATAAAAAGAGGCAACTTCATAAAAACTCTTGGAACATATAAATATAAGATCAAAGGACGTCTGAGCAAACTTGGACGCGATGGGCGGGATCCCTAAACTTATAAAGAATTCGGTATTTGCAGTTCAAGCAAATTGTATTAAGTTTGGTCCGATGGTAATAAAAGAGATATCAAGTCGAGTTGGGCCGCAGGAGATTTGTGTTCTGTAGGAAATTGATTGGAATCATATTATAGCGTGTTATAGGGTTTCGGCAAACATTATTCAGACTATTATTTATTGCAACAATATTGTTCAGTAGATATAGGTACTCGTGGCACGAGTGGCACGAATGGTTCAAGGATTCAGTTTCTATTTTAGCAACTTACTTAAGGTTGGGCTCAAAACGTGCGGCTATCTCTCTCGCGCATCACTATATTTTTAAGCATATAACATCACTGAGTAGGCATAAGTATCAGAAAATTGAGAGACTAAATGGTTTATTTAGATAAGAGAAATATTAAAAACAATTTTTTATTCAGCTATCATTTAAAATCAATAGTGAAAAAACATATATTTTCTTACTCTTTAGCCAAATTAAAAGATATTGAAAATAAACTTCTTTTTAAGCATTTCTCCTATCTAAATAAACAAAATATATAAATAAATCTCTCACTTTTCTAACATCAGTGATTTTATATGTTTATAAAGGTGATGCGCGAGTGAGATAGCTGCTCACTTTGAGTCATACCTTAATATGCTTGTCTGGCATCAACTGCCAAAATTTATTTTAATTGTGAGCATAATTGGTCAAGAGGTTGTAAGATATAAGGTCGAGAAGTCTTAATTTTGGATGAACATTTTATAATGTTCATCCAAAATTAAGACTTCTCGAAACTTATGTAGGTGTTTTGGTTTCATAGTTGATAGCTGTTATTCTCGATCACCACGTGACACGTCTGATTCCGAAACTAAGACAATTATTTACTTTCGCTTGTATAATGTTAGTGAGGACGTTAGGACACTACACTCAAAAAAAATAACCTGCTTTCACTACTTTACAATAAAGTAGTAGTTTAATATCGCCGATTTGGCCGTTAGCTGCGGAACCCTGAATGAGAATTATTTAACATGGGCTGCGCCAGGACGCGGGACGGACAGGGGACATGGCGCAATAAGGGAATTCGTAAAGTTTAGCCCCTCTTCATTTGTAGTTCCTAACGCTTCCACGAACTTACATTGACTTTTTACGTAAATACAATTTACCGTTTTGTTTTTGTTACATTATCTATTTTTTTTTTAAGATTATAAGGGATGATAGGAAAATACTGTTTCTATAAAAGGATCAAAATACGCAAATCGTTTACTTGGATGACATATTTTCCAGTTATTTTGTTATAAAAACCAAAGTGTTGAACCGATTTTGATAAAAATTATATGGAACCATTTGTGAAAAATGCCCTACCAAATAAAAAAGAATCATCAACATAAATTCATAATTGGCTAAGTAATCGCTGAACATACAAAAAAAACATACAGTCAAATTGAGAACTTCCTCCTGTTTAGAAATCGGTTAAAAATAATACGTTAATTATATCGTTGTCATTTATTATTGCCAGCCATGACAGCCCCACTCTTCCCTTTTTCCATTTGTGCCGATCAAAAGCTATAATTTATTTATATCGTTATATAAACAAAATAATACGTGTTCGCCAAATTGTATTCTCCAATTTCAGGATAATTTATCGATGAATTCAGAGTGGACTTTCCTGCTTGATATCAAAAATAACCATAACTTTTTGTTTTTCTCACTTAATCTCTATTAATTTTACTAAATGCCAAAATAAACCTTGCAATTGTATGACCCCAAGGTTACAAAAACAATGTAAAACTAAGATTGGTATGTTATCATAGTCCAGTAATACCCATAAAACAGTAGACTAGTAATGGTATCAGCATGGCATGGCATAAACAGGTTAGATAACATACTTAATACGTATAATAAGTTAGACGTAGGTATGCCAACTCGAGCCCTGGAGCCCTGGAGCCCTGGAGCCCTACGCTAACAAGACGAGGGTGCCTACATCTACTCATACGAAACAATGTACTGGATACCATTTAGACGCTACTACAGTTACGTAATTTGTAGTGATGTTAGACATGACAGAACTTTGGTCTGATGTATTAAGAACGAAACTTGCAAGAACTTTAATGAATTAACGAATTCGTTTCTAACTTGACACGAGTGACGTCTCACCTGAATATTGACCTCTTTGTCACACTTGTCACTTAATTTTGTTTGTACTACTAAGGTGTCTCTTAGTTGTAAATTAGTTGTGTGTCGATACGGAATATGTCTTCTTTCTGGCCTTGAAAATTCTACGAAGTTTTCATGAAAGAGAGAAGGCGATAGAGAGTTCCACTCCTGTGCATTACGCATCAATAATATGGATCGAATGTTTAAATATTGAATAATAATTTAATCACGTAACACGCAGCTAATAAGCACACAGAAATTACACAGCTATCTAATATAGAACGACTTTTTGTAATTGGATCAGTAGTTCCAGAGAATACAAACAAACTTTCAAGTTTATCTATTTTGAGTATTCGTGTATAGAGAACAAACAATGATCCTTAATTTCTCTGCGTTCATGTTTGTATCTAGGTAAATAGAGGAAAATAATAACAAAACTGAGGACGAAATATCAACAAGATTACCCTTGTTTACGGAACAAACGAACTATTTCGTTATACAAATAGTACATGATATTGCTGTTACTAGTCAACCGTCCCAGACTTGCTTGTTGGGGGGCTCTATGCCGTTATATACAAATAGAACGTTATAGTATACATTTTATATGCAAGATAGATCTACGATTGACCACCAACTCACCTCATGTTAAGCGACAGTGTAGCCGAGGATGGAGCTCCTAGTTCTAGAAGATATCTATTCACTCTAGCCTTGAAAAATCCAAGATTGTAGTTCTCAGAAAACAGAGATGGTGGCAAAGAATTTAATTCCTGTGCAGTACTCATCAAGAACGTGGATCGATATCTGAGCTGAGTACGGTTTTTTTGGCATTTCAACGAGAAATGGGTGGTAATTCGCCGACTTTCTGCTAGTCCTGTAGTGAAATGGGGAGGGTGTATTACTTTATAGTAACCGTCTCAAAGCTTGCTGCAAATTTAAACTTATATTTGACTAGGTGGTACTCTATTTTTACAGATTTTTTAAGTTTCAGTCAAATATTGCAATTGAATTTTAAAATTTCACAAATATTGAATATCTTCCAACGATCCAGCTCAATTTTTGCATGCACATATCAGTATATCAGTATCAAATAGAAGAATTTGCTGAAAATAATTGAAAAGCTTGTTTTAAAAGTTTTATTTAACCATAACTTTTTTTTAAATAATCTTGACGACCACTAGCTCGTCTGATGTTAAGCGACTGTTTCGGTCTACGATGGAGCGTGCTTGCCTAGATAGAACCTATTCACTCGCGATTTGAAGACAATCTGAATTTGGTTTCAACTCGCCTGCAGATAAATGACATTGTAGCCGTAGATTGAGCACGTGAGTACTTGCTCAGTTACTAGCCATGAATTAGATCCAGCTATTGTGCTTTGTTGTGCATAAATTTAGCAAAAAATAGATCTGGGCATATTTTTCTTAAAGTTATTGCATATAAACATTGTTTTTGTAACATATATTATATTACCTATCAAAGAACATCTCAGAGGTTCTGCGACGCAGACGTGGATTCAAAGTGACGTAAATAATTCCTTTTGCCGACGTAATACGTAGAATTAGCATAATATCTGTATCATTTACGAACGTGTGCCTCTGAGTGGGTAATTTGAAAATATGCTGGGTTTGTACGTTTACCATACAGTGGCTGGAGGTGTTGGTTTAAAGATATCTAAGTATATAACTGTACTTACGCACTGCTACGTAATACGGAGCGTCATCATCATCTATATAACTGTACTTACGTACTGCTACGTAATACAGAGCATCATCATCATCATCTCAGCTACCAGAAGTCCGCTGTTGGCTTTTTTTCATCGCACTAGATACTTCCTAGCTTAAAAACATGTTTTTCTACAACAACTTGTAATAAACTTTCTATCACTTAAAATAATATAAGTCCTACCCGATTGCCTCTCCTAAATTGTGAAAAAGTGAAAAAATTTATTCACCAAAAGTGGGACAATAAATGATAAACATAATAAAAAGGGGAGAGGAGGGAATAAAAACTGGTGTCAAAACATAAAAATAAAATTTCGCTTAAGTACTCGCCGCAAAACATAGCAGATGTCCGCAGTGATATGAAGTTATCTTCTAAAAATGCGGTACAGTCAGAAGGAAAATAGATTTGGAGCTAGCCAAGGCAAGATACATAAGGAAGGTTGACCTTAATTAATCTGCTAGCATAGAAATGTTGTCGAAAAAATATATAATATATATTTTATACTACCTATTCTATTTTATGGGAACAGTCTATGGTTCTTAGCGGCAATTTTCCGTTTTTTTTTTTTGTAAAATCTATCCTGTGCCAGTCATCGCATTACTTATTACTAGCTTTATATAAAAAAACCCGCCCACCGAGGGTTCCGTACAAACTAGTAGATAAGAGGGGGAAATCATATATTTTTTATATTTTCCTTCATAAACCGAAAAATATACATCGTAAAAATATTTAAAACCCTGTTTTAGCTTATGGTAATGAAGCTCTTTCATATAATACCCCACGTGATACGGTTAACGAACTTTGAAATTTGGACCCTCATTCCTAGACACAAAATTTTTGTGATTAAATTAAAAATGTCCAGTTTTCGGATTTTTTTCCTACCTACTCTAACACAATGCTTCTTGCCAAATTTCATAGTTCTATGTCATCGGGAAGTACCCCATAGGTTTTGATTCCCTTGTGAGTGTCAAAATGTGCGTTTTTTACGGCATAATATTCGGCTGTAACTTTTTTTACGAAATCTGAGAAATTATTTTTTCTTTCTGTAGCAAGAGACTATGGACCTGCGTATATGGTTTTAATTTCAACTCGATACCTTCATGCGATCCTGAGATAAAGGTCTTGACACCCGGACGGACGGACAGACGGATAGACAGACAGACAGATAAACAGACGGACAGATAAACAGATGGACAACAAAGTGATCCTATAAGGGTTCCGTTTTTTCCTTTTGAGGTACGGAACCCTAAAAATTGCCTTTTAATTAGGTCAGTGTAGTTGTTCAGTGTCAAAAAAATGTGGATATGTAGTTAGGGCTTATGCCCAGCAGTGGACTTCTTGTGGCTGAGATGATGATGTTAATGATGTATTTAGAAAGTGAAACGTACAAGATATTATAATAAGGCCAAGATACTAAAAGGCCTTAAGAATGTGGTCTCAAAATTACTGAGTACTGAAATTTGCCATCCTTTTACTTCATACACTCATTGAATATGAAGTAAAAGCATGGCAAATTTCACAAATCTATAGAAAAAATCTTATTGTCTTCTAGGCATCCCGGCGATGGCTTCATTTTATGATAACGACAAGGAAGTAGTGAAGTATATTGAGACGGTTGTCTCCCCTGCTACGCTCAGCAAGTCATCAATCATGCGCGGGACAAACGAGCCCACAATAATTCCTCGAGCGCACGCGCCACGCGCCAACTTGAAATATTATGTTTGGATAGTCCAGGATAAGACGGGAAACACGCCTCGCGCTATATACGCGCTCCCGTCGAAATATTAATATGTGACGTAACAATGTAAGTAAATGAAAAAGTTGTGTTTGTTTCGTGAGCTCATGATCGATGTATTTTCCCGCAGAGATGTAGGGAGCCCGAGCCGGGAGAGACATCGGGATAAATACGTCGTTTTCTGGATATATATGATGCGCTATTTATTTTCATATCGAGTGTCGTATGCGAATCGTGCTCAATGTACACGTCGGATGTTGTGTCGGCTGGTAGTATTGAAAAAGCTAACAAAGTAGTAAACAGAGCTTTATTATTAAATTTTAGAGACCAGACAAGAGAGCCTGATCTATTCAATCCATAATGATATGAATGAACTCAACATGCGTAATTTATACATAAAAATGTATATTTTTAATAGTTGAACATATATTGGAAAATATTGATATTTTCCATGTACTATGTCAAAAGAAAAAGACAAATTTCTGACATTTTGCACATCAAAATCGGTCTATAGGCTTAGGCCAGATAATAATTCTATATTATTACGTTATATCGTAATTATATTATGTTCTTTTTTTAGGGTTCCGTATCCAAAGGGTAAAACGGGACCCTATTACTAAGACTCCGCTGTCTGTCTGTCCGTCTGTCTGTCACCAGGCTGTATCTCATGGACCTTGATACATAATTAGAAAGACAGAAAAAACAGAATAAAATAAATATTTAAGGGTTTATTTAAGGGAATATTTAAGGGGGCTCCCATACAACAAACGAGATTTTTTGCTCGTTTTTGCTCGATATTGATAACGGCAACAGGTAGACGCTTGAAATATTCGCAGAATATTGAGTTATATTATTCACTTTAAAAATAAATAATTAAATTAATATTCAAGGAGGGCTCCCATACAACAAATGTGATTTTTAAACCGTTTTTATCAATAATGGTTCGGAACCCTTCGTGCGCGAGTCTGACTCGCACTTGGCCGGTTTTTTTAATTTAATTTTTAGCTTCACAGACACTGCGACAAGTTAATTCTAAATTGGCATTTTTAGGGTTCCGTAGTAAACAAGGAACCCTTATAGTTTCGCCATGTCCGTCTGTCCACGTCTTAGCGTAAAAACTGTAAGTACTAGAAAGATGTAATTTCGTATGATTATAATAACGCCATAATTATAACGCCAACAAAACGGTAGAATAAAATCTTGTTTTTTTTTAATACACTTAAAGTGGGAATGATTTTTTTATTTTCTCATCTACCCCATCGAGTGGGGTATCGTTGAATAGGTAATCTAAAATCATTGGGGGTGTGTAAAAACCATTTTTCAATTTAGGGATTCGTGTGCGAAATATTAAACTTTAAAGTGATATTTTTTATTAGTTGTGTGTATGTAGTAAAATAATTACTTTGAACGTCAAAAACGAATATTTCATTTCAATTAACTTAACTCATATGTTCGTAGTATCAAACAAGAGACCCTGTACTAAGCTCTCATAAATTATAATATGTAACTACGGAACCCTACGTCGTGGCACGCCACGCACTTGGCCATATATTTTCTGTTAATACAGTCACAGACTGACTGTAATTATACATTCGTATTTATGTAAATGCGAGTGGTACAATGCTGACATACTCGTACCTTCGAGCGTAGATTATCTGTGGTCGGAGTTACCTACTACTGTATATGTACTTATATATGTATATTTGACCCGATAAACATTATCCTCTTACTGAGGCCGTCAGGTACAACGTATGAATAGTACGCTTTCCTCTTTTTCGAAGCCTATCAAAAGTTATAGTATTATGATAAAAACTAAAACTGTCTATTGACTCGCTCATTTCACTGTAACGTAAAATATCACGATTCGCTGAGTGAGTACAGTTCGAGCGGCGAGGATCGCTGTACCGCACTGTAAGTGCTGAAACTACAAACATTTGCATACAAGCGCCTGGTTCACACACACTAGCATTATGTCAGTGTGCGGCTTACTTATGACAAGATATATATAAGACCACACTAACGCCACGAAAACGCTTTAATTCCACTTTTATCGTGCAGACTGCTAGATTGTGGAATACGCTTCTTGAATGGGTCTTTCCATATATATGTATAATCTGGGTGTCTTTAAATCGCGAGTGAATTGGTTGGTGGTGGTCTATGATGGAGCGCGAATACCTAGAGTATTCGCGCTCCATCATAGACCGCAACGTCGCGTAACATCAGGCGAGTTGGCGGTCATGCTCAAACCTATTAATAATACATAAAAAATAGCCTGACATTCCAAATGCGCTACCTTAGATTACTTGCGCGCCTGTGTACACTCGCTCCCTACGCTGGCACACATCTATAGAATATAATAAGCTCATGTTTGCTCATGTTCAAGATAAGTCGCGTTGTGACAGGAATAGGCATTCTTTTCTCTCTATCCCACTTATACTTGAATTTTTAATTAGACGGAGTAAACTGACAGACTGAAATGTCACTTTTCGAAATAATGATACTAACTCTCAAATCATAGTGCTGGGATTTGAGTCACTTATAGTTCAATAAAGGTCGGAACATGGAATGAAAATACCTAATAGAAAATTAATAAATACATCTTGAAACGTTCATGTCAGCGAATCGCTTTTATTGAGTCAGTAATGACCTTAGAAGAAGAGGAATGTATTTTACTGGTTTTTCTGAATAAACTCAGGAATTAAGAAGTGATTCCATAATACAAGATAGATCTACGATTGACCACCAACTCGCCTGATGTTAAGCGACGGTGTGGCCGAGGATGGAGCTCGTCGATCTAGAAGATATCTATTCACTCTAGCCTTGAAGATTCCAAGATTGTAGGTTAGGTTATTGTGATTTTGTTTACTTAGGCTAAATTCTATGTATTCCGGTGTATGTGAATCATGCACATGTATGCATAAGATTTCAAACGCATATATTTTGTGCCGTATATATTCGAAATTCTATAGGTTTGTGCTAGTGTAAGTGGACCAGGCGCTTGTGTGCGTAAGATTTCTTCAAGCTTCTGCCGACTTATTCTGTCCATATTCTCTTCTACCATGATAGGCCACAATGTTCGTTTCACTAGTTGGTTAGCTCCAAAACGCTGACATGGCACAGTATATTTTGTTGCCAGTACGTGTAAAGCTTGAAAGCCGTATAAATATGTATTTCCCGTTTGATATATTACAATTTGGTTTCACGTTATCGCATCGTATATTTTTGTAGGTTTCCTCCTCCGTATTTCTGCGTGTTATGGTAAATCGATATCAAAGAGGTAATTCACCGTCCCCCGCTTGCCTCTCGTCATCGTCATCGGTTAGAGCGAACTATTCCCCTAATAAATGTGATATTTTTAACCGACTTCGAAAAAGGAGGAGGTTATCAATTCGTACCGTATATATATTTTTTTTAATGTATGAACACGAATTTCTCTCTCATTCTTGAACCAATGTTTGTGTTTCGTGAATTGGCAAATAGAGAAAGCTCCCAAGTTGGTCCCATAATTTTATTAGAAACATTGCTTTATTACTTTTTGAATAATCTCTAAAAGTAAAAATATTTCATTGGATTCCTGAGTGAGTGCGTCAGATTATAGAATCGCAGAGTTCCACTGACACGTTTTTCTTCACAAAAGTGTCAAATGTTTAGGTTATTCGTATAAACATCTGCACATTTTCTAATCTGCGACGACGAAGCATATGACATTCAATGACAAATGTCATTTTTGAAAAAGAAACGAGCGGGTGAAGCGAGGTCTCTTTAAAAAGTTTACAATCGTGAGGGATTTATTGCGCTTGAAAAGTAAAACCTACTTACTCCACATCAAATGTTTATAAGGAGAAAATAGAGTTACTTTAACGCTTGAGCGCCTTGTTTAATTATTATCCTTACTAATATTACAAGTAAACGAAATAACGTACTTCGAAGGCGGTTGTTTCAGTTTTTTAAACTATACAATTATTTATTCTACATGTCACTCGATACAATTTTTATCGAGGTTAGAATTCACAGGTATCACAATTTAAAGCACGTTACAAATTTTAAATGCAAAATTTATCATAGACTTTCATTGTAGTCCTGCTCGTATTTATTCCCATGGTTTCCCTTGCCATAGATATTGTTTATGTACGATTCGAACTCAATCCATTATAGCATAGCTAGGATAGACGAGTCAATTTATGAATGGACGTCATATATTTTGTATATTCTTGTTATTCCATGCAACGTAAGACTAATTAGGGCTCGATTTGTGTGATTGTTTTTTATTTTATATATTGTGATCAAATATTAGACCAGTTAGTATTGAACTGTATAATATTTGTTTTGTAATTGTCTGTAAAGTGTTCTGCGAGGATAGTAAGTAAATTGAATTCTAGGATTCGACATTTTAGGATCTTATGCTGAGTGATAAATTCAACAATACACACAATTTCATTAGTAAATAATGAAAATACACAATACCAAGTACACAAACAAAGATCCACCAGCCGTCTTCGTACTTCGTACCTCGCTATCAGCCAACCGTGATATAACTAAGTTGAAACACGCTTTGAGCTTGTCTAAGTTACAATCTTAACGCTAGTTTTGGAGCTAAGTGAAACTTGAGTGACGAAATTTGGGGTTGCTTGGTCGATCGTGAAAGCATGCGTGCTTGATTACCAAGTTTTCAAGTAGAAATAAGTTTTCTATTACTGGTTGAATACACTTTACAGTTTATAACCCCAGACCCAAAAAGAAGGGTGTCATAAGTTTGACGTGTGTATCTGTAATCTGTATATCTGTTTGTCTGTCTGTGGCATCGTAGCTCTCAAACTGATGCACTGATTTTGATCTAGTTTTTTTTTTTGTTTAAATGCGATTTGCATCGAGAGCGTTCTTAGCTGTTTCGTCAAAATCGGCCCAGCCGTTGTTTTGTCGGGTTTTTGAGTTTTCAAAACTTTTAATTATTATAAAAATATTTTGTTTATTTCAACAATTAATAGTGTTAATGTTTTATAAGGTTTTCACAGTTGTTACTCATTGAAATGAAAAAAACGATTTATTGCGTATATTATACATAATTGTATGACCTGATGTTTCAAACACTTTGCAGCGTCCATAAAGTATGTAAAATATACGCAATAAACCCGTTAAAATTTGTTTCATTTCAATTATTTAAGTGTTATTTTATTTGCGAACTGTTTTTTCAACAGCTTTTCAATCGTCAACGAATTAACAGCTTTTCGTTATTAGGTAAACCAGTAAAATTTCTGAAACTTGTTAATCGCACAAAGCCGCTTCGTCCTGTTAATTCAACGCTTATTGGCTGAACGATACACGAACATCTCCGAATACGCGCGATTGATTCCCGAATGGAGCGAACGAGATTTGTAAAAACGGGTTTGTAAAAACGTTATTAGGTTCTCGTTGATACGTAAAGCAGTTGATTACACAAAACAAGTTGACTGGTCAATGCCGTTCTTTCAACGCTGTTATGGCTATAAGGATACATCCACGGAACTCTACGAATACATCCGATCGAACGTCCCGAAGAAACTCAATCAGTGGTATTCTCATTTACTCCACGTATGAGTAAATGAGAGGGTGCTCTTACGGATTATTTACAACAATTACGCAAAAATTATACTTGTTGCTTGTAAGTTAGAATCTAAAATCAAGCAAAAACATGCAAGGTGTCAAGTTATTTTGTTTGAAAAAAGCGTTTGTTTATTTTGAATTTAAAATTGTGTGTAAACAATTGTTTTGATTACTTCGGTCAAGGTCGGTTTTGGTGTGGTCGCGCGGGAGGATTTGTGAGTTTTTCAGTGTTTAGGGTTCCGTACCTCAAAAGGAAAAAAACGGAACCCTTATAGGATCACTTTGTTGTCCGTCTGTATGTCCGTCTGTCCGGGTGTTAAGACCTTTATCTCAGGAACGCGTGAAGGTATCGTGTTGAAATTAAAACCATATACGCAGATTCATAGTGTCTTGCTGTAGAAAGAAAAGTCGAATTTCTCAGTTTTTGTAAAACAAAGTTACAGCGGAATATGTCGTAAAAACGCACATTTCGACACTCACAAGGGAATCAAAACCTATGGGGTACTTCCCGTTGACATAGAACTATGAAATTTGGTAAGAAGCATTGTGTTATAGTACATATATAGGAAAAAAACTAAACCTGTTTTTTTTTTATTTAATCACAAAAAATAGGGTCTAAGCAAGGAAGGAGGGTCCAAATTTTAAAGTGCTTTAACCGTATCATGTGGGCATCTTATGAAAGAATTTAATTAGCACAAGCTTAAACCGGTTTTTAAATATTTTTACTATGCATATTTTTCGATTTATGAAGGAAAATATAAAAAAATATATAATTTACCCCTTTTATCTACTAGTTTGTACGGAACCCTCGGTGGGCGAGTCTAACTCGCACTTGTCCGGTTTTTTTTTAGATAATGTCTATATGACTGCATTAAAAAAAACATTTTCACTTCATTAAATTCATTTTCACTGGAGAAAATTTTAAACCATTTCTAACTTTATTTTCAAGTCACGTGTTAATATTATAGTCGTTATAGATCAAAAACGTTGACAAAACGCGTTATCGAAATTTCACATTTGTTGAAAACCTAATAACTGAATTAACTGTTTTTTCAATCTGTTAACTGTTGACAAAAAGCTGTTTTTTTTTAATTGACGTGTAAATTGTCAATGACCCACCTCTAGTGCTGACCATCCTAACACACCATCTACAGATGGTGTGTTAGGATGGTCAGCACGCCTAGTCTCGACTGGATACAAGTATGGCTACAAAAATCCGTCAACAAAAAGTGTTTGATATAATTTTCAACTTGTAGCTCCGAGGACTAGAGAACTTCAGTAGGCTAAGATTGTTTGCTTTACCGAGAGATCAGTATTATTATATTAGGATGACGCCCCTGAGGAACTTCTTTCTCTCCAGTGGAAAATATAATAACTATAATAGTTATTTCTACCAGAAAGGGTCAAACAATCACAGCACACGTTATACACAATCATCACTCAAGTACTAGTGTAAGTCGTATACCGTGACTTAGTTATGGGACTGCAGACCGACATTCGATAATTTCAAATTTTTACCTCCACGTGTTCTTGAGAAAAATTTCTATTTGTATGTATAAGTCAAATCTTAGAAGATAAATAAGAATCATTTCCTCAGGTTCAATTAGGCTCTTTGCAAATTGCAATACTTGCGTATCTTCGCTGATAATGAAATAATGTTGTATAATGGAGTTGGTCTGATAATGGAGTCGGAAGGCGGCCATATGAATTTCTAAACTATAATAAACAAGATAAACCCATCGAGTTTGGGCTAATTTGTTTTATTTTTGTGAGTACTTTGGTGCTACATAATATCCAGGGTCTGATGATGCAGTCGGAAGGTGGCCATAGGAACTTCTGAACCAAACAAGATAAAGCTATCGAGTTTGGGGTCATTTGTTTTGTCTTGACAAACACTCTATTGTTAAAGTGCCATGGAGCTGGTCGGCTGCAAACAAACCAATCAAGTATCTCCTTTTTTTGAAATGAAACAATATTTAACAATTTTATCCGACTTCCAAAAATAAGGAGGTTTTCAATTCGACTGTACATATCTTATTTTTGTATGTTTGTTCAGAGATTACTTCACTAATTATGAATTGTGTTTGATGATTTTTTTAGGGTTCCGTACCCAAAGGGTAAAAAACGGGACCCTATTACTAAGACTCCGCTGTCTGTCCGTCCGTCCGTCCGTCTGTCACCAGGCTGTATCTCATGAACCGTCATAGTTAGACAATTGAAATTTTCACAGATGATGTATTTCTGTTGCCGCTATAACAACAAAATATACTAAAAAACAAAATAAAATAAATATTTAAGGGGGCTCCCATACAACAAACGTGATTTTTTTGCTCGTTTTTAACATGCTTTTATTAGGTCGTCGACCTGTATGTAACTAACTATGTAATGAAATCTAAGGTAACTAATTTAACCATCTTCCAAGGATCGTAGCGTCATGAAAATTGGCAGCTGTATGTAGTTCTGATGACAATACTATAATATGGTACTGTCGAACTGATCTGATGATGGAGCCGGAAGATATGAACTAGAACTTCATGATGAAACATCGTAGAAAAGTCTTGTAAGTAATTAACTTTGACCACAATAATTTGTAGCGTGTTTTTTAGTTTTTTAAACTGTAATGTATTATAGATAATGGTACGGAACCCTTCGTGGGCGAGTCCGACTCGCACTTGGCCGGTTTTTTTATTTAAACTATAATTATATCGCATATATTTATTATTTCACTCATTCCATCTGTTCCTAACACATTTACATTTGTAATGGTGCATCCACACCGCAGTTACTTTTTGTAGATCAACATTTCCAAGTGTTACTCAGCAACATCCGACAGCAACAAATTATTTATTGTTAATATATGTTGCCGTGTTAGTATATGTTACCGTGTTAGTATATGTTAAGCAACCGCGTTGCTCTAACAATCGATAACATTGTTAGAGAATGTTACCTCAACACGGCAACATTAAATAGCAACTGTTAACGTGGGATGGACCATAGAAAAGAGTGCTACTCGATTGTTGTCGAATGTTATTCTTTGTTATATTTTGTTAATTAATGTTATTGGCGGTATGGAGGCGATGAGTGACAATCAACAAATAGTAACAAGGAGCCACAGAAGTAACAGATAGTTACCTAATGTTACCGTGTTGCATTGTGTTGCTCCACAAAAGTTAGCTGCGGTGTGGATGCACGGTAGGTAACAGTAGATTAGGTTCAGTGAAGTAGGTTCACAAAAGTGTTCCGGATATGTGGCACTATCAAAAAGACAAATTGTTTAACATGATTGCTACAAATCAAATACCGTATCGCAGAAACCGTCGCGTGCGACTCAATATTAGCCCGATTATGTCGCTTTGTCATGCCTTCCAGTTATTTATTCGTGCGGCGCATAGACAGGGAGCAAGAGGTAATAGATTCATGCTTAAATTATGACCGAGCGCCCTGTTACCACTCGTTTTGTGTAAAAGTAATGTTTTCTAATGTATTTTATTTATGTGCATATTTTTTTTCAATTTTTATTATCAAACAACAATGCGTCTCGTTGCTTACATATTATCCCGAGAAGTTGCTCGAATTACTAAAAACAGATTATCAGGATATATTATTGATAAACAAAATGACGGGATAATATTAAAAATAATTTTAGATTGTCGCAATTTGAATATCCCGCCGCATAGGTATCACCTTAATACTGCATTGTGTATAAATTATACACGTAACGTACCTATTAACGTAGTATGAGACTTAAAACGTGCATTTTTTGCATTTTCCTGCTACACGTTTATCGGTAGGTTATCTTTTGGATTACATATACTTGGTTTTATAATAACCTCATGGTTATATTATATATGCTGATCGAAAACTTTATTAATTAGTATCAAATATTGTTCTCTTGTAGAAGGAAGTTTTTGTATATTTAAATTTATTTATTAATTCATATAAATTGATACATTCGGTTTATTAATTTATATGCGGAATTAAATTTCACTTTTTCAATTTCGTGTGAAAGTTTTGTGTTCTATGGTAAGTATGTTATGATTTTTATTATATATGTTTTAACTAAACAATAATTATTTGATCTAAACTGATTAAAATCGTCTTTCATAAAAAATACATTAAGACATTCTTGCTCCTTGAACAATAAAATCATCTGAATATGCCTTACACTTACCGAGAAATATATAGTATATGTAATAGTCATTAAAGATATAATTTCAATAATAGAACGCGTGAATAGAAACTATCATTCCTACGGATTATTTAAAAAAAATGTTCTTTAGAAATAACATTTTCAAAATATATAATATTCCGAAATATTTCTCAAAACTCAATAACATTATACGAAAATTGAAATTTTCGTTAACGGGTCGAACTTGAATTCTTAAGGTAAAGAGTAGGGTGTCGCCGCTGCGCTGTCTCGCTCGTACGCAGCTCGTAGGGTGTCGCCGCTGTCTCGCTCGTACGCGGCTCATTTTTTTAGTTATAAAATTATTGAAATTTTATTACTAACGACACAAGTATCTTTACTAAAAGAAAAACAAAATACCCGACTGCGGAAAAGCAGTTTTTGCAGTCTAACTTACGATTTCGTTACGCTTGATAGGCTGTTGAGTGTATGTTTTTGTGAGAAAATATGCGTAAAATCGCTGTATAAGATTATAAATGCGTTAAATATTATAAATTCCATAGAATATTTTAGTAAAATCACTTGTTTATTACAAAAATGTTCGTTGTGTGAGAATCTCACATAAAAAGTAACTTAAATATTATCTGTGCTTGACATGACATACTGACAGCCTATCTGTCAATGTGTCAATTTACAATATTCAAGAGTCATTCTCTTCCACTTCGATAAGTCCCGTCTCCATAGGCGGTGGTTCCATAAACCAACAATACATAAAATACCAAAATATTTCTAAGGCTCAATAAAGCCCACATTTTCTATGTTGGACGTTTTATTTCCATAAATCTAACATTCCAACATAAGTTTTTTTTTTTTTTCTCTTTTTTGAAAAACGAATAAGTTATCTTATTTTGAAAAACACAAGTTTTTTCTTTTTTTTGAAAAACATAAATTACACTCCAAAAATACGTAAGTTTTTCTCTTCGCTACAAAACGGTGAGTTTCTGCAAGTTTCTCAATCTACGACGGGCGGTTTGGCGTGCCGCGTGACCCTGACCGCCATCTTGGTCGTCGCGCATGCGCACAAGAGACGCCGTGGGAACTGCGCAACATACAGGTGACGCCATCTGCCGTCTTGCTACTTCAACTACAATTGCCGGCGAAAGTTACACCTGCGTATGCGCGTCCATAAATTTTATTTTACAAAAAAGTGCAGTGTAATAAGTGTTTTACAAGTGTATTTTACAACCAAGCTTAAATCTGTGGTTACAATATGGCTACAGAAGGTGTAAGACGCTTAGTAGCCGCTAGGGGTCAAGTCAAAGGCGCAATTAAAAAGCTGCATAATTTTGTCACCTCCGCGGAAGATGTCGATTCTGCCGATCTAGAAACGCTTCTAGTAAAAAAAGAAAGATTGAAACAGGCGTTCACGGAATATGAAAAAATAAATATCGACATAAAAATGTTGGAGCCTGAAAGTGACACGGCCAAAGATTACGACGAAATCGACGATCGCTATTGCTTCGTGTTAAGCAAGTTAAATGCTGCAATAAGAGGATTTCAAACACAATTGAACGTCACTGCAAACTCTTCAATTCACATGCAAGAGGAGAAAAGAGATGGATTTCAAAGACTACCTAGAATTAATATAAAAAAATTTGAAGGAGAAGATTGTGAGTACATCCCTTTTATAAATATGTTCGATTCAGTTGTAGATGGAAACACAACTATTAGCGCATGCGAAAAATTATATTATCTAACTACCTTGCTGGCTGGTGAAGCGTTAAATGTAATAAAACACCTGCCTCTGACTTCGGATAACTATATCATTGCACTAAATTTGTTAAAACAGAGATATTATAATGTTGTTAAGATTACTTCACACCATGTAAATGCCATATTGGACATGCCAATTATTAAAAAATCAACCTCTGCCAACTTTAGGGCTTTAGTATCACATGTTAAACAACACTTAGGTGCGCTAAACAATCTAAATCAAGAAACTAGTAGGTGGGACACACTGCTTGTTTGTGTTTTACAGAAGAAATTAGATTTCTTTACTGTCAGGACGTTTTACACAGAAAGAAACGATACAAAAACAATGCCTTCATTGGAAGAATTGTTGTCATTTATAGATAATCGTGCGTTAGCTTTGGAGACTGCTTCAAAGGACTCTTCAAATGGCCATCCAAGTCCTAAGTATGCTGTGAGCTGCAGCTCCACCACTGCTGCACAAAAGACTCAAGGTCCTGCATGTAAGTATTGCAATCTAAATCACCGACTTTATACATGCAAACAATTTAAGCTGACATCGGCTACTGAAAGAAATAATTTTGTTTTGAAGCATAAATTATGTAATATCTGTCTCGCTACACATGTTGGTAAATGTAGGTACAACTTTAAATGCAAGGAGTGTAAGAGCTTAACACACAATACTCTGTTACATGTAAATGAAATTAATCATACTGACTTGAAGCCATCTTCAGTGTCATTACATTGTAATAATACAAACAATACAAGCATTTTGCTGCCAACGGCTAAAGTGTTGGTAAAATGCGAAAATGGAGAAATGATTAGTGTACGTGCCTTGCTCGACTCTGGGAGTCAGGTTTGTTTAGCTCGGAAGGAAATCATAGAAAAAATCTGTCCTAGGATATATAAAGAAAAGAAAACAGTCTTAGGTATTTGCGATAACATGAAAAATATTAATGAAAAAGCTCAGTTAACAATTTTATCAAGATTCAATAATTTTCAGCTGAGGGTAGACTGTTGCATTGTTGACAAAGTCACTGCTGACCTACCTCAATTTAAAATAGATTGTGAAAAGTTAAAACTAAAAAATAATTATAATCTAGCTGATCAAGAATTTAATATTTCTGCTCCTATAGATATATTATTGGGTTGTAATGAACTATTCCAGGTGCTGCAGAGTCCGCCTATTCCACTTGAAGGGCAAGGACCACCCTATCTGCTTCAGACACAGTTTGGTGATGTCATCACTGGAGCCATCATCACACAGTATGTAGTCCAACCTGGAAACAGTAACTCAGTCACAGTCTGCGCTCATGTAAGTCAGAATTCACAAGATATTTCACTCTCTGAATTGAATGAAAATATTTCCAAGTTCTGGACTGCAGAAAAGGTACCTGAAATATTTTCTGAAGAAAGTTCTGAACATGAAAAAGCAGAAGGTATTTTTCAGCAGTCTGTAACTTTGGAAAATAATAGGTTCTCTGTTGCCTTACCATTAAAGCAACCGATAGATGAAATAGATATTGGGGACTCCTTCCCGGCTGCCTTACAACGTTTCCATAACTTGGAACACAGACTATCAAAAAACGATCAGCTTTATCAGCAATATAGAGATTTCATTAATGAATATATCGCATTAGGACATGCCCAACCATTTGACATTTCAAAATATAATCTTGAGCAAGACACACTACATTTTTTGCCTCATCACCCTGTATTCAATGAAAAAAGTCTCACAACAAAAATGAGAACGGTGTTTGATGGCAGTTTTAAAACAAAAAATAAAGTTAGCTTAAATGATTTTATGCTAAATGGGCCTGTAGTTCAAAATGAACTATTTGATATCCTAATTTTATTTAGGTTGCCTAAGTACATACTTCTATGCGACATTAAACAAATGTTTCGCCAAATTCTGGTACACCCTCCATATAGGGTGCTCCAAAATATATTATGGAGAGACACTATGAATGACTCCATAAAGTGTTTACAATTAAACACAGTTACATACGGCCTCAAATCATCGTCATATCTCGCTACAAGATGTCTTGTTGAACTAGCTGATCGTTTTAAGGATCAATATAGCCTTGCAGCCACAGTTATTAAGACACAGAGCTATGTAGACGACATAATTACAGGTCATGATGATATCGATACTTTGCTAAAAATAAAACAACAACTGACTGAGTTACTGCATCTAGGGGGATTCCAACTCCATAAGTGGGGCTCCAATGATAGCCGTTTATTAAAAAACATTCCCGCTGATGAAAAGTCACCAAATTGTGTTGATATGAGCAAAGATACTGAATTTATTAAAACATTAGGCTTACGCTATAACGTTAAGTCCGATTATCTATACATTTCATGTTCTGAAACTGAAGTTCGTGAACAAAATACAAAAAGGCAAGTGTTGTCCTTTATAAGCAAGATCTTTGATCCAGAAGGTTTAGTAGGCCCTCTTTTAACATCAATTAAGTTGATGATGCAAAACATTTATACTGAAAAACTATCATGGGATGAGCCTCTGCCCTCCCATCTTAATGAAAAATGGCTCAAATTTGCAAAAAGTTTAATTGGCATGTCCTCTATTGAAATTGTAAGGCATGTAGACATAAGTAACGCTCAGAAAGTTGAGTTGATTGGATTTGCTGATGCTTCAAAGATGGCATATGGATGCTGTCTGTACCTTAGGGCTGTCAAGTTCAACGGTACAGTCAGTACAAATTTATTGTGCTCAAAGTCAAGAGTAAATTCAATCAACAATGAACTCTCCATACCGCGTAAAGAGCTCAATGGTGCTCTTATCTTAGCTATGCTCACAAGAAGAGTATATAATACATTACAAGCATGTTGTAATGACTTAAAAGTGTACCTGTACCTTGATTCACAGATTGTCTTGGCATGGTTAAACATAGAACCAGTAAAATTAATGCCTTATGTTGCCAACAGAGTTATAAAAATTAATGACCTCGCAAAAAATTGGCCCTGGTTTTATGTTCGTAGCCAACTCAACCCTGCAGACTGCCTGTCGAAGGGAGTGGAGCCTCAATCCTTGCAGAATAATAATCTGTGGTGGTACGGTCCACCATTTTTGAAAGAAACATATTTTCAACATGAAACTGCAAGACATGAGCCTCTAACCCTACAACAGGTACCTGAATTGAAAAACAAAGGTCAGATTAATGATAACAAAAATGAAGTTTGTACCAATGTAACACTTCCAATTAATCATGAAATTTTTGATAGATTCTCTGATTTCAGTAAATTGAGACGAGTTGTGTCTTACATAATGCGATTTGCTACCAATTCTCAGACAAAACTTAAAGTGGAAAGGCGTGATGGAGAGCTGCAGCCAGACGAACTTGAAAGGGCTTTGCTTAAAATAGTAAAAATCGATCAGCAAAGTCATTATGCTGCTGAAATTGCTTGCCTCAAATCCAATAAGTCCATAAAAGGACCGCTTGCATCACTCAATCCTTTTCTCGACGGAGAAGGTTTATTGAGAGTTGGTGGTAGATTGCAAAATTCACAACTTTCATACTCGCAAAAACATCCAATAATCTTAGTGAAATCTTCACATGTAACCACACTCATTATTCGCAAAGAACATGAAAATGCACTACATGCAGGACCCAAGCTATTGTTGGCTGCAATAAATCAAAAATTTTGGTTAATAAATAGTATAAGCCAAATTAAAAAGGTTATTCACAAATGTTTGGTATGTTTTAGACTAAAGGCCAAAGCTGCTTCACAGCTCATGGGTTCTCTGCCATAACCAAGAGTTACACCAAGTAGAGCTTTCGAAATTTCGGGCATAGACCATTGCGGGCCATTCTATATAAAAATGGCACGAGTTAGAAAACCAATGATATTGAAAGTTTATGTTCTGGTCATAATTTGTTTATTTTCGAAAGCTTTTCATCTTGAGGCAGCCGGAGATCTTACTACTGCAACATTTTTGAATTGCCTGAAAAGGTTCATAGCTCGAAGGAATAAACCTTCAAAAATATATTGTGACAATGCTGCAACCTTTAAATGTGCCAATACTCAATTACAAGAATTGTATAAGCTACATGCTACCTCAGCTCACCAAAGTGCAGTCTCGAGGTTTGCTAGTGAACAAGGCATTGCCTTTTCATATGTACCATCATATAGCCCGGAGATGGCAGGTATTTGGGAAGCTGGGGTCGCAAGTTTCAAATATCATTTAAAAAGAGTGATGGGAAAAAATGTACTTACCTATGAGGAATTTAATACTGTCATAATTCAGATTGAAGGTTATTTAAATGCAAAACCTATAACACAGATGACAAGTGATTGTACAGACTTGTCATATTTAACTCCATCACACCTTTTGACTGGAGCTCCTTTGACCAGCTACCCAGAGCCAGACCTCACTGGCATTCCCACTAACAGACTCAGCTTTTGGAGACAATGTACTCATGATAAATAATTGTGTACCTAATGCCTAATGTGTATCCTTATGTAATTTGTTTGATTTTTATTTTTACTTTTAAGATTTAACGTACATATCTATATATAACTCAATATGTTACCTACCTAGAATGATAAAGATATAGTTTTCAGTTAATACCTAACTATGAAGGTTTATAAGGATATATATTAAAATAATTTAATAAACACACTGATGTATGTACTTACTATTTAATTTGTATATGCTTAAGTGTTTGTTTCTTGGTTTATGGGCCCCCGCAATATGTGAGAATCTCACATAAAAAGTAACTTAAATATTATCTGTGCTTGACATGACATACTGACAGCCTATCTGTCAATGTGTCAATTTACAATATTCAAGAGTCATTCTCTTCCACTTCGATAAGTCCCGTCTCCATAGGCGGTGGTTCCATAAACCAACAATACATAAAATACCAAAATATTTCTAAGGCTCAATAAAGCCCACATTTTCTATGTTGGACGTTTTATTTCCATAAATCTAACATTCCAACACGTTGGAGGTTACGAGAAAGCGCAATTTTTTATTTTTGTGAGAGATGAAGATGAAAAATGAAAATGTTTTCAAGCCGTTTAGACTGTAGGCGAACAAATAGAAACATATATACATAACCACATACATACATAATTATACTCGATAAACATAACCCACCTTCTTACGCAGCCTGATAAAAAATTCCACGTTTAGGTACAAGTATATTTCGCTCAAAATAACAAATATAAAAGAAGAGCTATTGTTAATACATTGTAATAGTATTCTTATGAAGCTAAATGGAGAATATTTATCAAAAGTAATTTCAATCATTTTATAACTAAAAATCGTGTTGCGTCCGAGGGAGACAGCGCAGCGGTGCCACCCTACTGTTTGCCTTAAGAGTTCAAGTTCGAGCCGTTTCCTTAACGGAAATGATGCCTATAACATTATTAACAAGCATATGTGCAAAAAAGAAAAATAAAATACCCGAATGTAAATTGATTTAATAATTATGATAAATTAATGATAAATGATAAATTCGTTTATTGAGATAAAAACGGAAAAAGACCAATTACAATTATCTCACAATTATATTTCAGGAGTGTTTTTGACCCAATAGAATTTGCTATTTTTTGCAGAAAAATGGATAAAATGTTGAACATGCTTCCTGTGTTTGAACATGCGTTGTTTCGGACGCCTCTAATAGAAGGAGCCCTCATCACAGGATGGGCTTTATTGGTATTACATTTGTACTTATCGATTTAGTTTATAATTCTTACATGCTTCAAAGATTTTTATTTTTAACTTGTATTTTTTAACTGATGGTAGCTTTTTAGTCTCTCATTACCACTTTGACTGCCATAATTAATTCTTTGGCTTTTCTTCTCAACTCACCTAGTGTTAAGCGACAGTTACGGTCTACGATGGATCGCGCTTATCTAGAAGAAACATATTCATTCCCGATTTGAAGACACCTAGATTATATCTATTCGGAAAGACCCATTCAGGAAGCGCTTTTCACATTAGTGCATTTTTTTAAACATGTGTATTATCATTATTACAAAAAATGCTTGTCACTAGGGAAGAAAAGATAAATCTAACGACACATCTCGTATATCAAAATGGGTCGAGCCGCTTAGGCTGTAGGTTGTAATATAGAAACATAGAGACACATATACTTACAGATATACATACACCCAAAAAACATAAATCTCCTTCTTGCGCGGTCAGGTAAAATAAATAAATAAAACGAAATGTCGTCTGCTATCAATAAAAGATCTGGGCGTCGCATGTGACCTGGGGTCATCTTCAATGATCTGGGCGTCGCATGTAACCTGGAGCTCATCTTCAATGATCTGGGCGTCGCATGTGACCTGGAGCTCATCTTCAATGACCTTATCACCATTGTTGCCAAATAGTCATATCAACGATTTGGTTTTGTGTTCCCAAATGTTCCAGGCTCTCAAATCATTCAGGTTATCAAGCTCATTTCCAGATCCTTAATCCGAAGTAAATTTGTAGTCAGTAATAGTGCTTGTGTGTGGCCCCCACATGAAGATAAGCTTGTACGCTTTGATCTTGGCAAAGGCACAAGCCTGGCTTAGGTAACCTTTACAAGCGTAGGGTAGGCGTAGGTATAAGCAGCTCTTCTTATGCTTTTTATAAATTGGCACCTAATACTAGTACCGAAGCTCTTTTAACGGCATATCATGGCCTTGTTGCATCGGTTTTGAGGTATGGAATAGTTTTTTGGGGAAATTCAACAGACAAAACCCAAGCCTTTAAGCATCAGAAGCGCTGCATAAGATCCATGTTTAAACTCAAGCCAACAGATAGCTGTAAACCCTATTTTCAGAAACATAAAATCCTGACACTACCATCAATGTATATATATGAATTGGCAGTATTTGTAAGGGCTAATCCAAAAACATTTCCGGCACTATCAAAAAAAGCCGTTCGTAACCGCCGTGACAATAAATTATTAACTCGATACAGTAAGACAAAACTTTTTAGAAATAGTGTTTTTGGAATGGGCCCATTGATATACAATAAGATACCACAAAGTATAAGAGACCTTAATACGAGCCTTTTTAAAAATAAACTCAAATCTTTATTGACTGCTAAATGCTACTATAAAATAGATGACTAGAAAGAAAGAAAGAAAAAAATAGAAAGATCCTACAGGATAAATTTGATTTCAATAAGAATTAATATTAACTACTGAGATTAGAATCTATAAAATTAAATATGTATATTGTAACTAATGAAATTGATGTTGTAACTAATTAAATTGATATTGTAACTAAAATGACTTAAGCATGTAAGTGTAAGCTACTTGACTCTCATATTTGTACACCCTATGTGGTAAAAACATGTTTGACCGATATTAACGAGGGTCGGATTATTACATGTACTTTACACAATTCTTGCATGACACTTTAGGAATGCAACGGTCTGCAAGTAAACAAAGTTAGAATCAATTAGAGGTCACTGCATGGTAAGAACGTCTAGGATTTGCAACAACAACAATGCAGTAATTGTGTCGTCACGATATATCTCGTTTTTTGACCTACTGAAAACAATTATTGCAAAAAAATGTGACCGCGAGGTTAACTGTTCGCAAACTACTAGTTATGATTGGATGATTGAAACTAACTCCTTATCCTTCTACATAATTTATATTTATTTTAGTTTAAGTTGGAATTTAAGAAACAAAAAGAATAAAATTATGGAAGTAGTTTTTTTCCTTCAGAATGGACTAAAGCCAACTCAATAACTACTGACTGAATGAGCGAAGCGAGCGAAGGTCTCTGCATTGATGCAGATCAAACATGATTTTCATTCTTCTGTCTGAATGTTAGTAGTCGCGTACAGGTCGTACTTTCAGCCAGTCTTGATAAAACTTTTTCATTTTTTTGTCGTCGGGAATTTTTGATAAATCAGGTATTTCCTCGCCGATTTTAATAATACTTCCCAATAATATTTATTATTATATTCTAAATCAGAATTTTAAATAAGAGCAAAATCGGTCAAGAGCTTGTCTAGACAACTCAATTAAAAAGAGAAGAAGTTTGGTATAAAGTCATTTGTAGGCCAATTTGACAGAAATATTCCATATTCAATTCTGAACAAGAATTTCAAATATGAGCAGTAAGCCTCTTTTGTAACAAATATAGTATTAACGTTTTGTTTGTGAGTCGCGAGGCGGCGCTTGCTGTTCATAGAAGTGCTAGTGATACGGACTGCAATGAGTATCGTTTTGTTTGTGAGTCGCGAGGCGGCGCTTGCTGTTCATAGAAGTGCTAGTGATACGGACTGCAATGATACGGAAACTCACCCAAGTCGACGTTAAACAACAAGATATTTATATTACAGGGATTAAAGAGCTGGCTATGGTTCTATGGATGCGTCACGCTGGCAGACGTGCACAGTGCAGCAAACTTTTATAAAATGATACCACATTTCAAGGCTTTACAAAATTCGCTAACTACATATTTAGCCATTGTCTGGTTGGACAATATTGTTTATTTGTTTGAGATTGTGCTCAGCCTGGGTCTGCTGTTTGGACTGCTCAAGGTGAGACTGCACCCGTACTCTCAACTCTATCTTCTATCTTGCTTTTTCTGCAATTAAGAGAGTGAGACACCAAAATTGAAACGATTATTAAAAATATCACAATTTAAATATAAATTCATGACTAGCACAACTAAACAATATGAAATATTCAATGTAAATGATTTTAAATACTATGTGCTTACAACTTATCGTGTCGTTATGATACAAAGGTTATTATTATTACCCTATTTTTCAAACAAACAATACTCAAGTGATTTTTGAGATTAAGTATTACATTAGCTACGGAATCCTACCGTATGCGTGTTTTGACACGATCTTGGCCACTTATTAGTATTTATTAATAATGTTTTTTTTATTAACTGAATTTAATTGAACTGTTTTTTTTTTCTTTCAGGGTCAAAAGTCATTTGTCAAAATATTTTACGTACTATACCCGCTCGCCTTGTTAGCGAATATTTTAATTTCAATACTCGGAGTCTCCAGAGTTTACTCCCCTTCCTGCAGTGATGAATCCGCTGTTTTTGAAATTTGCATGGTGTTGCCACTTATAGAAAAGGTCTTATTTGACAAGCTCTTCCGGTCATTCATTTTTGTTATATCATGTAAGTATATCATTACTTTTTTTAATACATGAGCGAGTTACGCGTGGCCGCAAACTCACCTGACACAAAGCACAGTTAGGGTCTACGATGAAGCTCGCATACCTTTAACAATGAAACCGATGGACTTTATTTAACAAGTAGCTCCCTGCCGGTGGTGGCTCCCGTGGCCCACGTGGTAATCACTAAAATGGCTCCGGAGCCAAGTGGGCAATGGTCAAGTGGAGTCGCACTGAGAGAGCACAGTGCGATGGTGGAGTCTCCTCGCAGACCATGCAGCGCCTGCTGCATCTCGTGCCCTCAATGCCCGCACTCCTGCACATTACTACACCTCTACACGTGGAGTCGCACAAGCAATATTAATATTACATTAAGACTAAGTAGACATGATACACACACACGTCGGGCTCATAGCATCCCTGATTTTGAATCGGTGAGATAAAAATATGCCGATTATTATTATATTATATGAGAAAAACCCATTCAGCGAGCATGTACATATACTGAATGCGTCAGTGTGTGTGCGAAGCGAAGCGAGCGGAGAGTGGCCGGCGCGGCGGCGGCGGCGAGCGGAGAGTGGCCGGCGCGGCGGCGGCGGCGAGCGGAGAGTGGCCGGCGCGGCGGCGGCGGCGAGCGAGCAACAAACAGGATCGAACACAACTAGAGGCCAGGCGCAAGCGCGTCTCACAACACTACAACACTCATCTACAAGATTATCTATGTGTTAAAAGAAAAAAAAAATGCAAAATAAAGTGCGTAAAAATTATGAAATTAGTATGTATAAGTTACGCTTGATATGATATTGAATGTAGTTTCGCGATAATGTTTGCGTAAAGCCGCTGTGAAATGTGTTAAACTGAGCAACTGAGGGTAGTTCCTGTAGAACCAATCGGTTACTTGTTCCTTGGAATTATCGAAAAATTAAAAATTTTTATTTGCCTCAGTTTTAGTACCTATTGTTATGAATTAATGTAGCTTTACACGCTGCAATTAAAGACAAATCTAACTATACTTCGGACAACAAAACCGATCAAGCCATACAGGCATATAGCTATATAGGAGGTTATATGGAAACGTACACAGATTCACACATACAAATATACATACACCTGAAAATTAAAACCCTCCTTCTTGCGCAGTCGTTAAAATCATATTAAAATAACAAATTTTTCAGTGTTCGAAATGTACGGCGTACTCATAGTGCGAAGCTGGGACTTGGACGACAACAGGACACAACAGAACAACCATAGGAATAATCACAACGTCGGCGCATACGCACCCAGCGGAGTGGTGCCGAGTGCGTAACGACCTGCGCTTTCAGAAATAACAAATATACATTTATATTTTACAACACTATTTTATTTTATTATATTTCACACAAACTACAAATATAAAAGTGCGGGTATGTTTGCTACGGGGTAGACAGACCATCAGAGATCAAGAGACCGTTTAGCGCCATGGCGGTTAGAGGGTTAGGTGGAAAGGAGAAGGTATTAGAGGGTAAGATGTACAAAACGTTCGCTTGCAGTGACAGTTGGTCAGCCCATCGCCTACATGAACACCTATTCCCCTTAAATACCTTAGAGAAGCAGCTGGTACATATTGTGTCAATTTCTGTTTATCTAAACTATATCACTATGTCTCTTCTCTGGATTCTGTGTCCCTCGAAATAAAATAAAAAAACTCCCAACGCTTTTGTTAGTTTCTGGCACGACAATCTCCTTGAGAAGCCTCCATCTCATGGACTGGCTGCCACTTTCTGCTAATGGATTCAATAATTCTTGAGAGAACGATCATTTAAAGTTGTAATTGATGGATGCTCATTCGATTCAATAGCGATTGACATCATCGGCGAACCTCAAGGGTCTGTACTTTCTGCTACTCATTCCTGTTTTATATTTTTGACCTGCTGAAACCTGATACACGGTAACCTGGTACACAGTAACATGGTGGCACAGTTGTGAAAAGTACACTTTCTGATCTAAGAGCAAAAATGCAGAAATGTGTATCCGAGTGGGGTGACATCCTCAACAATGTTAGTCGACACTTCTCAGCGAGACAGCTGCTTCACTTGTGTCAGGCGCAGGTCCGATCGTGTATGGAGTACCTACTGCTGCCACCTCTTTAGTGAAGCAATCAAGTACCAGCTTTGAAGCTGGAAGCTTTAGAGTCGGTTGACCAGCGAGCTGTGAGGCTAATCAGTGACAATAAACTGATTGCCAAGAAGCTACTTAGTCTAGAACACCACCATAAAATAGCTTGTCTGTCTATATTCTATAGGGTTTATTTCGGAAGTGTGCGTGTGTGTGGAGAGCTTCATTAGCACAAGCTAAAACAGGTTTTTAAATATTTTTACGATGTATATTTTTCGGTTTATGAAGGAAAAAAAAAAAAAAACCTTTTATCTAAGTACTAGTTTGTACGGAACCCTCAGTGGGCGAGTCTAACTCGCACTTGTCCGTTTAATTTTTTTAAAGTTTTTTTTTAAATATTATATTTAGTGTTTCTTCAAACTAAGACAGCAACCTATTTTATCGAACTATTTGTGTTGATTTTATGAAGGTTGTACAAAGAGGCTGGAAATATTTTGTACTGAAAATGCGTAGCTCCGTCATGTTCTAATTTTGAAATTATTTAAAGTAAAATGAACTTTTCCACGACAGTGTTAGTCCTGAAAACCTAACTTTACGAGCTAATAAGATGAAAAAGTATTTTCAGGGTACTTTTCCTGCACGTAAAGGACATATATTTTTCTCGACTACCTGGGATACGTAATTTGTAGATGTGCGAAGACCATTTTTAACCCCCGACCCAAAAAGAGGGGTGTTATGTTTGACGTGTGTATCTTTGTCTGTCTGTGGCATCGTAGCTCGCAAACGGATGAGCCCATTTTGATCTAGTTTTTTGTTGTTGTTGTTGTTAGAAATAAGATTTCATCGAGAGTGTACTAGCAGATAATGTTTCATCAAAATCAGTTCAGCCATTGTTATTTTAGAGATCTGTTTGCAAAATACTAAGTTTTTTTTTAATTTACTTATTAGCGTTCCACAATGTTACATAGGTGTTAAATAAAATATTAGTTACAATTGTGGCCCCGTCCCCCCGCCGGGCACGCCTACATATTATATAACACATTTTACCACTTTGGAAGTGTCTCTCGCGCGAACTATTCAGTTTAGAAAAAATTATATTAGAAACCTCATTTATATCATTATTTCTTTTACTTCATTTTTATCATTTTTGAAGACCTATCCATAGAACCCCACTAGTATGGGTATGATGAAAAAAAAATTTTGAGTTTCAGTTCACAGTATGGGGAACCCCCAAAATTTATTGTTATTTTTTCTATTTTTGTGTGAAAATCTTAATGCGGTTCACAGAATACATCTATCTACCAAGTTTCAACAGTTCTTATAGTTTCAGAAAAAAGTAGCTGTGACATACGGACGGACAGACAGACAGACATGACGAATTCATAAGGGTTCCGTTTTTTGCCATTTGGCTACGGAACCCTAAAAATCATGTCAGTAGCAGGTAGGTAGAGCTAAGCAGGCTTTACAGGTAAACGAGTTATTGACGCATGATATAATTATTAGTGTTTCACATAAAAGTAGTTTCCTTTATTAGGTACATAGTTTACCTCTATTGTCACTTAATATAATGTTATAATTATTCAGTAATTGTTGAAATGCTGTTAGTATTGGACATGGACTTCTATAGATACCCCAAGTGTATGTACTATGCACTTAGCGTGTCAACAGTAAAATAAAAAATCACAGTTGACCAAAACCACCACAGGTGAACAAAAATGTGGCACGTAAGGTTTTCATATAAATGAAGTCGCATGCTTCATCTACTATGTCTGTGGTATTGGGGAAAAGTTGTGATTAAGCTTAGCTGACTAATGTGATAACCAGAGTTTTTCCTGCTTAAACTTTAATCGTAGGTAATGTAGATAAAACTATGGTTATTCCATACAGTTTCCAGTATATTATATTTCCTGTCATTTATAGAACAATTTTGTTCTCATTTTATGCCTATAAATATAGCTATTTATGTTGTTTGTAATCCTTCAGTACGTTGTTTTAACTTATTTAGTTCAGGCGTTGTGGATTATTAGTTTGTGGTTGATTAATATTAAAAGTATACTTTTAATTATATTGAATACAGGTATGTTCAAAATATTATTATCGATTCTGGTATTCTGGTATTAATATTCGATTCTTACATTCTAACTGTATGATTTTGACAACTGTTTCGAAATAAAGTTCAAAACATGAGAAAAATGCATTCTTAAATATCACCCAGCGCTATACGAAAGAATGAGAAAGATATATCCTTTTTAAAGTGTCCTTTCATCATCATCATCATCTCAGCCATAAGAAGTCCACTGCTGGACATAGGCCTCCCCCATGGATTTCCAAAATGACCGATTGGAAGCGGCTTGCATCCAGCGTCTTCCCGCCACTTGTATGAGATCATCTGTCCATCTCGTGGCTGGTCTTCCTACGCTGCGCTTGCCGGTACGTGGTCTCCACTCGAGAACCTTTCGGCCCCATCGGCCATCAGTTCTACGTGCTATGTGCCCTGCCCACTGCCACTTCAACTTACTAATCCGCTGTGCTATATCGGTGACTTTTGTACGTCTACGTATCTCTTCATTTCTGATTCGATCTCGTAGAGAGACTCCGAGCATAGCTCTCTCCATAGCTCGTTGCGTGACCTTGAGCTTCTTTATAAGGCCCAAAAAAAAAAGTTTTTTTAAAGTGTCCTTTAATGTTCAGTTTTTTGCACAATAAATTTTCGATGTTACATAGGTACTCGTATCTGCTTAGTTAGAGGTCCTGCTTTGTACATTATATTAAGAGCGTATAGTTGCCACGACAACTACGATCTTAATATACTTATATATATACTATCTTCAAAAGTACGTACATTACGCGTTTTTAGGGTTCCGTACTTCAGTAGGAAAAAAACGGAACCCTTATAGGATCACTTTGTTGTCCATCTGTCCGTCCGTTCGGGTGTCAAGACCTTTATCTCAGGAACGCGTAAAGAGTTCACTTTGTTGTCCGTCTGTCCGTCCGTCCGGGTGTCAAGACCTTTATCTCAGGAACGCGTAAAGGTATCGAGTTGAAATTAAAACCATATACGCAGATCTATAGTATCTTGCTGCAAAAAGAAAAATAAAGTTTCTAAGATTTCGTAAAAAAAAAGTTACAGCCGAATATATCGTAAAAAACGCACATTTCGACACTCACAAGGGAATCAAAACCTATGGGGTACTTCCCGTTGATCTAGAACAATTGAATTTAGCAATAAGCATTGTGTTAGAGTACACATACAGGAAAAAATCCGAAAACTGGACATTTTAAATTTAATCACAAAAAAAAAATCTCTTTATGCAAGGAATGAAGATCCAAATTTTAAAGTGAATTAACCGTATCATGTGGGGTATCATATGAAAGAGCTTCAGTAGCATAAGCTTAGCAGGTTTTTTAATATTTTCAATGTATAGTTTTTGGTTTATGAAGGAAAAAAAAAATATGGTTTCCCTCTTTTATCTACTAGTTTGTACGGAACCCTCGGTGGGCGAGTCTGATTGAATGAAATGCATGGTTGAAGCAATTTTAGCGTGGTATATTACGAAATATACCAAGCTGAGGTCAAACCACTCCATTTGCTTAACATGTAGGTTACTTAATCTATCTCATGGTGTAGCTTCCACCTTGGTAGGTAGTCATTTAAGGGTAGCTACCACAAGACAAAAATTTACAAAATCACACGAAAATTGCCTCCCATGCTTAACAAAACGTATAATTTGGTTAATTTGGAACTTAATTTTAGTTCATAATTTTCCGACTCTAAAATTTGACTCATAAAAAGGTCAGTTTGAGAGTGACAACCCTATAGATTTTGATTATATTCAATAGGAATTATTGAATATGTTATGTACCTACTTATTGCATCATGTACCAACCTCATTTTAACTTTGTTTTGTCATGAATCAGTTTTTACGTTCAAACATAAAACTTGGCCGATTAATGTAAGCTCCAGGTTTAGGGCCGGCAACCAAATTTATTTAACACTAGTACAAGTAGGACTTTCGAATGATATAAGTCACATCTTGTTACTCGATGAGGTGATTGGTATTATTTTTTGGCACCCTAAAATTAGGCCGATTCACGAAAGCTCCAGGGTTAGGCAAGGTAACCCATTTTTTTTTGGCACTTCTCGATAGGCTCTTTCGAATGTACTATGTCCCAACTTGTTACCCGATGAGGTGGGTAGACATGCGGCGCGCTCTTAGTCTATAAGGAACCTGGAATCCTTTACTTGCTCCGGACTCAAGTATCAAGCACTCGACGATAAAATAAACCTTTCAGACTAGTAGGTACAATAAATAATTATTTATAATAAATATAATAATATTTTTGTAGAACCATAATTGTTTATTGTTTCTTTATAACTTTATTTTCAGGAAAATTAATTATTTACAAATGGGTATTCCAACATTTGAACATGCATTTTTTCGCACTCCCCTAAGAGAAGGAAGCTACTTCGTTGGATGGAGTTTATTGGTAGATAGTAGTTTTACTTATTACATTTTAGACTGAGCAAGGGTAACAAGCTAAGGTTTCTGTCTCACCTGGCAAAGTTGGTTATCATCTGCCCGGATATTTATGTGTTTGGATGTTGGTATTCACGCAGAAGTGGTGTAGTATTTATGTGTTTGGATGTTGGTATTCACGCAGAAGTGGTGTAGTATTTATGTGTGTTTGGATGTTGGTATTCACGTAGAAGTGGTGTAGTATTTATGTGTGTTTGGATGTTGGTATTCACGCAGAAGTGGTGTAGTAATTATGTGTTTGGATGTTGGTATTCACGCAGAAGTGGTGTAGTATTTATGTGTTTGGATGTTGGTATTCACGCAGAAGTGGTGTAGTATTTATGTGTGTTTGGATGTTGGTATTCACGCAGAAGTGGTGTAGTAATTATGTGTTTGGATGTTGGTATTCACGCAGAAGTGGTGTAGTATTTATGTGTGTTTGGATGTTGGTATTCACGCAGAAGTGGTGTAGTATTTATGTGTTTGGATGTTGGTATTCACGCAGAAGTGGTGTAGTATTTATGTGTGTTTGGATGTTGGTATTCACGCAGAAGTGGTGTAGTATTTATGTGTGTTTCATCTCAGCCATAAGAAGTCCACTGTTGGACATAGGCCTCCCCCATGGATTTCCAAAAAGACCGATTGGAAGCGGCTTGCATCCAGCGTCTTCCCGCCACTTGTATGAGGTCGTCTGTCCATCTCGTGGCTGGTCTTCCTACGCTGCGCTTGCCGGTACGTGGTCTCCACTCGAGAACCTTTCAGCCCCATCGGCCATCAGTTCTGCGTGCTATGTGCCCTGCCCACTGCCACTTCAACTTGCTAATCCGCTGTGCTATATCGGTGACTTTTGTACATCTACGTATCTCTTCATTTCTGATTCGATCTCGTAGAGAGACTCCGAGCATAGCCCTCTCCATAGCTCGTTGCGTGACCTTGAGCTTCCTTATAAGGCCCATAGTTAGGGACCACGTTTCAGTGCCGTATGTCATCACTGGTAACACACACTGGTTGTAAACTTTCGACTTGAGGGACTGGGGAATATTGGACGAGAAGACGCTTTTAAGTTTCCCGAACGCTGCCCAGCCGAGTTGGATACGACGATTGACCTCCCTCGTAAAGTTGGACCTGCCTAATCGGACCGTCTGTCCTAAGTAGACGTATTCGTCAACAACTTCAAGAGTGAAGTTCCCCACAGATATTGGGGTGGGCACTACATGGGCGTTCGACATAACCTTCGTTTTGTCCATGTTCATTTTGAGGCCCACCCGTTGGGAAACTCTATTGAGGTCTTCGAGCATCGTACTGAGCTCTTCCATCGACTTTGCCATGACTACTATATCGTCGGCAAACCGAAGGTGAGTGATGTACTCGCCGTTAATATTAATGCCGAGCCCTTTCCATTCCAGAAGCTTATAGGCATCTTCCAAACCGGCGGTAAACAGTTTCGGAGAGACAACGTCTCCCTGCCTCACGCCTCTTTTCAATGAAATTGCCTCTGAGTTCTGGTCTTGTACTCGGACTGACATGGTGGCGTTGTTGTACAAGCACTTCAGCACTTCGACATACCGATAGTCAATACGGCATCGCTGGAGAGCCTCAAGCACCGCCCAGGTCTCGATCGAATCAAAGGCTTTCTCATAGTCTACAAACGCTAAGCAAAGGGGCAAGTTATACTCTTCGGTCTTCTGTATCACTTGCCGCAGCGTATGGATGTGGTCTATGGTACTATAGCCTTTTCGGAAACCGGCTTGTTCGGGAGGCTGGAAGTCATCAAACCTGCGTTCAAGACGATTCGTGATGACCCTTGAAAATAGCTTATAGACATGGCTCAGAAGCGAGATGGGTCTGTAGTTCTTCAGCAAAGTGTTGTCTCCTTTTTTGAAGAACAGCGCCACCACGCTTCTGTTCCATGCTTCTGGCGTTGTACCTTCAAGCACGACGGAATTGAAGAGCCTCTGAAGGACTTTCAGTACCGGTGTTCCACCCGCTTTCAGTAGCTCTGATGTAATTCCGTCGTCGCCCGGTGCCTTGTTGTTCTT
Source organism: Lycia hirtaria (assembly GCA_947563715.1). NCBI lineage: Eukaryota > Metazoa > Arthropoda > Insecta > Lepidoptera > Geometridae > Lycia > Lycia hirtaria. Next base: position 17,652,978 of record OX387384.1, read on the forward strand.
GAGCTGTTTCAAGGCCATCCTAATCTCGTACAGGCTGATGTCCGGGATATCTTCGGTATAATGTCGAGTCAGTTTGGCTCTTGGATCTTTGCCCAAACTGCTAACAGGTTTTGCGACCGATGTGTATAACTGTCCATAGAACCTCTCGATTTCCCTCAAGACTTCTGCTTTGGTCGACGCTATACTGCCATCTTCCATCTTCAGCTTCGTCAACTGGCTCTGCCCAATAGACATGTCTCTTGCGAACACTTTGGAGCCTTTATTCCGCTCTATCGTCTCTTTAATACGATTAGTATTAAAGGTACGGATGTCGTGTCGCATAGACTTTGATATGAGTCTATTGAGCCGCCTATATGACTCGGCGTCACCGGAAGACTGCAGTTGCAATGAGCGTCGTTCAGACATGAGGTCGAGGGTATGGCTCGAGAGCTTTTGCGGTCTATTTGTACGGTGGGGTTTATAAAACTTCGCGCCCACCGTACGGACAGTTTCCACAAACCTGTTATTGATCTCATCCACCGATGCGCAGCTCTCCAGGCACTCGAAGCGATTTGATAGTTCGAGCTGAAAGCTCTCGGGGTTTTGGATATGGGCGCGAGTGGGTCGGAGTGTAGACTTCATCATACGGGACCTCTCCAGTTTAACATTAATATTCAAAGTGCCTCGTACCATTCGGTGATCACTTCCGGTTTTAACCATGTTGATCACAGAGACATCATTGAATATTTGTTTCTTGGTGGTCAGGATGAAGTCTATCTCATTTCTCGTAGAACCATCGGGACTCAACCAGGTCCATTTCCTATGAGGTGGCTTCTGGAAGAAAGAGTTCATCATGAAGAGTCCCTCTTTCTCCAGAAAGTCGGCCAACCTCTGTCCCCTGGGGTTCCGTTGTCCATATCCAAATTGCCCCACTCTCAACTCACTTTCGCATTTCCTGCCCAGCTTCGCATTGAAGTCCCCCATAACAACATTAAAATAGGTCTCAGAAGTGTGTATGGCCCTACTAATGTCCTCATACATCACCTCCACCTCATCATCCGAGTGTGCCGAGGTCGGTGCGTATACCTGGATGACCTTCAACGAATATCTCTTGGATACTCTGAGTATCAGGTACGCAACCCTGCTCGATACACTGTCGATGGCAAGAATGTTGTTAACAAGGGACTTGTGGACGAGAAACCACCCACCACCTTGGGACTGTTGGTCGCCCTCCCGGTAGTATAGTAGGTTACCGGATTTCAGGGTTATCGTGTCCTCACCCTCTCGTCGGACTTCCGATAACCCCAGGATATCCCAATGTAACCTACTCATTTCTTCTTCCAGCTCAGCTATTTTCTCGTCTGTCCTCATCGTGCGAATATTGTGTGTTACCAGGGCCAGTCGTCGTTTATGCAGGGGGTGGTAGCCGGATCTCTTCCGGAGATTCTTAGCACCCCTTGCTCCGCCGTGACCGGGACCGCTACCGTAGTCCGGAATAGCGGAGCTGCCGGGGACTGGGGGCCTGGTATTTTTGTCGTCTGTCATAGGGGGGGGGTTTGCCATTACTCGCCACGCTTGGCATGCGGGTTGGCGAGCGCAGTGGGTAGCGTTTTCCGCAGAGGATGCTGCTGCCCATCTCTGGTAGAATTTCCCTTAGCCGGTTCTTACGGCACCCACGGGAAGAGAGGGGGAGGTACTATTCTAAGCCGGTACCCCACGGCCAATTATGTGTACGGTAATTTATGTGTGTTTGGATGTTGGTATTCACGCAGAAGTGGTGTAGTAATTATGTGTTTGGATGTTGGTATTCACACAGAAGTGGTGTAGTATTTATGTGTGTTTGGATGTTGGTATTCACGCAGAAGTGGTGTAGTATTTATGTGTTTGGATGTTGGTATTCACGCAGAAGTGGTGTAGTATTTATGTGTGTTTGGATGTTGGTATTCACGCAGAAGTGGTGTAGTATTTATGTGTGTTTGGATGTTGGTATTCACGCAGAAGTGGTGTAGTAATTATGTGTTTGGATGTTGGTATTCACGCAGAAGTGGTGTAGTATTTTCAACCAACTTTCACGAAACTTGATGATATATGATGACCGTAATAAGCAAGAAAGGACCTTATAATTTCGCCAGGTCCGTCAGTTTGTCTGTCTGTCTGTCTATCCGCAGGTTTGCTCAAAGACTTTTTGTACTAGAAAGCCGTAATGTGGTTTGGGTGGCCCACACAAAGTGATCACTGACAGTCAGTGGCAGTGTTAATTTTGTGTGTAAGTGCGAAAAAACTAAATAATCTGTTATTTAAGCGAGTCAAACTACTTTGCCAGTTTTTAGGGATCCGTAGTAAACAAGGAACCCTAATAATTTCGCCTTGTCCATCTATCTGTCTGTTCGTCCGAGACTTTGCTCAAAGACTATTAGTAGGTACTATATAGAAAGCTGAAATTTGACATGAATATGCATATTAGTTATACCTAAAAAGTCGAAGAATAAAATTTTGAAAAAAATAATTTAGGGGTGTCTCTCGTACCTGTAAAGTGGGGATAAAATATTTTTCTCTTCTACCCCATCGTGTGGGGTATAATTTGATAGGTAATCAAAAAACATTGGGGGTGTGCCATAAGTATTTTTTCAATTAAGGGATCCGTTTGCGAAAAATTAAGCTTTGAAGTGATAATTTTTGATAGAGTTATGTGTATGTACTTACTTTCTCACAAAAAACATACAACAGCGTATTAAGCGAAACGAAATCGTAAATTAGATTGGAAAATTTGCATTTACTGCAGTCGGGTATTTTGTTTTCCTTTTAATATAGATACTTGTTTGCAGTTTAATATTTAAACCAAGTCATTAAATACTCAGTACATTGCGTAAGGACAACACATCGTCCGAAATTGAGTTTGTGATCGACCCAGAGCAGACTGAACGAATCATTAATGATAATTATAATAAAACTTAATTATTTTTCAGGCAATAAAAGCTACACTTTGGTTCTATGGAGTCACTGTTTTCACTGATTGGGCTACTGAACTATATATCATGAGAGATAATTTACACCCCTCTTCTAATGATCCCGCTAGTGAAGCAATTTTTAAACCTTTTTATATATATTTAGGAATATTAGGTACAAGCGCCATTGTTTACTTCTTAGAGATGGTGCTGATCATTGTCTTGCTAGCAGGACTTGTCAAGGTGAGTCTCTTGACATTTTAATTTTACTAAGTTGAGGTTTACTAAACATGCAACAAATCAGGCATTACTTAGCGGACATTCATACCTACCTATTCAAGAACTACAGAACTTCAAGCTGATACTCTTGGCTATTTCGATATCCACTAGCTGGTACTCTTAACGGCTTCGAAGTCTGCAAGCTGGTCTCTCTTGTGGACACTTATTTCACCTCTTTACGAAGCGCGTGCGTCTCCCCCCTCGAAATGGAAAAAACACTAGATACATACGTAACGTTAAGTGAAGTTTCTGAAGTATCTGGCAGCCTAGTCGGAAGAGCTAGTCGCGATCCGCAGGACGTGGATTCGAATCCCGCGGCATGCATTTTTATCTTTTCGAAGTTTTGTTATGTTATTAGTTATGTTGATTACCGCCAGCTTCAATCGATAAAGGAAAACATTATGATGTTTAATACCTATATTAGTGTAGGAAACCTATATATGTCTGAGAGTTCTTAAAATTCTTGATGGTGTGTGAAGTCTACCAACCCACGCTTGCCCAGCGTGGCAGACTACAGCCTTACCCTTCTCATAATGAGAAGATGGCCCGCGCCCACCAGTGGGACAGCTTATACAAACAGGGCTTATTTTGTTTTTTTTTTGGCATTTAAGTTTTTAAGGATACGTTTACAATTTAGAGACGTTCCCGAAACCACCTCGCACTTTCGGCGCTAGATATTACCTTTCAATTAGATTACCTTCCAGTGCAAGGCTCATTATCTTGTTTCCAAAGATAGTAGTGAATTATATCAGCTGGCCTTCGCGCAGGCTGAGCTCGACATGTTGATTTTTTATAATTTCTATAAACTACCTAGTTAAAATATTTCTCAAAAACTTTTATTTGAAATGCTCCATCTAATCTCCTTCATATTTAAATCTGTTAAAAAGAGATAAACGATGCTCCCTTGAACGTCTCAACGTTCCCCCAACGATCGTTTTAGGCACGTTTTGGCTAGCTATTCAACCAACGAGCGAATCCATCTGACCTGCTGTATATCCATTACCATTTTTGCAACCTTATTTGTTTTTTCTTTTGGTAAATATTGTAAATAATTCCCTTACGTATCAATTATTAATGCTTGCATTGTTTTTTTAGGAGCTACCTGGACTAGTCAGATTGTTTTACATATTCTACCCGATGACCATAGTCCTGAACATTGTAGTCACTATACTGAGCGTGTCAAGAGTTTACTACCCGGACTGTAGCCAAGAAGCCCTGAGAATAAATGGGATGTTTTGTGGAATAATGCCAGTTTTAGAAAAAGTATTGTTTGAAAAATTCTATCGTTGCGTTACTTTAGGTTTCACCTGTGAGTATGTAATTATTTACATTCGTAATCAGACTTAATTTTCGCAATCATAATATATGATATACTCTTATAAAAGATAAATAATATCCAACCACATAATAAAGCTTATGACGATTAACAAGTATGTATTAGACTGTATGAAATAATATAAAAATATATATTTATACACACCCTCCTTCTTACACAGTCGGGTACAATAAAGTTTATGAAACTAGGGTAAGCAAGGAGCACTCGCTCGCAGATCGAAGCCTACTCGTACCTATATACTGAGCAAGTTAATTAGTAAACAAGGAATCCTTATAGTTTCACCATGTCCGTCTGTCCGTCTGTCTGTCCGTCCGCGGCTTTGCTCAAACACTATAACTACTAGAAAGCTGTAATTTGGCATGGATATTAGTTATTCCGAAAAAGTCGTACAAAAATCTTGAAAAAAAATAATTATTGAGGTAATTTATCCTCCCTACCCGCGTGAAGTAGGGATGATTTTTTTTCTCATCTACCCCATCATGTGGAATATCATTAGATCGGTAATCAAAACATATGGGTGTGTATGAAACTAATTTTTGAATATGGAAAAAATCATGCTACTAGCATAGTGTTTGGTAGATTCAGAGATGGTCCTATACAAATTTTATCAAAATCGGAACAGTACTTTGGTTTTTAAACAAAATAACTGGAAAAAATGTCATCCAAGTAAACGAAATTACGTATTTTGAAGTCGGTTGGTTAAGTTCTAAAAACCGACTTCAAAAAAGAAGAAGGTTCGACATGTACCTACAACTTTGTGATTGTGACTGTATGTTTTTTTTTGTATGATTGTTCAGCATTTACTGTGCCAATTCTGAATTGTTTTTGATGATCCCTTTTTTGTTTATAATTGTTGTCAAAATTGGATCAGTACTAGTTTTTATTATAAAATGATTGAAAAAATGTCATCCAAGTAAAAGAATTACGTATTTTGAAGTAGTTATTTCCAGTTTTTTTTAAACTATAATTATGCTGCAACTATTTAAGCTAAATAATGAATGGAGTTAAAATATAAATCAAATCAAATCAAATCGTTTATTTGCAAGCATACAAATACATAACATGATATTGATGTATATAATTTAATCGTTTTGTTCTTATTTTCAGTTGTCGATATTTACGCAGTTCTTGTTGTGAGAAGCTTCACTTTGGAGAATAGAGAGACTCAACATAATGCGTACATTAATCCGATTGCAACATGAAATATACAAGTTAGCAGTTATATTAAGTATAGTTTGATATAAAACAACCGGCTAAGTGTGTGTTAGGTTCACACGCAACGGTTCCGTACTAATAAACACATACACTTACAATTGTAACTTATATACGATTGAATTTCATTTAAAATAAAGCATCCCGTTACTACTTTATTCACAATACAAAATATTGCTGATATAAAAGTTTTACCTTTAGTTTTGTCATTTGTGACAATACAAGTACAATTTAACACATTTTTTATACAAGATAGATCTACGGAGAGATTTTTGAGAGTTTTATGAGTCAAATAGGTAATATTCATATTACCTATTTGACTCATGACTCAGACTCTCTGAGTCTGAAATAAATTAATTTTTGTTTAGTTTGGATAGCGGATCCGACTTATTTAATTCCGACTGTTATAGTTTGTTATATTATCACGTACATACGTATTTAAAAAGCGCATTTTATAAAATTAAACGATTCTCCTTGTACTCATGTTGTATCATTTCATTACCATTACCCTCTTTCCTGCTCTATTATCCTTGTTTTTTGTGTATTAATTGTTTTAAATAATAATAATAACAAGTAAAAGTTTACAAAACTCAAAAACCTCCGACAAAAAAAACGACTGCGCCTATTTTGATAAAACATAGCTACACGTAGAACGCGCTCGAAGCCACTTTCAAAAAAATAACTAGATCGAATTCTGTCCATCCAGACAAACACACAGATACACACGATAATTATATATGAAAGATGCGTTCCCAAACCTTGCATTATATCATTAAAATAAAAGAACGTCAGAAGTAAGGATATTTTTAAAGCTCCTCATGGATCGAATCGACACAATACCAAACGTAGCTAAGTTAATATTCAAAATAATCAAAACAATTACCTATTTATTTATTTATTTATTTATTTATTTAAGTATACAAAACAGAATATAGCCTAACATAATATAAGATAACATGTGACAATCGATCAGAACCAGACTATACTCCAAAGCATGTATACATCATTTGAGCAAACACATTTTAGGTATTATATTGAAACAAAGGGGAAAACAGAGAAATAGAGGCTATGCATATTTTGTAAGTTTACATAGGTGAATATGTGTAAGTAAATCTAAATTTTATTCATTTTGCAATTGATTTTATTTTACAATCTATTTTATGGATTGGTATAGAGGATATCTTTCACTGATTTAGCATAGAATGAGAGTTTAGGAGTAAAAATATCAATGTCTAGCTTATTATTAATACAGTCATTATACTGCCTACTACTACTACTTACTATGTTCATTATTAATTTACAGTTGAAGCCAATTTAACTCTGGGCTCGTTACTAAGGAAAAATAGGTAAACGGAACCGTTCATATATTATATTTATACATCTTTTTACATTTCATATACCTATTTGACTAAGTGCGTAGATATGGCGTATTTATTTCCTTAAACTAATATTGGTTAACATTTTTTTACATTTTAAATAAGGTTATCATTGTGAAATACCAAGTTTTGAAACAATCGTCATACATATTTTTACACGTTATCTATAGTAACAATACAGTGAGACTAGTTTGATCCGAGGTTTTGTTCGTGTTTTACATTCATTTCATTTACATTCACACACCTGTTGGTATTAATAGTGCTCTGTAATTGACCGACTAAGCGAAGCGAGTAAAGCTCTCTTGCATCAACTATAAATTTTTAATCCCCGACCCAAAAAGAGGAGTGCTAAGAATAGTGTGTAAGTTTGATATGTGTATCTGTGTGTATACACACACATTGAGAGCTACAACTATTTGTAGCATCCTAGCTCTCAAACGGATGGACCGATTTTGATCTAGTTTTTTTTGTTTGAAAGAGAATTTCATCGAGAGTGCTCTTAGCTATGTTTTAACAAGATCGGTTCAGCCGTTTTGTTTTCTCGGGGGTTTTGAGTTTTCTAAACTTATAGCTGTCTTTCTCCGGTCGGGATATCAGTGAGTACTCGCGCGCAGGGCGTGTTCTCAACCGATCTTAATTTGACTACTAGTACAAGTATGCAGGTATGCTATACAGGATACAGGTTTAACTGTTTTATATATATTTTGTTGCCGTCGGGGATTTTGGTAAAAGTAGGAAATTTACTGTGGCTCCATTTACTGACCAATTTTGGCAAATATTTACTTACTAGAAACGTTTGATAATCAAATCCAAGCAAAACATTAACATATGAGCGTAGTCGGGCAAGTCGAGGTGAAGTTTGGTACGAGGTAATTTGTCCGCTGATTTTGATAATATTTATATAGATTTATTTGACTGGCCTTGTGGTTCAGTTGGTAGTGTGTTTACGTCTACCTGCTGAACTGAAAGGTCGTGGGTTCAATCCCCACCCAGGACAAACATTTGTGTGATGAGCATGGATGATTGTTCTGTGTCTGGGTGTTTCTATGTATCATACATATGTATATATTTACAAAAAAAGTATATATGTATACTATCAGCCATCTAGTTCCATAGTACAAGCTTTGCTTAGTTTGGCTAGATGGCGTTGTGTGAAATGTCCACAAATATTTATTTATTTATTATTCGATACTAAATTCTAAAAATGTTGAATTTTAGCAACACATATTTTCAAAATTGTATGCTCGCGTGGACTACTGGTGCCTGTAAAACTGTTTAGTCTGACTGACTACCAGTCAATGTAAAACCTCTAGTGGCAGATAGCTAAAATTTCTTTGCCGCCATCTGTTTCCTGAGAACTACAATCTTGGAGTTTTCTATGCTACACATCTTCTAGATCGACGAGCTCCATCCTCGGCCACACCGTCGCAGTTGGTGGTCAATCGTAGATCTATCTTGCATAAAAAATAAGGTGTGTCCGAATATTTATAGAACATTATTTTTATGCAATTTGAGTCGTTGTAAACGCGAATGTGTACGAAGTTGTAGCAACTCCAATGCTACATAAGAACATCAGGCGGCGTGTCATATGTGCTGTATTTCTTTTGGGCCTCATTGAATTTCTTCGAAAAGAACCCGAGTGGCTTCCAGTTCCCTGAAACACGCTGCTGAAGTACGGCACCAGCGCAGTTCTCTGACGGGATGATCGAGAGATGGCACAGAACGCTCAAAACGTCACTAACAGCCAGACTGAACACTACGACCTGGGTTTACGAGCTGCCTACCGTCCTGCTTGGGTTACGCACAGCCATCAAAGAAGACATAGACACAAGCCCAGCCGAGCTTCTATATGGCCAAACACTACGACTGCCTGGGGAATTTCATGGCGAACCAGTGAATCAAAGCCACGTAACATCGTACTTCATGCACCAACTGACGGAATCTATTAAGAAATCTCAAGCTCAAAGGAAGACAAATACGTCACGTGCCATATTCATACATCAAGATCTACCGAACTCCACACATGTATTCGTTCGGAACGATGCCTACAGACGACCGTTAACTCCGGCCTACGACGGTCCTTTTCGTGTGCTTAAACGCAGCGAAAAATTATATACAATACAGTTACGCAACAGAACTGATAACATTTCTATCGATAGATTGAAACCAGCTTACCATATTGACGAGGAACTGGAACCACATACAAAGCAGACAGAGACTAGGGAGAAGACCATCTACGTCACGAGATCGGGAAGAAAGTCGAGACCCACTGTACGCTTCGCTTCATAAAAAGGGAGGAGAATGATGTAGCAACTCCAATGCTACATAAGAACATCAGGCGGCGTGTGCGCACGGGCCGACGCACCGCCGAGTACTGAGGTCTGCCTCACTCACACGGCGTGAAGCGGCGCGGAGCATGTGACGGGATCGGTCGACGCTGCGTTCCATTGAAGACTGGCGCGGCGGCCCGCGAGTCTGTTTATTTATATGAACGCCTACTAGCACCGAGCCGACTAACACCGCTTCCTTATCACGCGTGCATTTTGAATACTGCGTACCTACCACATGTAATGTACAACAATGAAATAGTACCTAAGCAATTGTTTTACCGCAATAAAAACGATCACAAGCCCTTCCCCCAGGGAACGGTAGCAGTCTTCCTGGACGTGGCTAAAGCATTCGATAAAGTCTGGCATAACGGGCTGCTGTACAAGATGTACCAGCTCCGTTTTCCGGACTCTCTTGTACTCATCATACAAGATTTCCTTCGAGATCGATGCTTTCGCTATCGCGTCGAAGGAGAACGCTCCACCCCACGCCCGCTGGGTGGAGGTGTCCCCCAGGGCTCTACCGTAGCCCCCATTCTCTACACGATCTTCGCCTGCGACATGCCTCGCTTTCCCGGCGTGGAACTCGCTCTCTTCGCGGATGACACCGCTCTCTACACCAGAGGATGGAACATGACCATACAGCTGGCCCATCTTCAGCGAGCCCTCAATCTCCTAGGAGATTGGTTCAAGAAATGGGCCATCCAGGTCAACCCCGATAAAAGTGCAGCCATGTACTTTTATCCCACTCTCAAACGCCCCCCCATGAAGCCTATTCAACTTCACGGTCAACCCATTCCATGGGTTACCTCGACCAAATACCTCGGCGTCACTCTCGACCGCCGACTCACCTTCTCCAAACACATACAGACAGTCCGTAATCGAGCGGCCTTCTTCCTAGGCCGCCTCTCCCCCCTCTTGAACGAGCGGAGTAAATTGTCGCTTGGCAACAAGATGACAATTTACAAAACTTGTATTCGCCCCGTCATGACCTACGCGTCCGTGGCATTCGCCCACGCTTCCCACCTGGACCTCGAAAAGCTCCAGGTTATCCAGAATAGGTTTCTCCGCAGAGCGGTCGGAGCTCCCTGGTTCGTCCGGAACTCCGATCTGCACTGCGACCTCGAACTCCCCTCGATACTTCAATACATGAAGCACGCTTCCCGCCGTTACTTTGACGCGGCCCCCCATCATCCCAACCCACTTGTAGTCCAAGCATCCAACTACTCAACAGACACGACTGACCCTCCTCCCCTCCGGCGCCGCCCAAGAAACATCTTGGGCGACCCGGATGACCCCATCGCAGCAGTCACGGCTGCTGCGTTGGGGTCACCCGATCCGACAGCCCCAGGCAACAGGAAATACTCAGTTTTTGGTATAGGCGTCGGTTACCAAAGGAACACAAACACGACACACCGACCTCGCCGGCGAGGTCGAGGAACCCCCAGGTCTGGCAGAAGACCGGTTAGATTCTCTCCAAATAGTCAACCAGTTCAACCCAATAGGGCCGGAGGGCACACCCCATCGGGGTTGCCGCACGGCAATTCGACTTCCCCCCCCCCCCAGGCGACAGCCCAAGCCGAGGTCCGAACCTCCCTCGAGGTGCCCTTGAGCTAGTCCCTCGTAACCTTTAGTTTGTAAGCGGCCCAGCGCCTTCTGCGCTCGCCAAAGTCCGGTAACCTGTAGAGGCCGTTAGAGGCCAACAGCTCTAGTAATCTCACAAAAAAAAAAAAAAAAAAAAAAAAAAAAAAAGCAATAAAATATAGTTTTCCAGTTACCACTGTTTCATTTGTAGAATACGGACCTAGCACCTCTCAGAAACCACGCCCCACTCGTACGCACAGGAGCTTGCCTATCGTACTGAAAAAACTTTATTACCACATGTTAAAACAGGTTTTTAAATATGTTTACGATGTATATTTTTCGGTTTAAGAATGAAAATATATATAATTCCTCTTATCTACTAGTTTGTACGGAACCCATGTTGGGCGAGTCTGACTCGCACTTATCCGGTTTTTATTGAGTAAAATGACTAAAAAGGATTAAAAAAATCAAATAGAAAAAAAATGGATTTTTTTTACGCTGTGTATTAAAATTAACTAAATAAGGTAATTGTGCGTGTGTTCCTAATAAGATTTGATCTATAGAAAGGTTATACTCGTAGAATATGAAGTGCGCACATCTCAGTTCTCATCACTTTCGAAGATAAGCCACATTAGTATCTTGGCCTTATATATCTTCGTGTTGCACTTTTTAAGCTCACATAATGGCATTGTCTTTACATTTATCACGCCTTTGCTAATTTACACGTATCCGTTCATGTATCACGCCTGTGACCCCGAAAGTTAACTGGAATTTTGTACACCTAGAATCTCCTTGAGAGGAATGCTGATATTTGAGAAAGCTGAGGCTTCCATAAAGGGAGAACTTGAATACCTTTATTCATTTAATATTTATAATGCATTCCACATTCTTCTCCTTCACCGAGTATCGTAGTGGGAGCTCCCTGCTAGGATACTCTGAGAAGGTGATATACGAACCCAAGAGGATATTGTATGTGACAGACACATTATTATTAAAAAACCGGAAAGAGCGAGTCAGACTCGCCCACCGAGGGTTCCATACAAACTAGTAGATAAAAGGGGGAAATTAAATATTTTTATATTTTTCGATTTATGAAGAAAAATATAAAAATATTTAATTTATCATATGGCTTCAGAGCTTAATTAGTACAAGCTAAAAAAGCTAGCTAAGCTAGCAGGTTTAAAAAAAAACCTGTTTTAGCTTGTACTAATTAAGCTCTTTCAATTATGATACCACATGATACGGTAAAAGCACTTTAAAATTTAGACCCTCCTTCCTTGCTTAAAGACCTTATTGTTTTGTGATTAACTTAAAAATGTCCAGTTTTCTGATTTTTTCCTATATGTGTACTATAACACAATGCTTCTTGCCAAATTTTATAGTTCTAGGTCAACGGGAAGTACCCATAGGTTTTGATTCCTTTGTGAGTGTCGAAACGTGCGTTTTTACGACATATTCGGCTGTAACCTTTTTTTACGAAAACTGAGAAATTTGATTTTTCGTTTTTCTCTTTCTGCAGCAAGAGACTATAGATCTGCATATATAGATATAGACAGACGGACAGACGGACAACAAAGTGATCCTATAAGTGTTCCGTTTTTTTCCTTTTGAGGTACGGAACCCTAAATATGACCCAAAAACATCACATAATGAATGTATGACCCTTACACTAAAGTACGATAAACTTGTAATAGTGTTTATATATCATGTAATATCCAACTTGTGACTTGTAACTATTGTTATTAACAAATTGATTATGATTATTATGTTTAATAAACATCCAGAGATGTCCGTCGTTGTTTTATTAGTTGACTGCAGCGATAATACATATAACGAGGGGTCCGCATCAGCGCTGAAACACCTCCGAAGTGAATGAGGTCTACCGCCACCGTCGCACCACACACCTACACTATTAAAATAATTACGATTTTCAGAATTTCGCAGCGACAAAATAAATATCTCTAAATTTCTCGATCTAAATTAAGCTTTAGCACAGGAACATAGAGTTCAAAATTAAAATATTTAAGTTAGTTTTTGCTGATATTATATTATAAATATCGGTCAACTCAGAACACTTAGTTCGTAAATTTTGTTTTAGACCTTGTGTCCATCTGATAACAACGTCATTGTTTGAGTGCATTAGTATTCCAGTTATATGGTATGTTTTATTAAATAACTCGTGGGACTTGCAGCCTTACATTAACATTAGTTAAGAATTAGACTTTATTTTATTATTTTATGTTAAATAACTTATTTTCTAATCATCTATCATGATCTCAAGCCGCAAGAAATCCACTGCTGGACGTAGGCTTCCTCTGTGGATAAACAAAAACTCAGTTGGAGCGCGCCCTGCGACCAGTAACTTCTTACCATCTGTATCGTTTGGCCACCTTTATGCTGGTTATTCTAAAATAAAACCGTCCAAGTGCGAGTTGGACTCGCGCACGAAGGGTTCCGTACCATTATATATAAAAACGGCAAAAAAACACGTTTGTTGTATGGAAGCCCCCCTTAAATATTAATTTTATTTTAAAATAATTATTTATTTTTAAAGTGAATAATATAACTCAATATTATGTGAATATTTCAAGCGTGTATCTATTGCCGTTATCAATATCGAGCAAAAAAGAAGCAAAAAAATCACGTTTGTTGTATAGGGAGCCCCTTAAATATTTATTTTTTTTTGTTTTTTTTTGTATTTGTTGTTATAGCGGCAACAGAAATAGGAACATCATCTGTAAAAATTTCAACTGTCTAACTATCACGATTCATGAGATACAGCCTGGTGACAGACGGACGGACGTACGGACAGACAGCGAAGTCTTAGTAATAGGGTCCCGTTTTTACCCTTTGGGTACGGAACCCTAAAAAGGGTAACACTAACATATATAAGCTCAAGATACTAAAAAGCCTTAAGGATGTGTCTTATCCGCAAAAGTGCTAAGAACTGAGATTTGGCATGCCTTTACTTCATATTCAATGAGTAATTACCTCTCTATAGATACAATCTCATTGCTAACATTAATTTGATATGAAGGTCTGGTAAGTAATTTAAAAAAAATACCAAATCAGTAAAGATATTGTGGAGACAAAATGTTGTGGAAGTTAGGTACCTTATAAAGATGCAGGTTTCTTGGAAGTACGTACTTATCAGCAGCCTTCAGTCACTACATTAGCAATTATAGGTATTTTGATATATTTACTGGAGCCGCGTATTTTACCACGATAACCTTTGATAAAGACGGTAACTTTATGATAGCGGTGAAATAAAACATTCCGATGTATGTCTGTTTCATATAATTCACATGGTTGCTTGTCAACTATCCAATCCTCCGCTTGATTCTGCGTCGTCAATACATTCAGCTATTTAAATAAAAGTAATTGAAAATGTTTAATCGACTTCAAAGGAAGAAATTACCTGTTACGTAATACCGAAAAATTAAATCTAGACCGTCTACCTAAGCAGGTCCGTATACTTCAAAAAAAATTTTTTGATGTCGGTATCTTTCTAGGACTCTGTAGGTGACCGTTTAGGGCCTAGCAACGACCTCAAAAAAATTGTTAATGTACGAACCTACCTACTTAGGTAGACGGCCCAGTGTTCATTTAATTTTTCGGTATTACGTAACTACTCCCTTTTCAGTTATATGGATTTATTTAGCTATTTATTTAAATATACAAAACAGAATATAGCCTAACATAATATAAGATAACATGTGACAATCTATCAGAACCAGACTATACTCCAAAGCATGTATACATCATTTGAGCAAACACATTTTAGGTATTATATTGAAACAAAGGGGAAAGCAGAGAAATAGAGGCTATGCATATTTTGTAACTTTACATAGGTGAATATGTGTAAGCAAATCTAAATTTTATTTCTTTTTGCAATCTATTTTATGGATTGGTATAGAGGATATCCTTCACTGATTTAGCATAGAATGAGAGTTTAGAAGTAAAAATATCAATGTCTAGCTTATTATTAATACAGTCATTATACTGCCGAGCCATCCTTACTAGCGGATTATAATAGGAAATATTGTTTTTATAAGTTTGTAGTGCGAAGAGATTTATTTCATTGGACCTACGTGAACTATATATTGTGTTAAAGTTTATTTGTGAAAGTAATTCGGGTGCGTCTACTACGGAGTGAATTATTTTATATAAATAAATAAAATCGAAAAATTTTCGACGGGCTTCTAACTTTTGCATATTATACATAGACAATCTTAATTCGTGGTTAGGTTTGGGGTGTCCTAGCTGTTGACGGTAACACAGCATTTTTAAACACTTTTTCTGTACCTTTTCTATTTCTTCAATATGCACTTTGTAGTGCGGAGACCAGATAGGACTGGCGTATACTAAAATACTTCTGGAGAGAGTAAAGAATAAATACAGTAAAGACTGAGGTTTTTTAAAGCCTTTAGTAGATCTAAAAATAAATCCAAGGAGTTGACTAGCTTTGGTTGTGATATGTTGATAGTGAGCCCGAAACGAGAGTTTATTGTCGAATATAACACCCAGATCCTTAGCGATATCAGCTCTGATTAGACACTGGCCGTCAATAAGGTAGTTATGGACAATCTTGTGATGTTTGTTGGAAAACGTTATAACAAAGCATTTCTTAATATTGAGATACATGGAGTTCAATTTACACCAGTCTGAAATAGAGTTCAAGTCATTTTGCAGGAGATAGCAGTCGTGAGAAGTGGACTCAGTTTTAAATATTTTTAAATCATCGGCATAGAGTAAACATTCACAAGTTAAATGCTCTATGAGATCATTGATAAAGATGATAAATAATAATGGGCCTAAATGCGATCCTTGAGGCACACCAGAGGTCACTTAAGTTGGAGAGGACAGAAAACCTTTCAGAGCTACTAACTGACTCCTATTGGTAAGATAAGAAACTAACCAACGGAGCAGACTACCATGAATACCATAAGATGCTAGCTTCCTGCAAAGTAATCTGTGACTAATTTTGTCAAATGTCTGAAAAATCTGTGTAGATAGATTCAACCTGTCCACTAGTAGCGAAACTCTTACAAAGAAAGTTCTTGTACTCCAACAGATTAGTAACTGTCGACCTGCCCTTAACAAATCCGTGTTGCTTAGTGGAGAGAAGAGGCCTAAAATGGTTATATAAATGATTATAAACTAAAGATTCGAATAATTTTGCAAAGCAAGACAAGATACTGATTGGCCTGTAGTTTTCACAGCGTGATTTATCACCGTTTTTTAAAATGGGAATTACATGTGCAGCCTTCCAGCACTTGGGAAAAATGCCAGTGACAAGTGACTTGTTGAAAATAATACTTAGTGGCACGCTCAATTGCTTGCTACAAAGTTTTATAAAAGAAGGAGGCAATTGGTCTGGCCCAACACCTTTATTTTTATCAAGTTGTTTAATTTTAATCAAGATGTCTCGTTCGGTTATATAAAATTGCGAAATAGTGTGCGTAGCTTTATTAGTATCTAAATTATGGGAAAGAAAAGATGTGCTATGATGTGTATCTTTTTCATAGACAGATCCAAAGTATTCTGAAAAAAGTTCACATATGCCTTGTCCATTAGATGATGAGGAGCTGCCAAAACTCATTAAATGTGGCATTGATACAGAGCCTTTTCTATTATTTACATGTCTCCGGAATAAATTTATATCGTTTCCCATAGAGTCTTCAAGAGAAGAAACATAATTCTTATAACAATAGTCAGCCATTTTTTTAAACCTGTTGCGTAGCAGAGAGAATGTGTCGTATGTGTGTGATTGTTTTGAAGTCGATTTATTTTTTAAATTATTTTTATTTACTCATTTTGCTTGGAACTCACAATTTCACAAACTTCACTGGGTAAGTTCGTTTAATTTTCAAACACACTTCACTACTATTGCAACAGCTACATTTTGGGTTATTAAGTAAGCCAGATCCTTTTACACAGTATGAGTAATAAACGTACCAAATTTTGTTCAAATCCGGCCCGTTTATATATTAACATTTTAAAAGTTCATATCTTGCAAACTACTGACCCGATTTTGATAAAGTCACAAGAAGTCCAACGCTGAAGATAAGCCAGTGTTGGCTGTAGTCCAGCCTGCAGCAGTCGTCTTCCTGCCGCCTGCGTGGGTGCGTCTGTCGACCTCGTGGATGCTCCTCGCTTCGCAGCTGGTCTGCACTCACAAACTTTCGGTCTCGTCGGCCGTCAACTCTGGCCCTGCTTCTTCAACTCGCTATAGAACCTACTGGCCTATGTTGGTGTAATTTGCTCCTTTTTTGTGTTATTTATAAACAAGTTATACCTAGTATATTAAAAAAAATGCATTTAAAATTGTGTATTTTTCTTTTTAAGAAGCTAACCTGATCTTATTTCATATATAATATTTTAATAATAAGTATATGTTCAGTTACCTTGTCTTGACACGGTCTTGGCCACTTATTTTTAAATACATAAACTGTTATAATATTGAACTGAAACCGTAGGATTGCATTAACATAACAAAACAACGTTATCACTAGCTCCGTGCTTTACGAGCGATCATTCAATCAGTGAACCTCTCTATCTTAACAATTTCTATTAATTTTGTATTACATAGAAACATAGCTGGCTAGTGGCTACCCGGGCACGTGTAGGTATTCTCGCGTCCTAGATCAGTATCTAGCTACACCAGACCATATGCAAAGGTATACTATTTTACTAACTCGGTATTTAAAATATAAATGTCTTTAAATAAGTGACCAAGACTGTGTCGACACATATACGCAGATTCATAGTCTTTTGCTGCAGAAAGAAAAATCAAATTTCTCAGTTTTCGTAAAAAAATACAGCCGAATATGTCGTAAAAAACTCGCATTTCGACACTCACAAGGGAATCAAAACCTATGGGGTACTTCCTGTTGACCTAGAACTATGAAATTTGGCAAGAAGCATTGTGTTAATGTACACATATAAGAAAAAAATCCGAACTTTGGACATGAATTATTTTTTTTTTCTTTAATTTAATCACAAAAAATAGTGTCTTTATGCAAGGAATGCGGGTCCAAATTTCTAAGTGAATTAACCGTATCATGTGGGGTATCCTATGAAAGAGCTTCATTAGCACAAGCTAAAACAGGTTTTTAAATATTTTTACGATGTATATTTTTTCTTTTAATGCAGGAAAATAAAAAAAAATATGATTTCACCCTTTTATCTATTAGTTTGTACGGAACCCTCGGTGGGCGAGTCTGACTCGCACTTGTCCAATATTCACATTTTCATTTATTTTAGTCATAAAAATAGCATACGAGTTGGTTTTACTGTCAAAGTGCGCCAGTAGATGTTCTAAAACCCCAGGCAGATTCTGCTTATGGGAGCTGGTCCTATCATTATAAAAGAAAGGCATTATTCGTTTCAGATGAAAGTGTGGCGACTCATCGCTGCACTTTTTGTGTTCTTCTCAGTGTGCGAGAATGTCCACTCGAAGCCATTGTTCGTGATACTGGACCCTCCTAACAAGCCGTGCCCGGCCGACACTCTCACACAATGGGTGTTTGGACAACGTATCTGCGTGAGAACTGTTTAAATCACCAATAATGCTTCTGAAGTTACAACAATTATAAGTCAAAACCATGATTATCATGAATATTTATTTCTACAACCATTTAGGGAGCATAGTATCCTCAGCTTCAACTTATGCAACACGATAATAAGTTCTAGAACGCAGGTCTCAGACGCATTCTATACTGACATTGGATCGAGCCGGCTACGTTGCTCACATTGCGAAAGACTTTGTGCCAATATTACTACCAAGTCAAACCCCAGCAAAGTGCGGCCGCTCAGCGGGCCCCGTAAGAGATACGATGAACTCGACATCTTTAACGAATACTGATTGATAGACTCACTAATGTCCAACGCACAGCCAGCAGTACACAGCAGCAGCCACTACAGGTACCAGCGGTACACAGCAGCATCCACTATACGTACCAGCAGTACACAGCAGCAGCCACTACAGGTACCAGCAGTACACAGCAGCAGCCACTATATAAGTACGTACCAGCAGTACACAGCAGCAGCCACTACAGGGACCAGCAGTACACAGCAGCAGCCACTATATAAGTACGTACCAGCAGTACACAGCAGCAGCCACTACAGGGACCAGCAGTACACAGCAGCAGCCACTATACACAGCAGCAGCCACTACAGGTACCAGCAGTACACAGCAGCAGCCACTATACGTACCAGCAGTGCACAGCAGCAGCCACTATAGGTACCAGCAGTACACAGCAGCAGACACTATACGTACCAGCAGTACACAGCAGCAGTCGCTACAGGTACCAACAGTACAGAGCAGCAGCCACTATAGGTACCAGTAGTACAAAGTAGCAGCCACTATAGGAAAATTTTCAATATTGTTTTTTTTTTTGCCATAATGCATGTTGAGGTAAACTTTGCGGCGTTCGTACGGTAATATTACAAAAAAATTCTAACATAAATTAAAGTAAATTTTCTATAGTTTATTTTTTATGTAACTATTTTTATCGTTAAATGAGTAAAAAACCGGCCAAGTGCGAGTCGGACTCGCGCACGAAGGGTTCCATATGCCTTTCGTAACCCAAAGCCGCCCCTAAAACACTTTTCTTGGTCCACACTCAAGAATAAAAGTTAACCCTTAGCAACCAGGGTTATGGGGGAGGTACAGGGTCACGAATCCTCGCCATCCATGAAGCTCAAGGTCTGACGTACGAGTCGGTTATCGTCATTAAGACCAAAGGCAGACTGCATCTGCATGACAGTGTCTCGCACGCAGTCGTGGCAATTTCGAGGCATACCGGGACCTTTACTTACTACACCGATGACGAAGGGGATACCATCAGCCGTTTTTTACGGCGGGCGATGGCAGCCACACCAAAGGCCATAAAAAATGGCCATCAACGATCGTAACGCGGCGGTAGTGTAGGCCCTGAATAGGCAAATTAGTTAAATCATTCCTGTCCCTTATAGTGTTAGGAAAGCGTGTGTACCCAGAGCACTCACACTCGCTTTAAAGGCTTCTTCTTGCGGCGGCGTCGTGTAGCGGGTCGCCCTCTTCCCTCATACATGGTTGAGGAGAGCGATGGCTGGCACATGCGTCAACTCGTGAACGGGTGCTGCTTGCGGGAGCTGGACTGCTAGGCGTATAAACTTGGTTAAAAAAATAAAATGTATTAGCTTATAAAAGGCACGAACCCTGGAGTCTGTGGAGCTCAAATTCTTAAATTAAAATTATTTTATTCTGTTTTTAGTACTTGTTGTTATAGCGGCAACAGAAATACATCATCTGTGAAAATTTCAACTCTCTAACTATCACGGTTCATGAGATACAGCCTGGTGACAGACGGATAGACGGACGGACAGACAGCGGAGTCTCAGTAATAGGGTCCCGTTTTTACCCTTTGGGTACGGAACCCTAAAAACTAACTGTTTTGGTTTAAGATTGTAATTCTATAGAACCTTTAATAGCCAGTTATGCTAGGTTCAGTCCTGATAAACTGACTTTGTGTGGGAATTACACACTCTGAATTATTATATGTACAAGGAAAATTGTAAACTAATTGTTACCATATTATTAACTTAGTTAACAATACGTTATATAGTTAGTAGGACGTTTCAGTAGATTATTTAGTGGTTATTGAAACACAAATGGTAAGCATAAAGCGGCTCATTAATGCATTTTTGTTTGAAAAACCAAACTACTGGACCGATTTTGATGAAATTTAGGATTTTAAAAAAATCGGAATCGGTTTATAAATTATAGAGATAGACGGTAACAAACATAAATAAATACATGCGAATTGTTAACCTCCTTCTTTTTGGTGTCGGTTAAAATAATGAAAAAATTTCACTGTTTATGCATATTCTATTTGACTCGTGTCTGTGGTTCGCATTGCTTTTACAAAATTTACGATAATTGACCGAGCGAGCGAAGCGAACGCAGGTCTCTGCATCAACTGGCAAGATTTTCATTCTGTCCGGATGTTTCGTACAACCGTGTCGTTTGTACTCGCGTACAAGTCATATTTTTCAACCTATCATGATGAACAAAATCGGTCTAGAGGTTGTTGAGATAAATAGTTATGAAATATCGGTTGAAAAGACATTAAATTATATTGAATTCTGAACAAAAATTATGAATATAAGCAATAGATCTCATAAGTACAAACATAGTGCTCGCGAGTTCTACTGTTACAACGTAGAACAACTAGCAGAATTTGAGCACAGAAACAACGTCATTGTTTCAGATGAACCCTTGGCTAGCCACGATGACGGTCTTCACTGGTTTGTTTTTTATTCTCTGTATATTTGTGTACGCGCTGGAGGCCATCTGTCCGGAAGGAACCAGGCAATACCACTTCAACGGATCTAATTACTGCAGAGCGAACTGGGACTGAAGTGAACTACAATCAGAACCGCTTAAAGTGCAATGTGCATGATCATTAATCTAAACTATGCAGTGTCCAGTTTGGGTATTCATCAGTTTGTGGGATCATCAATATAATCTATGTAGTGTCCAGTTTGAGCATTCATCAGTTTGTAGGATTATTTAAATCCAGTAAATAAATAAATTAGTTATTAAATTAGTTTAAATTCAGTATCCAGTTAGTGTATTTATCAGTTTCAAAATCATAAGCCTAAACTCTGCAGTGACATAGTTTGGGTATTTAGCAGTTTGCAGGATCTTATACATTAACATCCAGTGTTCGATTTCTGACCTTTGTCTTGATAATTTTATGCACCAAACAAAAAGTGCACGTGGAGTCTTTGGTGAGAATGCAGAAGAATTTCTGCTCTCTTTCATTTTATCCGAGAATGCAAAAAGATATGTTACATTTCAGGTATCTTGTATTTCTGTGTTAGTTTGTAGTATCGTAGCTTTTAAATGTACGAACCGATTTTGGTTTCTATTTTTTTATATTAGGTATTTTGAAAGTATATTCAACGCGACCTTTCAAGGGTACAAGAAAATCTGATGAAGCATTTCTTGTATTTTTAGTTTAAGAAAAGTTTTTTTTAAGAATAATCTTGGAATTACGTTGTTGACGAAATTATCTGTACACATTCTATATGTAAAATATATTTTACCAAACGTATTTTAAGGGGTCCTTGTAATATCGAGATGTTTTCTTATGAAACAAAATCTGAAATCGCGTAAACAATTATAATTCTAATATCACAGACTCTCTCGTTAAATTTAAATAAAATGATAGATACAATCATCCCTTGAAGTATGCCCATAGTTTGCTGGTTCCCACTGTATAAAAAAGGAACGTGAAATACATACAAATATGTACAATATACAAAAAACTATTTATTCAAAAATACTAAAAAATTATCACAAAAGTATTTAGTTTTACTAAATTACGATTTACACAATATCTAGCAGCGTATTTCACCGGCTTCATTCCTCTGGAATATGACGTATTAAAATTACAGGATGTAATCTGTATTAATGTAATAAGCAATAACTGTGTCCTTTCATATTACGCCATTCAGTCAAATGAAGTCTTGTCTCTAAGCCGAGTTACTTCTAATTAGACGCTTCCTTACTACTGTTTCTGTACCTACAGCATAATTATCAACTTCTTGTTTGTTTAAGTCTTTCGAAAATGATAAAAGAAATCAGTCTATTGCATGGAGCGAATGACTGATTTCATAATATTAGTTTCAAATATATTTTTTATAAAACATATATAATGGTCTTATTTGCTTTATTCTTAAAACCATAGAACAAATATTGTTCCCTATTTTGACCAGAAACAGCCAAACAACGTTATCCATCTAAGGTTTTATTTCTCAAAAATCGATTGATAGGTATCCACAGAATTTGAAGCCCTATATACACTGATATTTTTGATTAACACAGGTCTGTGTATTTAGTAAAAGTTGTTTATAGGACGGGTATGAGTACATTAACCTACTTTAGGCTTAGTACAAGATACTCTAACAACAACAAACCATTAGAAACACAAAAACATTAGATATTCAGAGTTGTACAGAAATATTATTTATATTTGGTAGGAAAATCATTGGTACAACTTTTCAAAGGTCCAAATAAAAAAAACTATTATTAACTTTCAACGAGACCTTTCATCTAATTTTAAATTACAAGCAATGTATGAAGCAATAATTTATAGCATACAACTATTAACTATGTCTTGCTATATCATACTCTGAAAGTCCTTTTCATGTCCACGTTCGAAACAACCAACTTTATAGCTTTAGTTTCAGATAACAAAATGAGAAAACTTTTCAAATTGCCACTTCAATTTATCACATTGTATTCCGGACCTTCTAATTCTAGAGAACTACTCAAATGAACCCTGGACTCTCTGTAGTAAACCTGGCTACTGTCATTCTTCTTAAACTTTATATACACCCCGATAACTATTCCTAGCAAAATAATAGTTAAAATGGAGCACCAAACTATAACTATCACAGCGGAGCTTCCATTGGTTGTGGGCTCGACGGCGACTTGTATTTTAGCTGTAGTAGTGGTCACGTCGTCGTCACCACATTTGATTCCATGAACGTTATCTTCATGATATATTTTGTGTACCGAAGTCACTTCAATTTGATTAAGTACGATAGAACGGTCCTTAAGTGTAGCGTTCCGAATAATTTCTTGACATGAAATCGGATTGCCCCCGAGGCTCAAAGTCTTCAGGCTCCTTTGTGTTACGAGTACCAACCTCTCGATATCGAGGACCTTTATTCGATTGTAATCAATTATCAGAGTTTTGAGCTCCGTACATTCGTGGAAAATATGTACGTCCAGGGATTCGATTATGTTATTCGATACGTCCAATAACTCGGCTTTGTGTAGCCCTTTGAGACTACCGTAACGCAATCTCGATATGTAATTCGAGGATACATTTAACAATTTCAAATGTATCATGTTTTGGAAAGTTCCGGGAGGCACATCGGTTATATTATTACGACTCAAATCCATGGATTGTATCAATTCGATGTTTTTGAAAAAAGTGATGTTTATGTTACATATATTATTGTCACTCAGATCTACGGTTATGAGTTCTTTGAAGTAACTCAAATCGATGCTTCTTATTTTGTTTGAAGAAAGCCCTAAATCAACTAAATTGGACAGAGTATTCGTGGCGGGGTTGTTAAAGTGTTCTATGTTATTGTACGACAGATGTAACGTTTGAAGTTCAGGAAATAATTTGGAATCAACATGTGAAAGATCTGAGAAACCATTGTGGGACATCTCGACGTACAATATGTCGGAAGTTGTCGGAAATATTCTCGAAATGTTAGTCAACATGTTATTGTTCAAATAAGCCGCTTTCAATTTTGTTAGCAGACTGTTGGTGAATTGTAAATCTGCTAAGTTGTTATGTGAAATATCTAAACCGTACAAATTATCCATCCCCATAAAATTTTTCGGCTCAATTTTTACAATAGCGTTATGTGATAAATTTAATCTAGCCAATACGGGCATATCTATAAAGGCAGAGTTAGTGATTTTAGTAATATTAAAACAGCTGAAGTCTAAAGACCTCAAAAACTTCGCTGGACTTATAGTATCACGTTTTAATTCGCCGGTCAATTTATTATTGATCATGTTTAGGTATTGCAAGTTTTCTAACGGTAGCGAATTTTCTTCAATAAACAAAATATTATTTCCCGACAGATCGAGTTTCTGTAAAAGATTTTGATTCTGGAAAGTATTTTTGTATATTATAACTAAATTATTGTTATTTAAATAAAGTTCGACTAAATTGTAAAGTGAACCGTGTAAAAAATTTAAGCTCGATATATTGTTGTATGAAACGTCAACCACACGCACTGTAGAATTAAAGAAAGAAGCATTTTCGATATTGTTAATATGATTTTTACTCAAGTTTAAGTAAAGTAAAGATTTCATGTCTGAAAATGCATAATTTCTTACCAGAGTTACGTTTTGTCTCGACAGATCTAAGTCTTTTATGCTCTGTAGGCCTGCAAATGTATTGTCTTTGATCTCACCGGATATCCTATTATGTTGGATGTTCAAATATGTGAGCACGTTATGTTTGAAACTGCTACTTTCAATGCTAGGGATACGATTTTCAAACAAGTCGAGATACTTAAGTTTAGTATTCCCAGAAAACATTAAATTCTCTATTGGAATGGTAATCAAGTTGAAACTCAAGTCGACAACTTGCAGATTTGTTGATTGTACGAAACAATTACTGTCTACATTTTGAAGAACATTATTCGATATATTTACATTTTCTAGAGCCTGAAGGCGATTGGTTTCGTACCCAGAAATAGTTTTTAAATAGTTGAACGACAAGTCAAGATTTTTTAATCGTTTTAAACTGATAAGAGTCATATTCAGCCGGTCTATATAATTATGTTGCAAATACAATGTAGTCAACAATTTCTGACTTCCGAAACAGTTATCGGATAAACTTTTCAGCTTGTTTCCTTGTAAATACAAACTGGTTAAGTTCGGCAAATGTGTCATAATCTCCTCGGAAAGATGCGTTAGTCTGTTGTAGGATAAATCCAGAGTTTCCAAATTTGTAATTTTCGAGTCCGTTATGAGCAAAGATTTAGAATTGAGTTCGGATATCATGTTGTAAGACAAGTTAAGGTGGTTGAGTGGTATCAAAGTCCTGAATGCTTCGTCTTGAACGTCATAGATGAAGTTGCCGGAGAGGTCGATCCGTTTCACTTTGTGGTAGTATCTGAAGGCTAGGGTTCCAAGAGACATCCAAGTGTTGTTGACAGCCTGGATCGTCCTGACGCGGGTGTCGAAGTTAGTAGCTCCGAAGAAGGCGGTGGTGACGGTGGTAGCGGTGGAGGACTTAATGATAAAGGTGACGTTTGGTTCGTCGCTGCAGGAGGGGTTGGCGGCGCTGCCGGGGTGGTAGAAACACGTCACGCGGTAGTTGCAGCCGCTGCCGTCCACGTCGCAGCTGGTCGTCGCAGAGTTTCCTCTGATTAGCGTGAAGAGGATCACGATAGCTGAAAATTGTAACCATTTTATATTGAATTTGAATTATTACAAAATGTTAATTATTATTGGACAACATTTAAATGTCGTCATAAGTATATGCGTGAAATAATTGTGAGAGTCCGGGAGACGATTGGCCGATTGGCGATTAGGATTTATCTGGTTACTTACAAATTACTAGGTATTTTTAAGCAACCAGACAAATCCTAACCTGAACAAATTCTCCAAAAATCTTATAATTGAAAATCAAGTGTTTGAAAATAAGTAAACTTAGGTAATTTTATGCCCACTTTAAAGTGACTGCTAGAAATTACCGCCGACGGCAATATTGATTATTAATTTCTAACGATACTGAGTATAACATACATAAAAATCAGCTGTCAGAGTGTAAGTAAGGTTAGCTATGTTTATTTTATATCTTTAGCGGCTATATAATAAGATTGAGGCTCTCTGCCGCCTACTTTATTTCTTGAGAGCAGTGCTGGAGTTTTATCGTTTTTAAGGCTAGAGTAATATCTTATTGGTCCATCTTCGACCGCACGGTTGCTTATCATCATGCGAGTTGCTAGTCAACAAAGATTTATTTCATATAAAAAAATTAAAAACCACCAGGTTACTAACTAGCGTTGTCATAATAGTTATGAACTGTAAGGTTGTGGGTTCGATTCCCACCTTTTACATTATTACCCATAAACATTTGTGTGTTGAGGGTGACTGTGAGAACAAACATTCATGTTTGTGTAGTGTCTGGGTGTTTCATGTAAGTATCTTGTACAGAATGACAATTTTATTAGCCAGTTTAGATTTGAGGATCAAGGTAGTTTCCAAAGTTCAACACTAACTACCTACATTAGTATGTATAAAAATATAAATAATATAAAAATAATTAATTAGCCATTGAAATGGTCCGTTGACCCCTGACTACATGAAACGTGTGATATTTTATTTGCGAGTTTTGAATGAAGTATGTGCAATGTGCAAAGCAAATAGTACATTATGATACAAGTGTGCTAAGTTGGTCATTACAGTCGAGACGGAATTGCAGCCCGAGCCGAAGGCGAGGGCGTAATAGAGCCGAGAGTAAAAAAACACCCGTTTATAACTGAAATATTTAATTATTGAAACAATATCCAAAAATCAACAGATGTTTCAGTTGTAGCATATTTCATTCTCTTTGGTTGCAATATTCGTGGCTGTTTTTTTTTTTTTTTATGTTATATTCTCGGTTGCCAGTACGATTTTCGAGTGAATTCTTTTTGTCATGGGCTGGTATGGTAGAAGTATTCATCTCTGATTGGACTCTGACAATCTAGTAGGCTTAGATTGTGCGCGCGCAGGTGCCCTTGCATTGGTTGTAAAGTAAAGACACTAGTGCGTAATAGAAAAGTCAAAAGCACGCGTGTTTAATAGGATACTTTTCGGCCATAAAAACGG
Organism: Lycia hirtaria; assembly: GCA_947563715.1. Lineage (NCBI taxonomy): Eukaryota > Metazoa > Arthropoda > Insecta > Lepidoptera > Geometridae > Lycia > Lycia hirtaria. The sequence continues at coordinate 17,680,424 of OX387384.1, forward strand.
TTGAATAAGGGCCACTTTACGAGCAAATGTGTTGAAAAATATGTTTATAATAACGAGTACGACTAAGTCCTTCCCGATTATTACAGATCACCATAATAGTTAAACAGAAGAAAACTCACCTAAATATAAATTTCTTATCATTTTACAAGATTACAGTTATCATTGTTAATCTTAAAATAATATGAGTTATTATTTTATAACAAAGAGCACAGAGCAACAGTTCGAAGAACAGACAAACGGACGTTCACTATACAACAGCAGTTAATATACTGGTCCTTTCTGGCTATGGATAACAAATAAATGCGAACTTATGTAACTTATACTTTATTATGGCGGAACAAAAATGCATGGAGACGGTCTAGAAAACTTTCTTAACATTTTTAATGTGAAACATTTATTGGGATGACTTAGCAGTATCACCAACTCGTATACCGTGAACGTTGAGTTGCTAAAAGTTAAATCGTTACTAACCGCTAGTAACCGTTAGTATTTATCGCTTAATATCAGGTGAGTTGGCGGTCAAGCGCAAAGCGCAATTGTATTAAAAAACCGGTATCTAGTACATGTGACGGTGCTCCTCAGCGAACAATACACTTCATATTAAATTAAAAGTTGTTATATTATTCGTGTTTTAATTTAGCTTCGGTGGCTTAATAACTCTGACACTAGGACTGGTCTATATGAACTTATTTAATTTAGCTTCATTTATTTTTACACCTATTTACAACTACTATACTAACTAACAAACAATTACAGTTATTATGAAAAACAAAAACAGGATATGTATTCAAAATAAAAATCTTGACAATATACCTACCTGGATTAGTTACCAATTATTTTTTTTATCAGCCCTGTTTGTACAAACTGTCCCACTGCTGGGAACGGGCCATCTTCTCATTGTGAGAAGGGTTAGGCCATAGTCTGCCACGCTGGCCAAGTGCCTATAATGTTTTCTTATACACGGGATATCATACCAATCATGTGTGGTTATACGGCCGGACCGTACTGAAAACATTGTCGTGTATTAGAATGGCTGTTTGTTTTTGCTGGCAATATTATTGACTATATCTGTAGCTAGGTATATATTGCCTTAAAATATTGCCCATGTAGGAACACGTCTAGTAGATAGATAAACTATTTCTATTTTTCTTCGTGACATAAATGTTAAATGAATAACGTTATTATGTTAATAAATAATTTTAATTTTGGATTTTATTGTTTACATCTTAAGTAAATTACAAATTAATAAGAAATGGCTTATATTCTAGTGAGCAAATCAGGCGATATTTTCTTTAAAAGCGATTTCTTTCAGGCAACCTACCACCAAGTATCATCTTCTATCCATACGTTATAGTTGCACTTGCACCACAGACAAGGCGCAGTAGAGACTCTACAACGTACGTTTCCATAGTTTTTTTGTCCCGGAAGCCGTTATCACCGAATGCATCCTATGATGAATGCTGAGTTATTAATGTCTATGGACAAAGTTCAAGTAACCGCAGATATTTCAGTAAGTATATCCCTGCTTAACCAGCTTTGCTATTGTTTTCAATCATTCAAAAACAGCGCTACAAAAAATCGCTATGGTTACAATATTAACTGTGAAGTTTAACTAAACATCTGTAACAAAAAGTACTAAAGTAAGTGAGAGTTAGGCTCACACATCAATTTCGTTCGAACGCCTACCGTGTTCCCTCAGCAATTTATTTGTAAGTAAGTACGAGTATAACGAGTTGCAAAGTTACAAACGGCGACATACTCGTAGATAAATAATAGATATGAATTTTATTTTGCGAAGCGACTAGTACTGCATAAACTGTCAGTTTACCTTATGCTGAACTCTGAGTGTGCGAGTGGAACTCGTACGTTGGCGGTTTCATTTCTTTTTATGGAATGGAACCCCGCGGAAATACGTAAGGTTGAAGGCAAGATCTTTCAGAATAGCCGGTAGGAGAGACTTCGGAATAAACGTAAATCTCGTATTATCAGTAAGTGTAATGTAACTAGCCTACAAGTTGTCGGGATCAATGTACTCACAGCTTATCGTACCTACATCAACAATACGTCGTCCTGAAAATACCAAATAAGTCGCAATTCCTATTGTACGACTGTGATATAAATATCCTGAACAAGTATATAATATAATAAAAACTAGGTTGCATATGAGCGATTTTCGTGGCGCAACGTACTTACGCTATGTTACGCCTGACATGATGTTGAGTGTAGCTTTTTGCGAGAAAGTAAAAAGGTATTTACTTATAATTATGAGCATTGTTAAGAATTTTCGATATTTTTAATGTATTCTTCCACACTTAGGTAATCTACGAATTTGTAGACATTAATAGCGAGAATAATTTACACCTACACACACAACACAAAAAACACAATTTAAAAACATAATTTTCAACACACTTGCTCGTAAGGTGGCCCTTATTCAACCGTTTTTATGGCCGAAAAGTATCCTATAAAACACGCGTGCTTTTGACTTTTCTGTTACGCACTAGTGTCTTTACTTTACAGATTTTTTTTAAATTTCAACAATCAAAGCCTACTAGATTTTCAGAGTCCAATCAGAGATGAATACTTCTACCATACCGGCCCATAACAAAAAGAATTCACTCGAAAATCGTACTGGCAACCGAGAATATAACATAAAGAAATAAAACAGCCACGAATATTGCAAACTAAGAGAATGAAATATGCTACAACTGAAACATCTGTTGATTTTTGGATATTGTTTCAATAATTAAATATTTCAGTTATAAACGGGTGTTTTTTCCTCGCAAGTGTGTTGAAAACGTCGTATGAAACGCGTGTGCATTATGGTCATTACACTCTCGGCTCTATTACGCCATCGCCTTCGGCTCGGGCTGCAATTCCGCTTCGACTGTAATGACCAACTTAGCACACTTGTATCATAATGTACTATTTATTTCTTGCGCTGTAACTTTTTACGCTGCGCTCGGTGTGTGAGATAATTGTAGTTTTCCGTTTTATAGTTTATCAACTGTAGAAAATAGTACAGAGGTATATATAGAATAACAAGTAAAACCGCAGGCTGCAGTAGTCCAGAACAAGTCTGGATTCAACAGCTGGCTATAACCATACCCAGGATTTATGGTTCGCATTAAACAAACCTAGTTCTAAGCGGAATTGGTCTTCAGGGTGGTCCCGGGGTAATCTGCCCTGCAGTTACACCAACACGGAGGCCAGCCACGGGGGTGGCATTATTTAATTTCGTGACTTTTATTGTTTGCCAACAAATTAAGGGTTATAAGTTTCATAGCATGCCGGCGATATCATCATTTGCAACCTTTTGTCTCACGGCTGTAAGCCATTTATGCTATTTGCCCTATTTCTGTGATAATTGACATGCAAAAGTTGCACCGTCGCGAGTCGGCTGGCAGATGACATGGTTAGAGCTTACTGTTCTTAGTTTACTGTAGAGTCCTTTCTCTGTTTTAACAATCATGACTTGCTGGAGGCGACACGTCGCCATTCCAATAGCTGGCCTCACCTGATAATTTAAACGTTTCTTATTACCCGACTGCGAAAGAAGGAGGGGTTATGTTTTTTGGTTTAATTCTATTATTAGGTATTATTTTTTAAATTATGTTTGACATCGAATTAATGTAGATTTTTTGTAATTATTATTTATTTTTGTAACCCTTATTGGTTCGTATGATTACATGGTAGTAAAGTGCTTTTACAATATGTATTGACTTGTAAAATAATATTTTATCAATAAATATGAATATGAATATAAATAAACCGGCTTGACGGCTTTGGTTGAAATTTGGCACGCAGGTAGTTTATAATCTGGATTAACACATATGATACTTATTATCCCGGTATTCCAGCGGGATCGAGTAAAATAGGATTAAACCTATTTCCTACCTCAAAAAAATCACCGACAACTGTTTCATTATAATTGTGTTTTAAGGTGAGTAAAAATAAAAAAATGCGTTTTTTCTGTACCTTCAACGAACTTTTTCGTAATAAACAAGTGATTTTACTACAATTATTCTAAAAAAATACGCATTTATAATCTTTTATAGTGATTATACGAACACTTTCACACAAAAAACGTACACTCAACAGCGTATTGAGCGTTTCGAAATCATTATTAAGTTAAACTGTTTTTCTGCAGTCGGGTATTTTGTTTTTCTTTTAACATTGATACTTGTTAGAATTAGAAGTTTATAAAACTTAAAATCTCCAACAAAAAAAAATTATGAACCGATTTTTATTAAATATAGCTAAGGCCACTCTCGAGGAAATCCTCTTTCAAAGAAAAAACTAGATCAAAATCGGTCAATATGTTTGAGAGTTACAGTGCCCTGTGGCACTGTAACTTGACAGATATACAGATATACACCATTTCACAAGTAAAACATCCTCTAAATTTAATTTCTCTAGGACAAGGAAGTACTAAACACAGTGAAGGAAAAAAAGTATTATGGAATCCACGGAGATCAAAAGAAGCAAAATGTTTAGGCACTGTAAGACATGGCACTGCACATTCATGAAAAACATCATAGAGGGAAAGAGTGAATGAAGAAGACCGATGTGATCTTCAATAATGAAAGAATGAGTAAACGAAGGACAAGCGGTTCAGGTTATCTGTCAGTCAGCCACACAAGACAAAAATAGAAGTCTATGTATTTTACACGTCAGTTGTACTTGTAGAGGTAGTACTTTATATCCCTTGCCTAAACTCGTGCAAGTAATTGAGTCACAAAACGAACAATTAATGAATAAAACACCAACAACTACATTTTTGCAGCAAAACATTCGCAATAACATTAACGTATTAATAACGTTTACAAATACAAATAATTATAGTTTTAAAAACTGAAGCAACCGACTTCTCATGGATGCCATTGTCAGAACTGGACCAATTGAAATGTGACCATACGGAAAGCACCAGTATCAAATAAAAAAAGAATCATCAAAATCGGTTCACCCAGTCGAAAGTTATGAGGTAACAAACATTTAAAAAAAAAACAAAAAAAATACAGTCGAATTGAGAACCTCCTCCTTTTGTGAAGTCGGTTGAATAGAGCGGCGACATGATTTTCCCGATGTTTGTTCGAAAAGCTTTACAAAACTTTCGCTACCAACGAAAACATTATTACAATTACATGGTTGTAGTAAAAATTCTAACTTTAAAATACGTGAAATGTTAAAATAACACAAAGACCCTAGTAATTATATTTTCCTGAACAAGCACACAGGGACTATAGCTGGATTACATAGCCCTTCAAATAGTTGGATGTTGTCATAGGTCAAAAAATAGATGATATTCATCAGCAGACTAATAAAATGCATCATCTATGACATAATTGACATATAAGTATATAATATGACGTCCACACGACTATGTATGGACTATAAATAGATGATATTCATCAGCAGACTAATAAAATGCATCATCTATGACATAATTGACATATAAGTATATAATATGACGTCCACACGACTATGTATGGACTATAAATAGATGATATTCATCAGCAGACTAATAAAATGCATCATCTATGACATAATTGACATATAAGTATATAATATGACGTCCACACGACTATGTATGGACTATAAATAGATGATATTCATCAGCAGACTAATAAAATGCATCATCTATGACATAATTGACATATAAGTATATAATATGACGTCCACACGACTATGTATGGACTATAAATAGATATTCTTATTGTTATCACGAATAACATTGACATAACAGGCCTCATGGCTCAGTGGTATGAATGTATGACTGCTTCCTGAGCTGTAGGTCGTGGGTTCGATCCCCACCCAGGGCAAACATTTGTGTGATGAGCATGGATGTTTGTTCTGTGTCTGGGTGTTTCTATGTATCATAAGTATGTATTTACGAAAAAAAAAGTATATATGTATTCTATCAACCATCTAGTTTCCATGGTACAAGCTTTGCTTGGTTTGGGCTAGATGGCGTTGTGTGAAATGTCCTCCAATATTTATTATTTATTTATATTTATTATTGATATACATTATTATACACAGTTTTACGTTGGATTTTAATTGCGAGTGCAACAATATCCATACAACAAACGTGATTTTGTAGACGCTTGAAATATTCACAGAATATTGAATGATTATTATCATTGACTTTAAAAATAAATAATTAAATTAAAATAAGATTAATATTTAAGGGGGTCTCCCTTCTCACAATGAGAAGATGTCCCGAGCCCAGCAGTAGGACAGTTTGTACAAACAGGGCTGATAACAAGTATCAATGTTAAAAGAAAAACAAAATACCAGACTGCAGAAAAGAGGTTTTTGCAGCCTAACTTATGATTTCTTTACGCTTAATACGCTGTTGAGTGTACGTTTTTTGTGAGAAAGTATGCGTACAATCGCTGTAAAAGATTATTGCGCATTCTTTAGAAAAAAATCTAGTAAAATCACTTGTTTATTATGAAAAAGTTCGTTGGAAGTTACAAAAAACACGCGTTTTTTATATTTGTGAGAGATGTATGATTTTTATTACAAAAATATAGCCTATGACACTCAGCAAGTGAAAACGAATCTAACGACACCTCTCACATCAAAATGGGTCAAGCCCAGCGCTTTAGACGATCATAATGGGTGGGCTTTAGGCGATCATATAGAAACTTACAGATATACATACATACCCACATACATACATACACTCGAAACACCCCCCCCCCCTCTACCTACCCCTCCCTTCTCCCCTCTTCTTACCCTAAAACACAATTATAATGGTACAGTTGTCGGTGATTTTTTTGAGTTCCGTTCCTCAATAGGAAAAAACGGAACCCTTATAGGATCACTTTGTTGTACGTCTGTCCGTCCGTCCGTCCGGGTGTCAAGACCTTTATCTCGGGAACGCGTGAAGGTATCGAGTTGAAATTAAAACCGTATACGATAGATCCATAGATCCGTAGATCCGTAGATCCATAGTATCTTGCTGCAGAAAGAAAAATCAAATTTCTCAGTTTTTGTAAAAAAAAGTTACAGCCGAATATGTCGTAAAAAACGCAGATTTCGACACTCACAGAGGGAGAATCAATGGGGTACTTCCCGTTGACCTAGAACTCTGAAATTTGGCAAGAAGCATTGTGTTAGAGTACACAAATAGGAAAAAATCCGAAAACTGGACATTTTTTATTTAATCACAAAAAATAGTGTCTCTATGCAAGGAATGAGGGAAAAAGAAATGCCTCAAACGTTCGCTCGCTCGGATCTGAGTGGGAGGCGCCGCTACTATAGCCCCTACTCGGATCCGAGTGGTGAGCAAGGAATGTGTTAAATATTTTTACGATGTATATTTTTCGCTATATGAAAGAAAATATAAAAAAAATATATGATTTCCCCCTTTTATTTTGTTTGTACGGAACCCTCGGTGGGTGAGTCTGACTCGCACTTGACTGGTTTTATTTGAGGTAGGAAATAGGTTTAATCCTGTTTTACCCGTTCCCACGGGAATCCCGGGATAAAAAGTATCTTATATGTTAATCCAGATAATAAACTACCTGTGTGCTAAATTTCAGGCAAATCCGTCAAGCCGTTTTACCGTGAAGAACTAACAAACTGACACAAACTTCGCATTTATTTTATAAGTGTGAAGTGTGATGTGATTTATTAGCATTTCCTATTCCAAACTCCAATATTTACGTAATCACAGTTAAAAATTCTTTATATTGGTACCACACTCGATGTATTTTGAAATTTTTTTTATTTTGAGATTACTTTTTGCCGCCAAAAATCCTTAATTTTTTTATTTTTTTTATTTTGATGTACCCAGTGTCACTCTCACGACTAAGACGAATCTATTGACACCACTCACATAAAAATACGACAAGCCGTTTAGGCTTTAGGGCGTGCCAAAGAAATATACATACATACATACATACATACATACACTCGAAAAACATAACCCTCCTTCTTTCGCAGTCGGGTAAAAAAAGGGGGCTCCCATACAACAAGCGTGATTTTTTTGCCGTTTTTATAGATAATGTTACTAATGGAACCCTTCGTGCGCGAGTCCGACTCGCACTTGGCTGGTTTTAAAAAAAATAAGGATCCATATGCGAAATGTTAAGCTTTGAAGTGATAATTTTTACTAGATTCTAGAGACTAGAGTAAACAGTTGATTTTGGATATATGAAAAAATCATACTAATAGCATATATAATGAAATTACAAGAAAAACCAAAGGGAAACTATTGCAGCTAAGTAAACTTTACAAGTTAATGAGTAATAGTAGATCAACTTAAAAAATAGAGAACTAAGAATTGATAATGTTGCATAATTATGATGTGCAACTACGACACGCGGCTTAGCCACTTGTTTAGAAGAAATTCGTTTGACCACCAACTTGTTTAATCCAACATCCAAAATCCTGATTCAAATAGATAAAACTGGATTCGATAGAATACTAAGATTCGACAATGGATTCGACGTTATTGCATGAACGGTTCTCTTGTTTTGAAACAGACATTTTGAAACGTTTTCTTCAAGTGCCAGTTTGAAAGCTCTTAGCACGACTCGACTGTAACTTTGAATTATAATGTTCAGTAAAACCTGCAAAATATCCAGCCATTTGAACTAGGATAACTTCCTAACGAGTCGAATGCTCCACAGGAACCCACGCGCTGTCACGTTCGCTTTGAAAACCACTTGATGACTTCTCAGCCACGAACCGACCAACGCAGACCTCCCTCGCTCATTTATAAGGACATCATCAGTATTGAGTACACAGGCATGAAAGGACATCGGAGGTCTATACAAAATGGTCATGATATCGGTCGTTAGGGAAGCGTATTAATTGAAATGTAATGGATGGACTAGCATGGTGGTATTTACTGGAACTTATTCATACGAATGATTATTCCATTATTGTGTCATCATTTCGGTTGTGGTTTCGAAATTTGTATTGTCATAAATTTGTTGATAAATATAATTTAAGAATTTATAGGACACAGTATTTTTTCTGACTGGACTGCAATAGGTAGGTAGGCTCTTATTATCCAACTGCCGAAGGAGGTATGTATTTATTTGTCTATATGTATTTCTGGCACGATATAATGGAAGTGACACTGGGTACAAGAATTCGATCACGGTGGAGCGCACGGAAAAAAATATAATATGGAAAATGAGTGAGCTAAATCGAAAATGTATACCATAATTATGTTGAACTCACTCAGAAAATGACAAAAATGTATAAGAAATATCGGTTTGTAATTACGCGTAAGTACCTACTACATGTAAGTAGGTACATGTAGGTAGGTAGGTACGAGTATGTGCTTTATATAACCATTATTTCATGTCGGTATTACTTGTAGTAAACTGTATCTAATAGGTGAGGTTGGAATGGTTTAATGATGTTGTTAACGCTAAATTGAGATTTGAAATAAATGGCAGAAGACTAGTTCTTTCTCCTTTTTTCATAACCAGTTACCGCTCCCGGTCCTTGTCTTTCTCACGTATCGCGTCACTCGCGATGAGTCTATTTCGTTGACCGAATGGCGGTCATGTGATCTCCCTTAAAATAATGAAAAACTATGATATCATTCATCTTGTGATTTGGTGTAAAATATTATAGACATATGTGCTCAACTGTGCAATCTTATAATTGTGATATAAGAAGTGATCTCCTGGATCTTCCTGTGGGAGCAGCAGCGAAAAACGTGAGTCCTTTCATGTGCCTTCCTCACCCATAGATCTTTTGCCATTATATTAGGTTCTAAATTCAAAATAAATACGATACCAGCGCGCATACAGATGTACTGAATAATTGCTATATGAAAATAATTAAGTATTTATTACGTCAGGGTAACAAACTTTGTTTATACAAGCTATCCACCTTCCAAAGCATGCTTCAACACCAACCTGAGAGTTTGGTTGCAAGAACACATGTTTTATGACATTAGCAATTATTTTAAGAGATTATTGATTCATCATCATCATCATCTCAGCCATAAAAAGTCCACTGCTGGACATAGGCCTCCCCTATGGATTTCCAAAAAGACCGATTGGAAGCGGCTTGCATCCAGCGTCTTCCTGCCACTTGTATGAGGTCATCTGCCCATCTCGTGGCTGGTCTTCCTACGCTGCGCTTGCCGGTGCGTGGTCTCCACTCGAGAACCTTTCGGCCCCATCGGCCATCAGTTCTACGTGCTATGTGGCCTGCCCACTGCCACTTCAACTTCCTAATCCTCTGTGCTATATCGGTGACTTTCGTACGTCTACGTATCTCTTTATTCCTTATTCGATCTCGTAGAGTGACTCCGAGCATAGCCCTCTCCATAGCTCGTTGCGTGACCTTGAGCTTCCTTATAAGGCCCATAGTTAGGGACCACGACTCAGTGCCGTAAGTCATCATTGGTAACACACACTGGTCGTAAACTTTCGACTTGAGGGACTGGGGTATATTGGACGAGAAGACGCTTTTAAGTTTCCCGAACGCTGCCCAGCCGAGTTGGATACGACGATTGACCTCCCTCGCAAAGTTGGACCTGCCTAATCGGACCGTTTGTTCTAGGTAGACGTATTCGTCAACAACTTCAAGAGTGGAGTTCCCCACAGATATTGGGGCACTACATGGGCGTTCGACATAACCTTCGTTTTGTCCATGTTCATTTTGAGGCCCACCCGTTGGGAAACTCTATCGAGGTCTTCGATTATTGATTATTATTGTTGATTATTTTTTATTTTTGTTTATTTTTAGACTATTATGATTATTTTTATTTTATTATTATTTTATCACTTTAACTAACTATTTAATATCAAAATAGTTTTGTCAACCAAGACATAATTTATTATGAACTTGACTTGTAACTTGGACATTATGAATAAATTATTTGTTGTAGAATACAATTATCAAAATATAATGTTTTTGGGGTACATATCCAATTATTTTTTTCAAATTCTTGCGCCTACACGTAAAGTGGGAATGAATTATTTTTTCTCGTCTACCCTATCGTATAGGGTATCGTTGGATAGGTAATCAAAAAACAGAGGTGTGCGTAACCCATTTTTAAATAAAGGGATCCGTTAGCGAAATATAACGCTTTGTAGGGATAATGTTTGCTAGTATCACGTGTTCCCCCCTCTACCGGCTAAACGGTTGACTCTGAAGATATGAAAAATTAATGCTAATACCTAGCATATATGATGAAATTAAAAGGAAAATTATCACGGCTAAGAAGGCTCTACAAGTTACAGACGATCAACCTAAAAAAATAAAATTTCGTGCAAATTTCATTGATACTACCATAAGTTAAGTATCCTAACTATCCCATATAAGAGTAATTTCACATAAATTACGATGTGCAACTACGGAACCTTACTTTGAGCGTGACACGACAAGCAATTGGCAGCTTGTATCAGTCACACACAAACATTATCGTAATATCTTTTTGTTAAATGACCGTCTAAGAAAGTTGTGTGTATGTTTTTACATTACCATTTCTAGAAAAAGATTTTGCTAGATTTTGCAATACAAAAAATAATAATGGATTTTGTTTTATTTCCAGGTAAATCTACTGAACATTTGGCTGGAGCTACGCATCTAGTTTATTGATTTGAATGAAGGTGAATACAATAGTTATTTTATTACCCTGGCAACATCCCCGAGGGTTGCAGTTTCACAACATTTGCATATTTATGAATATCCAAGCCAAGGACGATGAATTCAGGTAAATATGTTCTAAATACAGTATGGGATACAGCAAGCGTTGCGGGAGCAGGGCGGGGTGCTCTTGACACGAAATTATATAGAATACTACACTACACTACACTACACTATATGGAAAGAAATATAATAAGCGCCAACGCGAATGTCATTTTTCCATAGATCCCAGTCCCTAAGGGTTTGCCCATATTTACCCAGCTACCTAAGTAAGAGGGTAATGTTTGTCCTATGTGTCTATGTAAGTTTTACTCTTATAGACTAAACAGATTGACCGATGTTGGCCCATGAAGTGTCGTTCTACTCTGTAGTGTCATATCTACTTGAGGGTAATATTGCAGTCGGATATTTTGTTTGTCGTCTAATACCTCTAATAATAATACCTCTAACTATTAATATCAATTTAATCATAACTGGGATAATTTGATTTCTTCATCACAGTCAGCCCCGTTCAGTACACTGCTATAGAGTATATCCTCCAAACCCTCAGATTATATTCCCGAATTTGTTTATAAATAAGTCAAAGTCAAAATCAATTGTAAGTCAAAGCCAAAGTCAATTAGTAAAATCAATTTACACGTCAAACAAAATTAAGAATCTTGTACATAATAGTACACACTATATTGCTAGTGAATAACTTAAAATAAATAATTAATTATTGAACATGGTATTACAATCACGCCAATTTGTTTCTAAGTGATTCATTGTATACATTTCCTTTGAATCACTAGCATAGTAACGTTAGCACACTACTACTTGGCGATTGAATAACTAGCAAAGATAGAACGAATCCTCAGGTCTAATTTACAAAAGAAAACACTGCAATGCTGAAACTACTTTCTAAATAATGTCCTATTGTGAGTGTGTCCTTACTGTATTTTGCCATATCGCTCAAATTGAAGTATTGATTTCGCCTTAACTAAATAAATGGTACCGGAAGTGCTCCGACAATGGCTTGTTTTGCTCGTTTGGCCGAGGACATAAAGACGATACTTTGCAAAACGTAAATATGGCGCAGGAGGAAATTGATGGTAGATACCATCTGCTGCGGGGAAAGAAATAACAATAATTGTTACGACCGAGTGATGTATGGGGAAGAGTCCCTAGGAGCGGGTGGAAATAAATTATATTCTAACAATTACATTTTTGAGAAGTCCCGATGCTTTACAATTACTAACTATTACCGAATAATTCAACAGCATATCGATGAAAGAAATCTCAAAATTAGACTATTTTTGTATCTTTAAAAGTACGAAGTAAAGACGATTGTCGGTCTGAGAACAGTAGGCGCTCAATACAAAGCTCTTTCCTATACGACTTCCATAAAGCTCTAGAAGAAAATAGAAGAGCTCCATGGGAACTGGAGTATATTTTAGTGTTTTTCATGTAGTATTTTTAATTATTAATAAATTCTATTCAGTATTTTTATATATCTAAAATGATGACACGGAAAATCAAGGCAGAAAACGTAACCTACCTACGTCACTAAAGCTAAAGTCCCAATGTGAGCTAGAAAGATTGAGCCCAGTTTCGTTTTTAAACCAGCCTTCTTTATAAAAATCGTTCAGCTTAACAAATTGCATGTAACCGGTGCCAAAGCGATCAAAATAAGTTAGTTCACTTGGCACACTTGGGAAGTTTGACCGAGAGCCGAGCTCCCACCACACCCTGCTATAATTTCATTCCATGACCACAACAGATTTATTTATTTAAGTAAGTACTTTTTTGTATTTTAAAGTTTCATACTTTCCAATATACCGTGATTAAAGACTTATTATTATTAGCAAGATAATAAAACAATCTATTTGGGAGCAAGCTTCTATAATGCAATACAAAGTGCTTACGGTGACACAAGTTGTTACTTGTGCTCAACAAGTTCGACTACCTCAGCACTTCCCATCCGTGGCAATCTGGACGGTTCTATCTTCAGACCTTCAGAGATTACGTGTAACGATAACAAGGTACAACATACAACTTAAGATAACAGAACGGAGTAACGCAATCTCTACTATCTTGGCACTATTCATCAGGGAATCGCGCGGAAACTACTAATAAACGTAAAATTAGTATATTCAGATTATTGCATTATTATGGTGAACTTCACTTCACAAAGGTAAGTTCGTTTAGTCACCAATTAGGATTAGGTTATCCAGTAGATCAAAACTAAAAGTAAGATGTAGTAGAGGTCGGTGTCCGTGACATATTTTTCTTCTCAATTACCACAGAATAGTTGAAACAAGTGTTAAAGTTTCAGCGCGTGTTTACCCTTATTTGTCCACTGAATGCAGCCAGCTGCAAAAGTTCAACTGACGTATTTTACGCTTTGACCAGCACAAATAAAGTAATTTCTTCTTGAACCGTATTACATTGTATGTTCTCAGTTTTGTAAACAGTTTTCCGAGTTATTTGGGGCAGAGAATTTATAAGTTACCTTGAGACAAATAAGTCCGTCAGTTTTGGAATATTTATTTATTTTGCCGTCAGTATGTTATGGACCACAATTATGTATATTCTAATGCACGGGCATTGTGAATAATGACCGATCAAATCGGGTCAACTGGTAAATAGCTCATTATTAATCACTCGTACAGGATACACTAGCTCATTACAAGCTTTGATTTCTTTCAGCACTCCCGGTGTCTGTCTGGGACCAAATCTTTAAATCTGACTATCTAGTTTCTGATTGAGCTGACATTTAGCATCCATATGTAAACCGAATGACAATGTAACATTATTGTGACAATGAGATGACCTGATGATACATTTTATTTGCAAGATGAATCTATTTGATCTATATTATGGTATTAGATTGTTAAGTTATAGTTGAGTTGATTGACATCGCCATGACTTCATTTCATAAGCGTTAATTTCAGTATTGTTAACTAAATAAACGAAAATAGTCTTCTTGATTCAAGGATTTATATTAAACTCGCGAATTAAAGGGTCACGGTCTTCGTCTTCCCCTTAATATCGTAGGTTATAGTTTTTATTTTATTTTTCTCCTAAAAATATGACAGGATACAGTTAGTAGGACAACAAATGAGAACGTGTGGTACATTCCGTTTCTTCATCTAAAAATAAAAGCTCCCTTTCATCTCCACCCACGCCAGTATTTCCTCATATATCACCCTCTGATTAGGTCATATCGTTTGTCTGTAAGGTATCATGCCTACTCATACCAACCATCTTTCAAAGATATTAGATTACCGATACTATAACAACTCACTCGATTCTCACTGCATCTTTATAGTTCCCGTCACGTAAAAAAAACGCTAGTTTGTTCGCGTTTACGAACTAACTAGCGTTATTTATACGTGGCGGGAACTATATGGTACTATACTTATTAGCGTGACTAGATGAACAAACACTATTTTTTTCTTAATATTAAACATATTTTTATGTACAAAAAAAAAATTCTCCTTTCAGCGCGTTCCGTAGTACCCCGCCGGCCGTATTTGCCCGATGTGTAACGAACAGGCTCCTATTTGCCGAGGATTATTCCCGAACTGTGCGATAATTCGGTTTGCTCGGCTTGTTTACGTCATACACCGCACGCCATGCGAATTGTTCCATTGACCCATTTATTCCGGGACAAACAAAAGATCGGATCTGAATCTGGACGAATACTTTAATAGAAGTGGGTTAGTGTTATTAACAACACGTTCCTCTTCTTGTATCCTTCGCAAGTCCTGCAAATATCTTCTATGGTATTACAACCCCATCTAGGTCTGGGCTTTCTACGTTCGAAAACATCATTGATCCTGATCCTGAACTGTATCTTCGTATAATAACTATTAATTAGCCCCCTAAACAAAATTCGCTGACGACAAAAAAACGTATAGGATACGTGGAGGATACGTAGAGGATACGTAGAGGATACGTAGAGGATACGTTGCTAAAATATGCATATATCTAATTTGACTTCCATTTCTACTATCAAGTGCTCAAGCAAAGGAAAAAGTAATGTCGCTTCATAACTATTACCTGCGAAATCTAAACGAACTAATTTCTTTGCGTGATTAACGCTACACTGCGGATTAATGTCGTATATCATGACTTGATCTTCGAGAATATATAGTATGCCTCCCTTTTTAATTGACTTCAAAAAGGAGGAGGTTTTCAATTCGAATCTATGCTTTTTTATCTTTGTTACGTGATTACTTCGCCAATATGATTTGATTTTGTTGATTATTTGTTGCTTGGTAGGGACTCATACCCCGGAGGTGGTCCTACCTTTTCTCAAAATCGGCTTAGTAGTTTTGTTTTTATAACAAATTAAGTGAAAAATGTTTGTTTCAGTTTTTGAACTATAATAATGTCATTCATTCGAGTTTAGTTAACTAACAGACAACTACAGCTACTAACCAGTGAAATAATATGTAAATAACCACCTTCTAATCTCGTATGACTTAGTTACCGTAAAGTTTAAAAAAACGTCTCAAGGCAAAAATTAAACGTAAGTACGAGAAAGTTACCGCGCTCCAACTCAGACGGAATTCCTTAATTTCACAGCTTTCCTTCGCCTTATTAAAAGAAATTTAATTGTCGTCAATAAAACGAACATAAAAAGTGACATTCTCATTAGGCCCACAAAAATGGAGTTTACGACCTCTCTAGGGACGCTATAACCTACAGCCCGAAGAAAAGATACTGCCGACGACTAGCGGTCACTGGACTTGTGAACAATCTCACGCCACATGACGTAGGGCATCAGTGCAAATTCACTTAATTACGTAAAAAAAAATTTAAAACATAATTTAGATATCAGTTTTACTTTTTAACAGTTTTCCAAAAAGGAGGTTCTCAATTCGACTGTTTGTATTGCTTATATAGATAGAAAGATAACTCCTTATTAAATTACCACAGTGTACACGGGAAAAGATACATAGAAAATAATAATAATATGCTTTTAATTGGCGGCCTTATCGCTTAGAGCGATTTCGTAATCCGTATAATATTTTTTCGTATGCTTGATACGCTATTACTTCGGCAATTATGAATAGTTTTTTTTTTTGATGATAAAAATCATGTTTGGTAGGTGCTTCGGAGTTGGTCTCATATATAAATTGTATCAGAATCGATTCAGTACTTTGGTGTTTAAAACAAAATGTCTGGAAAATATGTCATCCAAGAAAACGAAATTGCTTTGAAGTCGGATGTTTCAGTTTTTTAAACTATAATTATGTTCATATTTTTTACGAAGGAGGGTTATGTTTTTCCCTTCCGGACCATAATGTTGAATTCTCGAAATGTTGAATTCGCAAAATGTTGAATTCTCAAATTGTTGAATCTCAATTGATTTCTCAAAATGTTGAATTCTTAAAATGTTGAATTCTCAAATTGTTGAATGTCGAAATGTTGAATTCTCATAATGCTGAATTTCAAATTGTTGAATCTCAAAATGTTCGAGTATTTTTAGGATTCCGTACCTCAATTGGAAAAACGAAACCTTTATAGGATCACCTTGTTGTCCGTCTGTCCGTCCGTCGGGTGTCAAGACCTTTATCTCGGGAACGCGTGAAGGCATAAAGTTGAAATTAAAACCGTATACGCAGATCCATAGTATCTTGCTGCACAAATAAAAATAAAGTTTCAAAGTTTTCGTAAAAAAAAAGTTACATCCGAATATATAGTAAAAAACGTACATTTCGACACTCACAAGGGAATCAAAACCTATGGGGTACTTCCCGTTGACCTAGAACTTTAAAATTTGGCAAGAAGCATTGTGTTAGAGTACACATATAGGAAAAAATCTGAAAACTGGTCATTTTTAATTTAATCACAAAAAAATAGTGTCTTTATGCAAGGAATGAGGGTCCAAATTTTAAAGTGAATTTACCGTATCATGTGGGGTATCATTGAAAGAGCTTCAGTAGCATAAGCTAAAACAGGTTTGAAATATTTTTACGATGTATATTTTTCGATTTATGAAGGAAAATATAAAAAAGTATGTATATACTAGTTTGTGCGGAACCCTCGGTGGGCGAGTCTGACTCGCACTTGTCCGGTTTTATTTTTATACTAAATAGATCTACGTTTGTAATAGAACTCGCCTGGCGATAAGAGCCGATGTGGTCGAGGGTGGATCACGCAGATCTAGAAAGTTTTTTTTGTGATATAAAATTCACTGTTTTCTTGTCTATAATCTGTTTCCTCTACGATCACATGAGAAAAATTACAAACGTTTTGAATTCGGTCGAGAATCTTTGTTCTACCAGTATGACGTGGGACGAACAAAGTTGGCTACTCTCTTTTAATTTCTCCATTTTTATCGAAACAAAGAACGCTTAGCGAATATTAATTAATTCATGTTATTTTTAGTTGTCTTTGTTTCATTTGTAACATAAAAGTGCTTTTAAAATGGCTCTTGTTTATACGTTGGCCCCGCTAGTGTTAGCGATGATACAGTTTGGGGTAGATGACGAATTTGTCTTAAGAGTTAAGTATACATAGAAATCTTATTCATATATAAACGCTCATAAAAGATAAGCGAAGACATTTAACTCTTAAGAAAAAAAAACTTTGATAATCCAAATTGTTATTAATATGATGAAAGTGTTCACGATGACTCAAAAACGAGCCCAAACACGATAAATCCACCATTTGTAATTTGCCAACTTTGGCTAAGTCATAAATGGTTATGGATTAATAAACATGCAAACTTTGCATGCCATCTAGTGAGGGTACGTTGAACTTTTACAACATTTCGACGTTCGCCCTTCCACTGAAGTCCAATGGCGAAATTTTAGAACTAAATTTGACAAGCCCGCCATTATCCGCTGAAACACAGAATACCATAATAAATATATAGTATATATACCATAATAATGGAAAAAACATACTGACCGAATTGATAACCTCCTTCTTTTTGGGAGTCGGTTAATAACACTCACGTGTTTTATCGTGTCTAAGCAATAAAAAATTGAGCTCTAAAAATGAAGTATGACGTTATAACATATTTTCCATCTACACATAGTTAAAAGGGCGATACAATCTTAATTTAGTTTTTATAACGGGTAGGTAATAAGTTCGCCGTTACCAGCTCGTTTGTTTGGTAAACAACTTTGTATGGTTTCGAGTTATTATAGGACTTAGAATATTGCGGCCTTCGTGAAATGGTGTCTAACTATAGCGTTACTAAGTAAGCAGGAATACAATATATAAAGAAACAACTCTCATAGTAGTTTCTTTTTTACCCGACTGCGAAAGAAGGAGGGAGCCCTAGAGCCTAAGCGGCTTGTCGTATTTTTATGTGAGTGGTGTCAATAGATTCGTCTTAGTCGTGAGAGTGACACTGGGTACATCAAAATAAAAAAAAACAAAATTAAGGATTTTTGGCGGCAAAAAGTCATCTAAAAAAAAAATTATGTTTTCAAAATACATCGAGTGTGGTATCAAAATGAAGATTTTTTAACGGTGATTACGAATATATATATATAACTTATATGTTTTATTGGAGTTTGGAATAGGAAATGCTAATAAATCACATCACACTTCACACTTATAAAATAAATGCGAAGTTTGTGTCAGTTTGATACTTCTTCACGGTAAAACGGCTTGACGGGTTTAGCTGAAATTTGGCACACAGGTAGTTTATAATCTGGATTAACACATAAGATACTTTTATCCCGGGATTCCCGCGGGAACGGGTAAAACAGGATTAAACCTATTTCCTACCTCAAAAAAATCACCGACACCTGTTCCATTATAATTGTGTTTTAAGGTAAGGAGAGGGAGAAGGGAGGGAGAGGTAGGGGGGGGGTGTTTTGAGTGTATGTATGTATGTGGGTATGTATGTATATCTGTATGTTTCTATATGATCGCCTAAAGCCTAAAGGGCTTGACCGATTTTGATGTGAGAGGTGTCGTTAGATTCGTTTTCACTTGCTGAGTGTCAGGCTATATTTTTTTGTAATAAAAATCTTACATCTCTAACAAATATAAACAAACGCGCGTTTTTTGTAACTTCCAACGAACTATTTCGTAATAAACAGGTGATTTTACTAGATTTTTTCTAAAGAATGCGTAATAATTTTTTACAGCGATTGTACGCATACTTTCTCACAAAAAACGTACACTCAACAGCGTATTAGGCGTAAAGAAATCGTAATATGGGCTGCAAAAACCTCTTTTCTGCAGTCGGGTATTTTGTTTTTCTTTTAACATTGATACTTGTTCTGTAAACAACAGTAATCCAGAAATATCTCAAAAGATACGACACTATATTTAGTAGATTTGTTCCTGTAGATCCACCAGGCTATTTAACAATATATTTGGAGATACAAATGTTGAAGTTTTGTTGGTTTTTTACGGCAATTACGCTTAGTAATTCGATATAAGCTCAAGAGACTCTCAATGTTTTATAGATAATTTAAGGTATACAAGACAATTTGAAAGTATCTCTTCACTCATCAGATATCTTCAAATATTGGCTTGTTATTGATATTGGCTTTGAAATTACATTATTGGATACATACTAAAGTTGAATATTTTTCAAACGAAAGAAATTCCCAGAATTTCAAAAGTATCTGAATTTTAATCAACAATATCTTGAATAATTTTCGTTTGCAACTTTGCCGAAAGTCTGTATTTTCCTAATAACTGAATGATTTTTACTTTGATCGAAATTGGTCTAGCCAACCACGTGAATGTACTATGATTATAGTTCTTCGCGATGTTTTCTTCCACCGTCAGAAGCTGGTGATCTATTTGTAATCGCGTATTTATTGTGTTACAATTAATAAACAGTCCGCGACGCATAATACCCAAAAACCAATGATTGTCCTAAACGCATAATGATATACACTCCAAAATAACGTAATTGCGGAACGACCTATACGTAAAATTACTTAAACGCAAAATGACAATCCTAAAACAACTTAGACGCAAAATGACAATCCTAAAACAACCTAGACGCAAAATGACAATCCTAAAACAACCTAGACGCAAAATGACATTACGGCATTCACGAAACTATTCAAGTAGATTTTTTATCTAAATATTTATAGAAAAAAGTTTAGCGCGCATTTCGCGTTTTTATTATTCGTTCGTTATTTCCAGTATGCCTGGCAACATCTGGTGACTTCTTAGTAAAGACGACAGCTCAGCTACTTGACTATTGCGTATTTAATAGGTTTAGTACATTTTTGCCACTTCATCAAATTCAACAGCATAACCTTGAAATGGAGAGCATAGGTGTTATCTTTTTTAGGGTTCTGTACCTCAAAAGAAAAAAACGGAACCCTTATAGGATCATTTTGTTGTCCGTCTGTCTGTCTGTCTGTCCGTCTGTCTGTGTGTCCGTCCGTCCGGGTGTCGAGACCTTTATCTCGGGAACGCGTGAAGGTATCGTGTTGAAATTAAAACCATATACGCAGATCCATAGTCTCTTGCTGCAGAAAGAAAACTAAAATTACTCAGTTTTCGTAAAAAAAGTTACAGCCGAATATGTCGTAAAAAACGCTCATTTCGACACTCACAGAGGAATCAAAATCTATGGGGTACTTCCCGTTGACCTAGAACTCTGAAATTTGGCAAGAAGCATTGTGTTAGAGTACAGATATAGGAAAAAATCCGAAAACTGGACATTTTTAATTTAATCACAAAAAAATAGTGTCTCTATGCAAGGAATGAGGTCCCAAATTTTCATGTGGGGTATCATATGAAAGAGCCTCATTAGCATAAGCTAAAACAGGTTTTTAACACATTCTTCGCCCCCTGCACTTCAGCTGGAAACCAAAACTTTTTAGGCGAATTTTGATTAAGTACAGAGTGGCCGCGCAAAGCAACATTAACTGCCTCAAACGCGGCTTACTGATTATACAAAATGAATAGGACGCTTGTTCGGATCCGAGTAGAAGGCGCCGCTACTATAGCCCCGCCTCACTCGGATCCGAGTGGTGAGCAAGGAATGTGTTAAATATTTTTACGATGTATATTTTTCGGTTTATGTCTCGGTGGGCGAGTCTGACTCGCACTTGTCCGTTTTTTTAGTTAAAAATACATATTTATCGTAATAATGACAAAATAAAGCAAACTTAAGCTAAGATTGCCTTCGTTTGTGCATTAAATTGGCTCTATTTAACTTTCAACTGCAAGAAACTCAATTGTATGCAATATTCAATGTAAATATAAGAATAATATTAACTCAGTGCCTTATAGTGTCTAGTCGAAAGCTAATCAAATTTTAATTTCGGACATTTTCTTAATGTGTACTAGTAGACAGTCAGTTGTATCTCTGTAGATTACCTCCTCAACGCCACAGGCACGCATTTGTTATGAGTTACAAACTGCTTACAAGCGATATTCGTATGGCTTCTATATTATTATCTTTTGAATATTTAAGGTTGCGCCACTGAGTCGTGATTGTAATAACTAATTACATTTTCAGCCACGTAGCGATATTAATATTTCAGAGGTTAATTTCCTAGGTGAAAGCAATTAGACTTATTTGCGTTGAATCCACCTCCATAAGCAAAAGATCTTAAAGTAACAATAACCTGGCTCTTTTCATCATTGGTCCCACCGTCCGCGTCCCCGACCAATCATCGCCCCGCACCGGGGCTTATACTACTCAGTAGATAATACGTCTGCTTTATAGGCAGTAGGTTTTGGATTCGATTCCCATACAAGAGACATTTGTGTGATGAACATGGATATTTGTTCTGTATCAATGTACAAAGAAAAGTATGTAAGTATGCTATCAGATTTGGTTCCTGTAAACCAAGTAAACAAGAAATGGCTTACAGGCTAGTGAAACAACAGGCGTTCTTATCACTACAATATTTTTTCCATACAACGTTAAAGCTTGGGTTAATTCGCGACTAGATGGCAGCACAGTGTAATTCCGCATTGCACTAACGTATACCGCTCTATGTTGTCTCTCTGTATAAATAATCCAATACAGCAGTTGAGTATTCGAGTGGGGCGTGTCCTCGTAGCAGAGGTCCGCGAGGTACGAAAAGAACGCTGAAAATATGTCAAAACTCGTAATTACCGAGTCCCATAACTCTTCATTACCTTTACAATGTTTGCGTCGCTCATAAACAAAATATTTTCAACTTTTACACCGACGGCGACCAGCTCTAACGGAAAAATGGCCGAGAATGTCGTCGAGGTAGATTTCTTAATGCAAGCAGTAGTTGCGATCGTTACTGCGCTGCGGATTGAAGGGCAATATTTTTAAATAATTATAGAGCTTTAACAAACTACTCTACATTGCGTCGAAATCGAACTGAACGTGAAGTTTAACATTAGACGAGTGACTTGCTCGTCTCATTGCTCAGTAGTTTAACAAATCGCTAAGAAATCCAATGACGCTCAAACTTGATTAATTAGTTGTTAATTGTTGTTTTAATGTAGTAAGTTTGAACCTGCCCTGTGTTTTTATAAACCTGTGTCCTGCAAGTTACCACGCAGTGATGAAAAACTATGGTGATGGAGAACGGTGATGATGATGATCAAATGTAACCTATGTACAGCCTAGTTCTACATTTTCAGCTATCTCTGTACTGAATTTCATGACAATCGGTTCAGCCGTTTGGTCGTGAAAAGGTAAAAAGAGAAACAGATGCCGTTGCTTTCAATTTTACAATATTGGTATATTCCACTGCTGCACACAGGCTTTTTCTCTTGTGTATCTGTCGTTTCTAGTTTTTTAAGTCAAACTTTGTGTTTAAACGTAATATTTGAACAAAATAACTATTTAAATACACCACGATGGTAGCAACTTTAGTTAGGATTTAAAAAATAACAATAATAGCATAACATCTTGTTCTCTTATTAAACCTACCACTTTAACTCTACGAAATCTACCTTGAAACTTTTTACTTTACGAAATGCATAATCCGCTATTTTTTGTTAAGCTCCCAACTTTCGCTCATTAAAATTAATTTTAGACGCGACGAGAGCTGAATATTAACGCTGTACGCCAGGAGGCACAATTCAAATTGTATTAAGTTGAATTTTGTCGTTTACAAAGAATTACTGCTGAGAAAAACCTGCTATACTTATAGTAAAAATTAGCATAAAGCTATAAACGCCGCTAGTTTTCTTATACAAGTACTTGCTGCGTGCTACTGTATCTACGTATCCTTACCTGGTTTGATGCGCGAGATTTTTCTTTGTCTCCCGAGCTTCACGTTTCTATAAAAAAATATCTAAAATATCGCTCAAAAAAGAAAACCGCACACAAATTATTTATTATTATATGCCTAGAAAGAACAGACGTCGAGCCAAGCAGATCTCAAAAAATTTTGGTCCTTATTATGTACTTGCATTTGTTTTAAATCCTATCACTAAAAGCGAATATAACTCCTTCTGTCGTCTGTCTCTCTGTCTGTTTGTTACCTCTTCAAGGCTAAACAGCTGAAGCAATCGTTATGAAATTTGGCACAGAGATTCTTTAGGATCTGGAGAAAACTATATGTTATATGTCATAGACTATATGTTATCATCATCATCATCATCACAGTTTCTTATCAGTACGCGAGTGAAGCGCAACAAATTGATTGAATTTATTTAAATGAATGTATTTTAAGACGTAAGACACCTTTTAATAAGCACTGTTTTTTTTAATACGCCTTCCATAAATGGCTGCTACCTTAAGCATAAATATTCTTAAGAGTGATCTCGAGCCACCAAGAATATTGCATAATTTAAGTTTAAGAGAAAAAAAGCACAATAAAATAATTTGCGGCAACGAGCTGACGGAAGCATAATCCCAGCTTCAAAGCTGGGATGCTTCAAAGAAGCGAAGCTTGTACTGTGATGCCGGCTTTATGAAGTGGAGAGGGCTTAAGTTTAGAAGTTTGAGAGAGAGTTTTGGTAGTGCCAGCTTTATCTCAGCTGACAGAGCGATGGTGCTACTTGCGCGACACGTACTCGTAAATACAAATCTGTGTAAACTGTTTGAAATGAGAACGATCGTGGCAAAAATGAGAACTGACGTCTCGATAGTGTCGCTAGTCGAACAAAATGAGAACTGACGTCTCGATAGTGTCGCTAGTCGAACAAAATGAGAACTGACGTCTCGATAGTGTCGCTAGTCGAACAAAATGAGAACTGACGTCTCGGTAGTGTCGCTAGTCGAACAAAATGAGAACTGACGTCTCGATAGTGTCGCTAGTCGAACAAAATAATGAAATAAGAACAGCAGCGCCCTCAAAGCCTTATTAGTTATCTTTCTGAACACACTCTACATTTGCACTTATATGATACGCTATATTTATATATATAAGTATATATATATATATATATAGTTTAGATCTTGCTTAGATATTAGAATAAGCAATATTTTACTTGATTGTGTAAAAGTAGTGTAATGTTGCCATAAAGTTATCGTTTCTAAAATGTATTTCTGAAATGGTATAAGACTACAAATATCTTCATATCAAGAATCCGACAAATATTACCTTTCTAAGCCCGAGTACGGGTGAAGCGCTCTTACATTATTATTTTTTCTCTTTTATATTTGTTGCCGCATAAGCATATCTCGGTCATTTATAAACCGATTTCAAAAATACTTTTTTGTTTGAAAGGATATACATACGTTCAGATGTGTCCCATACAAATATTATCAAATGGTTTTTAGAACACATTTGCGCATTTTGTAGTCGGTTTATTAGTTTTTTAAAATAATTGTATTATTTAATATTAAACTTACCTATATTGCCGAGTAACCAGCCCTGATGTCCTGGTTTCATGGGTACTAAACTCTCTGTGTACGAGCCAAACTCGTACTTAGCAGTTTTAGTAATAGTATTGTATATAAAGTGTTTTGCATTATTCAAAACAGCTAAAATATAATATAAATATAAATAGATCTACGTTTGACCACAAACTCGCCTGATGGTAATGGAATGGCGCGTAGGTGTGGCCGAGGATGGAACACGTAGGTACATATCTCTAGCAGATTTCTATAATTATATTACGCGAATCAAAGTTTTTATTAAAATTCTTACATTGACATAAAAAAAAAAAAAAACTGAGTAGTAATTAAGTTTATTATGTTATTTTATATTTATGTTAATAAATATGTATATTTTTACCATTATATTTTATTATTTTTATTTTTTAAAGCTTTTGATTATTGATGCAAAAAATACACATATCAACCGAATCTGGTTACATTTGAATTCAAAGGTTATACAAACCCGCCTAATATTAACGTGAATGTTTATTATAACTCATACAAATAAAGTCTCAAATAATAATTACAATCGAATTCATTTAATGAACAAATCCTGCCTCAGAGACACAAACAAACATTTTATTTGTGACTGTCTCCAAGCACATAAAGCCCATTTTTATGCTAAAATGTAAATAAAACCCTTCATTTCTTCACCGATATCGTAAAATGTTACATTTTAAACTGGCATTATGTATCTGTTTGTTATTTGAAGTTTACTTAGAGTTGGATGCATCAATTCAGTTTTATGTTAACATAAAAATTTTAGGTCAATGTCAAAGGTTTGCTAAGATATATCTTGCAGAAGTACAGTGTTTTACAAAGTCCGCCTGGAACACTACCACATCTTTTGTCAATTAAACTGAGGGACAATGTTTTTAACATAATTTCTGGTTGTAACATAAAAAATATCAGAGTGATCAGTGCAGTACATTGCCACACAGAATTTTGAAATGTAAAAGTCCAAAGTTGTGGGTCGGTATGGACATATGATAGTTTCAGATTATTTCAGCGAGAGAGCTTATCAACTATAGTAGGTTTTCTTATAACACACGAGGGATATTTAGATAACTAACCTATCACATTTATAATTCAAGCCACGTCCGAGTGCAGCCAGGAGGCGCAGTGAGGCCATCTCATCAGTCCAGTTGAGCTCTACTCCGCTGTGTCACAGGGCACCAATGTTACCAACATTGTACGCCCTCATGCAGAGGGCCCGAGAGTTATGGGCCTTTACCTTGACTTTATGAACGCAGCCAACTCACAATTTTTTTCCTCCTGTGACACTTCGTTATACTTTATTTGTATGGGCTTTTTTTATTATGTAGAAGGTTTTATGTGGAAGCGTCAGCCTTTGTTTGTTTAGCTCGTCTCAGTGAACAGAATAGATATTATGAGTGTTGCGTTGTGTGGGTCAGCGCTTACATTCACCAGATAAGACTCTTATTAGAAGATATTTTAACTTTGCCTACTTAAAAAAACATTGTCCCTCAAGTCCCTTAACTGGCTTTTACAATATGCCCGGGAAGAGAAGCAGCTGGTGCGTCTATGTATTGCTTTATCTCCCAGACCAGCATGGAAGAGAAGCAGCTGGTGCGTCTATGTATTGCTTTATCTCCCAGACCAGCATGAAAGAGAAGCAGCTGGTGCGTCTATGTATTGCTTTATCTCCCAGACCAGCATGGAAGAGAAGCAGCTGGTGCGTCTATGTATTGCTTTATCTCCCAGACCAGCATGGAAGAGAAGCAGCTGGTGCGTCTATGTATTGCTTTATCTCCCAGACCAGCATGGAAGATGATTAACATTCAGGATAAACATAATATTTAAAAAAACATAATATTATACAACATGTATTTCCTAAAAAACACAAAAAAGAATAATAGAATACATTTTATAACAAGTATCAATGTTAAAAGAAAAACAAAAACCCGACTGCAGAAATGAGGTTTTTGCAGCCTAACTTACGATTTTTTTACGCTTAATACGCTGTTGAGTGTACGTTTTTTGTGAGAAAGTATGCGTACAATCGCTGTAAAAGATTATTGCGCATTCTTTAGAAAAAAATCTAGTAAAATCACTTGTTCGAAAAAGTTCGTTGGAAGTTACAAAAAACACGCGTTTTATATATTTGTGAGAGACGTATGACTTTTATTACAAAAACATATAGCCTATAACACTCAGCAAGTGAAAACGAATCTAACGACAACTCTCACATCAAAATCGGTCAAGCCCTTTAGGCTTTAGGCGATCATATAGAAAGATACAGATATACATACATACCCACATACATACATACACTCGAAACATCCCCCCTCTACCTCCCCCCCCCCCTCCCTTCACCCCTCTCCTTACCTTAAAACACAATTATAATGGTACAGTTGTCGGTGATTTTTTGAGGTAGGAAATAGATATAATCCTGTTTTACCCGTTTCCGCGGGAATACCTAGATAATATGTATCTTATATGTTAATCCAGATTATAAACTACCTGTGTGCCAAATTTCAGCCAAACCCGTCAAGTCGTTTTACCGTGAAGAAGTAACAAACTAACACAAACTTCGCATTTATTTTAGAAGTGTGAAATGTGATTTATTAGCATTTCCTATTCCAAACTCCAATAAAACATATAAGTTATATATATATTCGTAATCACTGTTAAAAATTCTTTATTTTGATACCACACTCGATTTATTTTGATAACATAATTTTTTTTTGAGATTACTTTTTGCCGCCAAAAATCCTTATGTTTGTTTTAATTTAATTTTGATGTACCCAGTGTCACTCTCACGACTAAGACTAATCTATTGACATCAGTCACATCAAAATCGGTCAAGCCGTTTAGGCTCTAGGGCGTGCCAATGAAATATACATACATACATACGCTTGAAAAACATAACCCTCCTTCTTACGCAGTCGGGTAAAAAGGTAAGATATTCATTTTATTTTTTTCGTAAGCATTGTGTCATTTTACATGGTTGTTGTAATGAGTCTTTTGTTAGTTTTTGTGACGATATTTCCCAATTCTCCTGCAGCTCTTCCGGTACCAATATTCCTACTTCCTCAATTTTCTCTTTAGGAAAAAAACTGCAAAGTTATCCTTGATAGGGAGTAGAAATAATGTCGGTTAATTTGTAGCGTATTATATTACACTTTACCTACGAAAATGGTGTCTAATCTAATTATTAGTATTAGGTATTAAACTTATGGAAATATTATATACTTAGCTGTATATTTTTTGTGGAAAAGAGAAATGAAATAAATGTATGATTATAGAGGGAATACTTTTTTATTTTTCCTTATTTTAAAAACATGGACAAGTTATTATTTCTTTATTATGTACATATAAATTAAGGAATACGATAAACACAGACGTCCCCTTTTTTTTAGCATTAATATATTGACAAATGTATTCAGTAAAACATAACCAATTAGAGTTTACAATATTGACATATAACTAAAGACTACAAACTGTAAAAAAACAACAACTTTACGTTGTATATATTAAAGTCTTTTAATAAACTTTAAAATTATCTACACAACTACTGCAGAGTTGAATTTACACTGCCAAGATAACCAGTAGGTAATATTATAGTCTGAGTGTTCTCAAGCCAGGAACAAATTTAATACTTCTAAAATAAGTGTAACATGCGTCATACTCGTGATCGGGTGCTGCTTGCGGGTCGCTGCTCTGCTCGCGGTGTAGACGCAATATAATAACAATATAGTAATAAGTTAGGTAAGTTAAAAGAAAAATCTTGTCTTTAAGTAACAATGTATTATTTAACAATAGTTGGTAAATTTGGAAAAGGTCAAAGACCCCAGTGACCGTGAAGCTAAAAATTAAAATAATAAAATAATAAGTGCTACTCCATCGAAGACCGCAATATCGAGTGATATTGCGGTTTTCGATGGAGTAGGTATCGGTCGAGTTGACGCTCAAACGCCTCATAAGCCGACGAATAAAAATGTTTCGTCGCCAAGACATAAAATGTATCTCGAAGTACATTTAGAGTAACTCCTGAGTTTTCATAGACGCGGTGTTAGACTGGGACCCGTCGTGTAAATCCAGCTCAGCGGCAAGTTTTTGTTTTATAGCAACATTCTCGCCGTAATTTCTCGGCTGAGGGACCCCACTCCTTTATATCGTCGAGGGGGGGCTTCCACGTCCTCTCAGGGCCTCTCGTGTTTTTTGCTATCAAGAATTATGTAGTGGATTTTTGGAGGAAACTCGTATACAAATGAATATTGTGATGTGGATATTGTTCCCATACGTTGGAAGTATAAACGTCTTATAAAAAATCTCAATTTGTTGTATATTTTTTGTCTGTTCTCTAACAATTTACTATATAAAATCTATTATCAGAATGTAGGCACTGGCTCTTTTTAAGTTTTTTTTTTCGCCCATCACCCATTCATAAAATTCATTTTCATTTGGTAATTTGCGACCATATTAGAGCGGTAAAATGAAAATCGCGGGACGCCCAGCAGATTTAAAACAAAAGGTAATTTCGACAGAAATACGAAACGAGTGTACAAGCGACCAACGCGTCTAACATAGTTCAATAAATTTGTATACCTACAAGTAAACAATCCACATGAGTTTTATTGTAAGTGTATACATTATACGCGCACGTGTATACATTATACGCATATTGTGATATCATGATTTGGCACTGATTTATCACAATACTTATATGTATATTATTTTATTATATTTTAGGCAATAGTATTTTATTTTTTAGGGTTCCGTACCTCAAAAGGCAAAAAAACGGAACCCTTATAGGATCACTTTGTTGTCCGTCTGTCCGTCTGTACGTCTGTCCGTCTGTCCGTCTGTCCGTCTGTCCGTCTGTCCGTCTGTCCGTCTGTCCGGGTGTCAAGACCTTTATCTCAGGAATGCGTGAAGGTGTCGAGTTGAAATTAAAACCATATACGCAAATCTATAGTATCTTGCTGCAGAAAGAAAAATAAAATTTCTAAGTTTTCGTAAAAAAAAGTTATAGCCGAATAAGTCGTAAAAAACGCACATTTCGACACTCACAAGGGAATCAAAACCTATGGGGTACTTCCCGTTGACCTAGAACTATGAAATTTGGCAAGAAGCATTGTGTTAGAGTACACATATAGGAAAAAATTCGAAAACTGGACATTTTAAATTTAATCACAAAAAAATTGTGTAATGAATGAGGGCTCTAATTTTAAATTGAATTAACCGTATCATGTGGGGTATCATATAAAAAAAAGCTTCATTAGCATAAGCTAAAACAGGTTTTTAAATATTTTTACGATGTATATTTTTCGATTTATGAAGGAAAATATAAAAAATATATGATTTCCTCCTTTTATTTAGTTTGTACGGAACCCTCGGTGGGTGAGTCTGACTTGCACTTGTCCAGTTTTTTTTATATGTATAAATGACTGAAGAAATTGCTCGCAATAAAATTTGTAACACGTTCCCCATCGAGGCAGATACTAAGTCTGGACTATAAAAAAGGAGTACCAAAGGTCCTGATTAAATAACGCTTTAGATAGACAGTAAAGATGTGTAAATAAAGGTATAGATAGACGGTAAAGATCCGTTATTTATCGCGAGGCCGGGCGTCACGAGTCACGACCTGCGTTCGCCTCGTAAAAATACAATAAAATCGACGGCGTCACTCGCCGCCGTGCCGCGCCGCGCGCCGCCGCGCCGCGCCGCGCCGGGAGTCGGGACGGTAGACTTCGGTGAGCTTCACTCATTTATTATATTATATTCTCAAATTCTGTGTGTAGGTGTTGGTTTCAAGCTAACATTCCGAAGGTCGCGCACGTCTCAGTGCACGCTCATAGCATTCGTCGGACACTCCATACAAAGGCGCTCTAATCGGGCGGGGGACACATATATACGTTGACGTCTGTCATGGGCGTATATAAGGGGGGGTCCAGGGGGTCCGGACCCCCCCCCCCCCCCATGGCATTGGCCGAAAAAAATAATGAAGTGCTATCATAATGCCGGATTATCGCGGATGGCACGGATGTTACAAAATAATACATAAACACCTAATGCGCGGTTGTCATAACGACAGTTTTGCTAGAGATGCAGTATGACCTTAGTCCATCCTTCGCCCGCGCATACTACAAACGCGCATAACAAATAGAAACTATATATTTTTACTCGACTGCATAAGAAGGAGGGTAATGTTTTTCGAGTGTATGTACGAGTATGTTTGTATGATTCTATATGACAGCCTACAGCCTGAACGGCTTGTCCGATTTTGATGTGCGAGGTGTCATTAGATTTGTCTTCGCTTCCAGAATGTCACAGGATATAATTTTTGTAATAATAATAATACATCTCTTGCAAAAATAAAAAACGTTTTTTCGTAGCCTCTAACGAATTATTTCGTAATAAACAAGTGTTTTTTTTTATTATTATACAGAATGTGCATTTGTAATCTTTTACAGTGATTTTACGCATTTTTATTCTTACAAAAAACTTACATTGTTTAAGTATGTTTTTGAAGCATTATTATGCTTCAAAAATTTTCGCGCTCGCTTCGCTCGCGCATGGCCACATTTTAAAGATATGAAATAACTGAATAAACTGTGAGTACTGGACACAGCACTGTCTATGATTCTCCGTACGAATTTGAAATAATGACAAGATACTGAAAACAAAAATCTATTCATTGTCATATTATTCCGTTTGTTAAAAGATTACCAATAAAAATGTATTTAGTGTTCGCCATGCTTTTCCATGCTAAATAAACCCTAACAAATTGGTAGCAGAGCGTGGTTTCGTGGCTATACGACTATCTACTAAATAAAAGGTAAAAATATGGCATCGACGAGTTACCGAAATATCGAACCATTGACCAAGTCAAATTATGATACTTGGTGCCTACAAGCGCAAGCCGTCCTGATTAAAAACGACTATTGGGATATTGTAAGTGGCACGAAAATATTGTCATCAACTGCGGCGGCGGCGGAAAAATCTGCGTTCGAAAAGGAAGATCTCAAGGCAAGAGCTGAAATTTTACTTTTGCTGTCACCTTCCGAACTAAAGCAAATAAAAACATTCACGTCGTCGAAATCTGTATGGGACAAACTTAAAGCTACATACCAAAGCACTGGGCCTGCACGTAAGGCAACCTTATTGAAACAGCTAGTTCTCAAACGTATGACAGCTGATGAGGACATCCGTGATCACCTAAATAATTTCATGGATGTGGTCGATAAACTCGCGGATATGGACATAAAAATACCACCAGAACTGCTCAGTATAATGCTGCTCTACAGTTTGCCAACGTCATTCGAAAACTTCCGAATAGCCATCGAGTCAAGAGACACACTGCCAAATCCTGACGACCTGAAAGTAAAAATTCTTGAAGAATACCAGGCCAGGAGCGGTAAAGAAGCACCTGAGAGTAGTGAAGCATACCACTTCAAGAAAAATAAGTCGAAGTTGTACTGCAAGAACTGCAAGAAGAAGGGCCATACTACCGAGGCATGCTGGGGAAAGAAGGATCGCTCAAATGAGAAGCCTAACAGAAGCCAACCAAAAAACTTCAACGTCTGCCTGAGTACTGCGAATTCAAGCACCAATAAAAACACGTGGTGTTTAGATAGCGGCTGCTCATCCCATATGTGCGGCGACAAGACAATGTTTTCGGCTCTGACCCCTGAAAATGGAACCCTAAAGTTGGCATCAAATAAATATACGAGCAAAATTGAAGGAAAAGGAAAAGTTACAGTCAGCCAAGAAAAAATAGATTACAACTTCAATGACACTTTATTCGTTCCTGATGTGTCAGTCAATCTACTGTCAGTGAGCAAAATAGCTGACAGAGGACACAAAGTCATTTTTGAAAAAGACAAAGCCTACATCGTAGAAAAAAGTGGCGAGGTGTCACTGACAGCACAGAGAAAAAACGGTCTATACTACTTCGAATTTGAGAAGAAAGAAGTGTCAAACTACACCCGAAATGGAAATGGCTGCGACTTAATGGAATGGCATAAAAAACTAGGCCATATAAATGAAAGGGATCTAAAGAAGATGGCTCAAGACAACCTTATGTATGGAATGAAACCGACTGATGAAAAATTAGAAGCGTGTGAAACCTGCATAAAGGGCAAGCTGTCAAGATTACCATTCGCGCGACACGAAGGCCTCTACACAACGGAAAAGCTAGAAATTATTCATAGCGACGTATGTGGACCTTTCGAGTGCGAAACGTTAGCGGGATCGAGATATTACGTGACATTCATAGACGACTTCACTCGATACTGCCACGTCTACTTCATCAAAAAGAAAAGTGACGTTTTCAACACGTTTAAGCAATATAAAAGCGAAGTCGAGACGTTCCACAACAAAAAGATAAAACACCTGCAGACTGACAACGGCACTGAATATCGCAACAAAGAATTTGACGATTTCCTCAAGCTCCATGGCATCCAAAGAAGATTAACCACAGTGTATACCCCGCAACAAAATGGGATAAGCGAGAGGAAGAACAGATCTTTGCTAGAAAAAGCCAGATGCCTGTTGATCGAAGCAAACGCACCCAAAAAGCTCTGGGCAGAAGCGGTACATACGGCCAACTACCTCATCAACCGTAGCCCTTCGAAAGCGTTAAACGGCGACATACCATTCACCAAATGGGTCGACCGAACACCGTCTGGAAATCATCTTCACGTTTTTGGCAGAAAGACCTTTGTCCTGAGAAAGAACAGACGAGGAAAGCTGACTCAACAAGCCAAAGAGGGCGTATTCATGGGATACTCGTTGACCACAAAAGGATACAGAGTATACATACCTGAAGATGATGATGTGGTGATAAGCAGGGACATCAAGGTTATAGATCAGATGTACTTCAAAGAAAAAGACACGGATTATGAAGACCTTGTACACGAAGAGGAACGCCATCACTCGAACACACCTGAAAAAGAAAAGATAAATAAAAGAAAAACGAACAAAATTAGACAGGAAATTGAAGTTGAAATTACAGAGAAGAAAAATGACACCATGAACAATGAAATTCAACATCCAGAAAACTTACCTCTAGAACCTGACGACTCAGACGAAAACGAATCATTCGACGACGCATCGGAAATTCCTGAGAATGGGAGGCCACAAAGAGAGAGGCACCCACCTGCATGGACTAGAGATTACGTACTAGATGAGACTGAAGAAAGTCAAGAAAGTCATTTACTCAACGAAATTACTTACCTGTCTGACGGAAATGATGATGAGAACGACGAGTACTGGCATGATGCCATAAAAGCAGAAATAAGAGCACATGTAAAAAACGGAACCTGGAAAGTCGAAAAGAAAGTTGAAAATGTGAAAGTCGTAGACTACAAGATGGTTCTGAGAAACAAAGTTGGACCAGATGACAGTATCACCAGAAAAGCCAGACTTGTAGCACGAGGCTTTACACAGCGACCAGGCATTGATTACAATGACACTTACGCACCCGTCGCGAAACTAAGCTCGATCAGATCTGTCATCGGAGTAGCTGTGGAAGAAGGGTTAAATCTGAACCAAATGGATGTCACAACCGCGTACCTAAATGGTGAACTGGAAGAAAATATCGTGATGAAATACCCTGATTACCTAGAAGAATACCTGACAGAGATTATGGTCGAAGAAAGTACAAAAGAAGATTTAACTATATACAATAAAACAGTTGAGATGCTGAGAGACATAAAGAACAACCCAAAAGAGAAGGTTTGCCGTCTCATTAAAGCACTTTACGGACTCAAGCAGGCAGGGAGGCAATGGTACAAGAAGCTCGACACAGAACTAAAACACATCGGTTTTAGAGCATCAGAAGCTGACCCATGTGTATACCTACTAGAGAAAAGAGGAGTTAAAATTATAATAGTTATCTATGTCGATGACCTATTGATTGCCTACTCGTGTCCTAGAAAACTTAAAGAAGTCAAAGACATGCTTAATTCAAAATTCGAACTAAAAGTCTTGGGAAGACCAAAACGGCTCATCGGTATAGATTTAACATTTAATAAGGATGGAATTAAAATTTACCAACAGAAGTTTATAGAAGACAGTCTAAAGAAATTCAAAATGGAAGACTGCAAAACTACATCAACACCAATGGAGCCAGGCCTCAAACTTGAAAGATGTGGAAGAGATGAAAGTCAACATCTTAATCTTCCGTATAAAAATTTAATAGGTACGCTTATGTATCTTGCAGTGGCGACACGTCCTGATATTATGTTTGCTATAAGCTACCTATCACAGTTTAATGACTGTTACAAGGAAGAGCACTTTAAGTGCGCCAAAAGAGTACTTCGATACCTCAAAGCGACAAAGAATGTTGGCTTGACATTCACGAAGACCGGCCAAGACATGTACGGTATGGCTGATGCGGATTGGGGCTCCTGTAAGCTTGACCGAAAATCATTTTCAGGCTATTGCTTCAAATATGCTGGCACGGCTATAAGCTGGATGTCGAAAAAACAAAAGAGCGTCGCCCTTTCGACAGCAGAAGCGGAATACGTCGCTTTAACCGAAGCTGCAAAAGAGGCGATACATTTGAAAAGTCTGTTCAAAGATTTAGGAGCTGACTACGAACAAGTTGTCGTCTTAACAGACAATCAAGCAGCCCTCAAATTGAGCAAAAATTCAATGGTGACGTCGAAGTCAAAACATATAGATTTGAAAATGCACTTCATTAGGAACTGTATCCAAGAAAGAGCAATCGACGTCAAGTATCTGCGAACCGAAGACATGGAGGCAGACCTGCTAACCAAGGCTTTAGCTGGTCCGCGGTTGATGAAGTTGCGGAGCAGCCTGGGACTGTCCTGATCATCACAATAGTGCCGTGAAGAGGAGTGTGAGTACTGGACACAGCACTGTCTATGATTCTCCGTACGAATTTGAAATAATGACAAGATACTGAAAACAAAAATCTATTCATTGTCATATTATTCCGTTTGTTAAAAGATTACCAATAAAAATGTATTTAGTGTTCGCCATGCTTTTCCATGCTAAATAAACCCTAACATAAACTCATAAAAAAACGTCCTTCGTAAAACTAGAAAATAACATCGTTAAACATCAGGCGAGCTGGCAATCAGTCGTAGATCTATCTTAAGTATACAAAAACACAAATATTCCACAAAAATTCAATTCGATCCAAGCCAATTTTATATAAAAAATATTTTTTCGTTAATAAAATCGAACAACTCTTAACATGCTGTGCTAATACAAGCAAAATAATCACTAACCAAAAAATATTTTCCACCTGCAAGGGAGTACCGCGTAGGTATGTTTGTAATTTTCTATAAAATCATATGTTTAAATTTAGGAATAATAAACTGGCAATCATTGCATTAAAATGGTTGTATATATAATTTTTGATAGCGTAAAAGTCACTCTTATTCAGTTGGGTATTCCATTTTTTCTTTTAACACATTAATATACTTGTTTGGTTCATCTGGGCCACAAACACCTAGGCTCGCTAACACGATCAATGAATCAAATCACTTCCAAGATTTCATTTTAAAAACCTTAAAAATTTTCGCGCTCGCTTCGCTCGCGCATTATTACTGTTTTACCATAGAAGTACTGTGGGCTCACTAATACGAGAAATAAATCATGTTACTATAAAAACACTACAACAATTTTCGCGCTCGCTTCGCTCGCGCATACTTATTACCTATGATTTGTTTACTTGGGTCATGCAAATGTTGAGCGCTCTTTAAACTAATTAAAACGGGTGAAATCATATCTAGTATAATATGAATTAATAATCTTCCGACGTTACTTATACACTTTATTTACAGTTATACGTTTGTCCGTAGCTTAATTTTTGTGTATTTTAATGTTTTTAAACTAAGATTGACATATAGAAACCAGTACTCGTCTGCGTATAGTCTGCGCAAATAAAGAGGCAAATAATAGTAAATTTTTGTACCCGTGGACCCCCCCCATGAGAAAGTTATAGCTACGCCCATGACGTCTGTATATAACACACACACACGTATAACGTTATAGTCGTCGTCTGATTGCAGCTCGCTAGTCGCTCGTGATGTCAAATGGGATTCGAACGCTACAAGCCCATGTCTCGACTGACAAATGAATGCACCGTGCCGCCAAATTTTGGCAAACAACAGAGCGAGCGCAGAGAACGGGTGAGAAACCCGTGAGTGAGGAGTTTGTGCTGTAGGTACGTAATACTAAGTATTAATGTATTCTGTGCTCATAGTAGACATATTGAAAATGCATGAGGTAGCAAATCCATGCTATACTTTGTCATTAAAAAAATTGAAATTATTTCACTAATAATTTTGCAAACATGGATTGATTCGGGGCCCTATTTGCATATTTGGCAAATGTAGACATCGCAAGAACATTATTTTGCAATAATTGTCTCCAGACTGTACATGACTTGTTCAAGAATTCAGGCTCCATTTATCCAGTATTCTAGCATGGTATATAAATATAAAAATAGTAATCGGAAACAATCAGTAGTTTGTCCCAAACGGACATTTACAAAGTCCTCGTTTCGTAGCTAGCCCGTAACTACATCGAAATAATTTTCATTCAAATTCCACAATTCAATTCAGTTGCCATATTGCATAAACAAAGTATGAAACTGATTATAAAACACAACTGAAATCCACCCAAAATACAATAAAAACGACAGTATAACAGAATGACAATAAAATGTCAGTTGCTATTCTCTATTCATGGTCTAATTCTGGTGATGTTTGTGGCGAAACGAATTGGGATGAGATGGAATTATCCCAGTGCAGTATAGAAGTATTTATAGATATACCATTATAGTAGTCGATAGAGATATACGATAATGAATACTCGCGAAGAAAATCCGAGGAGTATCTGCCTGAGACTTGATAGTTATGATTGTTGACACGAGCAATGCTTTCATTGTCAAGTCTACAGTAATGACGTTTAGAATAAACTCTCACTTGAGTTCGTTGCTGGAGAAGGAACCTTTTCCTAGTTGCTGGAGAAGGAAACTTGGAAAAATTGTGCAAAAAGGTCCAGCTAACGTGGGATCGGTACTAAAACCGATTCGGTGGTCAGCCTTTGTGTCTTAATAATGAGTCCTCCATTGGATCATACCTAAGCTTAAGTATTTGACTGTGGCACTACTTCCAGGGGTACCTACTCTTCTTTTCCTCCACAAAGATACAGGTCAGGACACAGGTCTTTCCTAGGTTTGCTTATGTTTTTTTTCTTCAGATTTCTATTGAGTATTGAGTATCTACCAGCCATGATCAAAAATGTACCTTTTATTCAGCTCTTGCGACAGGTTGGTGATACCAGATATTGTATTTGAAGACCCTGGCTCCATAAAATTATTAATAGCAATCTCATCTAGAAATAACCAGCAAGCAGCTTGTCTAGTTGATGAACAAGCCCAATTACCAGTCAAATTTTGTGATAATCATGCATCTACAAAACAAATACCTACTTTATGCATGAAAACTTTATAATTCTAAGCTTTCTTAAGATCTACTAAGCCTTTCAGGAGGCAGTCCGGCTCTCAGCGTGTAAAGAGTTTCTATTTAGCGAAGATAAGTTTTTGTAGAGAAAATAAAGCTAATAATTTTCAGACAATCTTCCACTGAATGAAATAAATCGAAAATTCTTAAATGGAGTTCATACTTTCAAATGATTAAGATATCATATTTTATCTTACTTCTATTTAGATATTTATCTTATCTAATTTTTTTTATCTGTCTTATTTGTAATCAGGAATACAAGTTGCCTTGATACAAGCTCCGCCTAGTAAGGCAACCAACAGGCACTTATTTTTTGGCTATGTACGTTTTTCTGTAAATATAAATATTTTCATTTTCATTTTTTTTTCATTTAAATTATTTTTGCGAGTACAGGTGTTTCGTGTAAGTTTCGCCGGTTCCATATTTAAATGTAGCTCGTCGCTTTAGTGCTTGTTTAACAAACCGCCACATTTATCGAAAATCACTTTTAAATGCAGTCTTGTTAAGGATTAAATTTCAGTTCTGTTGGTAAAAAAAAAAAAATTGCTTTTAAAACTACAAAAATATATTTAAACAAATAATAATAATAATAAATTCTTTATTTTGATACCACACTCGATGTAATACAAAATGTCAAACAATGTAACAAATGACAAAATATGTAACAAATATAATAACCAAAATTGTTAAGAGGCAAATAAAGAAACCCTTGCTCACCATAGCCTTGACTACGTTAGGGAACAAATAGTTCGCGGGCCGGGCCTATGCGCCCGGACAGGTAGGGATAAAAAAAAAGAGCCGACCCCACTCCACTCCACTTCACTTCACTTAGTTTTATTTTAATGAAGATCACCGACAAAGCACAGCGAATTAGTTGAAGTGGCATTGGGCAGGGCACATATCACGTAGAACTGAGGGCCGATGGGTCCGAAAACTTCTCAAATGAAGACCACGGACCGGCAAGCGCAGCAGAAAGACCAGCCACAAGGTGGACGTTGAGCCACACGTCCAGCAGTGGACTTTTTGTGGCAGAGATGATGATTGTTTTATTTTACTCTACTCTACTCTACTCTACTCTACTCTACTCTACTCTACTCTACTCTACTCTACTCTACTCTACTCTACTCTACTCTACTCTACTCTACTCTACTCTACTCTACTCTACTCTACTCTACTCTACTCTACTCTACTCTACTCTACTCTACTCTACTCTACTCTACTCTACTCTACTCTACTCTACTCTACTCTACTCTACTCTACTCTACTCTACTCTACTCTACTCTACTCTACTCTACTCTACTCTACTATTGTAATGTCACCGAAGATATATAATATGTACACCAAATTTGAGGCTTATCGAACATCGGGAAGTGGTACTACTCTCGCTTCCAAGATTAGTGCCGAACACATAATTATCGTCGCTGGCATAACTAACTGTCCTATCTCATTTTTTTCAAATAATAAAATCAAGTATTTAAAATGCAAATACATTAAAAGTATATATGTGAAATTAAAATGTAAAAAACTTCTATGAAAGCTAATATCGTAAGGTATGCAAAACATCTTATTTTTACGATAACTCGTATAAAGTATAGATCCGCAAAACCTGTCATACCGTGAGCGACTTCTGCGTGCAACGGTTGATATTTACATAACATAGACATCTGTCATTTAGTCTCATCTGAATGAGCCGGTCCATACGGCGCGTTGCGTCGGCGTTGCGTCGACGTAGCGCTGTCGCTGCGTCTTTTTACATACTAATAATCATAGTATACACACGGCGCGTTGCGTCGACGCAACGCACACACGACTGAACTGCAGCCCCCGAGACGAAGCGGGCGGGGGTGTACTCATCGCGACGCCGGAACGGCAGCGTTCAGTTGTATGTGCGTTGATAGGGATCGAGGACATACGCAAGCTCATTTAGTTTTTTCAGTCGTCGCAGCCTCGACGCCGGAACGTCACGACTGCGTTTTTGTAACGCTGCGATGGCGCAGCACCCGTGTAGCCGTCTATGCGTTAAAATATTTGCGTTGCGATGACGCAACACAACGCAACGCACTGTGTGGACTGGCTATAAGTCCTGTAACCACGGACACAGAAAAACCTACGCGATATTTTAAAATTTTACGCGATAAATAACACCTTTACCGGTAAACTTGTTTGATTTCAATTAGTCCAGACTATTTTGTAACGCGAACTAAGATTCAATCAGATCACATTTTCATTAGATCAGTTCAGATTCAGCGCCCCCATTCACAACTCATCCGGTAGAGATTTGAAATGGAAACTATATATCTATCTCTGTTATTTCCATACAGAATGACAGTGATGGAGATATGCTTTCCGATCGGAATCGTCAGCGAATGAGGAGTGAATTAGGGCGCTGTTCCCATTTTGATCTTCCAGCGAAAGTTTTAAGCAATGACTAGGTAGGTACCTAATATCTCAGAGCGATCTATACCTTACTATCTATGTATATTAGGGTATTAAACCGTTGACGTCCAAAGTTATAGGACTGTCCTCTGTATATTATGTGTCTCCTGTAAATTCATAAAAAGAAATAAAACTTGTCAAGTTCCATCATTAAGCTTTTGATGTTTTTAGAAGCGAGCCGTCAGCGAGTTCTCTCGCAAACTTAATTTAACATGACTCCCGGCTCACATGGCTGAAAGTTTTTCCATTTCAGATGTAAGATATCGCGCGCGTCGCGTTATCTCTCTTCAGATCGCATTATGGAGAGAAACGACAGCTGCTCCGGCCATCAATTATTGGAGAAAATACGGAGAATCATTTATTTTTACACGTTTGAATACACGTCAGCCTCTTAATACGATTGTTGATTATTTTCGTGTGCGTACTTATACTTTTAAACAATATAATCACGAAACACTTTCAGGCACTATCAGTTATTATTATTCGCAATAAAAAGTGCTTACGGTAACTAAAGAAATGAGTACAAACTCGACCATATTAGCACTTTTCGTGAACGAGTTCCAATGGCAATCTCCCAGCTTGCTCCTCATTATACATATAATGGAAAGTACCCAAGATAACAAAGCTACCTCAAATTCAACTATCAGAGCACTTTCCATTAGGAAGTCCCACTCCCTCCATCCCTGGTTTGTCTAGCTAGGGCACCGAGACAAAATCCTAAGCCTGTAAGTGTGCCGCGAACTGAAAAAGTTTGGAAACACCTGTTCTATGGCGTTCCGGAAGTAAAAAAATATTTATGCCAAAAACCACTCTTAAAAACACCGACTCTGGAAGAGCATTTCACACCTCTACCGTTCTAAGAAATAGGAGCGGGAACGCTTAGTGCGACAACGGAATTTCTACAGCGAGAGGATGCCTCTTGTTCGGCAGCTCCTGCGCACACTCGCCGTAATGTATTCTGTAGAACACCGACAGGCTGGCCACTTCTCGTCAGTGAGACAAGCTCTGCAGCTTGAAATCAACCAACGAGTCATCGTTGACAAGTCTCTTGGCGCGTCTTTCTATTGAATCCAAAGCTTATTGTAAGAACAAAAGTTATTACAAACCTACATTAAAAGAATATGTTGATTGGTAATCTGGTAGAAATACAAACTTTTGTAAGATTTGTGTATGTTTAATTACATGAGTCGCTGAACACATCCCCGGCCCCGGAGACGCAGGCGGAGGCGGGGGCTGTTGGAGTTCCGCGAGTTAGTTTGTTTCTTGTTTTGTACGGAACACAAATTATGATTCTCTAGTTTAAGCTAAACGCGATTTCTTTCACGAAACTTCGATTTACTTTTGAGTTCCATCTGGTTTGTCCGTTTTTACCCGACTGCGTATGAAAGAGGGTTATGTTTTACGAGTGTATGTAATATGTATGTTTATATGATTCTATATGGCTATGTTTCTATATGAGTTCCTAGAGCCTAAATGGCTTGACCGATCTTGATGTGCGCGGATTCGTTAGATTCGTCTTCACTTCCCGAGTGTCAAAGGCCCTATTTTTTATAATAATATTATTACATCTTTGGAAAAAAAAACGTTGTTTCCTAACCACCAACGTTTCATGACCACCGACGAACATTTTCGTAATAAATAAAAATAATGCATTTATAATCGTTTAGAGCGGTTTCACGCATTTCTCACAAAAAAGTACACTCAGCAGTGTATATATATATGTATATATATAACAGTCTAACTTACAATTTCGTTACGCTTGGTAACGAAATTGTAAATAGACTGCGAAAACCTCTTTTCCGCAGTCAGGTATTTTGTTTTTCTTTTAATATATATGTATATAGATAATTGATAGGGTACATAGGTAACACTAGTAGTACACGGACCGCTTACCAATTTGATACATGCGTCTGTCTGTACGTATACGTAGTTATAAGTATTTTAGTGCGAGACTTGGCCAGGGAAGTGTTCTGTGAACCAATACTAAATTTGACCAAATCTTTTATGTTTTTAGGGTATATTTTCAAATTGGTTCCATAGAAATTTCATCCAAATCGGTTCAGTAGTTTGGTTTTTATAACAAAGTTGATTAGTATCGGATACGACGGCCGGTGGGGCCGAAAAGTTCTCGAGTGGAGACCACGAACCGACCAGCGCAGCGGAGGAAGACCAGCCACAAGGTGGATAGAAGATATTGTAACGATGATGATGAAGATTGTAAAATTTCTAGAAGGAAATGCTCCACGACTATTTAAATAAAGAATCTCGTCAACATTCTAGAAAGTTCGAAACAAATGATAAAAACAAAAGACGAGCGAAAAGACGATCGAAATTGAACATTCTGGAACGAAACAAATGACGAACGAAATGACTATCGAAATAAAAGCTTCTAGAAGGTTCTGCGGGGTATATAAGGAGCTTCAGTCGCGGACAGAGGGCAGTTCAGATACAAGTAGCATACAGGAAAGAAGAAAAAGTTACATGTGAAAGTGAAGTGTTGAAGTGAACAGTATAGTGAAGAGACGTTATAGTAGTAGTGTGTTAATCGGAACACGGTCTCTGTGTGTTTGTAGCGCGACGATTCTGTAATTATTGTCAGTGTTCGTGTTGTAGACTGTGAGTGCTCTGTAGAAGATACCACGTGTCAGTGAATTAAACGGGCTTAAATAACATCGTTGTTTCCTTCCAATCCCTATACCCACTTCCCGTAACATTTGGTGTCAGAAGTGGGATTGGAAGGAAGGATGCCTGTCATGCCCAGAGAAGGCCCAAACACCCGCTCAAGGGGAGCCGCTCAGCAACAAAGCGGCGAAGAACAGGAAGCCGCTAGCACGGGAAATCCACGGATACGTGAAGCAGCCGGTGACGGGACTTCTGGCGGTGCCACTGTGAGTGCTTCGGTTCCTCCAATGAACCCTCATGAAGGAACCTCTGCCAGTGCTACTGTGAGTGCTCCAGTTTCTCCAGTGGACCTCGGTGTGCTATTGCAACAAATGCGCGCCATGCAGGAGGAGCAGGCACGT
Organism: Lycia hirtaria; assembly: GCA_947563715.1. NCBI lineage: Eukaryota > Metazoa > Arthropoda > Insecta > Lepidoptera > Geometridae > Lycia > Lycia hirtaria. The sequence continues at coordinate 17,724,739 of OX387384.1, forward strand.
CGCCAAGAGGAGCAGCTGCGTGCCCTGCAGGAGGAACAGGCACGCCGCCAAGAGGAACAGGCACATCGCCAAGAGGAACAGCTGCGTGCCTTGCAGGAGGAGCAGACACGCCGTGAGGAGGAACGCCAGCACCACCAGGCGGAACAGGCACATCGTCAAGAAGAACAGCTGCGTGCCTTGCAGGAGGAGCAATGCACTATGCAAGACCGTATCCTTACGGCCATCTCTGAAGGGGCAGTGAAAGTCGCGGAAATAAGGAAGAATGTGGAGCTGCTTGAAGATCGAGTAAACGAGCACGAAACCCGTTTCGAATCAGCGGAAGAGCGTCTCCGGAGGCTTGAAGTAAGCGGTGTTCCAACTCCAGTCACAGCTTTGGGTGGCAGTTTCAAAATTCCGACATTTGATGGGACCTCTTCATGGACTGCATATAAGCGACAGCTTTTGGCTGTTGTCGAACTGAATAACTGGAGCGAGGAAAAAGCAAAGACAGCTCTCACTTTGGCATTGCGTGAACAAGCCATGTCGGTACTGGAGGCCGTAGAACCTAATGCCTCGTACCAGGAGTTGGTGGATGCTTTGGAGTCCCGGTATGGCGACTCACATCTAGAACATGCCTACCGGGCCCAACTTCGCGATCGATCCCAAAAATCCAACGAAAACCTGCAGCAGTGGTCTTTGGAAGTAGAGAAGCTGGTGAGAAAGGCATATCAATCTTCACCGGCGACCCTGGTCGACAGTATGCTGCTGCAGACGTTTGTCGATGGAATCAACGACAAAGAAGTGAGGGCAACAGTACGCTTGGCGCACCATGAAAACATCAAAGAAGCGGTGGCACACGCTCTCGAGGTGGAGGCGGTACGTCGGGATTCCAAGAGCGGCTCTGTGCGTAAAGTTGTTTCAACGGAAGAGCGGGAAATACCACGGCGGACCTTTGCTCCGCGTTGTTACCAGTGTGGAGAGCGTGGGCATTTGAGATATGGTTGCCCCAATCGTAGCTCGGTAAGGCGAACCGACGCTGGAACACAAGCGTCGGAGAATTCGGAAAACTAAAACAGGCCAGAGCTACGGGGTGGGCGCTGGCCGGTAATCAGGGAACCCCAAATTTTATGATCTATCAAAGCTCAGACGGGAACAGCTTAACCGTCGATGGAAGAATAAATGGAACTGCATGCCAACTGACTTTGGACACAGGAGCTTCGCGTACGGTAGTGGGGGTACAGATGACACGGAATAGTGGAAAATTATATTCCTGCAGAGAGACTGCGCAGTTGAAAACGGCTACCGGCCAGCGCATACCTGTAAGAGGGGAGCAGAAGGTGGCGATTAAGGTTGGTGACAAGCTTTACTGGCATTGGGCGGTGATAGCTGAAATTGTGGATGACTGCATCATCGGTTTGGATTTTCTGAAAGAACATAAGTGCAAACTTGATATTGAATCCGGAATCCTGAAGTGTGGATCGATTGAGGTTCCAATGAAGGGAGCCAGGGGAGGTAAAGTCTTCTGCCTTAAGGACACTAAGCTACCACCACGAACTCAGACTTTGGTACCGATAAAGTTAGCTGAAAATGTAAGCACTGATCGACAACATTGCTTAGTTATAGAGAGAGTCAAAGGAGAAAACGCATGGTTACCGGCTAGAACGGTTGTTGGAACGACACAAAAGATGGCGGTACCGGTCTTGAATTTGAGTGATGATCCTCAGATACTGAAGAAGGGGTGTCTGATCGGTGAGAGCGAAGAAATAGTCTGGCTTCGAAATTGCGACGAAGTGAAGAAAACTCACTCAAATGCGGTTGATTTTAGTAACGTCCTAGATAACTGCAAGGGGGATTTAAGCACAGTGGAGCTAACAAAAGCGAAAAATTTACTGAGACATTTCGGTGACATTTTCTCCAGAGGGGACGCGGACATTGGAAGAACAGGGCTATTTCGACATCGGATCAATACCGGGAACGAGCAACCAATCCGCCAACGGCCTCGGCGGATTCCGTTCGCTAGAGAAAAGGAAGTTGAGGACATGTTAAAAGAGATGGAAGGTAATGGAATCATTGAACCATCTTCTAGCCCTTGGTGTTCTCCAGTTGTCCTAGTTAAGAAGAAAGACGGGTCTACCAGGTTCTGCATCGATTATCGGCGATTAAATAATGTGACAAAGAAAGATAGCTATCCACTACCAAGGATAGACGACACGCTGGACACTTTAAATGACATGAGATGGTTCTCTACGCTTGATCTCAAAAGTGGCTACTGGCAGGTGGAAATGGATACCAGTGACAAGGAAAAGACGGCATTCTCCACAGGGAAAGGACTTTGGCAGTTCAAGGTGATGCCATTTGGATTATGTAATGCTCCAGCCACTTTTGAGAGATTAATGGAGCGTATACTAGCCGGTCTGTTAGGGGAAGCTTGTCTGGTGTACCTCGATGACATAATAATAATCGGACGGAACTTCGACGACCATCTGAAGAAGTTGGAGAGCGTGTTCAACAAGATAAGAGGAGCAGGCTTGAAATTAAACTTAAAGAAGTGCTCTTTCTTCAAACGCCAAGTTGAATATCTGGGGCATGTTATATCTGAAGAGGGCGTGGAAACTGATCCAGCAAAGATTTCCGCAGTGAAAGATTGGCCTACTCCAACCGATAAAACTCAAGTGAGAGCATTTATGGGACTATGCTCGTATTATCGTCGTTTCGTAAAGAATTTTTCCGATATTGTCAAACCACTGCATAGACTCACAGAAGAAAAACGGCCATTTGTTTGGGACCAAGAATGTGAGGCAGCTTTTAATGAACTGAAAGGGCGGCTATGTGAAACTCCAATTCTCGGATATCCTGATGCAAATGGTGATTTTATAGTTGACACCGATGCGAGCAATGTGGGCATCGGAGGAACATTGTCACAGGAGACACAGGACGGGGAAGTGGTCATAGCCTACTTCAGTAAATCGTTGTCCAAACCTGAAAGAAACTATTGTGTGACGAGAAGAGAACTACTAGCTGTAGTAAAAACGTTGCAACACTTCAAGAAGTATTTGCTGGGGCAGAAGTTTCACGTCAGAACAGACCACGCGGCGTTGAAGTGGTTACTGCAGTTCAAAAATCCGGAAGGCCAGGTTGCACGTTGGATTGAGCAACTACAAGAATTCGATTTTGAGGTAGAGCATCGAAGTGGAAGTTCTCATAGAAACGCTGATGCTTTGTCAAGACGGCCCTGTTCTGAGAATTGTAAGCATTGTGGAAGACAGGAAGCAAGAGATGAAGTTACAGTCCGACTGATTAGAACAGATGCCCTTGATGATGACTTTAGCAACGATGCTATGCGTAGAGCTCAAAATGAGGATGAAAATTTGAAACCAATCCTAGATTGGATGACAAGTGGAACTCCTCGTCCCGGGTGGAGTGAGATATCTGGTATGAGCGCAATCACTAAAAGTTATTGGGCACAGTGGAATAGTTTGGTCCTCTGTGATGGAGTTTTGCATCGAAAATGGGAAAATGTGTCTGGTAACGACACCCATCTACAAACTATTGTACCGAAAGCAAAAATTTCGGAAGTACTAAGAGTTTACCATGACGGAACATCGGGTGGGCATCTCGGAGTAAAAAGGACACTTATGAAAATACGGCAACGTTATTATTGGTTACATTGCAAGGAAGATATCGAGGACTGGTGCAGGAAATGTGAACGATGTTCTTCGGTTAACGGACCACATACACGGAGTCGAGGGGCGTTACGGTTGTATAACGTCGGAGTTCCTTGGGAACGGATAGCGATAGATGTTACCGGTCCATTTCCCTTGTCCAATAATGGAAATCGTTATATTCTCGTGGTTATGGATTATTTCACGAAATGGCCTGAAGGGTTTGCGTTACCTAATCAGGAAGCTGTCACTGTAGCGAGGAAATTGGTGAATGAGGTCTTCTGTCGATTTGGGTTGCCACTTGAAATTCATAGTGACCAGGGAAGAAATTTCGAATCGCATGTGTTCCAGGAAATCTGTAAGTTAATGGGGATACATAAAACGCGAACTACACCATATCACCCACAATCCGACGGAATGGTGGAGCGATTTAATCGAACTTTGGAGCAGCATCTGGCAAAAGTGGTTGATTCACATCAGAGAAATTGGGACGAGTATATTCCTCTGTTCCTTTTGTCATATAGAACGGCTGTTCATGAAAGTACTTGTACTACGCCAGCTCGAGCGAACTTTGGCAGAGAGCTTCGACTTCCAGCAACGCTTTTGGCAGGGTGTCCTCCGGATGCACCAAGATGTGTCACAGAATATGCAGATGAACTAAGAAAGCGTATGGAAGACGTACATCAACACATGAGGGAAGCCAATTTGCATGCCAGCGATCGGATGAAAACGCGATATGACAGAAATGTTAACTCAAGAGGATTTGAAGAAGGTTCTTTAGTTTGGCTACACAACCCTGTGCGAAAGCTAGGTAAATCACCGAAGTTACAGCCAAGCTGGGAGGGACCGTATCAAGTTATTACAAAGCTCAACGACGTAACTTACAGAATTCGGAAAACGTCACGAAGTCCTGCGAAAGTTGTGCATGTGGATAGGTTAGCACAATACTACGGCTCTAATGATGCTCGAGACGAGCATGTCTAAGGAGGGGGTAGTGTAACGATGATGATGAAGATTGTAAAATTTCTAGAAGGAAATGCTCCACGACTATTTAAATAAAGAATCTCGTCAACATTCTAGAAAGTTCGAAACAAATGATAAAAACAAAAGACGAGCGAAAAGACGATCGAAATTGAACATTCTGGAACGAAACAAATGACGAACGAAATGACTATCGAAATAAAAGCTTCTAGAAGGTTCTGCGGGGTATATAAGGAGCTTCAGTCGCGGACAGAGGGCAGTTCAGGGGGGCAATTCAGTTATTCAAGACCGCTTCGTAGCTGAACCATATGTGGAGCGTTTCCCGTCGGCCGCCATCTTTTTTTCGATTCAGCAACGAGCGAAGAGCATGGCACGTTTCATAAAACGTGTGATGTTGCTTCATGTGAACCTTAACCGCTACTCTACATATTATTTGACCTTCAAACCCATAGACAAAACGGGTAAGCTCTGCCACAGAAGACGTCACAGAAGCGGTATGTTACAGGATTTGTACTCTAGGGTACATTTGAGGGGGCTTTAGCCCCCTATGAGTTTGTTATGAAACAAAAAAAAAATGTATTAGAGGTATAATTAATTATTTGATATTGTTGCCTATATATGGTACTTATTTGCTTACTAGTTGTTTTCGTCAAGATTAGAATAACAGTATTTTTTCCAAAATACATTTATTAATTTCATAAATATCTACTGTCATCATGTGTTACCGGATATGATGGTGAGTAATCTTGATGCGGAATGTTCACTTTCTTCTCTCTTTGCATAAAATGAACACATTACTATTTATCCGACTGTGCATGCGTACGAAGCAAATTAATGTTGTTATTTGGGTGTATATATAGGTATGTGTAAAATGTGTATTTTGTGAATAATAATAATACTTCCAAAAAAAGTTGCGTAACTTCCTTTGTCAGTAAGTGATTTTATGTAAGTACGTGAATGAACTGATTATAAATAATAATAATTCTCAGTAAACATACCTCAAAAGGCCTCAATATAATGCCCTCACTTTTATTTAAAGTCCAGGCGCAGAGGCCAGGCCCGCGGGCTGATTTTCCTAACAGTGTCAAGGACAGGGGTACTAGGTTCTTTGTTTAAATTCCTTAATTAATATTTATGTATATATTTTCTTACTTGCAATGGCCATAGGAGCCCGTTTACATAATGCATGAATTCCGATGCCCTACATTAACATTTTTGTATTTGCCTGGTTTATTTTATTTAGGTACATAGTATAGTGCTATTAGTACTTAGAGATTTATGGACTTTCCTGAATTATATTTTTATGCAATGCCCAAATTCCCCCTCTCTCCACTTCTACTTAATTCCTTACATTAATTTGAATTTGACAGTGACAGCAGTCCTTAAGACTGATAATGCGCAAATGTAGAGCCGCTATCATGGCGGCTTTACATATGCGTCGTGAAGGCACGCGAACAAGCGTGAACGTGAATTATTACAGATGCGTACGGACGTGTCATGCGAGCAAAATGCAGCGCAGCGGATTAATATAAGTTGGGATAATGAATTAGAAATGCGCTTTTTGGAACATTCCTACGCCGAAAGAATACTGTGTGACTCAAGGCATCCGCACCATAAAAATAAAAATTACGACGCCTGGAGAAGGATTAGTTTTCAAATGAATATCGATCGGTTACGATGTTTCAGTCATCCACCTTCTCCTTTTCCTCCAACGCTTTCGAACGATTTTCTTATTTTTTAGGTAGATATAAATAGATGCTCTCGTTGTTTTTTAGGTATTAATAGTACAAATAGTTATGTTGCCACAGCAAACAAAGTTAACGCAGCAGCAGATTAAACGTCCATTTCACGACAGGTTTCACGCATACCTAAATGAGTGACCCGTGAATGTAGAGAGACACGCCTCTGCAGTGAATTCGCGGCGCAAATGTAGAGCCGTCTCAGACTTTTAGGCGACTTAATTACATTACCGATTTCTCCCTATGACAGAATTGCTGTCAATTTTGACTTGAACAAGAGACGAACAAGAACTTCGAGTTTTGGCGGGAACGTCTTAGTAACGTGTTGTTGTTTTGTTTTATTTTCCTAAACTTGTGTTATTTTGAACATTAATGCTATAAAATAGTGGTGTTTTATTCATTAAGTGTTCGATAAAGTGCGTGACTGTAGGCAAGTAAAATAAAGCAGTAAAACGTGTGATTTTACGTTGTCGGCAAAACTCTTTAGAAGTTTCTAGTAAAGTCGCCACCACTTTACTGAAGCAGGACTCGACTTAAATTGACTTGACTGTATACATGACTTAGATTGTGACTAGGACATTTACAACTTGTTTTATTAAAGAAACTTGAAAATATCTTAATACTCGACACTGGCAAATGCTTAAATGCGGGTCCAATACAAAAAAGAAGAAGAAGAAGAACAAGAACTTCGACCGTATCTCAGACGTGACGCATGGCGAGTCCACATGGGCATCCCGCGCGCAAGCGCGTCTGTTGTCAATGTCAAGGAATTGAAAAACAACAGAGATTGACAAGCGATGGCTCGTGTGAATTAGTGAGCTAAGCCGATGGCGTAATAGCGATCACACGCTGCGTTTTGCTATCATGCAAGATAGAAGCTATCTTCATACTAAATTTTATGTACATCGGCATAGCCGTTCTTGAGTTATAAATGTTTATTTTAACCAATAGATATTATTAAAAGAAATAGTATTTAAAAAATAAACTTTTTTATTTAAATAACATAAAAAATATATATAATAATAAAGTTTCAATTTAAAATAAGTAGAAGGTTACACTTAACTCTTATAGCGATACAAAATTTGCTCGCATACCTTTTTACCTTGAAATCTCTAAAATTATGAGAATGACATAAAAGTTGAAGAGACTAGCAATCTAAATTACAGAAAAAGCAAGATAAAAACGATTGCGAGCCAACTTTTCATCGCTATTAATGTTGAGCGTTACCTTGCAGTACTACCAAAACGCCCAGCAAGCGTTATTTTGTAGATGGATATCTGCAGCTGGCAGAATGACATTCCTGAGTATGACTGCTCTGATGCTACCATTTTTGCAGTATTCTGAGGCACTTATAGATGTTCATGAAGTAATGTACCTACTATAAAATCTCATTCTCAGTAGTTATAAAAGTACTAGGCTGCAATAACACACCACAACCAGCCAACTCTTGCTTGTAAAGGTTGTTTGAATGCACTTAAGTGTCTTTCATTGAACGGTTTCAAGTGCGTTGTTCTTGTTAGTGTATTTAACGCTTCGTTTTTGATTATTTATAGTCTCTGTCAAGAAAAAAAATCATTATAATTTCATTGGACACTAGCTCATAAAGGAAGAAAACAAATAGGAAATTTCTATGATCGTTTATGTAGAAAGACGGAGGAATGAAAAGCTTGTGGCAAACAGAACCCAACATAATTTAATGGCAGTAAACCATGCTAATGTAAAGATAAAAATAAAATCATGTCCAAGAACACGCCTGGCACGTACTTGCTTCAAATAGAGATGGGTGACGTTTTTGGCTTCTTTATTAGTACCGGATAATATCAATTCATATAGGTATCTATGTAGCAGCATCGCAGCGCTAACAGCCAACATTTCAATATGTTAAATATCATAATTTGGTCAAATATGCTGTAAATACGGGGAAAAAAATAAAAATATTACTTAGGCAAGTAGTTACAATATTTCTGCCGTTTTTACCCAAAGTGGCAGCAAAACATTACTGTATTAACATTACGTATTAATTTTACATCTTCATTTGACTACAAAAGATTGCCATTCGTCGAGCTTTACCTTATGGCATAATGTTTTCTGATTATATATGAACAACATGAATGAATGTACATAAAACATTTTACAAATTATACCTTGTAAATAAAAAATACTATTATAATAGCATTGCAAACTTTAACATAAATCAAATATATGTTAAAACAACTTTTACTTTAGCGTTGACGAACGTGTCACGTATCACGATGTTCGAAAAGTGTCAAGAAAGTCCTACACTGACAGCTACAAGACATCTTCATATTTTAGATTCTAATAATTTTCCGAAATATGACAACAACTTGTAAATGCTCACACCAAACGTTAAGTTAGCGTTTCCTAACAAATTGTCGGAAAAAAACAACGCAATTTATAGAAGAAAAATAATGTCATAGATGGCGTCATTATACCTTATATCTACAGTACTATTTCACTTAGAGTGCATTAAAATGAATATAATGATAGTTGACGCCGTTGACCAATACGGTTAACATAGCACTGTTAGCAGTAATCGGAACGTGTTCGTTTATTTGATATATATTTTTAGGTGTTGCCATAAAAATAACAGCTTAAAAAAATCACCATTATTTCATTTAAAGCCTCTTCCTGCTATCGCAGCGCTGTAGTCGCAATTTATATATCATAATAATTGATATTAAGGTGTACAAAATAATTTAGAGCAAAAACCGTGGGACAAGTTAATAGACCATATCAAGTACTGTTCAGACTTCGCTTTATCTATATCCTCACAAACTTAGTACGCTTGCACCGTGGCGATGCGATTACAGCGCCACCCATGCCCTAGCGCCACTTGCCTACCTCGTGTTAGTAACGATATATGTAGTGAGTAATAAAACCACAGACATAACGACAATATTTTATTTAAAAAGAAAACGCAATGTGACCCTATTTTTTATTTATAATGGCAATTTCAAAGAAACGAACCTATTAACGTTTGGTTAATGACTCATAAACGTTTCAGCAACGTGCGAGCAACGTGCGAGTAACGTTTCACCAACGTTTCACTAACGTCTCACCTAGACATAGAAAGCATTTATACGTCATAATATATTATTACGTATAAATGATTTCTATGTGTGTGTGAATATAGCCACGCCTTCTACACAAAAAATGCCTATTATCAATATTAAATCACACGTCACAAAACAATTATTACGATTTTTGACTCGTGGTTCTACCCATTCTGTCCCACCAGGCTCATTGTTCCACTATACTAAAAAGTAAAGGCTGGTGGTCCTACCACCATGCGTCTAATACATGGCTCGTGGTCCTATTTTGTCAAGCTTTCTAGTAAATTGCCAACGAACGTTTTCATATAAAATATGTGATTTTACAACAAGTATGTATATTAAAAGAAAAAAAACCGGACAAGGCGAGTCAGACTCGCCCACCGAGGGTTCCGTACAAACTAGTAGATAAAATGGGGAAATTATATTTTTTTTATATTTTACTTAATAAATCGAAAAATATACATCATAAAAATATTTAAAAAGCTGTTTTAGCTCGTGCTAATTAAGCTCTTTCATATGGTACCCCACATGATACGGTTAATTCACTTCAAAATTTCGACCCTCATTCCTTGCATAAAGACACTATTTTTTTGTGTTTAAATTAAAAATGTCTGTCTGTCCGTCTGTCCGTCTGTCCGGGTGTCAAGACCTTTATTTCGGGAACGCGTGAAGGTATCGAGTTGAAATTAAAACCATATATGCAGATCCATAGTATCTTGCTGCAGAAAGAAAAATCAAGTTTCTCAGTTTTCGTAAATAAAAGTTACAGCCGAATATGTCGTAAAAAACGCACATTTTGGAACTCACAGAGGAATCAAAACCTATGGGGTACTTCCCGTTGACCTAGAACTCTGAAATTTGGCAAGAAGGATTGTGTTAGAGTACACATATAGGAAAAAACCCGAAACCGGACATTTTTAATTTAAACACAAAAAAAAGTGTCTTGATGTGAATTAATCGTATCATGGGTATCATATGAAAGAGCACAAGCTAAAACAGGTAGTTAAATATTTTTGCGATTAATATTTTTCGATTTATGAAGGAATATATTAAAAAAAATATATAAATTCCCCCTTTTATCTACTAGTTCGTACAGAACCCTCGGTGGGCGAGTCTGACTCGCTCTTGTCCGGTTTTTTTTTTCGCAACAGATTTATATTATTATTACTACAAAAAATATAGCCTATGACACTCAGGAAATAAAAACTAATCTAACGACACCTCGCACATCAAAATCGGCCAAGTCGTTTAGCCTGAGAGACATACATACACACACACACACATATATATATATATATATACATACTCTCGAAAAACAACCCTCCATCTTCCACAGTCGGGAAAAAATATTATAAAGTATATTTGAATTATATAGCTTCATGTGATTCAAATTAATATATAGTAGCTAAGATAATACTTTCTGGAAAAAACGTAATAATGGTAAATTACATAATGGCTTGTTAGTTAAGACTAAAGATATGTTTCAGTCTAAATAATATTATAATGCCATATTTGTATATTGAGGACCCGTGGTGGGACCACGACACCTGAGTGAAGTTATTACTATTAGTGGATCTTAGTCATTGGGACAAAATTTGGTATGACCACGAGTCAAAAATGTTTATTACAAATAATTGTATTTGTATGTGTATTTTTATATTTGTAAAAATGTATGAATAATTTGTGAGCATGTCTTTATAATATCTAAGCTTCCTTAACTGCATCTTAATGTAAAAACAATGGCTAACTGGTAGAACACTTATGTTGTACTTTGAGGTAAAATTTTACATTATAAGGGTTCCGTACCTTAAAAGGAAATGAACGGAAACGTTATAGGATCACTGTGTTATCGGTCTGTCAAGAGCTCTATCTCGGAAAAGCATGAAGGTATCGAGTTGAAATTAAAACCATAAACGCAGATCCATAGTCTGTGGCTGCAGAGAAAAAAAATAAAACTTCTCAGTTTTCATAAAAAAGAAAATGTTGCAAATATATCGCAAAAAACGCATATTTCGACACTAGCAAGGGAATCAAAACCTATGCGGTACTACCCGTTGACCACTAACTGTGAAATTTGGCAAGAAGCATCAAAACCGAAAACTCAAAAACTAAACCGAAAACATTGTTATTTGAATCACAAAAAAATAGGGTCTTTATGCAAGGAAGGAGGGTCCAAATTTTTTAGTACTTTAACCGTATCATGTGGGGTACCATATGAAAGAACTTTTTTTTATAAAGAATAGCTCTAGAACTTCATTAACACAAGCCAAAACAAGTTTTTTAAATGTTTTTACGAAGTATATTTTGCGGTTTATGGAGGAACATATAAAAATATATAATTTCTCCCTCTTGTCTACTAGTTTGTACGGAACCCTCGGTGGGCGATTGTCCGGAGTTTTTTAAACTGAAATATTTATAAAGTTAAAAAACCGGAATAGGCGAGTCATACCCTATAGGTTTTGATTCCCTTGCGAGTGTCGAAATATGCGTTATTTGCAACATATTCAGCTGTAACTTTTTTTAATGAAAACTAAGAAGTTTGATTTTTCTCTCTACAGCAAGAGACTAAGGATCTGCGTATATGAGTTTAATTTCAACTCGATACCTTCATGCGTTCCCGAGATACAGGTCTTGACAAACGGACAACAAAGTGATCCTGTAAGGGTTCAGTTTTTTTTCCTTTTGAGGTATGGAACCCTAAAGATGTAAAAAAAGAGAAATTACAAGCTCTAGTTGGTCATCAATTTGTCATTGTTACTTACATCCTAACACAGTTAACAACAAAAACTCTAGATTTTTACTGATTATTCTATGTGTAGAAAACGTTGCTTTTAATTAAGAAAGAAGGACGCCACAAAAAGAAGGATATGTTTTAGCTTCCGTGTTAACATAATATTGTTGTGCTAATATTGAAGCAGCGTTCACAGAACACATAATGCAGTTTCCTCTCTTTTCTTCCATTTAAATACCTACTGAAATAATAATCTTGTTCTGTCTGGTAGATGATATCCTTAACCAGCCCCAAAATTTATTCTTGTAACCGTGCTGTGTACGCTGAAAACATTGCGTGAGCAGGGCCCGGAGCGATGGATATCGCCTTGGTCGTCTATGACTGGTGCCTTTTACTTGTACTCTTGGTCTCCGTGAATTCACAAGGATTTATCGTTCCAAAAGATTAGGACACGCACTGGTCTGCAAAATTGTCAGCACGGACATCGAAATACTCCACGACTTAAGTACTCGGGCTACAGAGCGGCGGCAACGGTTACTGTAAGGAAAAACTTTTAAAAAATATATACAAAACAATATGTCAAAATCCGCTGTGCTATGTCGGTGAATTTTGTACGTCTACGAATTTCTTTATCTTAAATTCGATCTCGTAGAGAGACTTCGAGCATAGCCTTCTCCATAGATTGTTGCGTGACCTTCCTTTTGAGGCCCATAGTTACGAGATCTCGCAAACGATACGCTCCCTTTTGCTTCGCCGTAGTCGGGTAAAAATGGTTTTCGCAAACCCCGATGTTATTTTATTACTTTTGTAATCCAACGATACTACGATGTTTTATTTTTTATTTAAAATTTTATTCCACAACATTCTTGGCATAACTAATATGCATATTCATGCGAAATTACAGCTTTCTAGTACGAGTACTTGGCGTTAATATAAGCGTTAGGCTGACCCCCTCTAATCTCTTCTAACACTATAATATCCTCTCCTATCCATGTCGTCAAATGGCTTCATAGTCATGGTCTCTGATGCTCTGTCTATACCATAAGTGAAAATAGGCATGATATGTGTATGTAATAGATACATTTACCTATCGGCGACAGCAGCAGGGCTCTCCCGCCGCCTTTCATGTGTTGTAAACCGCGCATACGATATATGACACGAATTGCGCCGCGCCGCCCGCGCTTCCGGTGTTTTCCATGAACTGAGAAAACGTCCATCGCACCACTCTTCGCTCCGCGTGTCTCTGAATGATGATCCCATAAATATGGTCGAGCATGGCGGCAATTGGCGCATGTGTTTAACTCGTGATCTGGCATTGTATGCGGATCATTGACCACATTGCAATAATTAGAATATATTCCTGAAACATTTATAATAAAAACTGTAAATTAATTAAATTAACGTAAATAATAAAATTATCTGTATTGTAAAATACTGAAACAACCTACTGCAATCTTTACACTCCTGAACACAATTATATGATTACTAAATTTCCCACATTTCGATTTCATCATCTGTGCCCGAAGCCTATTCTAGTGAACGAACCTCTTGCGTTCTTGGTCATATGCGTCGATCCCGAAAAAAGTTATAGGAAAACAAAATCAGCATCATCGTTTACATAGATGACCGACTTCGACGGAAATCTTTTACTTGGATGATCTATTTCTGAAAAAAAAATCGTGTAGGTACCTCCTCTTTTTTTGGAAGTCGGTTAAAATATAACGGAATAGAAATCTTCCGTTTTAACCCCCGACCCAAAAAGTGGGGTGTCCGGTGTTATAAGTTAGACGTGTGTATATGTTTATCTTTGAGTTTGCCTGTAGCTCTCAGAGATGGACCGATTTTGATCTATTTTTTTTTATTTCACTGAGGATTTTGTCGAGAGTGTTCTTTGCTATGTTTCATCAGTCTTCCTGCCACTTATATAAGATCGTCTGTTCACCTTGTGGTTAGTCTTTCTATTACTCGCTTGCTGGTGCGTAGGGTCCATTGTTTCGGTCCAATTGGCCATCAGTTCTACGTGCCCTTCTGATTGCCGCTAAGTAATAATAATATAATACTCACTTGAGTTTTATTCATTTTGAATAATATTGTAGCTCTTGCTCGAGAAGAAAATTTTTCTTTGCTTTGAAGTTGTCAAAAGGAAAGTTGATCAAAAGTTGTTTTGGTTTTTATTATTCATTTATTTATTTATATGAAGGAGTTTTCTTTACAATAATAATGGACAAAAATAAAAACAATTAATTTGTCAAATGAGCGAAGCGAACATAGGTCTGCAAAATTGCGTATGTTCGAATGTTTGTTGGCACTCGCCAACAAAAAAATTAACTCGTCTCATTATTATGGGAAATACTCCCGAATTACTCCCAAAACGGAGGCGAGTTTCAAGAAAACTAAAAAGGGCCTCAAGGCTATGGATATGGATTTGCGTATATGGTTTTAATTTCAACTCGATACCTTCACGCGTTCCCGAGATACAGGTCTTGACACCCGGACGGACGGACAGACGGACAGACGGACAACAAAGTGATCATATAAGGTTTCCGTTTTCTCCTATTGAGGCACGGAACCCTAATATGTGCGTGTCTCGACATGGTCTTGACCACTTATTATAAACTATGAAACTTACGAGTATATCTACAGCATTAGCTACGGAACCCTACCATATGAGTGTCTTGACACGGCCTAGGCCACTTATTTCTAATAAAATTATTGACTGAATATATTATTATATTATCATAAATATTTGAACGGAAATCCTAGGGGCGCGGATAACATAATATGAAGATAGAGAACTTTTTGGTTTTAGCCTTTTTATTGATAAAAAATCTCCTTGATTTAAGAATTAAAAATAAATAGAAATAAATTTTGTTTCCAGAATCCTGCATAACATGACATAAATATATTAAGATAAAAAACAAATGAAATAGTTCTCCATGTTTTACAGATTTCCATATTTATACAAAATTTCAGCTCAATTGAAAACCGGGAAGTTGGTCAAATTTAAATTTGAAGAGTTTACAGTGATCACGAACGTGAGATGCTTCCAAGCAAAGGGACAGAAGTAGACGGGTCAACATCATAAAGGAAAAGTTTCTGGGAGGTTCTTTAAAACCCCTAAATATGAAAAATATAACACGACCAGGAGGTGGAAAGCTTGTTTGAAAGTAATTATAAATAAAGGTATGTGCCTGTGGAGGTTCAGTAAGTACTTTTATACCGTATACTTACTTACAACACCTTTCTTTTTGGTTGACCTGACGGTTAAAGATTGAAAACCCTCGCCTTAAATAACTGAT
The DNA here is from genome assembly GCA_947563715.1 of Lycia hirtaria. Lineage (NCBI taxonomy): Eukaryota > Metazoa > Arthropoda > Insecta > Lepidoptera > Geometridae > Lycia > Lycia hirtaria. Next base: position 17,740,204 of record OX387384.1, read on the forward strand.
TATGATGAAACATAAAACTTTCGATTAAATCGTATATCAAACAAAAAATACCTAAAATTGGTCCATTTGTTTAAGAGCTACGAAGCCACAAATACACAGATACCACAACTCGTCGTCTCTTATTGGGTCGGGGGTAAACAAGTATGAGCTTAGGAAACACAAAAACCTTGACTAATACTGCTGAACAGATTTTGATGAAATATAGCTAAGAAAGCTCGACAAAATCCTCTTTAAATTCAAAAAGTCAAATTTATAACACTCCTCATTTTGGGTATGGGGTTAAAAAGGAAGCTTTCTAATCCGTTGTATTTTTAACCGACTTCCAAAAAGGTTCTCAAATCGACTGTGTTTTTTTGCATGTTTGTTTTTCAGCGATTACTTCGTTGATTTTGAGGATTATTTTTGTTTGGCAGGTCATGCTCCAGAGGTGGTTCCATATAAATTTTATCAAATTTGGTTCAGTACTTTGGTTTTTATAACAAAATATGCATCCAAGTATAAGATTTGCGTGTTTGAAGTAGTTTTTATTTTCAGTTTTTCAAACAAAAATTATTTATGTTTGTTACCTCAGAAATCCGTTACTTACCTATAAACCGATTTGGGAATGTGAAATAATTGGGAAATTTCATCAAAATCAGTTAAGTAGTTTCATTCTACTTGTTTTGCAGCTCAGTTGGTAGTAGGTATGTCTGCTAAGCTGTAGGTCCTGGGATCGATCCACACCCAGGTTTTTTTTTTGGCAGGGGTATTTTTTCAGTGTTTGGGTGTTTTTAGATACTTTTCTTAAGTATGTATTTACAAACAAAAAGTTATGTATTCTATCAGCCATCTATAGTTGCCATAGTACAATCTTTGCTTAGCTTGGACAAATTAGTGCTGTGTGAAATGTGTTCACACATATTTATTTATTTATTCTTAAACCACAGACGTTAGGTGTAAGCGATGATGCGGATTTTACTTTCCTATAGGTTATCTTTCCTATAGTTATATAGTGGTGTTTTCGTTCACTAGAATAGGCTTTAGCAACAGTGTTGAAACTGAAATCCACACTTCGGTTTCAGTTCAGTAACTAAGTATATAATTATTTATATAGAAGTGTGCTGATTGAAGTAGATTGTTTCAGTTTTTGGGGTTCCGTACCTCAAAAGAAAAAAACGGAACCCTTATAGGATTACTTTGTTGTCCGTCTGTCCGTCCGTCTGTCGAGACCTGTATCTCGGGAACGCGTGAAGATATCGAGTTGAAATTAAAACCGTATACGCAAATCTATCCCTAGTCTCTTGCTGCTTGCTCTTTATGAAAACTTCTCAGTTTTCATAAAAAAAGTTACAGCCGAATATGTCGCACAAAACGCATATTTCGAGACTCGCAAAAGAATCAAAACCTTTATCATATGATTATTACAAATATTTCAGGAATATATTCTAATTATATTGTTATGTGGTGCGTGGCACATCAACGATCCGCATACAGTACCATATCACAAGTTGGACGCATGCGCCAGTTGCATCCCTCCTCGACCATATTTATGTGATCATCATCCAGAGACACACGGAGCGAAGAGTGGCACGATGGGCGTTTTTTAGCCGACTGCGTAAGAAGTAATGTAAGTAAATTATGTTTTTCAATTCATAGAAATCAACCGGCCGGCGGCGGAGCGGGCGGCGCGTGGCAATTCGTATAATATTATATGCGCGGTGTATATACAATACAGGAAAGGCGGCAGGCAATCTCTGCTACGATCGCCGGTAAATATAACAATTACCTAATTGTCTTATACTTATCATGCCTATTTTCATAGGAATGATATTCTTTGCCGCCTTTTCTGTTTTCTGAGAGCTATAATCTTGGAATTCTCAAGACTAAAGTCAGTAGATATTTTCTAGATCAACGAGCTCCATCCTCCACATTGTAGCTTAACATCAGGCGACTTGGTGGTCAATCGAGCTTCTTCAATCATTCGATCTTACCTCAAATAAAGGAGCATATATGTACAAAATGACAGAAAAAAACTGGACAAGTGTGAGTCAGACTTGCCCACCGAGGGTTCCGTACAAACTAGTAGATAAATTTAAAAAAAAAAAACTCAATTCTCTTCTGGATGCCAACCCTAAACTTGATGTGTTCTGTGATGAATGGAAGTTGTGTTTGTCTGAGTGTCTGATGTTTTGTGAGAGAATTCTATGAATGCCAACACTGACATACAAATTTTTGACAAATTGAGAAATCTCATGACGTTATAATTCTTCACATTTAATTTGTTTGTATTTTAATTAAGGCCATTATTATTATCATTGTTATTTTAAATTACTTACCTTATTTATTTGAATTAGTGTAATTGGTTATAGCCGTACTAATGAAATAAATAAAAAAAATAAAAGGGGGAAATTATATATTTGTTAATATTTTCCTTCATAAATCGAAAAATATATGTACATCGTAAAAATATTTAAAATGAAGCTCGTTCATATTATACCCCACATGATACGGTTAAGGCACTTTAAAATTGGACCCTCCTCCGTGCATGAAACCCAATTTTTTGTGATTTAATAAAAAATATTCCGTTTTCGGATTTTTACCTTTGTGTACTATATGACAAGGGTTCCGCTTTTTATTTTTGAGGTACGGAACCCTACAAATAGAGGCACGTTCAGTGCTTTTATATGTACCTGTATATTTAGAATAATATGCTGTTTCTTCACATGAAAGAATTATTTTGCGTATGTTTTTCAATTTTTTTAGTACCAGCTTCCACATATTTTTTGATCTCTCCTTTCATTTAAACTAACATAACTCGAATTCATAGTACAAAACGATGAATCTTGTTTTAAGAGCACATAAATTATGATGTTTAATTACCGAACCCTACTTTGCGCGTGGCCCGACACGCACTTAACTGGTTTTTAAGTTATCAAAGTTTTTCACTACATTTACATTACTGTTTACGAGATATTACTTACCATGGTTTGGAATTAGGCTAAGATCCCGTCAGAGTTGATTAGTTAAGTAGTTCATTCTGCCGGCAAAAATAATAATGTATGCAAACGCACTGAAATATCAAAACACGTTAAATATTTCGCAAATAGTGATGTTATTGTCTCGTATATATTTTTTACAAGTTTTTTTCTTACAGTAATCGTTGCCGGGATTAGGCAGATCAGTGCGTAGTGTCACGGAGACCAATGGCACAAGCAAAAGGCGTCGAAGGCCTTGGATGATCAAGAGGGACATTGGACATTTTAGATGCAATTTGGATATCTTATGTGATTTGATGTTTAAAGTATATTATTATGACATGTTATAAGTTTTATGGGCCAATCAGTAGCCTGAAATAAATGAATTTTAATTAGTTTTATTTTGTAGGAAGACCAGCCACAAGGTGGACAGAGGACATCTTACAAGTGGCAGGAAGACGCTGGATGCAGGCCGCTTCCAACCGGTCTTTCTGGAAATCCATGGGGGAGGCCTATGTCCAGTAGTGGACTTTTTATGGCTGATATGATGATGATGATGATGATTGTTAATTGTATTAGAATGTAAACAACAATGAGAGACATATGCCCAACTAAAACTTGTCTTAAAACCTACTTATCGTAGGGTGTCCGCGACTACAGATATTCCAAGGTCAAAGGTAAAAAAAAACGATTTTTTTACACATTTATTGCAAATATCTCGTTTCCTAACCGTATTCGAGATAGAGAGCAGAGCGCGCGCAGTTTTTGACTATTTAAGGTATCATTCGAGGTCAACCTGTAGTCCTGATAAAAAACACGCCGTATAAAGTTTACAAATTATTGATAATAATATAATATAAATAATTTGCATTTTTTATTAACTGTTATGTTATAATTACTTTTTTTCAGTAATTCAGTATCAATTTATTTAATAACACTTACTCGTGTAGTTATAAAGTTCTATGGGAAATACTTTAATAACATTTTAAGTAGAAAATAATTAAGTACATCTTCATTGAAATCCACAAACATAGATTCTTTGAAAATGGTAAAAATGATATGTGGGACAACGGACCTCTATTGTATAGTAGTAGTACGTTTATTATCTAGTTCAGACTTGGTTAGGGCATGATTTAGAACCCCAGAATTGGACTTGGATAATGCATGATGAATTCATGGAACCTGTTATGACAACGAATCCACCAGCTCCGGAGGAATTGCTTGACACAATATTCTGCAACTGTAAGAATGGTTGTGGTTCGCGATGTAGATTCAGGAAAGCAGGGTTGCAGTCCTCTTTAGCTTGCGGCCAGTGTAATGGGCAAGCTTGTCTAAATGCTTCACCATAGAAATTTTACAGTGACTGGAAGACGATGATGAAGAAGAAGAAACTTGAAATTAAACATGTAGTTCTTATTATTTTTTTATTTCAACGTTCATTAATGTATGAAGTGGTATTTTTCAACAAAAACATTAATTACATTTTTTATTATTTCCCTTTTATTTAGTTAGGAAGTAGAATTAAAAAATAATTAAAGTATTTCCTTTAATAACTTAATTACACCAGTAGGCAAGTGTTATTAAATGAATAAATACTGTATTATTACAAAAAAAAACCGGACAAGTGCGAGTCAGACTCGCCCACCGAGGGTTCCGTAGAAACTAAATAAAAGGGGGGAATCATATTTTTTTTTATATTTTCCTTCATAAGCCGAAAAATATACATCGTAAAAATATTTAACACATTCCTTGCTCACCACTCTGATCCGAGTAGGGGCTATAGTAGCGGCGCCTCCCACACGGATCCGAGCGAGCGAACGTTTGAGGCAGCCCTCATTCCTTGCATAGAGACGCAATTTTTTGTGATTAAATAAAAAAAAAAACAGTTTTCGGTTTTTTTCCTATGTGTACACTAACACAATGTTTCTTGCTAAATTTCACAGTTATAATTCAACGGGAAGTACCCCATAGGTATTGATTCCCTAGCGAGTGTCAAAATATGCGTTTTTACGACATATTCGGCTGTAACTTTTTATTACGAAAACGGAGAAATTTTATTTTTCTTTCTGCAGCAAGATACTATGAATCTGCGTAAGTATATCGTTTTAATTTCAACTCGATACCTTGACGCGTTCCCGAGATAAAGGTCTTGACACCCGGACAGACGGACAGACGGACAACAAAGTGATCCTATAAGGGTTCCTTTTTTTCCTATTGAGGTACGGAACCCTAAAAATATTAATTATATCGTAATAGTTAATAAAAAATCCAAATTATTTAAAATTATATTATCAATAATTTATAATCACTGCGTGTTTTTAATCGGGACTACAGGTTCACCTCGAATGATACTCTAAATAGTATAACACTGCACGCGCTCTGCCCTCTATCTCAAAAATGGTTCAAGATATAAAAAAATGTTTAAACAAAAGTGGTAAAAAAATTAATTCTCTACAATATTTATGATACATACAAATAGCATGAAACCCAGAAACGAGATATTTTCAATAAATGTGTAAAAAATCGATTTTTTTACCTTTGATCTTGGAATATCTGTAGTCGCGGACACCTTACTATAAGTAGGTTTTAAGGCCTCATTTACGGAGACGCGGGGCGTCGCGCGTCGCGTGTGGCGTGGCGTCTCGCGGCGCGTTAGACGTTTTTTCTGTTTACGGAACGGCGGCGCGTGCAGCGGCACGTTACATCGCACGCGTAAACACAAACATATAGCAATATTCGATCTTGTTTATAGAGACGCGAGACGGGACGCGTGGCGGTGCCCGCCGCGGGCACCGCTGCGGCGCACGCGGGGCGGGGTTCAAACCGATACCGACTCCGACTAGTTTTAATTTAACTAGGCATCGCTTCATCGAGAATTGACGCTACGTGCGCCGTGGCGGTGCACGCCGCGTGCGACGGTGCGGTGCCAGCCGCGGGCTCCGCAACAAAAAACGCTTCATTTCAAACAAATATGTGAAAAATCGTCTACTCCCACCTGTTCTGTTGAGTAGTTCTGTTGACAGAACTACTGGGTTTTTTTTTTCCATTAGTTCTGTCCACAAAACAAATGGGAATACAATTTCCACTTGTTCTGTTGAGAAGTTCTGTTGACAGAACTACTAAGATTTATTTTCCCTTTAGTTCTGTTCATTAAACAAATGGGAATACAATTCTCACTTGTTCTGTTGAGTAGTTCTGACACAAACCTTGTGATTCAAACTATTTACTTCTCCATGCAATCAATTATCAAGTACTGGGCACTTGAGGTAATTTATTTTTTAGTTATGATTTCCTGACAACGTCACGATTACAAAATTTTATTTCAAGCTTTTCAAGATTTCCCTGAAGAGGGAAATAGTTTACTGAAGAGGGTTGTTGTTATTTTAATGAGTGAATTTAACATAATAAGACGCGGTCGCGGTCGCGTGTTACTCGAAAATGGATTCGAATATTACCAGCTCTCTAAATATAAAAATTTTCAAACATTATGGAGATGTGCCATGTACAAGAAAACCAAATGCAGTGGAACTGTTACCACTTCCGAGGTACCTAATTACTAATTGTTTAACAATGCATGGTATGAATATGAACGTTTTCATACCATGAGTTTCACACACAACGTTTTTATTAGTATTACTATATATTTTAATTTTGTATTTTAGGATGATAAGGAAATCGTTAAACATGTTGAACATATCACTACCTGCATTCCAGATTCAAACAAAGAAGTCATGTCCGTTATAATCCACAATAGTATTAGTGAAATGGACGTGCACGTGCCCTGGCATTGGTTGAATTTTATTTTTATTAATTTATTATGGCTTGGTTACAAGACCTTTAAGCCAAATCCTTTATTTATATTTTCGTTTACATTATTTTATAGTTCTAGTTAAGTGATGGCAACTTTACTAGAAACTTCTATGGAGTTTTGCCGACAACGCAAAATCACACGTTTCCCTGCTTTATTTCACTTGCCCACACTCACGCACTTGATCGAACACTTAATTAATAAAACACCACCATTTTTATAGCATTAATGTTCAAAATAACACAAGTTTAGGAAAATAAAACAAAGCAACAGCATGTTACTAAGACGTTCCCGCCAAAACTCATTGGTTGATTTAGTATTGCGCGCGGTGTTGCAAAACCGAAACCATTAAAAGAAAATATTAAAAATTATAACAAAATATATATTTGATTAAATCTAATTAAAAAAAATTATATTATATGACAAAATTAAATAATTTGATGAAAATAATTGTTTAAATAGTGTGTTTAATGCATCACAATTATTTTATTCACAAAAATGTTGCTTATTTTATATTTAAGTAAAAACTCTTTGTTGAAATTAAAAAAAAAACTGTAAAGTAAAGACACTAGTGCGTAATAGAAAAGTCAAAAGCACGCGTGTTTAAAAGGATACTTTTCAGCCATAAAAACGGTTGAATAAGGGCCACTTTATGAGCAAGTGTGTTGAAAAAGATTTTAAAAACACCGTGATTACGAATACGGAATAAAACTTCTTCGATCGACGTAACAGAACAGGTGGTAATAGTAGAGATAAGTCCGGTGTAAAGCATAGTCTTTTAAGTCACAAAACTAATGAGAAATCAACAGAACTACTCAACAGAACAGGTGGGAGTATACGGACGTAACAGAACAGGTGGTAATAGTAGAGAAGTCCGGTGTAAAGCATAGTCTTTTAAGTCACAGAACTAATGGGGAAAAAAATCCCCGTAGTTCCGTCAACAGAACTACTCAACAGAACAGGTGGGAGTAGACGTGTAAAATCGCTTCTCCGTAAACACACTCATACAACGCCATACGTTTGAATTCAATGCGGGCCGCGCCGCACAACGCGACGCGCGACGCCCCGCGTCTCCGTAAATGAGGCCTAAGACAAGTTTTAGGATGTAAAAATAAAGTTTTAAGCTGACTATCTCTCATTCCGAGATTCTTGCCCAAATTTGACTAATTTTCCTGGACTAAAACCCCAGAGTATCACAAAATAAGTGTTCTCATTTGCCACTAGTTAGCCATTGTTTAATAGGTTAATAGGTTCGTTTCTTGTGCAAAGTGCGGCTGTATTCACACACACATAGAAATCATTTTATACGTTATTATATATTATGACGTATAAATGCTTTCTATGTCTAGGTGAGACGTTGGTGAAACGTTGCTCGCACGTTGCTGAAACGTTGATGAGTCATTAACCAAACGTTAATAGGTTCGTTTCTTGTGCAAAGTGCGGCTGTATTCACACGCACATAGAAATCATTTTATACGTTATTATATATTATGACGTATAAATGCTTTCTATGTCTAGGTGAGACGTTGGTGAAACGTTGCTCGCACGTTGCTGAAACGTTGATGAGTCATTAACCAAACGTTAATAGGTTCGTTTCTTGTGCAAAGTGCGGCTATATTCACACACACATCGAAATCATTTTATACGTTATTATATATTATGACGTATAAATGCTTTCTATGTCTAGGTGAGACGTTGGTGAAACGTTGCTCGCACGTTGCTGAAACGTTGATGAGTCATTAACCAAACGTTAATAGGTTCGTTTCTTGTGCAAAGTGCGGCTGTATTCACACACACATAGAAATCATTTTATACGTTATTATATATTATGACGTATAAATGCTTTCTATGTCTAGGTGAGACGTTGGTGAAACGTTGCTCGCACGTTGCTGAAACGTTGATGAGCCATTAACCAAACGTTAATAGGTTCGTTTCTTGTGCAAAGTGCGGCTATATTCACACGCACATAGAAATCATTTTATACGTTATTATATATTATGACGTATAAATGCTTTCTATGTCTAGGTGAGACGTTGGTGAAACGTTGCTCGCACGTTGCTGAAACGTTGATGAGCCATTAACCAAACGTTAATAGGTTCGTTTCTTGTGCAAAGTGCGGCTGTATTCACACACACATAGAAATCATTTTATACGTTATTATATATTATGACGTATAAATGCTTTCTATGTCTAGGTGAGACGTTGGTGAAACGTTGCTCGCACGTTGCTGAAACGTTGATGAGTCATTAACCAAACGTTAATAGGTTCGTTTCTTGTGCAAAGTGCGGCTATATTCACACACACATCGAAATCATTTTATACGTTATTATATATTATGACGTATAAATGCTTTCTATGTCTAGGTGAGACGTTGGTGAAACGTTGCTCGCACGTTGCTGAAACGTTGATGAGTCATTAACCAAACGTTAATAGGTTCGTTTCTTGTGCAAAGTGCGGCTATATTCACACGCACATAGAAATCATTTTATACGTTATTATATATTATGACGTATAAATGCTTTCTATGTCTAGGTGAGACGTTGGTGAAACGTTGCTCGCACGTTGCTGAAACGTTGATGAGTCATTAACCAAACGTTAATAGGTTCGTTTCTTGTGCAAAGTGCGGCTATATTCACACACACATCGAAATCATTTTATACGTTATTATATATTATGACGTATAAATGCTTTCTATGTCTAGGTGAGACGTTGGTGAAACGTTGCTCGCACGTTGCTGACACGGTGATGAGTCATTAACCAAACGTTAATAGGTTGTTTCTTTGATATTGCCATCATAAATAAAAGTTAGGTTCACATTGCGTTTTCTTTTTAAATAAAATATGATGGTTATTTCTGTGGTTTTATTGCTCACTACATAATAAATCGTTATTAACACGAGGTAGGCAAGTCGCGCTAGGGCATGGGTGGCGCTGTAATCGCATCGCCACGGTAGGTGCAAGCGTACTTTGTGCGGATATAGATAAAGCGATGTCTGAACAGCCCCCGTATTCTGAACCCATTCGGTTTCGGAATCGATTCGATTTGTATATCTCCGTCTCTGTCATTTCCATAGAGAATGACAGAGACGGAGATATACAAATCGAATCGATTCCGAAAACGAATGGGTTCAGAATACGGGGGCAGTACTTGATATGGTCTATTGACTTGTCCCACGATTTTTGCTCTAAATTATTTTGTACACTATTATCAATTTTATTATGATATATAAATTGCGACTACAGCGCTGCGATAGCAGGAAGAGGCTTTAAATGAAATAATGGTATTTTTTTATTTTTACGGCAACACCTAAAAATATATATCAAATAAACGAACATGTTCCGATTACTGCTAACAGTGCTATGTTAACCGTATTGGTCAACTGCGTCAACTATCATTTTATTCATTTTAATACACTTTAAGTGAAGAAGTAGGTACTATAGATAACGTATAATGACGTCATTGATGACATTATATTTCTTCTAAAAATTGTTTTATTTTAATAATTTGTTAGGGAACGTGAACTTAACGTTTTGTGTGAGCATGTACAAGTTGTTGACATGTTTCGGAGAACTATAAGAATTAAAAATAAAGGCGTCATGTTGATGTCAGTGTTGGACTTTCTTGACACTTTTGGAACATGGTGATACGTGATACGTTCGCCAGCGCTGAAGTAAAAGTTTCTAATTATTATAACAAACAAACACACATATAAACAACTTTATAAAATGTTTTATATGTACCTACATTCATGTTGTTCATATATAACCAGAAAACATTATGCTTAAAGGTAAAGCTCGATAAATAGCAATCTTTTGGAGTCAAATGAAGATGTAAAATTAATACATATATGTTTTATGGGTTATTTATTAATACATATATGTTTTATGTTTGTATGGTCCTTATAAGGAAGCTCAAGGTCACGCAACGAGCTATGGAGAGGGCTATGCTCGGAGTCACTCTACGAGATCGAATCAGAAACGAAGAGATACGTAGACGTACAAAAGTCACCGATATAGCACAGAGGATTAGCAAGTTGAAGTGGAAGTGGGCAGGGCACATAGCACGTAGAACTGATTGCCGATGGGGCCGAAAGGTTCTCGAGTGGAGACCACGTACCGGCAAGTGTAGCGTAGAAAGACCAGCCACGAGATGGACAAATGACCTCATACAAGTGGCGGGAAGACGCTGAATACAAGCCGCTTCCAATCGGTCTTTTTGGAAATCCATGGGGGAGGCCTATGTCCAGCAGTGGACTTCTTATGGCTGAGATGATGATGATGATATATGTTTTACTTCCACTTTAGGTAAAAACGGCAGAAATATTGTACTTGCCTAAATAATCTTTTGATATTTTTCCCCCTTATTAAGAACATATTACACCTAAGTAGGATATTAAACATATTGTAATTTTGGCTGTTAGCGCTGCGATGTATGCTGCTACGTACATATATGAATTATTGATAAGATCCGGTATTAATAAAGAGGTCAAAAACGTAACCCTTCTCTATTTGAAGCAAGTTCGTGCTATGGACATGATTTTCTTTTTATCTCTTACATTAGAATGGCTTACTGCCACAAAATTATGTTAGGTTCTGTCTCCCAAAAGCTCTCCATTCCTTCGTCTTTCTGCATAAACGATGCTAGAAATGTCCTAATTGTTTGTTTTCTTCCTTTATGAACTAGTGTCCAATAAAAATATAATGATTTTTTTTTCTTGACAGAGACTAGAAATTATTGAAAACGAAGCGTTAAAGAAACTTACAAGAACAGCGCACTTAAAACCCGTTCAATGAAAGGCACTCAAGCGCATTAAAACAGGAGTTTCCTGTTGTGGTGTGTTATTGCAGCCTAGTACTTTTATAACTACTGAGAATGAGATTTTATAGTGAGAGGTGCCTCAGAAAACTGAAGAAATGGTTGCATCAGAGCAGTCATACTCTCGAATATCATTCTGCCAGCTGCAGATATCCATCTACAAAATAAGATTTGCTTTTTCTGTAATTAAGAGTGTGAGACAAAAGTTCCAATGAGCATACTTTATTTTGTGTCATTCTCCTAATTGCAGAAAAAGCAAGGTAAAAACAGACGCGAGTTAATTTTGATAATCACTATAATTGAGCGTAACCCTGTTGTACTCGTACGTATATTTAAATAATAAAAATAATAATATTGTATTTTATTTGAATAAAATAAGTTTACGTACTAATACACTTTCTTTTAATAATATTGGTTAAATGAAATTTAGTATCGAGATACCTTCTACTTTAGAATAAGCCGAACTTCTTTGTATTTTCCTGCATGATATATGTAGTTAGCGAAGCGCAGTTAGCGTGTGATCACTACTACGCCATCGGAGTTTCTCGCTAAGTTCGCACGAGCCATCGTTTGTCAATCTCTTTTTCGATTTTTTGACATTGACCAAAGACGCGCCTGCGCGTGGACGACCCAAGTGGACTCGCTAACTCACTACGCGTCTCGTCTGAGATACAGTCGAAGTTCTTGCTCGTGTCTTGTTCAAGTCAAAATTGACAGCAATTCTGTGATAGGGGAAAATGGGTAATGGAATTAAGTTGCCTAAAAGTCAGTGTCTTTAAGACTTCTGACACTGTCAAGTACAAATGAATCTAAGGAATTAAGTAGAAGTAGAGAGGGGGAAATATGGGCATTGTATTTTGGCCTTTTTTGGTATTTTCACTGAGAATGATTTATTATTTAAAACTAATTCCTGCAAAATCACTTACTTGACAAAGGACACAACATTTTTTTATAAAAATATTATTATTATTCACAATATACAAATCTTTTTTGGTAATACAGAAACATACATTCAACATACATACAACCAAACAACAACATTTACTTGCTTCGTGCGCATGCACAGTCGGACTAATAATATTTATTTCATTAAATGGATTTGAGAGAAAAATTAAACATTCCACATCAAAATTACTTAACAATAGACGCGGTAACATAATTATGACGACAATAGATATTTATGAAATAAAAAAAAAATGGCAAAATACTGTTATTTTAATTTTGTCCAAAACGACTAGTCAAATACAAAGGCAACAACACAAATTAATTAATTATACCTCTGATACATTATAAATAAATATTTTTTTATTATGAACTCAAAGGGGGCTAAAGCCCCCTCAAATGTACCCTTGAGTACAAATCCTGTAACGTACCACTTCTGTGACGTCTTCTGTGGCAGAGCTTAGCCGTTTGGTCTATGGTTTTGAAGGTCAAATAATATGTAGAGTAGCGGTTAAGGTTCACATGAAGCAACATCACACGTTTTATGAAACGTGCCATGCTCTTCGCTCGTTGCTGAATCGAAAAAAAGATGGCGGCCGACGGGAAACGCTCCACATATGGTTCAGCTACGAAGCGGTCTTGAATAACTGAATTGCCCCCCTGATATAAAGGAACTGACACGTTCCATTTGTAATTTATCAGAATACTTTTTTTTTGAGATCTGGACCAGTCATATTAGACCCTACAGGTTTATTATTCATATTACCCTTCAGTTTAAAAACTGGACCGGATTTTGCTAGACCGGAGTTAAATCCCTTTAGCCAATCATGCTAGTCCGGATAGATATCCCTATAGCTAAGACATTGGACCAGATTAACCCTTCAATGCCTTCAGTCATACATACTTTCATATCCTTTTTCTTTCTACATTTTTTCATACATATTTTTTTACACACACTTTTATTTTTACACATTTTTTTTTACACATTTTCATTTTTTTTTTTTTTTAGTCATCACAAGGTCTATGTACAGTGGCATTTGTAGTAATAACTACTGAATGTGGGAGATCTTGCAAGGATTCTTCAGAGCTATTTACAGACACAGTATCACTATCATTTGCAGACATGGTGTCGCTATTATTCGCAGATATGGTATCGCTATTATTTGCAGACATGGTCTCGCTATTCGAGAACACAGTATCACAATTAGTATCGTAAGCTAAATCGACAGGATTGTGATCAGTTTCATGAACAGAGCCGTTATCATCGATGTCCGCCGTCACGCCATCACACGAAAATTCTAACAGACCAAGAGGACCGCGAGGTACTTCACGCAGGTTTTCATGAGCGTACTTGTAAGTCCTATTAGAGCCATTTATTTGCTTCAACTCGTACCTATCGTTCTCCAAGACTGCAGTGATTTGAAAGGGACCTTTATATTTTCGGTTTAATTTTGTTTGATGTCGTTCTTCACTTTTAGCATAAACGTAATCTCCCACGGAAAATGATTTGATTTTAGCTTTACCTCTGTTATAACGAATGACGTCGCGTTGGGCTAATTTTTTTATATTATCGGAAGCATTAGATCGCGCCAAGCTAAGATTTAATCTACTAGGTTCATCACAGTTTACAGAAATTTTAGAAATTTCAATTGAGTCACCCTGTATACCAAACATTAATTCTATCGGGGTGAACCCCGTTACTCTACAGCGAGTACTATTCAAAGAGAGTTGAATTCCTCCTAATTGTTCTTGCCATGATTGATCGGAATTACCTTCAGCTATTGTAAGTAGGTTTTTCAAAGTTCGCATTACTCGTTCAACCTGCCCATTGGCCCTACTGGAGCCCGTAGCGATAAGATGCAGTTCAATATTGTTGTCTTTACAAAAGGCCTTAAAATCAGAATTATCATATGAACGGCCGCGATCAGCTATTATTCTTTTCGGCGCACCGAATAGATCAACAGTATCTTTAACTGCTTTGATAGCATCAGTAGAGTTTAAGGTGAATGTATGTTTCAGCAAAACGTACTTTGTAAAGGCATCGATAATAACAGAACAGTATTCTTTCCTGTCACTTTTACCACTTAATTTTCCTGTTAGATCTAAGTGCACCGTATGCCAAGGAACCGCCACTTTTGGGATTGGATGCAGACGTAACTGTTGGGCGCCCGATGGACCCTTTGAGGATTTACATATGACACAAGAGTCAACAAATTTCTTTACACATCGTGCCATGTTTTGAAACCAATAATGGTCGTACAACTTGTCAAGTGTCTTTTCGTACCCTAGATGTTTTATTTCAGCGTGAACGTGGCTTATAAGAGACCAAATCAGAGAATGAGGTAAGATAGGTAACCATTTGGTAATATTACCACGTTGTATTTTTCGATATAATATACCCTGTCTGATATCGTACGTATGTGAGATTTCGGAAGGTAACTCGTCAGATTGGAATTTAGCAATCAAATCAGAGATTTCTGAATCGCGGTTCTGCTCTACAGATAGCCACCCTTTCTCCAGTTCCGAAAAATTTACGATTTTAGTTGCTGCAGTTGTAGAATCAACTGTCTTTGATTCAGTTTCTGGGGGTAAGTTGCGAGATAAGAAATCAGCATGAGTCATGTTTTTACCTTCCTTATAGACGATGTCAAAATTATAAGATTGTAGGATTGCCCACCATCTATGTACCCTAGGAGTTAAATCTTTCTTAGCGTGAGATGCCCTTAGGGCGTTACAATCTGTAAATACAGTAAATTTTCGACCATAAAGGTAGTGCCGGAAATGTTCCACAGATTTTACCACAGCCAAAGTCTCCAACTCATACGAATGGTAACGACTCTCCGCCTGGGATGTCTTGTGACTAAAGTAGGCAACTACATGGGGGAGACTGTTATGTTTTTGTATTAGGATAGCTCCGTACCCGTCACTACTTGCGTCAGTATGTAACTCAATAGGTAAAGAAGGATCAAATATCCTTAATACCGGTTCCGTGACCAAATGAGTGACAATTTCAGTATGGATTTTGTCATGTTCGTCAGTCCATGTAATATGTCCATTCCCTGACGTGAGGGGATATAAAGGTTTCAACAGTTTCGAAAAATTTGGGATAAATTGCCGAAAATATGTGGCCAAACCTATGAATTGTCTGACTTGTTTTGCAGTGGTTGGTTTTGGGGCATTTTGCAAAGCTTTGACTTTACGTGGGTTTGGCCTGATCTCTCCTGATGATATAATATAACCTAAATATTCTACTTCCCGTTTCATAAAAGAACATTTTTTTACATTAAATGAAAATCCGGCATCGGAGAGTGTTTTTAACAGTTTATCAAGACGAGATAACCCTTCATCAATTGTCGCTGACGTGGATAGAACATCATCCATGTAAACCAAAATCTTATCGTCATTGAGTGGTTTTAATGCAGAATCAATTGCCCGCTGAAATACTTGTGGAGCATTTCGTAGCCCAAATGGCATAGTCAAGAATTCATATTGCCCTGTCGGTGTTACAAACGCAGTGGTAGCTACAGAGTCCTCATGGATTTTCAATTGATGAAAGCCGGAAGCCATATCAATGCAACAAAAGAAATGAGCTCCATGAAGTTTGTCTATCTGGTCATTAATTAAGGGAAGAGGGTAGCTATCAGGACGAGTGTTATTATTAAGCTCTCTGTAGTCTACACACATGCGGTAACTACCATCTCTTTTTTCCACTAATAGAATGGGGCTTGCGAAAGGGGAGGAACTTTCTCTTATGATGTTAGCATCCGACAGCTCCTGAACTTTTTCATTAACTATGTTTAGTTCAGTAGGGGATAACCTATAAGGTCTCCTATGCACAGTCTTAGTAGGGTCCTCGAGAACAATTTTAAGCTCGCCGGTTTGAATACGTGTAGTAGGCAAGGTTTGGATGAACGAGTTAGAATATTTTTTGAGAATACTGATTAAACGCTCCCTATCCTTACCTACCAAATCTGTGTCGATCATGTTCTCGTCAAATAATTCCGACTTTGAGCAAGAGTTATAAGTCTTAGTTTTGGCAAATGTTATTTTATCGTCTTTAATTTCGACAGATAAACCGCTTTTCAAAATATCACGTCCCAATAAAACATCTTCACTAAGATTTTCATCCGGCAGGACGTGATATAGAACATCAAATATAAGGTCCTGCACTTTAGTAAGGCATCTAATCTGTAGAACAGAGGTAACGTTACTACTACCTACCCCTTTTAAAATAACGCGTTCATGAAACTGTTCACCCTTTAGTGACCCACTATGAGTCTGTTTTACTAAACTACATTCAGATCCCGAATCGAATATAAAAGGCAATTCAACATCACTTATCTGTAACACACCATGCGAAGTTCGGGAACACGTGTTGACTTGCCGGTTGGCCGGCTGACCAGCCCCGGCACCCGGAGAAGCGTCTTCTCTCTTCCTGTAGCGCATGGGGCACGCAGAAGCGACGTGGCTGGTGTCATTGCACACATAGCAGGTTATTTGCGGACGTGAACCCGGCGTAAATTGGGCCGGACGCTTATCCGGTACAAATGAAGGTTGCCGCAGTCGAAGTTTGTCACGACACTCGTTACCTCGGTGTCCTATTTTGCCGCAGAAGTGACAGTTTCCTCGAAACGGTGTTGTAGTCGTGAATCGGAAACGTTTTGGATCCGAATCGTTTACTGGATCATCATTTCTTCGTTTAAGGTTGCAACTACGAAGTGTGCGGAACAGTTGGTTTTTATTGTTGATAATATTCGAGTTAAGTTCTCGACGAATTCGGTCATCGCAGTTTGACAGTACTGAGATTGCAAAACCTGTCATTACCGCTTCTGGCATGTTAGCATCAGGAATTTTCTCGATAAGTTGCCATAACCGCATTCCCGCCTCGGCTGGGCCTTCTTTGTTGTCCATTTGAAATTTTATAATGTTGTCAAAGTGGTCTTGCATCGTCATTGGTTTTGCAAATTTCGATACCAGCATTTCCTTGATGGCAAGCCAAGATATATTATCTGGCTGTACTTTTGTCAGGCATGTAGCAGCACGACCCTTGAGAGCATGTGTAAGAGCCAAAATTAAATCGACTCCCTGAATATTTTTTTCATTGATTATCAGCTCACTGAGTGCGCACCAGTTCTCCACGTCGGCGTCAGCTTCATCGGGATCGAATTTTACTAGAATATTCGGTACTCTCGATTGAGGTTGGTTGGCTGCCATGTTCTGGGCGATTTTTTCGAAAATGGCCTCCATGCCGGCAAATAGCGACATTTGTGCCTCCATTAGACTGCTTGCTAGATTTCGAGGCTCGAGTGGAGGTGGATCCCACTTCTGATATCGGATTGGAGTCGGACATGGCCTAAGCACCACACAGTTTAAATAAAATACTTGGTATGATTTGTACTGTAATCACTTTTACTTTCACTTATTAATTAATTATTATAATTTTAACGCAGGTATGTGCACCGGGCGAGCGCTCACAGCAAACTGTCTTCCGGCCGCCGCGCGGCGGCTATTTTTACGATCGAGGCGCGGTGATTCATTCGCTCGCCCGTTGCACGTATTATTTACAATATCTTGCCGACGCCGTCACATATATTCTGCAACATTTTATTTCGCTTCACTCCGCATATTTTGTTTTTTTTTAATCTTACAATAAATTTTGTCAATATTTGTAATTTGTAGGATAATAATTAAATAATTAATAAATTAACGAGGTTCTGTTAAAGAAGGGAGGCGACGTCGATTAGAAATATATCCGCCTTTAATTCCATTATAACTTCGAGGATATTAAGTGAAAAATTCGAAAACGAAACGTCACCAACACGTCACCAATAATCCCTATTTATTTATTTATTCCTAATTCATATTATTCCTATACGAAACAGTTGCTTCGGGCTTCGTATAAAATTTCGCGTTGAGCGGCAATTGTTCGCCTGACGTACCTACTTACATTCAGTCATCTATCCGTTTTAACTTGCCAATTATTTGTTCGCGGATTGTAGCTCGTTATCATATTTTTTTTATACATTATAGATTTACGAATGTTCACCAACTCGCCTGATTTCAAGAGTACCGGTAAATGACTTAGTTCATATCACTCCAGTGCACATTGTCACAGCACAGGCACAACTCGTTCATCACGAATCGAAGGCTTTAATCCTAAATCCCATTTCCAATAAATATATTCAAAGCGAAGGGCCACAAAGTCAGTGCGTCCCAATTTTGGGGATCAGCGAGGCATTTTTAATAATCCCTCGCTTTCATACGAGTATACCGCAACTTTCCACGGAACACGTGATTGATGGCACACAAAGTTACAATTTGAAGCTGAAACGCACCGCGACGCGACAACACTACATAATTATGTTAAGAAAACAACAAAGTATAGATTTTGAAGACTATTTTATAATTTGAATGTTTAACTTATAAATCTTATAATACATAGATACTAAACTTCATGTAAGGCTTATAAATGACAATAGGTACGCATTGAGTGAAGTGACTCTGCACTGTATATCTTATAAATGACGATAGGTACGCATTGAGTGAAGTGACTCTGCACTGTATATCTTATAAATGACGATAAGTACGTATTGAGTGAAGTGACTCTGCACTGTATATCTTATAAATGACGATAGGTACGCATTGAGTGAAGTGACTCTGCACTGTATATCTTATAAATGACGATAGGATACAGTGCAGAGTCACTTCACTCAATGCGTATTGAGTGAAGTGACTCTGCACTGTATATCTTTTTACTTAATTATCCAAAAAGGAGTCAGGATTTTAAAGCCTCTGAACGTTTTTGTTTTAACATGGGCTATTTTGGAATTAAACGTGGTACAGTCCATGAGATGACAACTTACCAGAAAGATATAAGGAGATGACATTTGGTTGACTCGTCCAGTTAGGGCAACATTTGTACTCACTTTTTAAGGTTCCGTACCTCAAAAGAAAAAAACGGAACCCTTATAGGATCACTTTGTTGTCCGTTTGTGTGTCCGTCCGTCCGGGTGTCAAGACCTTTATCTCGGGAACGCGTGAAGGTATCGAGTTGAAATAAAACCGTATACGCAGATCCATAGTATCTTGCTGCAGAAAGAAAAATAAAAATTTTCAGTTTTCGTAAAAAAATGTTACAGACGAATATGTCGTAAAAAACGCAGATTTCGACACTCACAGACGAATCATAACCTATGGGGTACTTCCCGTTGAACTAGAACTCTGAAATTTGGCTAGAAGCATTGTATTAGAGTACACATATAGGAAGAAATCCTTAAACTGGACATTTTTAATTTAATCACAAAATATAGGGTCTTTAAGCAAGGAAAGAGGGTCCAAATTTTTAAGTACTTTAACCGTATCATGTGGGGTATCATATGAAAGAGCTTCATTAACACAAGCTAAAACGGGTTTTTAAATATTTTTATGATGTATATTTTTCGATTTATGAAGGAAAATATGAAAAAAAAAAAAAAAACCTTTTATCTACTAGTTTATACGGAACCCTCGGTGGGCGAGTCTGACTCGCCTTGTCCGGTTTTATTATTAAAACGTACCTACATTAATAAGTAGGTATTTGCATCTTAACCCTTGTCCCGACGGCGCAAGAAGGAGGGTTATGTTTTACAATTACAAATACGTGTGTATTGTTTGTATGTTATTAACCGACTTCCAAAAAGGAAGAGGTTCTCAATTCGACTTTATGTTTTTTTTTTATATTCATTCAGCGATAACTTCGTCGATTATAAATTTATTTTGATGGTTCTTTTTTGTTTGGTAGGTCTTAGTTCGGAGGTGATCCCGTATAAATGTTATCAAAATCGGTTTAGTAATTTGGTTTTTGTAACAAAATAACTAGAAATATATATCATCCAAGTAAACGAATTGCCTATTGAAAATGGAAGCCTTTTTTTTTTATTCTTGAAACTATAATTCTTACCAATATTGTTTCCCTGCAGCCTGCAGCCTGCAGGCTGAGCTGCTTGGTCAGTATCGAAGTATGCCGTATTGAGGTGTCGTTAGAATCGTCTTTACTTCCACAGTAAAATAAACTATTTTTCAAAATGATAAAACTCTCTGAAAAGGCTATAATAAATAAATATTCTTAAAAGTACCCATTTATAATACAGCAACTTTTGATATACTTTCTCACAAAAAAATACAGTGTAATTGTTAACCTCCTTCTTCTTTCAGTCGGTAATAAATTAGAGTTTGCAACAGTTAGGAGTATAACTATGTGACATTGACAATACCCACACACGGCGTAGTGCGTCCGCCTCCTAGCCTCGTATGGCGGGGCGTCGTGTCATGCTCGCGTGTCATAATGATCACTTCTTTTTGGGTTAAACCGGGACTTTTATAGAAAGACACAGAATGGAGGATGTGCGTTATATTTACACAGAATGAATATGGCGCAATAAAAAGAGACGGCTCGTGTACTTACTTGGGAGTGAAACCAGAGGAAAATCTGATGCTGTTTTGAGAGAAAAATGTGCGATTTTATACTGTTCATTTGCAATGATTTTACTTGCACCCTTTACCTACAATATTAAAGTGAATAGTTATATTATATGTATGATTCAAGTGCAGTAAAGGCTTTGTTAAACGCATACTTATCGCGCGTCAAAGCGCTAGTCTGACGCCGCGATGATGGTGATGGTGATGATGGTAATGGTGATGGTGATGATGATGATACACGATACATACAATACACGACGTATACGTTCCAATATCCACATATCAATACAGCATTTTTTGCTAATTGATACATAAAGATATTTCGCTCGCTCGATAAAATGTTTTATCTCAACTTGGATTTTAATATTTCAAAGTTTCATTAAGTACAATTCGTCAGTTTTATAGTTTGTATAAATATAAAAAGTAACGCTAGATGAACGCCCTATCAATCTAGTGAAAGCCTTTGCGAATTATTGATGTTCAAGTAATCAAATCGAATCTCAAATGGACATGAATTAAATATATGGAATTAAATGAACTCCGATTTAGACACAATCAATCTTTTTGATCAGCGCTACTGTATTTGGAATAACATAATGATTAAGGTAGAATGACTAAGGTTTCAAATATCTTTTTTTCCTGAGATGTGATATGTGCGAAGTATAGCCCCAAATGAGAACAAATTGTGTCATTTCTTCTAGAACTTCATGATTAGCCATAGTAATAGACAATATTATGAAATGTCGATCAAAATTATATTTCCCTCTCTCTGTGGTTACGATTTTCCAGATATAACGATAGAGAAGTAAAACACTTAAATCTGCATAGTACAGAGGTTATTGGCCTTTTTGCAAAATGGTCTTAACAAACAATACTCTCCAATTTATCTTCTTTTCAATTATAGCATTAGCTACGGAAACCGACCGACCGTGGTCATACCATATGGTAGGGACCATATGGTATGACCACGGTCGGTCTTGGCCACTTATTTGTAAATGAAAGTTTATTCGTATTTATTTCGTTAGCAAAATTGTGAAAATCCCCATTATGAAGAAATTACCTGACTCAGAATAGAACAAATGTAAGTTCAGAAAACTCAAAACCCCCGACAAAAAACTGCTGCTAAGAAAACTTTCGATAAATGCGTTTTCAAACAAAAAACCTAGATGATGATGATGATGACGATGCCATAGACACACAAACATTTATACAGATACACACGTCAAATGTATAACACCCCTCTTGTTGAGTCGGGGGTTAAAAATAAAAGAGTAGCAATATTGAACAGAAAACCGAGATAAAAGAAAAATAATTGAGCAATCAGCACAATGCGAGCTTGATTTAGTTCGCGCTACCTTTTGCCAATTATTATCGCTTGCGACCGATTTTCCAAATTATCGACAACGCTACGTTTTTTCTGTTAAAATAAAAAGTAACATAAATTTTTAGTAAAGCGGAATGGACGGGATTGGAACAATTACCTACGTTGACTTTTGCTGTTAGGAATGTATTGTTTATAAAGCCGCCAGTTGTTACACTAGTTTTAAATCATTTTTTACGTTAGATAGATCTACGACCACCAATTCGCCTGATGTTAAGCGACGGTGTGGCCGAGGATGGAGCTCGTCAATCTAGAAGATATCTCTTCTCAAAGTTTGTAGTTCTCAGGAAACAGAGATGGCGGCAATGAATTCCATTCCTGTGCAGTACGCATCAAGAACGTGGACATCATCTAGGAGTATTTCTCTTGATAGTAATTTTTATGGCGTGTACAATAATGAATTTATCTATTTACCCATACCAGCTGAAAGCCCAAAACGTAAGACTTCCAAAATTCTGTATGGCAATGCATTGCATTCGTCACTCTGAGGAATTACTTGTTAAATGTCATTATGCCCAGTAATATGGCTGGAAACATTGCCCTCCGGTCGAAAACACAGTAACGGTAGCACACTACTGATTAGCGGTTAAAACTAACAATGATGTAGTACCACCGACTTGTACGAGCGACAACAACACTCCACCCTCGGATTCATCAGCAGATTCTCCAAATAGCTGAAGCTCAATAAGCACACATAATAAAGCGAAGAAGTTATTTTACTTACCTATTCTTTTAACGAGTAAATGGGCCTAACCGTCCGTTGCAGACAATCTAGACCGTAGATAAGGCAGGCCTATATCCGCACACACGGAGTCGAATCTGTTCATTCACAAAGGAGATATTAACTCGGCCGCGGCTCCTCTCTAAGGGTGTGTTTGCGGTGAACCCGGCGGCCTATTGACTGAAATATCTGAAATGACAGCTGTCAAAACACTGAGCATAATATGTGGAGGCGCTTCCTGTATTGTTATTGATATTTGCAGTATTTTGATGCGGCGGGAACGTAGAACAACCGTATTACTGATCTTTATATTATTTTAGTGTTTGAATGATTGTGTTGTACTCGTATCTAGAGCGCTGGAGTAGCTGAGACCCTGTAGAATGTCTTTTTGAACGACTTTTCGTTCATCCTTTTGAGAAAGTGTTCTTAAAATAATAACACATACTGAATCAAATTTTTCTCTCTGAATAGTGATTTAAAGATCAATCTTTGTTTTAATATGTATTATTTTGATTGAAACAACTTACAAAAAGAATGAGGTTCTCAATTCGACTGTATTTTTTTTTGTATGTTTGTTCAGCGATTACTCCACCAATTATTATGCATTTTTTTTAAAGATTCTTGTTTAGTTTGGTAAAGATGGGATTTTCTATCATGATGTGCGATGTTGCAGTCTACGATAAAGCACGCTTGCCTAGTAAATACTTATTTATACACCCATTTGAAGATGTATTATTTGGCCCAGATTACATTTATTATAGACAAATCTCAGGCAACGTACATATTTCACAATTTACAGTTCCTTCTCTAGCTTTGTTTAAAAAGAAGCTTCGTAAATATTGTAGAGCCTGCCATTATACAGGACAGCAGCGTTCCAACCGGAACACCGTAGAGTTGTGAAGACACTCCCTAAGCCGACGCGTATCAGATCGTGTTTGCTTTCTCGATATCCATTTATTAAGTTCAATCAGTGGACATCGCTCGGGCGTATCGGGGAGCGTGTGGTGCAAGTTAAGAGAGAAAAAATCTCCCGTGAGTCTTTATTTATAATATATGTATCCCACCAAAAACATTTCATGTAAAATTGGTTGCCATGTATCGCATTGTCATGCCACTTACACTGACAAAAAGAAATCAGATGAGATCTGACTGAATCTGAAAAGCCAAACCGATAACTCTAGAAAGTCTAACACTACCTCTGTAAGCCTTCAATCTGGATCAAAAAGCATGGCTTGTACATAATATTCTCTAGGTGTTGTAGGCCTTATCTCTTAACAAGTATTATTGTTGTAAAAAAAAATATCTTTGCAAAGTCTAGCTCAAGCTTTTAATACACTATAATAATGATAAACGTAATTCGTAATTCTTGTTTAAAATTTAGTACTTAAACGTTTCTGATTATCAAAATCTATCCGCAAATGGCATCGCGGCAAACTTATTATTTGTGGGAATATCGTTGTAATCACAGATTCCTAGCGACAAAAAAATCAACCGAAATAAAACAGGTTTTATATTTTGTAGTAAAACCTGTTTTATTTCGGTTTTTGTAGTCAAATTTCGTCAAAATAAATTGAAAAATACTACCTGTATGCGAGTATCGACATCAAAAAATACAGCCAAATTACCATACGAACAAATAAACGAAAATATTGCCAGAAGATGCAGAAATCTTTACATGCTTCGCTCGCTTGGTCAAAAAGAATAATTGAAATCGAATTTTAACAAAACGATCGCCCTAATTCTTTTCACTTCTTGTCTTGTTACTCTTGTCACTTGCACCAAACCCTGCTTCGGCTCAATATCTCTTCATAAAATATTAAAGGGCCTATCTCTGGCGTGGATGTAATCTTCCCCTACAATCATATGGGAAATACCCTCATTGCAGGCACTGTATTACACGTAACAGTTTTAGCACCAGGGAGAACAATAGAACACATTATATTTTTCAGAGAGAATATTGTTGTTCCTACAAGCTCTACATCTTCATACACATTACTCGTATCATTACTCGTCTGACTTCGAACATGTTTATAAGACCGGACACGCTTACGGATAATAATTAAAAATAGCGATAATTTGACACCATGTTTTGGGGCATACATATCATCAAATAAATCAATGCAATAGGGGATCCTTTTCAGTTTTGTTTATGGCTACCGTTGGTTTACAAGTACCCCGATAAAAATATATTAAAATTTGAAATAAAAAAAATCTTTGTTTAATTTAAAAAAAATGTTACAAAATATCATAATGTTATCGCGATTGTTCCTCTTGTCACGTTGTAACTTAGACGATCCCTCGTCTAAGTTACAACGTGACAAGAGGAACTCCCGTACAGAAGCTTAGTATTTCATCGGCAAGTGACATCTAAAATATCCGCGACTTAATAGCCTGCGGCTGAAATGATCCTCGCAGCGTCAGGCTCAGCGCTCGGCGCGTCCACTCTCGATAGCTCGAGGATACAGTCCAGATCTCGATCGATAATGATCCTCGCAGCGTCAGGCTCAGCGCTCGGCGCGTCCACTCTCGATAGCTCGAGGATACAGTCCAGATCTCGATCGATAATGATCCTCGCAGCGTCAGGCTCAGCGCTCGGCGCGTCCACTCTCGATAGCTCGAGGATACAGTCCAGATCTCGATCGATAATCCAAAACGAGATTACATTCCTTCTAGATTGAATCGCGAAAATGGCACGAGCTGTAGCTGTAGTGGGATCGGAATAGCCCATGCCGGCTCGATATTGCATTGCCACTTCTACGGTCGCATCTGACTGCAGCGACGAAATGGTCATCTTTAATGCATGAATAATTTGACAGCCACCAGTTCTGGATCTGGGTCAATGCTGTTAGCTATGCCTGCACTGTCGCAAAATAATAGAAAGGAAATTTTAATTCAGAATAGACATATATAACAGATACAACTCTCATAAGTAGGGCGCAAACATTAATATTAATAGTTTAGGTATAATGAATTCGTCACAATTTAGGTAAGGTATAAATTAACAACATAATTGTTTTTTCTTTTAAACTGTAGCGGCCACTGGAGTAACGATTATGCCGATTTGGCGGTTTGAGTTCAGCGCTCGCCAGATGCCAGTTGCCCCACGCCAGTTGCCCCACGCCCGCCACTCAGTTAGGTAGAATTTGAAATATTGTGGAAATTGATAAAATAATAATTGATTAATCAGAACAGTCTCTTTTTATTGGAAACTTCCCTGATATGTGAACACAGCGCTATTTGAATGGGTGCCTCTCAGCCACAATAGTACATTTCCGACACGGGTGCCACACCCGTACAAAACTATAAAACGTACCATATGTTATGCTCCGACGCATCTTGATCACAACCGCGTATATTGATTGCCACTGAATACTAGTTCAGATACTGTATACTCACTCCCAAACACATTTAAAGTGATAGTGGTTCTTTTACTAAGCTATAAAGCGCTAATCAGCTTGCGCAGGCGCCAAGTGTCACATAATTAATCTTAACAGACACTGACATAGCGCATATTTCGTTTTGCGAAGTACAAAGTTGAATCTAAAATAATCTTCTGTACCTCAAAAGAAAAAACGGAACTCTTATAGGATCACTTTGTTGTCCGTCTGTCCGTCTGTCCGTCCGTTCGGGTGTTTTCGGGAACGCGTGAAGGTATCGTGTTGAAATTAAAACCATATACGCAAATTCATAGTGCCTTGCTGCAGAAAGAAAAATAAAATTTCTCAGTTTTCGTAAAAAAAAGTAACAGCCGAATATGTCGTAAAAAACGCACATTTCGACACTCCCAAGGGAATCAAACCTATGGGGTACTTCCCGTTGACCTAGAACTATGAAATTTAGCAAGAAGTATTGTGTTAGAGTACACATATAGGAAAATATCCGAAAACCGGTCATTTTTTATTTAATTACAAAAAATGGTGTCTTTATTCAAGTAATGAGGGTCCAAATTTTAAACTAAATTAACCGTATCATGTGGGATATTATATGAAAGAGATTAATTAGCATAAGTTAAAACAGGTTTTTAAATATTTTTATGATGTTTATTTTTCGGTATAAGAAGGAAAATATAAAAAAATATATGATTTCACCCTTTTATCTACTAGTTGTACGGAACCCTCGGTGGGCGAGTCTGACTCGCACTTGTCCGGTTTTATTAGCTTCAGTTTCAATTCAATTATAACAAAACAAAATGTATACGAAGTACTCACATGTAGTATCGTTCAAATTCGTGCAATTAGCTCATAGCCACCCTTTCGCGATAAGCCTGCTACATCGAACCTTTTTACAAAAAAAAATCAGCAGGAACTTCGAATGTGTATTCGTATATTGGAACAAAAATTAGGAATCGGCGGATCCGCCTTTTCCGAGTCTGTTTAAAACAAACCAAATCAGAATATCTGCTCGGAAATCGGCCATCCCAGCGGCTTTAGTGGAGTTCATGTGTTGGAGCTGAATCTGAATATTGTTTGTAATAAATACATGTATGTTAGATCTAAGGTATATTCAGAGATTTATATAAAAAAATAGCAGCGTTGATTCCCGTTGTCCCCCATTTCCGTGTCCACCAGTAGTGGACATCGCATCTCTGTGATTTCTCTCGAATATAGTTATTAGGGCTCCATGCTACTAAGAATGTTCTGTTTGTTCATCCTAATATTTGGGAATCCTCTATATTCAGCGGCGGCGGACGCGCTGAAAAAAATCGCGCTCGTGGAAACATGCGCTTACTGAGCTGCGAATAAAAATACAAACATAAAAGTAATTTAAAAAACATAAAACCGGCCAAGTGCGAGTCGGACTTGCTCATGAAGGGTTCCGTACCATTGTCTACAAAAACGGCAAAAAAATCACGTTTGTTGTATGGAAGCCCCCTTAAGTATTGATTATATTTTAATTTAATTATTTTTATTTAAAGTGAATAATATAACTCAATATTCAGTGAATATATGAAGCGTCTACCTGTTGCCGTTATCAATATCGAGCAAAAACTAGCAAAAAAATCACGTTTGTTGTATGGGAGCCCCCTTAAATATTTATTATATCCTATTTTTTTGTATTTGTTGTTATAGCGGCAACAGAAATACATGATCTGTGAAAATTTCAACTGTCTAACTATCACGGTTCATGAGATACAGCCTGGAGACAGACGGACGAACAGACGGACGGACACACGGACAGACAGCGGAGTCTCAGTAATAGGGTCCCGTTTTTACCCTTTGGTTACGGAACCCTAAAAACGTTTCAAAACTGAAAACGTAATACCGAAAAAATTTATCAAAACAAATTGATAATCACCTTTTTTTAAAGTCGATTTATTTCGTATTGATATTTAAAACAATTATTTTTGTATTGTAATTTAATAAGTACAATCCAGAATGTATTCCTGCGTATTGTACGCGTATACCTGCGTATTGTACGCGTATACCTGCGTATTGTACGCGTATACCGTGAAAGGCTTTAATTCCGTTACGATGAAGTTAATCGTTGTTATCGGATATCCATTATATATTAATTGAGCTTCACCTATTTGATATTTCCAGGTTAATGTTGGTATTCATTTACAAACATTTACCTATTTCTGTCCTTCAAATTATCCCTTATATAAATATAAAAGTTTGGGTTTTTCCATTTACGTTCATTACATTTATAGTTTCCACTATTGAACAAAACTAAAACATATTACGTATATGACTAATAATGTTCCTTTTTAACCGACTTTCAAAAAGAATGAGGTACTCAATTCGGCTGTATGTTTTTTGGATGTTTGCTTAGCGATTACTCCGCCAATTCTGAATTTTTTAAATGATTCTTTTTTGATTGGTAAGGTAATAATACCTCAGAGGTGGTTCTACATACATTTTATCAAAATCGGTTCAGCAGGGTTATCATGAAACGTAGACAAATAGTCTTTCCACCGTTTTATCCACCTTTCAGAGGAAATAAAGTATGTACTGACTTTGACACCTGACATAACAATGTGGATAAAAACGATTTTTCCATGCTAGGCCAGCTGTACGCCGGTTTTATAACAAAAGTAAACGAAAAAATATCATCCAAGTAAACGAGTTGCGTATTTTGTCGTATATAGTCGATTTTTTCAGGTTTTTACCTATACCTAACTATTTACACAAATATCCGGCTAACTAAGTGCATGTTGGACCACACGCAGCGTGAGGTTCCGTAGTTGCGCATCACATTATGTACTTAAACCGGATTTCTTGTTTGAAACTACGAGTATAAGCATATAAGGTAATTAATTGTGAAATTTTATTAGTTTACTTCCCTGAGTGGAACTTTTAAGTTAATCTGTTTTTAATGTAGTTAACTTGTAAGTTTACTTAGCTGTGATAGTTTTACTTTTGAATCCATTACGAGTATATTATGTTACTGCGTAATGAATTTCCAACACAAATTATTTAGCCGATAGAGGGCGCCCAACGTGGCTCTAATAAACAATATCACTTTAATGCTTTGTGTGAATGCTTAATAATACTTAAATAAACTAATATACATTTATATAAATTACAAGTTTTCGCCTATGTACATGTTTTTATACTACTGTCGGTCGGCGAAATTAATTAATGTTTACACGTGGAATACATCAACTTAATCTCGCCGATATATGTATTTATATTTAACTCTCACATTTTAACATTATATAACACTGTAAACAAACCCAATCCATTCATATCACACACAAATACCAAAAAAATCCGATCAAAAACCACTAAAAACGATCACAAAAACATGCCTCCCCTCCTTTTATTAGTGTAATAAATACGCTCCACTGCAAGGAGGTAATAAAAAATTTAATTACTTACCCCTCTCGTAGCTCCGTCAATAGACATTATACCGGGTGTTCGGGCGCAGGCTTCGATGATCAAAGACCTGCTCACCTTTGTTGTCGCGATTGCCTATCACGATGGCTTTGGTGGTGTTATTGTGGTTATATTTTTAGAGCTCACTATAGAATTTCGAGCAAGAAACGATTTTATATGAAAGAACGGGGAATAAAGCTCTGGGTGTGTAGTGGTGCAGTTGAAAGTAAGATGTATGGTGTTCGGTTAGACAGCGAATTACTTATTGGAAATATTCAAGTGTGTCGTTTTGAAACAAAATCAAATTAACATTGTTCATTTCGGTTTTAAGATTCATAGAATTTAAATTACTAACAAGGATTAATTCATAACTTGAAACAAAGATAAATATTAGTTATATTTCATAAAGTATTTCTCTTTCTACAAGTGTTATGTTAAAAGACCAATATATTACGTTAAACTTTATAGAGCACTTTATCTGTAATGGTAATGAATATACATATCAAAGCTACGATTTATCTAAGAAACCGCAAAACACTAGTTTTAGGGAGTTTTTATGTTTTATATTGTGTATCATAAAAGTGTCTAGAATAAATTAATTAATTAAGTCCTGAGAAGTGAATTGTTACTCATATTTCATCATTTTAAATAATCGTCATCGTTTTTGTAAGCAATGAGGAAGAAATTACTTTGTCACGAACAATATTTTTTTATTCAGACTTTATTGAATTAAAATGTTAAGGTACTTTAAATTTAATGATAACATATTTTAACCTCCATAGTAATCTATATAAACACCCAGTATAAGATAACAAATACAGTAGTAAAACAAAACCAAGTTTACAAATTACGCATATTAAATATGTAACCGCAAAAGACTTGTTTCAGTAAAGCCCTAGCCAGGCCAGGCCAGTAGACTAGTGTCTGTGTTCAATTTACTAAAGGTCACCTACACTACAACCTCACACGTTATTTACGTTCGTTATTCTAGAACAAATGAACGTTACCACAACGCAGGCAATGGAGTTGGTGTTACTGCAAATTATAATATCTAGTGCTGTAGAGCTTTGGACATGTTTCAAGAGTTTTAGTACAAATTATGCTATTTTGCGTCATATTGCTAATGGACTTTTTATATGTTTTTATAGAAAATTGACGAAGACAATTGTAAATAAGCTTATTTTTTTTGGTCCGAAAACAAGTTGATGGCGTTGCCTAGTTTTATAACTAAATAAAGATAGATAAACTGTTTATTGACATTGACCCACCTCATGTCAACACTAGAAATGTTAAACCTTTACGTTTAAAATCTTCACTAGCACTTAGCATTACTTTTCAAGCTCGAACACAATGTGCAACATGCTTGCACATGTCGACTAAAAAACTTCAAACTTTTTTTTCTTTTCAACAACGCTATTCGTTGGTACAGCGAGTCCTCGAGAGCCTGCGCGCGCTCTAACATCAACCTGGCGAGTCACCGGCTCCGCTCTGCGCTGCTCTTCGCCCGTAAATCAACCAACTACCCCGATATTTCTTCCATGCCCAATTGGAAATAATATACTTGCGTGCAACATTCGCAAATACTGTAAATCTTCGGCTGTTTTATAATTTACACTCTACGACACGACAACCTATAAACGACAATACAATACATCTAAAGGCCATGATTAGAATGCGTCCCGAACTTCTTAGAACGATTGGTAAACCTACTACCTAGAAATGATTCCAATAAAAAATGTGTTTTATAATTTTGTTTAGCTAAAGCAATTTTACTTATTTTTTACCCGACTGCGAAACAAGGAGGGTTATGTTTTTCGAGTGTATGTATGTATATTTCTTTGGCACGCCCTAAAGCCTAAACGGCTTGTCGTATTTTTATGTGAGTAGTGTCAATAGATTCGTCTTAGTCGTGAGAGTGACACTGGGTACATCAAAATAAAAAATAAAAAAAATTAAGGATAATTTGGGGGGAAAAAGTAATCTCAAAACAAAATTATGTTTTCAAAATACATCGAGTGTGGTATCAAAATAAAGAGTTTTAACGGTGATTACGAATGTATATATAACTTATATATTTCATTGGAGTTTGGAATAGAAAATGCTAATAAATCACATCACAATTCACACTAATAATATAAATGCGAAGTTTGTTACTTCTTCACGGTAAAACGGCTTATGTATGTATATCTGTATGTTTCTATATGATCGCCTAAAGCCTAAAGGGCTTGACCGATTTTGATGTGAGAGGTGTCGTTAGATTCGTTTTCACTTGCTGAGTGCCATAGGCTGTATTTTTTTGTAATAAAAATCATACATCTCTCACAAATATAAAAAACTCGTGTTTTTGTAACCTTTCAACGAACTTTTTCGTAATAAACAAGTGATTTTACTAGATTTTTTTTCTAAAGAATGCGCAATAATCTTTTACAGCAATTGTATGCATACTTTCTCACAAAAAACGTACACTCAACAGCGTATTAAGCGTAAAGAAATCGTAAGTTAGGCTGCAAAAACCTCTTTTTTGCAGTCGGGTATTTTGTTTTTCTTTTAACATTGATACTTGTTAACAAGTTCAGAAAACTGAAAAAATTACTGAACAGATTTTGATGAAAATTAGCTTAAAAAAAACTCTTAAGTCTTCTTTCACGCGTCTAACTTGTAACACTCCTCTCTCAAGGTCGGGGATTAAAAATATAGCAAATGACAATCAAGAAGGGACCAATCCAGCAAATTGAAATACTGCTAACTATAATCGCATGTCGTGTCGTCGATTGTAAATTAAAAAGCCTGTTTGTAAAGAAGGAACAAAATGTGTTTGCCGTTTAGATCTATTGCCTTTGGTTTTTTTGTCTAGTTAGGGACGGGTGGAGTGATTACTGGGTATTTGTATTGGGCCACTTCTGCCATGAAAGCGACGCGATGTCTATTCACAAGCGAACTTTCATTCTTTACCATATCGGGGGACATTGGACTGACACGGTAATACCATTTGCCATTATTAGATATTAAGGTGCGTTAATGATTTAAGAAAATACTTCTAACAAGTTCAACTCATTTTCAATATCTAGTAAAGTATTTCCTTAATAGTATTTTGAAATGTCAAAAAACCCAGTTCCCACTTATTCTAGCATGGTGTATTTTGGAATCAAACGAAGCAACTGAGAAGATTAGCTTTCACCTTTCAAACCATATGCCATACAAACATACACATAATAGTTATAGGTATAGTTCATCCTGAACTGAGACTTGGCAGTTGTCGCCGCTATTCCAATCTTTGTTGGTACTAAAACGTTCAGTTATGAAAGATTTCACCAATATAATGATTTAGTTGTATCCCGCGTGTAGCCTGTGTCCGAATCCAGGCTCTCATTTGTCTCAGTAATGAAAATTAGAAATCGGGATGTGGGTTAAATTTAACTTGCAAGGTTTTGTCAGGGCACATAGCACGTAGAACTGATGGCCGATGGGACTGAAAGTTCTCGAATGGAGACCACGAACCTTGCCGGTTCGGTTGCGCAGCGTAGGAAGACCAGCCACAAGGTGGACAGAAAATATCATACAAGTGGCAGGAAGATGCTGGATTCAGGCCGCTTCCAAACGGTCTTTTTGGAAATCCTTGGTCCGAGGCCTATGTCCAGCAGTGGACTTCTTGTGGCTGAGATGATGATGATGATGAAGGTTTAATTACATAGACAGATGCCGAGACTTATAAAACTAAATGAAAGCAGTATCTCTAATGAGTACTGGTTTAAAATATAATAATAATATTTTGATATTTGCTATTTCCAAGCAAATACTATAAATATCAGCCGATATACGGCGCTCATCATAAAATCAATACAGAAAAACTTCACACATTCCATTACTTAGTTTATAATATTTCTGTTGATAATAGGCATAGACAAATAATCATAGTTAAAATAAAAACTTTTTACAAAAAAAAAACGAAAAAACTGAAAAGCAAAAAATAATAAACCTTTTATATTTAACTTTAATAACTATGTTCTTAAAGTAATGTAAGTATAGGTACCTAAGTAATTTTGAGTCGGCGCCAAAAATTGCCTAAAATTCTTACTTAAAGGTAGGCTACCTTACAATACACAATTCAACATTAAAATCTGTGAGTGAACAATAAATCACCCCTATTTTCCCGCCCTTAGGGTAGGTTTTTTATTTATTTATATGAGACCAATTTCGGATTATACACGATCCAATAAAAAAAGAATTATCAAAATCGGACTACCTACTCTGTAAAAAGTTATGCGTGGTCATACATAAAAAAAAATATACGCGTCGACTTAAAAACCACCTCCGTTTTTTCGTCGGTAAAAAAACTGAAAAAACCGACTTCAAAATACGTTCATAAAAAATCATCAAAAATATCATCCAAGTAAACTTGGATGATATTTTGCAAGTAAACTTGGATGATATTTTTTCAGTTATTTTGTTGTAAAAACCAAAGTACAAATCCGATTTTGATAAAATGTATGTATATTGAGAGATCCTTTGAGATATCCTACCAAACAAAAAAGAATCATCAAACATTAAAAAAAAATACGGTACGAATTGATAACCTCCTCCTTTTTCGAAGTCGGTTAAAACAATTCATAATTGACGGAGTAATCGCTGAACAAACATAAATTGAGAACCTCCTTATTTTTGTTAAACCGGTTAAAAGTAATAGATATACTTTAATAGCAACCAGCCCGCGTAACTCTCTATTAGATAATGTTAATAGTGTTACCATAGAAGTGTCAGTGGAGCACAATCCCATAATCTCATCTAGTTTGTATCAGACGGGGCTTTAAGCCTTGTACGTGCCGGCACAGATTGCGCAACAGTTTCTATGCCCGGAGCTTATTTCTTTGACTTCAGAGACATTTCCTCCATCCCTGGGAGTATTCATTCAGGCCACGTCTAATGGAACCCTTTGTACTGCCTTTGTAGTCTTTTTAACATTAGGATGTAAGGCTATTAGGTCACGTCAAAACTTGCACAGACATGTTACTTATTTCTTGGAGGAAAAAATGGTTCGGATGTTTTATATATTACGCCAGAAGCGGGAAACACAATAAGTGGCCATTCTGACTACTACTGTGTGTATACACACACATACATATTTTTTAAAAGTGCAATATTAGAATCGAAAGTAGAAATGAGAGAGGAAGGGTTGCAATTCGATTGGATGGCATGCCGAGCTACGGTACATCGGACGCGCGGCGCTTGCTTCACTTTCGACTATCGTTCTTGAACTTGTCACACTCGGACACCGATACCGTGTGTGATACAGCTATAATGACGAGTGTGTTCTTTAATTTTTTTAGTACTTGCTCAAATAATGTATTTGTTTATAAACACATAAAGGTCATACAGACCCATCCGAAGCACTATTTTATTAACGAGGCCTAAATACGTAATAAATTTATTAATTAAAGACAAGAAAACAAGAGTTTTGTATATTAATCAGTAAACGCTTTTATTTGATACTGAGACTATGGGCACATAAAATATAAATAATTGGTCGACCATGTTTGGGAGTCCACTTAGTTATGTATGCGTTTTCATACAAACCAAATGTATATATACAATAAATCAGCTCAAACGGTTGGGGAACTGGTATAAAATTTAAATTGAAGATTTGACCGATACTAACAAGGTCAGTAAATATAAAGTTTGTAAAAGTCAGTTAAAATAAATAACAAGCACAAGCAACACTGATAGTTCTTACCGGCGGTGATAAAATAAATCCAGCAAAGTTTCACTCTCTCACCGAGGCTTCCGTACTTCTATGCAACACGTGAACACAGAAAACAGGACTAATTAGCAAAATGTGCTATACATCTATGAATATTTGTAATTTCATAATAATATTTGCTATAAAGTAGAAATATTCTGAAATCGTAGGCATACCTAAAGAAAATATTGATAAAAGTGCCATCTAGCCAGTAGCGTGACCTTGTTAAAACAATAGATATAACTGTACGATCTGCGCCATTACATACTTACCTAAAGTAAAAATATTATATTGACGCAAGCGTCTCTAGCGTCACTTGTTTATGTCTTACGACAACGTGAATTTCTTTGTTTCATTTTAAAATGACAAAAAACTGTAAATATCTAGTATTTGTTATTTAATTATTATTTTAGTTGATTTACATAGAAGTAAACTCTATAATCTTACCAATTTTGAGACTTGTATCTATTACCGATCGAAAGATATAGCCCTTTAAATGTAGGACAGCCAGACAGACACGTAGCCTCACAAATAGGCTACCGCACTCTAAGTACGGAAGCCTAAAAAATATCTACAAAACATAATAGCTATGCGCGCCTGCGCACCGTACGCTACGTACGCTACGCCAGCAGCTACAGCGCGGCGCGGCTAGTGAAGAGTGACCGTCCGAGTGAACGACCGATTAGGCAGCGTTTGATCACCCATCCGCGGCCCGCCCTGCCTGAGCAACCGCTCGGTTACTACACCGATACTCCGCTACCCGGGCGTCGGACACCAGCGGCAGTGGCGACACAAACTATGTAATATTTCATTTAAACTCCAAACTAAATCTCTAGGCCTTAATAACAGCACACCAGGAATAACTATGTTATTTTTGCTGCGCCAACAGGTAACTACAAAAAGTATACATCGTTTTCAAACAGTACATCTATGTTCGCTAGAGCGCACAATATCGCTCCGCGCGACTACTACTTCTGTCACTATAAAAAGTAATTACCTTGTACGCGAGCAACGTTCAGAATTTTATAAAAATATGCCTATGACACTTGAAAAGTAAGAAGAAATCTTTAAAGATAACACGCCAATTAAGAAGAAACCTATCATGGATAACACTCTCACATAGACATTGGTATAGCTGTTTGGTCTGTGGGAAACGATATATATAGACACCAGAAATACATTAACCTCCTTCTTGGAGTCGGCTAAATAAAACATATTATACTATAATATTCAATGTTGCAAATCGCAAGTGACAAACGACTAGACCGAAAAAATAATTCAAAATAAGTAAGAAGCGTCCTTAAATCACTTCAAAAACGAACATAAAACAGAAAATCATTGAAATAAATTAGAGGTTTCCAGGCGGCGGCCGCTTGCCCAGTAATTTATCGCTGCAAATGGCCTGTGCTTCTAGAATTTCAACTGCTTATTTCGGTTTAAATTTGTAGCTGCTTTCACTACATATGAGTACTATAGCCATCTAAAGGTAGGGTTCCGCAGTGACTATCAATTATCATATTTTTGTTTATCAGTCACTTGTATTCTAAATATCAACCAACATATTAACATTAAGCGAATCCTATTATGATCACCAACGCGTCCATGTGTCCACTCACAACATAGTGTGTGTATGGAATCGGGTGTAGATTTTTTTATTCGAGAATAGATTGGCGCTTAAACACTCGCCTGTGTCAGCGCGCTTGCCTATATAGAAGGAATCCACTCGTGATATGAAGATACCAAGATTATATCCATTATCCAGTTTATTGGACAAAAATCGGGCTAGATATGGTGTATCACGTATTAAATCATATTGTCGTGTCATAATATATACGTACTTATATAATGTATATCTGCTATGCGTTACGTAGCGACATGGGGTGTATTATTCGGGATGTGTTATATTCTAGTTTCATTTAATAATTTTTTGTTCATAATTTGTATATTAATACAATAAATCTTGACAGTATGCTTTTATACATGATTGACCAATTTTAACGATATTTAAATTAATTTTGACATGTCATATAATTATTTATGTTTCTATTTGTGACGTATACTGTGTCCGTGACTAAATGAATATGAAAATGCATATTATACGCTGTATCGCAACAATCAGATGAATCACGTCTACCGACCATGATACACCTCTATGACTATGACACAAGATATTATACGAACGCCTTAGCTGCATCGACTGTTCGCGACTCCTGCAGCAGTGTGCGCGGCCCACGGAACGCTACCTTAATAATATCGCTCACGGCAGCCACGCTCATAATAAAAATGCAATTGCAATAGACTCACTTCGTTTTGCCTTTTCACGTGTCAAATAATTTAAAGCATGTAGTTATATACATAATTTATACCAGTTAAACAGAAGTGGTCTAATTCGGGATTATTCATCATTATGGATGACTACCTCTACGATGAAAATTCGAAATAAATTGACTGTTACATACAGATACTAGCATCTTGCGATATACACAACATATTATAAAGTGTTCTCTCTCTACACACAACTGGCTTACGTCATGTTTGGATAGATAACTCCATGCTCGATAAATGGCGTGTAAAACCTGAAAATTATAAACTCTTAACTCACCGATACCTCGATTCTGATAGGGTTGAGCGTGGTTCCCATAAGTAGGCGCTAGAATTAGCTATCATTGGTGTAGATAGTGAGGCAGCGCGTCCTGGATGTCCTGGAGAGTGACGTCAGCATGTGTTCGTTCCAGATGAGCTGGCGCGCGGCAAGCGGGGCGGGCGTCCAGGTGGCGGGCGTCCAGCTGGCGGCGGCTGTCTTCTGCTTGCTGCCGCTGTTCACCTCCTCCACTGGAGACATACGTTAGTACACGCTGTTTCTTCTTATTCGAGTTCTCTTCTTCTCTTCTCTATCCTGCTACTACTGAACACCAAATCAGTAATGGAAGTCGGAACCGCAGATTACTTACCTACTGCTCGATTATATTTACCTATTTTTATACATATTCAAAATTATATTAATTTACTTGGTTATAATTGCGTAGTAAATAAGAAACCCTAATAGTTTCGCCATGTTACGCTTTACAAGTTAATCAGTCATATCAATCAATTTCTAATGTACTCAGAAAAGTAAAAATTAAACTTTCGTGGAAATATTTAAACTGTATATATAAATTCATAGTATCAAACAAAAAGCCCCATTTTAAGTACACATAATATTATGATGTATAACTACGGAACCCTACACTGCGCGAGGCCCGACACGCGCTCGGCCGATTTTCTTTATCATTGATTTCAATTCGATAATAAGCTTATGTTTTTTCAAGTAAACGTTACGGTCTTATACGATAGATCGGACTTCTTAGCCTACTAGAGGCTAGCCACTAGCCAGCCGCTAGAAACCTACAAGTACACTCGCCATTTAAAGACAACTTGATTATGCTTATTGAGAAAAACACGTTTAATAAGCGTATTCCATACTACACACTCACAAATTAGAGCTCCGTAATTCATACCAATAACTAAAAAAACATTTAGTAATCACTATTTGTTAACTAATTCAATCGAATCTCTAAATTCATTCTTTGTTTAAAAAAAATCTATTGATATGAGTTTACACTTGACCTTTGTTATTTGTATCGCATATTAATGTACCTACATGTTGAAGAATTAAAAATACAGTAAGTTCATTCTGAACCATATGACTAAATACATGAGAGACTTGAGGCCGCACGAAGGTGTTCAGACATGACTAGCAGTCGTTTGTAAAGGACAAATAAACGGAATGTACAATTTATAATTAAATTGAACATTTCGTTCATTAAATTTAACTTGCCTTTATGTAAGTACCCCTGTATCAGTTAGGTCGTCTGCACGGCAGGTCACCACGGCACGGCGAGGGCGCGGGGCTGGCGCGCCGGCGTCCAGCCGCCCTCTGACGTCACAGCCAACAACTCTGTCAGCAACATCACGGCTCAGCTGGGAGGGACGGCCTACCTGCACTGCCTGGTCGGACATCTGAGCGAGAGAGGGGTCACTAAACTGCTCTATTACCAACATTACGGCTTAGTATTGTTTTTGTACTAAATAGGTCTACGTTTAACCACCAATTAGCCTGTAAAGTGTGGCCGAATGTCGAACACGTAAATCTAGAAGATATCTATTAATTCTAGTCGAATTCCAAGATTATAGTTCTCAAGAAACAGAGAAGGCGACATGGAGTTCCACTCCTGAGCAGTACGCATCAAAATATGTGGAGCTTTAGCTCATATAAAGCGATATCCATATAAAGCGATTGATCGCTTTATACAGCTTTATATTGCTTTATATCGTTGTAGTGCAGTGAGAGACCGCCTACCTGTATGGTACTCATGAGGGCTACGCCGTAGCAACGTAGCACATAGCAATTTATACAAAAATATATTTTGTCTAAATTATTAATTCTCATATAAAATAAAATATATGTACTTAGAATTTGTAGGAAATAGTTGATATGTTTGTACTTTATTGTTTTTTGTAATCTAATACACATTTTAATTGTTATTTTGCAGCAAGTTTCCTGGATCAGAAAAAGAGACTGGCACATCCTGAGCTCTGGGAAATTTACATATACAAACGATGAAAGGTTTCAGGTAAGTTAGTTAGATTTATAAGGTTATTACAAACTTTTATTCACGATTTCAGTTTTTTTACTTTATTTCTGTCACTAGATCATCATTTGCCATCATTTGTAATATACTCTATAGCTCCTGTA
The DNA here is from genome assembly GCA_947563715.1 of Lycia hirtaria. Taxonomy (NCBI): domain Eukaryota; kingdom Metazoa; phylum Arthropoda; class Insecta; order Lepidoptera; family Geometridae; genus Lycia; species Lycia hirtaria. The sequence continues at coordinate 17,780,569 of OX387384.1, forward strand.
AAATAAAAAAATATGCTGTAGAAATTATTGGATAGTAATGACTTGCAATTTTTGACGTGACAACGTCTAATAAATCGATAAACACCGGCTGCACGCACGAAAAAGAATGACTCATTGTCCCGTTACGCTCATTGTCCCATTACGCTCATTGTAACGGGAAGTGTTTTCATCAATGTTTTGTTATGACGTTGTCACGTTAAACTATCGTCCGTAAACCGACTTTACAGACAACCATTGTTTTTATACTTTTCAGAAAACATGGACCTAAGAGCAATATTTTTTTCCCTACACTAGCCATAGACATTAATATTTACTGATTTTTTTAATATAAAATGTAATTTATTTATATACAATTTATTAAACTCTTCATTTTAAAAATGAATTAAATATATTTATGCTCTAATCGATATACTTAGGTCCATAAAGATAATTACTCGTAGCTATTAATACTTTTATGACACATATTGAATACATTTTCCTAAATAAAACTTGAAATAAGATCACACGATTATAGTCTTTTATTAAAATAATATTTTCTATTAACGCAAAATCACTTTAGTAAATAAACAAGGCCTCATAGTAATAATTATAGTTTAATTTTTCATTTTTATTAGTTTGCCCTACGGGCAGGCTAAAGCCGTTTAGCCATACTGCCTTGTCATATGTATGCTATCTCAATTATAAATCTTTACAAATATTGTTAATTATTGTAATATTTACATATTCTCTGAATCAATTGTATTTGCTATATTTCATTTACAGTATTAGTGATAAAAGCGTTAGTTTAAGAAACTGAAGCAACCGACTTTCATGGATGCCATTGTCAGTACTGGACCATACGGAAAGCACCAGCTTTCAAATAAATATTTTTTCTATATAAAACCCCACTTCAAACGCAACTTCCTTAATCCTTCACGATTGTAAACTTTTTAAAGAGACCTCTCTTCACTCGATCTTTTTTCTTTTGTCAAGAATGCGATTTGTCATTGAATGTCAAATGCTCGGTGTCGAAGATTAGAAAATGTGCAGATGCGTATACGATAATCCTTAATATTTGACACTCTTATAACGTAATAACGTATAGGTGGAAATCTGTGATTCTATAATCAGACGCACTTACTCAGGAATACAATGAAAATATTTTAATTTTTAGAGATTATTCAAAAAGTAATAAAGCAATGTTTATAAAATAATTATGGGACCAACTTGGGAGCTTTCTCTATACACCAATTCAGAAAACACAAAAATTGGTTCACGAATGACGGAGTAATTCGTGTACATACATAAAAAAATATACGGTACGAATTGATAACCTCCTCCTTTTTTGAAGTCGGTTAAAAAAGAATCAAATCGGTTCACCCATTCAAAAGTTATGAAATAACAAACATTAAAAAAAAACTTTAAAAAATACAGTCGAATTGAGAACCTCCCTCTTTTTTGAAGTCGGTTGAAAACAAAAGAAAGAAATTGAAAATTGCTAATTTATCAATACATCAGTTTATTACTTTTACTTTACTCTCGCAAATGTAAATATGGTTGAAGCTTCTTCCAACGTAAAGTTTCACTTTCAATTCGATATCTTTTCTTTAGAACAATGTTTACTGCTCATTGAAATGAAACAGTAGCAACATAATGTTTACTGCTTTAGTAGTACCTACTATCATATTATCAGTTTGTTAGTTAAACTAAACTACTCGCTACAACTGTATTTATCATATATATAGCCATTAAAAAGGTAGGATTCATAGACATACAGACAGTGGAGACTTAGCAACAGGCTCTCTTTAATGCGGAAGCCTAAAAATATTTAAAAGATAAAACAGATTTCATAAATACTTAAATTTTAAAACGTAACAAAAGTATTATGAACGTTCCAGGTGCTACACGGCGAGGGGTCGGAAGACTGGACCTTGCAGATCAAGTTCGTGCAGAAAAGAGACAACGGTACATACGAATGTCAGGTAAATCTATCTCCCAGACGTTGATTCACTCACACTACTGCATTTCTGTTGTTAGTAAACTGAAAAATATGCAAAACTCTTTTTGATATTATATAGGTATGTGTGTTTTGTATGCAATTGGCTGACTCTTATCACTACAAGCAACACATTTTATATCCTATCAAGAACCGAGAAATGGCCGTTGTGTATAATAAAGAGGCGGATGGTCTCGGGTTCGATTCCCGTCCATGTACATGTTTGTATGATAAATATCTGCTCGGGTTCTGACCGTTTTTTGGTCATGTACATTTGTCCGAAATAAGCTAAAGTCTCTGGATGAAACAATTCAATGTTCTTTCCTCTCAAACAAACATCTGGACAAACATCTGGAGATGTTTGTTTGTGTGTTTGTATTGTAGTATATATGGTATTTCTTCCTATTCCCTAAAAGGGGTAGAGTTTGCTGAGGCTCCATTTCCTCACCGATTTTTATGATATTTTTACTAAACCTTTCTATAGTAAGTTTGGTACTAAATTCTGAACAATAATTTCAAATATCAGAAAAATCGGTCAAGAGGTAGTCGAGACAAAAGGTTGTGAGGTGTCGGTTAAAAAGAGAAGTTCGCTACGAGGTCATTCATCGACCGCGTATGATAATTTGTAGATCTCGTGAGCACAGTTTTTTTACTAATATTTGTGAAGAGGTTATCGAAAAATAAGGTCGGGAATGAGACTTATATTTACGTTTGGGATAAACTTTTTGTTGTTTTGAGCCTGAATTGTCCCACTGCTGGGCGAAGGACAAAAAAAGGCAAAATAAATACAATATATAAGATATCATACTTAGATGGAACACAATTGTCGCAAAAAGATTCACTACATCCTAGATCAGAAAATTGTAAAGAAAGTGTTAACTTATTTATTTTGCAAAAAAAAACGCAGATTCCGAGATGTTTTAATTTATCAGCATAGAGGATGTATCGATAACAACGTAGTGAGCTCACACTTATCCAAACACCGTCCCCATCTCCTTACTGTCGTCAAACGGAGTCACTGAAACAAAACTAACAATAGGAATATATGTTTTACTTTGTCGAACGTCATGTTCTGAAAACCTTTATTAAAGTACGCCGGGCCGCAGCTGACGACGCTGTCAGATTTCCGGGAAGATGTCAATTTACCCTTGATATGGGAGCTCTGATTACCTACCCTTCTCAGCGGCCAACAATGGGAAAACACAATCTTTTAAATAACACGAGTTTCGGAAATATTATATCCGAGGAATCAGACACTGCGACCGGATACCGTTACGGCTTTACGGACTTATACTGACATGTTGACATTAAATATTCAAAAAATGATTTTTTATATACACAATTTTATTACACAATTACACACTTTTTTACTATTCCGTATCACACAAAAAGGAAATCTTAAATTGTCGCAAACATTGTGAATACTTACAATAATTATCCGAGCTAGGTACAAGCCACAAAAGCTGTTTGAAATTTGAATTTCCCGCCGTATGTGTATCGTTGGCCTTTAATTATAAAGTAATATATTTTCTCGCGAGAATATATAGTCAACATCATATCAAGTGTAACAAATTGCTCATACACTGTCGACTACAATTTGTTTTTCTTGATACTTGCTTATTTTCTGTTCGGTCGACAGTTTACACGAAAAATATTCATATTGATTTGTGATCCGTTAAAAATAATATTCGCACGAATTACGTTATCCATTTCCGGGAACATCCTCACCACACAAACATTTTATATTCACCCAATAAATGGAATCCCATGAGGCTGAAACGTAATCCGGATGAATTCGATTCACAAATTTTAATTAACGACGCACTGTACCGACGACCGCGGAAAGATACCTCTGAAATATAATCGGAGATGAAAACTCATCGCAAAACTCTGACATTTATTGTAATAAGTATTATATCGGGGATATTCACAATTATCTTTCAAAAATTGGAAGTTATTTTGCCATCATTCAATGTTTTATTATGAAAAAAAAAAACATAAGTAACGCGTCACTCCCAGTCCTTGCTACTAGAATGCCATGTGCCGTGTCGTAGATGCCTTGAAACATAGAGAAAAAAGAAAGCTTAGAAAGCGAGTCGTTTGTTGCTCAGTAAATCAACTTCTAGCAAGACTTTTAAGGCTGGGTACGTTACTAGACCATATCTTTTTCATATCTTAACTTTTTTATAAATACGTCTACTTAGTTGAAACATCATTCGAACGCTCATTTCCATGTCAAAACTCAAGTACGTAATCGTCAAGCACACATTTTGATATATTTTCGGCTTCACTTGAAATTGAACGAAATTTTGAATAAAACTAACATTCTAATACAGAGAGTGTTAGTTATACTCTAAGAGCTGAAACACATCCGGTCACCTATATTAGTTAGTTATACTCTAAGAGCTGAAACACATCCGGTCACTTATATTAGTTAGTTATACTCTAAGAGCTGAAACACATCCAGTCACTTATATTAGTTAGTTATACTCTAAGAGCTGAAACACATCCGGTCACTTATATTAGTTAGTTATACTCTAAGAGCTGAAATACATCCGGTCACTTATATTAGTTAGTTATACTCTTAGAGCTGAAACACATCCGGTCACTTATATTAGTTAGTTATAACTAAGAGCTGAAACATATCCGGTCACTTATATTAGTTAGTTATAAGAGCTGAAACACATCCGATCACTTATATTAGTTATACTCTAAGAGCTGAAACACATCCGGTCACTTATATTAGTTAGTTATACTCTAAGAGCTGAAACACATCCGATCACTTATATTAGTTATACTCTAAGAGCTGAAATACATCCGGTCACTTATATTAGGTAGGTATTAATACAATTAGTGAAGAGACGAGCAAGTCCTCAAGCAATATTGTTCTGTGAACAAGGCGCTCGCTTGAAGTTCAGCTCTACTCTTGTTGTACGAATTTCATCACAAATATATTTTATTTTATTATTTAAGATCTCACCTGAAGCGTAATTTAAAATAGAGCCTTAGTAGGTACTACGTAGATATTCAAACCATTTTATGTAGGCCCAAGCTGAATATTTTTTCTATTCTTTTCTAAAGCACGTATGTAGGTAGGTATATCAGGACAAACTTTGGTTCTAAAATTTACATACAAAACGTTACTCTGCCTTCAACATCGTCCAGAAATATGCCGTTCTCCAGGATTCCATTTTGAATCATAGCATCGGGGAGCATAAACTCAAAAGGGATTCAATATACGAGCCCAGAATAAGTACATGCATAGACCTTACAATCATGGCGTGTGCTGGTTTCATTATGTGGAAAACACATTTATTTATAAATTCTATTAACAGTACCAATAGTAAAATATCCCTACTCACAACATATGAACATACTGCCGAACAACCATGTAATACGATGACTTCTGAGTTTGTTGCTATTGTTGCACAACTTACAACGGATTCATCGCGTATATTTTATATCATTTTAAGATTTCGTTTCGAATACATTAAAAAACCTACATGATAATCGATCCATCCGTTTGAGAGCTACGAACCCACAGATACACATACATGTATACAGATACACGCATCAAGCTTATAACACCCCTTTTTTGGGTCGGGGCTTAAAAATATGTTTGTTGTATTACAGGCCTCCTGAATTTTTTGACATATCTTTATTTTTCTTAATTTAAATAGATAGCTAAACTCTTTATTGTATGTGCCATAAAATTACAATAAGAGAGCAATATTAAACTGGTGTAACAATTAAATTGTAACATTTAAACATTGTGTAAATTGTAACATTGGTATCGAGTCATTTTAAAGATTTTGTAATACACATATTATGCAAAAAAATACTATAATAACTCTCCTTTCACGCAGTCGGGTAAAAACACAATAAAATCGAGCGTAGGGAAAATTTTTCATGGCTGTGATAAAATCAGGATAGCGTGGGCTTTGGACGATGACTGACCATAATTATAGACTAGAATAACACCAGATAAAAATAAACGACTACCCACCTGCAATATTCACATCGTTATCTCATACGTCTCAGCGTCCTAACTGAACGTACCGAGCCTCACAATAAACGACTACCCACCTGCAATATTCACATCGTTATCTCATACGTCTCAGCGTCCTAACTGAACGTACCAAGCCTCACAATAAACGACTACCCACCTGCAATATTCACATCGTTATCTCATACGTCTCAGCGTCCTAACTGAACGTACCAAGCCTCACAATCATCCAATAACGTTACACCTAAATATATTTTTTTTTAGATTTTCGCATGACAATTTGTTATGAACACGTAGTCGCCGTAGCAGTATACAGGTAATACAGGATTTATCGGAGCTTCGTGAACGAGGCTAGTGTCTCGCTGGAGCCCGGCTAGGAATAAGGTGAAGGCCGGCCTTCGGTGACATATAATCAATAAGTACAGCCTATACACCTAAATTACAAACACGCTAGATCATAAATAATCTGTTGTTCAGTCAAGTCTCATATATTCTAACTTAATTATTAACCGACTTCCAAAAAGAAGGAACTTCAATTCGACTGTATTTTTTTTGTAAATATGTTTGTTTAACGATTACTTCGCCAATTATGAATTGTTTTTGATGATTATTTTTTGTTTGTTAGGTGATTCTTCAGAGGTGGTCCCATATAATTTTTTATCAAAATCGGTTCAGTACTTTGGTTTTTATAACAAAATAACTGAAAAAAAATCATCCAAATAAAGGGATTGCGAATTTTAAAGTCGGTTTTCTCAGTTTTTTTTTAATTTATAATTATTGGTTGTTTTTTCTACAGCTTAGTGACGAGATCGATCAGAGTGATTCACTTTCAGTCAGTCACTTTCCTACCTCGAGACGAGCAACCCACTCGCGCTTCAAGTTTACTCTTAGATTACAGCCACCTACAACTCGGAACTTCAATAGTTCCAAAACAAGTTATATGTGCGCATATATCAGAACCTTTTTACATCTATTTAACATATTTTTACTTAGCCAATCAATATGTTTTAAAACTTAGTAAAAAAACAATAATTTTAATTGTTTTGTTTTAGAGTAATACTCGCTCTCTCTCTCTCTCTCTCTCTCTCTCCCTCTCTCTTTCTCTCCTGCATACAAATAACTGACAAAGGTGAAGTTCATTCCCCATGAACCGTCTGCAAAAGAATCTAACCCCTACAAGGATTTAGATTAGGAGAGCAGACTCGTTGAACCCCAGTCGGCACCCGGGCCATGTCTACATACTCGTAGGTGCCAGTAATAGCAGCCCGGGCCATGTCTACTCGTAGGTGCCAGTAACAGCAGCCCGGGCCATGTCTACTCGTAGGTGCCAGTAACAGATCAAACGAAACAATCTGGAGTCGCGTCACGTCGCCGGCTGATTGTTTCGGAGGCCGTGTGTCTAACGTTTTGTTACGATATTTACTTATGCCGGATTTTTCGGGGAAGCTAGATTAGGTTCCTCTGTTGACTGCCTCTGATTTTGATACATGGAAATTGAGAGAAAAGCGAGTGGGAAATAGAAACGAGGCTTACTCGGGGGAAAGTAGAACACATTCGTCGATGTGAGTTGTGAATTACATACTCGCAGATGACGTATGCTCAGCGAGCGATGGAAAGATATATGCTCGGCTGTTCTGTGAGGCATCGTATTCAGATCGAACTAGAGTTGCCGACTTGCCGACAACATTGAGTTAACACACCAAACCCGCCGACACAACCAGGCGGCCTATATTGCATATGTTGGGCCTATGTCGACGAGTCGGTGGGTTTGGTGTGTGTTGGGCTTTAGCAGGCTGAAGTGGAGGCTGAACTGGACCGGCCGATTATATTATGTCGGTCGCGGAACCGATGACATCGCTAAGGTAGACACCGCTTAGAGTGGAGACCAAGTATCGGCAGACCTAAGTAGTGTAGGACATCCTAAAACACGATAAAGAGACGACATACACATAGTGGTGGTGGTGGCTTCCTTGCTGGACTGGGAGGAAACGGTAACCACCAGCTAACCAGCCAGCTGTACCAGCTGCTTCTCTTCCCAGGCATACTGTAAAAGTTAATCAAGGTCAAGTCCCTTGATTAACTTTTACAGTATGCCTGGGAAATTGTCATTTATGTAGGCGGCAGGCTGACTTCTCCCTTCTAGCCCTCTAATACCCGCTCTCTTCCATCTAAAAATCTAACCACGGTCAAATATGGCGTCAAAGGGCCTCATGGCCTATGACGTTCTGCCTACCCTGTAAGGGATAATAGGTATGATTGTATGTATGTAAACTTGTACATTAACTTATAGATACAATTTCAACCACCTTCATTCGTAATTGAGACTGTTTTGTGTCAAAGCCGATATCATTTTATAGAGGAATAAAGATACGTGCGACCCTTGTCAGAGATGTGACAACTGAACCAGAATATGTCGGGATGTTGTTCCAACATCAACAACAAAATCCCTACCAAAGTGACGAAGTCATTTTTCCAAGTATCGCGCAAATCAGCCGCACGCGGCAGACAAGAAAAACTTTTTTCAATGCGCGTCTGTCACAACAGCTCAACTGAAAGCAATCTACGAAATGTAACTCATACATCTCCACTATGTTACTATGGTCGCATATCTATCGCACGTATTAGCCGCGTCTCTCGGAACGCTACCTTAACTCGCCTAGGTATTTTATGGTGACTTAACTAGAGTTTTCATGTAACGAAAATTATGATGAAGATAATTTTGACTAACCTGAAATGACAACTAGCTCTTAACTCATATAATGATGTGATGATTTTCTCGTGCAGTTTTCTTTTAAATGTTTCTCAAGCTCGTTGTTACCATTTGAACAACAACCGGTAGATATTATTAAACAAAAAATGTTATAATAAACATATCAACTAGCTACTACGATTTTTATAATTGGAAGGATGAGGAGATCGCACTGTTTCCATGTTTATGAAAATAATACCTACGCGATACCAAACAAGTCCCGACACAGTTAGGCTCGAGCAGGACATGTCGCCGTCAAGTCCCGACACAGTCAGGATCGAGCAGGACATGTCGCAGTCAAGTCTTAGCTGTGCTCCAGGAATGTACGGGTCACTTTAGTATGTTTTGTTATTTTAAGAGCTGCCCGAGTGCCCGCCCGGAAATCAAACCTAAGATTATTTTCTCAGACGACAAACGCACTAAATAAATAAATATTGGTGGATATTTCACACAACACCATCTAGCCCAAACTAAGCAAACCACTGAAATAACAAGTATTTGAAATCTGCCCCGTCTAGTCTACCTATATATTAACTGTTCCAAAGACGGATGAGTGCCATCGTCTCACTGTAAGAAAGATAAAGGCATCAAAATACACAGTAAAAAGTTCACCAAAATAAATTCTGGGTAGACTATGGCTTTCCCTTTCACATCGTCCAACTTTAAAAACTCTCAGATGTCTCACACCGCATGCCTGGTTTATCGTAAAAAAACCTTTCACACGCTTATAATGTTTGACACAGATGATCACGCTTCCATATGTCACTCTCTGACGGCTGTGGCTAGCCATTACCGTGGAAACTATTTAACTATTATACAGTAATAATAGAAGGACAGTAAGAGTCGGGCTCGAGCGGTCTCACCTCTCACGGTCGAATGTTTAAAAACAAAAGGCAACGTTGTATGTAGATTGTATTACCTTATTTACATAAGGAAAATGATTTTCTGTATCGGGAGGTCGTTGGGAAGGCTGCGAGGGATGGTGCCGTACTTACACCCCCACCTTACTCACAGTAAGAACATTTTTTACTCAAATAAATTTGATAACGTTTTTGAGTTGACGTGAGTATGAAGTGCCGTCATAGAATTCATGTTATATTCGCTTTAATCATCGGAATTATGTTTTACAATCAAAAATAATTGGCTGAGCGAAGCGAACGTATGTCTCTGGCAAAATTTGCTGTCATCTGACCGGATGTTTGTTTGTGTAGGTATGTATGTTGTACTCGTGTACAGGTCGTATTTTTTACAAACTGGGTGAATCTTGGTATACTTACCGGTTTCATTTTTCATTTTTTTTTTGTCGTTGGAATTTTTGATTACCCCCAAAAAGGATATGTTTTCTACGGCACTTACCTAGTCATTCATAAATTTATTGTTGTTTACATAGTTTATTTAATAATTATTTATTAACATTTTCTCAAAGATACATGACAAACAAATCAAATCTAGTTAGGTAAATTGCATTAAGTTTTTATTTTTCTAATATGTGAAGCTCTCTGAGAAGGCGTCAAGTGTCGAGCCCCTTACTGCGGACGCGGCATGCTTAGCCTGCTAATGGAGTGATGCTCAGTTGATTGTGTGCGTAATTTGGAAGTCAATAGCCGATATTGGGGTACGTGAAGCACTTTTCGGAACATTATCAGTGCCTTCCGAATGTGCTTAATAGGCCTAATGGGAATAGTTGAGCAAGCCTGTTCCCAATGTTGTGACAATATCAGCCCGTCGCGCTGTTGTTCAGGTAAATTGCTTTTACTGTATGTGTTTCAATTTTACTTAGAGAAAGTGTTGAAATTGAATTTTAGGTAGTTTATTTTTTGTCTGTGTTTTTTCGGATTTTTTCATTTTACTGAGACGATCTTGTCATCTAAGCAAGGCACACAAACATACATCACACACATAAACACACTCGCCTACAATATTTTTATGCCCCCCTCTTAACAACAATAGTATTATTGTTGTTAATCCAATATTTTTTAAATTTATATGAGCTGGGGCCGGATCGTGACAAAACATTATTTAGATACCTATTTTGTATGTATGATTTTTTATTATCTGTTGTATGTTTTTGGTACACTAAATGTATGTCTATGTCTAATTATTTCAAAACTTTGGACACCAATAGAGCATTGCTGGCAATACACTGCACTGGACACTCTGAGATATAGAATATTAAATTTCGGTCCATAAAAACATTTGTTTTAATGCATTGTATATGCACACTTGGCGATGATTGGCGATTGTATAACAGACAAAATTGTAGTACTTTCCTCCCAGGAGGACTCTGCAAAAAGTCCTGCTACTACAACCCATAATTAAGTAGGTATAATATTTTACAGTTTACAGTTATACGTGATGAATACCAGCTACAATACGCAGTAATTTCACATTTTACCAAAATATGATGATAACCGGTGCGCGGTGGTGTGAACACAACTATGTAAAAACATTGTTCTGACATTCACAAAATGATAACCATTGTTCATTGGTAACGACCAGTAATATTGGGTTACAAGTATGATCTATATTATAGATCTTGTATGAGTACTGAAATGCTTAAACAATTCCAGAATTCTCCACAGCTTGCGTTCCTTCACGACAATCAACCAAAACGAAATACTTAATCGAAACAAAGCTCTACTTTTCATCATTAAGGCTCAAAGTCCTGAAAACATTTAAATAAATTAAATCTACTCTAAGTGCTTCCTCCTGTGAAAAAGCAACGATTGCTGTTTATGTAGGACGAGATTTTTAACCTTGTTGAAGCCGGCGGAATCAGTCGACCTTCCCTTCGGCAGGTGTTACCCTAACCTGGCGCGGAGGTTAATTGGAACAAATAAATATCGTCATTGCGCTTCAAATATTCCGCTGGTTTATGTGATGGCCGCACAAAAAAATTAAATCGGAACGAGCGAAAATTGGCCTAATAAAATCGAACGTTAGGCAGTTGATGCCCAATTAGGGAGCTCGTACGGGAATCGAGCTTACACGTTATAATTATACATTTAAGAATGCTCCTTTACGTAACAGACATGCATACATAATATATTTGTGGAATATTTAGTTGATTTCTATAGTGAACAATTTCTAGACCGGCCGAAAGAATACAGATGCTCTAACGTTTGTTGTTAATAAACAACATAACAATGTATCGGTATCATCTACACCACGGTAGCACTCATTGCATGCGGTCACCCATCCAAGCACCGGTCTTTAGTTTCCCGCCCCTACTCCAACATATCTATTTGTGCATTGTCTACACACGGTGAAGCATACTAAACCTGTGTACAGAGATCGTAATGTCGTTATTTCTGCGTTATGTCCATCACGTTAATAGAGATGGCATAGTAATAGAGCTGGTCTTCGGGAGTGTTACCGACGTACAAACCCACGTTCAACAAAAATCTTATACAGAATTGGGTTTAAATAAAGGGTTTTGAAGACAAAACCCTAACTCGAACAATTTCGTTTTGGGAAATAACAAAAAAACAATTGAGATATTCGATATCTACAAATTTATAAACAGTTCAAAAATTACACACATCCGACGGGACTTGAACCCGCATCATCCCGATTTATATCTGGGAGCCTTTACTATTTTGGATACGGAGGTGTCACGTGTAATTTTTGTACTGTCTATACATTTGTAAGCAATTGTGATGTTTAATTTGTCATTTACAGTTATTTTTCCTGATTTTTTGTTTCGTTGCTGAAATTAGCAACTCGTGTCCAATTTGTACTTCCATGCCAGGTTATGTTGTGTCAGTGTCCCCGCGGTCGGTTGCAGGTGTCGACGCGGACCGGCGTCGTGTCGCACTACGCGCGGCTGCAGATCGTCGTGCCCGAGGCCTTCATCCTGGGCTCCGGAGAGCACCACGTCGACCTCGGCAGCGTCATACACCTCATATGTATCGTCGAGAAGGTAACGCATTACTGTTTGTACGCACTATTTGTTTATTATTGACATTTTATCGCTCGGCGTTCGGGACATTACGAAACGTATCGTCTGTAAGCAAAACTTGTACTATTGGAACCTTTGAAAAGCTGAATCGAAATTTAAAAAACCGGACAAGTGCAAGTCAGACTCGCCCATCGAGGGTTCCGTACAAACTAGTTGATAAAAGGGGAAAATTATAATATTTTTTTTTATTTTCCTTCATAAATCGAAAAATATAGATCGTAAAAATATTTAAAAATCGGTTTTATCTTGTGTTAATAAAGCTCTTTCATACGATATCCCACATGGTAAGGTTAAAGAACTTTAAATTTTGGTCCCTCCTTCCTTGCTAGGGTCATTAACCCTATTTTTTGTGATTAAATTAAAAATGTACAGTTTTCGGATTTTTTCCTTTATGTGTAAGTGAACAACAATACTAACGACCATCAAGAACGAGCCTTCAATAGCGTGCTTGAAAGCAAATGTAGAGGCTTTGTCGGTTAAATTAAGGGTTTTTGGCGGCAAAAAGTAATCTCCAAAAAAAAAAGTTTTCAAAATACATCGAGTGTGGTATCAAAATAAAGAATTTTTAACAGTAATTACGAATATATATATAACTTATATGTTTTATTGCAGTTTGGAATAGGAAATGCTAATAAATCACATCACACTTATAATATAAATGCGAAGTTTGTGTTAGTTTGTTACTTCTTCACGGTAAAACGGCTTGACGGGTTTGGCTGAAATTTGGCACACAGGTAGTTTATAATCTGGATTAACACATAAGATACTTTTTATCCCAGGATTCCTGCGGGAACGGGTAAAACAGGATTAAACCTATTTCCTACCTCAAAAAAATCACCGACACCTGTTCCATTATAATTGAGTTTTAAGGTAAGGAGAGGGAGAAGGGAGGGAGAGGAAGGGAGGGGGGGGGGGGGGGGTTCGAGTGTATGTTTCTATATGATCGCCTAAAGCCTAAAGGGCTTGACCAATTTTGATGTGAGAGGTGTCGTTAGATTCGTTTTCACTTGCTGAGTGTCATAGGCTGTATTTTTTTGTAATAAAAATCATACATCTCACACAAATATAAAAAACGCGTGTTTTTTGTAACTTCCAACGAACTTTTTCGTATAAAATAATCTTTTACAGCGATTGTCCGCATACTTTCTCACAAAAACGTACACTCAACAGCGTATTAAGCGTAAATAAATCGTCAGTTAGGCTGCAAAAACCTCTTTTCTGCAGTCGGGTATTTTGTTTTTCTTTTAACATTGATACTTGTTTGTAGGTATTATTATTATTATTCGAGGTAGGGTGGGAGGCCACAAGAGCCTCCCCGTCACTGCGACCCTTGCGGATCTATTGTAACTTCGTTGTTTGTAGGTATACTCTTGGTTCAATGAAGTTATAGATAATAGGTTTTTTAAGTAATCATCATAAGTTACATCGTAATATGATAAAACCATATTTATCTAAACAATCAGTTTGAAAAGAAATCTTAAGTTACGAGAAATATAATATCGTTTTAGATTATCTTTCACAAAATCAAGAGCGTTTGTAATTGTAATTCCAGATTATTGAAAGTTAATTTTGGTTAGTGAACAGATCCAACGTTGTTATTATATAAGAATATTATCTCGGTAGAATCCAGGATTACTGTATCACATAGTTATATGTTGTGACGTCACAGTTTACATATTATGTAGTAGGTATAGTAATTACAAACAGCGCGTGTCGGTGGCCACACTCTCGTTACATTTTTATGAGTATATTATAATTTACACACATTATAGTTAATATGAAGCCATTACAAAAAACAAAATAACATTACATCCCAGATGTCGCACTTATAATCTTATACGCATTACGCTTATCTACGCATTTATAAAACCTTTTACAGCGATTCCATGCATACTTTCTCACAATAAACAAACACTCAACAGTGTATCAAGCGTAACGAAGAGACTGTAAAAACCTCTTTTCTGCAGACGAGTTTCTGATTTTCTTTTAATTAATATACTTGTTTAAATCATAATTCATAGTACGAGTATATTAGTAGAAGTTAATGTACATTTGAAATACCTTGTAACATAATGTATCATTGGAGTTCTGTTTGCTTCATCGCGCACAAATGTATGTAAACAAATATGACCTACTTTGTTATTTAATATCTCAATAACCGAGTTATTGCTTCATTTTAATATCAACCAAAACAAATCCTTTCGCAATAAAATACAAGCACTCCATAAATTCGACAAACAGACATCCTTATTACATATTTGTTTAGCTACGAACTGGTTTTACAGTAATGTTTCTTGTGCGGTTAATCTGCTCTTACCCATATTCAGATATTTTCGAGAAGTAAGAAAAGTAGGACCCAAATTAAAAATAAAACCGGCCAAGTGCGAGTCGGACTCGCGCACGAAGGGTTCCGTACTATAAAAACGGCAAAAAAATCATGTCTATTGTATGGGAGCCCCCCTTAAATATAAATTTTAATTATTTATTTTTAAAATGGTCATATAACTCAATATTCTGTGAATATTTCAAGCGTCTACCTGTTGTCGTTATTGATTCCGAGCAAAAAATCTCACGTTTGTTGTATGGGAGCCCCCTTAAATATTTATTTTATTCTGTTTTTATTATTGTTTGTTATAGCGGCAATAGAAATACATCATCTGTGAAAATTTCAAGTCTCTAACTATCACGGTTCATGAGATACAGCCTGGTAACAGACGGACGGATGGACAGCGAAGTCGCAGTAATAGGGTTCCGTTTTACCCTTTGGATACGGAACCCTAAAAAAACACTTGTGATGCTATAAATGTCACAATTCTACATTGTATAAGTAGATAATTATGCAACCGGTCATGTTCGGAATACGACCTTATCTGTTGTACATTAGGTATATATTATCTGACATCATACCATGTAAAATGTTAGCGTATTACTCTATTTTAATTTAAAGACGTGTTCAGTTCACGTCATAAGAAGGTTTAGTCGGAACCAATGATCAATTATTCACATTCGATTATTTCTCCGAACCTACTTTGCCTAAAAATGTATGAAGTTTTTATTATCTTGCGTCATTTTACGAGCTAGGATAATAATCGTAAAGAACCGCTTGTTTTATTAAGGTACGTTACTGTAATTTTATGTTGCAATCCGACCAAGTCCACGGTACAGTTGAGAACTAACGTTTTGTATCTGTTTTGTTGTGGAAATTCGATTGTAGCTCCCTCGATCGAGCGTCCTGATAAGTTTAAGGAGTTGTACCAAAACTTATGGAAGCCTGGATGCCCTGGGTTTAGAGTCCGCTGATTCGTTCAGGGGGATACACTTTACGGCAGTACTTGGTAGCTTCAATTGTCTCGTTCGTTTGGACTTATTTTGTTGGAGGTTGGAACTGTAAAATTTTACGGGGATGCCATGAGACACGTACAAAGCAAACGCACGGACTACTCAACTCTGGTTACGAAACGTTCGCTCGAAGGATGATGCTCGAGTGTTTCGAAACTGAGAAAAAAAGGCTCGCTCCAAACATAGGATTGCATTACTATAAGGCTCGCTCCAAACATAGGATTGCATTACTATAAGGCTCGCTCCAAACATAGGATTGCATTACTTTAACGGCTCGCTCCAAATATAGGATTGCATTACTATAAGGCTCGCTCCAAACATAGGATTGCATTACTTTAACGGCTCGCTCCATACATAGGATTGCATTACTATAAGGCTCGCTCCAAACATAGGATTGCATTACTTTAACGGCTCGCTCCAAATATAGGATTGCATTACTATAAGGCTCGCTCCAAACATAGGATTGCATTACTTTAACGGCTCGCTCCATACATAGGATTGCATTACTATAAGGCTCGCTCCAAACATAGGATTGCATTACTTTAACGACTCGCTCCAAACATAGAATTGCATTACTATAAGGCTCGCTCCAAACATAGGATTGCATTACTTTAACGGGTCGCTCCAACATAGAATTGCATTACTATTTTAATTTAAACAATCGTACATAGCACGGTCGTGGGTCACAGGGGATTAATCCGCTTACATTTTCATGCAAAGTGAACCTAAGCACACGTGCATAGCGTGGCCGTGTGTTGCGTAGCACTCGCGCCCGCACGCTCTAAGCATCCACTCGTATCCTTGAGCATATTTTACGCAAAACAGACATTTTATATACAAACACTTCCGTGTCAGAGGACCAAATAGAACTGGCTGAAAACTCTTAAAAACCATGTTTTTAACTTTTCATTAACACACCGCCAGAAATAAACGGCAGCAAGGAGCATTATAATATAACACACATATTCAATTTGTGTGGCCTCAGCTCCCAATTGTCTTGCCATTGTAAAGTCTTTGTACATCATCATTCTACGATTACAATGCAATTCGTAGACAATCTACTAAGTATCGAAACAACAGACTATTGGTGAGTGTTGTCCTGCACATTAATACATATCGATAGGTACCTATTCTTATGAGAAAGTTCACGGTTTCATGGCTATTTACATATTTTCCTGTCCTATCTAGATATTAATTAAGACGCGGGCCCTTTCAGGCCCCGCTGCGGAACTTATTTAATTTATGAAGTAAATAAACATGAAATTTGCATTTTGTTAGGAAACACACCGGAGGCGATTTGCTTCGCTTTGTCGTTTCTGTGAAATTGGGTTTGTATATTTTCATTTAGTAAAATTGTAGTGATTGGATACCTTACCACACCTACAACCATGAATACGAGACCCTATTATACAGGATACCTTAAATCTATCTGTAGATATATTTAGTTAAACGGTGTAACTACCTAAACTGTGTTACTTTTACTTAGGTTGACTGTTTCTGAACAACAGAAAGAATAACATCTAGGTATATATACCTAGTCAGACGGTCTCCCAACTAGGCTGCCGGAACTTCCAAAATTATATATATACCTACAATGATATACCTATGTATATTATATTTTGTCATCAATATTTGCACCCAATTTTATCATCAAATTCACGGGATACAGTCTGCTATGGATATAACAATATTGAGATGCTTAAAAACCGGACATACAGCCTGAGTCTGAGATACGGCCTGTGACAGACGGACAAACAGACTTAATGATAGGGTCCCGTTTTACCCTTTGGATACGGAACCGTAAAAACTGAGAAAACCGACTTCAAAATTAGCAATTTCTT
Source organism: Lycia hirtaria (assembly GCA_947563715.1). NCBI lineage: Eukaryota > Metazoa > Arthropoda > Insecta > Lepidoptera > Geometridae > Lycia > Lycia hirtaria. The sequence goes on from OX387384.1 coordinate 17,798,440, forward strand.
TACTCGGATGACATGTTTTTCAGTTATTTTGATTAAAAAACCAAAGTATTAAGTATTATAATCTATTTTGATAAAAAATTATATGAGACACCTCTGAAATATTACCTAACAAACAAAAAAATAATCAACAAAAACAATTCATAATTAGCGGAGTAATCATTGAACAAACATAACAAAAACCGGACAAGTGCGAGTCAGACTCGCGCACCGAGGGTTCCGTACAAACTAGTAGATAAAAGGGGGAAATTTTATGTTTTTTTTTACGTTTTCCTTTATAAACCAATTTGGTCCAGTTCTGACAATGGCATCCATGAGAAGTCAGTTGCTTCAGTTATTTTAAACTATAATTTTTTGTGATTAAATTAAAAATGTACAGTTTTCGTATTTTCCCCGTTATGTTTACTAATGACAATGCTTCTTGCCAAATTTGTGAGTTTCGAAATATGCGTTTTTGCGATTTTTATGAAAACTGAGAAGTTTGATACAGACGGACAACAAAGTGATCCTATAAGGGTTCCGTTTTTTCCTTTTGAGGTATGGAACCCTAAAAATGTATTGAATCAGGCGTTACTTTGCGGAAATTCACGTTTAAAACTTAAATCTAACTTATATTATCTCGAAGCGGCTAGATATATACTCGTAAGTTAGATTTAAGTTTTTTATGGAGATGCTTCCCATAAGATATTAGAGAAGCTCTACGGTTTTTGTTTTCAAATTTGGTTATGGTTCCGAATGGTTCCGAAGTTGAAAAACTAAAAATGTTAAAGTTCAAAAACTAAGTGTGTTTAGGAAAATATTCGCAAAGGGCCTGCCCTTTTGGGAATTGTTATTGAGAGAGATTGTTATTGAGATTTAGATGCACTATACGCTGTCTTATTATTTTATACGGATAAACGTCATTACTATCATAGCATTCAATAAAGATTGTTTATATTTTACAAAATCTTAGACGGCCGTTAATCGATTTGATATCCAGACTACCAGCTAAAAATACCCAGCCAACTCCACTAATGTTTTAACATACAATGTTTTAATACCTTTTATTTATCGTCGTGGGAACTGATAGTGCAACAATTATATTTTACTAATTGTATAAGTATGTGTATTTTCCAGAGTCCGACCCCGCCGCAGTACGTGTTCTGGTACCACAACGACCGGATGATAAACTACGACGCGACGCGGGGCGGCATCACGGTGGAGACGGAGCCTGGGGCCCGCACGCAGTCGCGGCTCACCGTGCGCGGGGCCACGCTCAAGGACTCCGGCAACTACACGTGCAGTGCGAGCAACACGGAGCCCGCCTCGATACACGTGTTCGTCTCCGAAGGCAGTGAGTACTGACGTCACCGTCACAACACAATCAGAGGAGGAGGAGCGGTGACAAAATCTCGGCGGCGCTTCCTCCTCCACCGCGCGCGATGCGCAACAATCCTCACTCAACGTAACGAATTATTTGATCTTCTACCTATCGAGTGAATGAGTGAACTGTGACACCAAACTGTATCCCTCGAGTTAGTTATCATATCTTTTCTGTGCTGTCTACTACTACCTATAAAAGACTAGCATTAAATTATCAAGTTGAAGTGGCAGTGGGTAGGACAAATAACACGTAGACCTGAGGGCCGATGGGGCTGTAAAGTTCTCTAGTGGAGACCACGCACCGGCAAGCGTAGAAAGACCAACCACAAAGGTGAACGGAAGACCTCATAAAAGTGGCAGGAAGTTGTTGGATACCACTTCCATCAGGTCTTTTTGATAATCCATGAGTGAGACCTATGTCCAGTAGACTTCTTGTGGCTGAGATGATTATGATGATGATGGTGATTGAAGCCGATTTAGCCATATTCACATGTTGACGCTCCGCTGGGTCCCACCTTCACGGTGAAAATGTCAGGTGTGTGTATTCTCACATAAGATTGACTTAGAAGAGTGTTGGTAAGCGTGGTAAGCGTCCTCTCTGTTCCAGGTAACAAGATGGCGGCCATCTTGCGGCGAAACACGAGCGCCATCCACGGCATCACGTCGAGCCTCACCTGCCTGCTGCTGCTGGCCTCGGTGGGGGCGCACTTCGCTCTGCGATGACAGGACTTCTACCTTTAACTCTCTACTATACGTCTAGTAGGTTTTATTGACTGGCGCGATCACTATGTCCTTAAATTATTACTTAAGTACTCTACGTGTTTTTTTTTAAATTAAATAAAAATTAATATTGGAGGACATTTCACAAAACGCCATCTAGCCCAAACTAAGCAAAGCTTGTATGAAGGAAACTAGATGGTTGATAGAATACATAATATACTTTTTTTTCGTAAATACATACTTATGATACATAGAAACACCCTTGCTAGTCAAATCTGTAGATGGCAGGGAGTTCAGTATAACTCCCTGCTATCTCTGTCAGACAGCTTCGCTTGTACTGAGTTATACAGAGGGTTACCTCTGTATAACTCAGTACAAGCGAAGCTGTCTGTAGATAGAACGCTCCCAACTGTTCTGAGATTTCAGTAATGTATGGTATCGATTTTCATTCGTAATTATAGTATAATATGTGAATCAGAAGGTCCGTTTTAGATAGTGTTTCTGCTATCTTACAAAAACCTACACGTTAAATTATCACGCGCATAGTCATCGTTCCAATCACTGATTTCGTTGGAAACTAAAATAATAATTACTAGCCCTAAATAATATTTTAGTTCTGTAAAAGTATATCGGTAGGTAGACAAAATGATGAAGATAGACACGTTGTACTAGGAGGTATAACGTATCAAATTAACTAACATGGTTAGGTAAGTAATTTATTAGGTGTTCAAACCAAATTTTTCGTCAAAATATGTACCTTATATTTTAATTATTTCGTAATGTTACCTTCTTTTATGATTCAATGAAACTGAACGCTAATAAAAACCATTCCTGACAGTTCACTGAAAGTGAGTAGACATTTAGATGTGTGTCAAATACAAATAAATGACTCGCTATAAAAATAAACTTTAGCTGACTCTTAGAAAAGTTTCTATGGATTGGTGTCATTCATATTTCAACAAAATTTTCAATTAAGGTATATAAGGTATGTTTCCAATCCATTTTGAATGCGCCAGGAACCAAGAATGTATTATTGTATTGTGCTACAACTTTGTTAGGGTAACAATCTTACCTTCCAATAATATAGAAAAATAACCATTCCACAACTTTATATGAGTAATAATAATCCATTAAGTATAAAGATTACTATAATAATAAGATGCGCATTGAATTATTATCACGATAAGATAATGTCTTTAAGTAGTACTCGTACTTAGGCAAGGATTACAAATAATAATGACGTAATAATGATAGGTAATTAAAAATTACATAAAATTATTATATTAATAGAAGCACGATACTTACATTGTACAGTTATTGTTATGAACTATTATTATTATCATTACTTAATTGTAAAAAAATAATGTTTAACATGTTAATGTTCACATTAGAGACATGTCGACGATACGCTATGCGTTTGTAACTAATAAAAACTAATCAAAACCTACATCAACCATTTCAGTGTTTCTGTAAGAATTTCATCAAAATCTTATAGAATGGTAACATTTTAAAATGTCGTTTATGTATCACAATAAGTATTTTAAAAAACTTATATATATAAATAGAAACAAACATTAAACTAGAAACGTATTATATATGTATAATAGGTTTCTAGTCGATCTGAAATAAAAAAAAACTAAAAGAACTTCTGTTTAACTTTAGTCAATATATTATGTTGTTTTGTTTTTTTAATAAAACATTTCACATTCACACTCGTAAACTAACTACTAACGAACTCCAGTGTAAAACCTACAGTTTAAAAATATTCACTATCCAAATTAAAAAAAGAAAGAGGTTGTCAATTTGATTGTTTTTTTTTTTTGGCATTATTATTTCAATGTGTTTGCGCCATTTTTACTTTCTTTAATGTACAAAGTTGTATCACTAGTTCCTTAGGTATCGGTTTACAATTACGGAGGAATATCTTCATTTTTCTTCAATGGTACTAAGGACACAAAGTTGTGTCACTTGTACCATCAATGGTACAAATCATTGGTACTACTATATCTGTACACGCGGACGTGACGGAATCTGGACACGCGGTAGCGTGTCAAGCCAAGTTCAAGCTAACAGAACTGTCATGCAGCACCGTGTGTATATTTATCTCGAACCATTTGGAGCCACTTTTGACCTTCTCATAACTCAAAAATTACTTCACATAAAGAAGGCTATAATATAATTCGTATATGAAAACTAGCCAAGTCAGACCTTAGGTTTCAATATATTATCCTAAGTTATAAGAAGAAATGATATTTGAAGTTGTTATAAAATATTTTACGTTACTATAAATAAATTTCAGGGCTGACCATTGAACTTGGCACCTATTTAGATCTCATTTCTTTTGTCGTTGAAGTCGTATATATCATAATATTGAACTTGGCTCTCATTTCACATTTATGTTTTGGATGGGATATAAATACATTCAGATTGGCCATAAACATTTCATCTAAATCGGTTTTTGCAACAAAACAATAGTAGACTAGACTACTAAGCGCTCATCCCTCGATATAATTAGCTACATAAAAGAATTAAAAATATAAATTTGTCGGAAGTTTAGTGTAGGTACAAAATATAAGCTGGAGTTGTAGTTAGTGCGGAAATAATGGGGGCAATTCTGAAGGCACCGCTAAAACTAATTATGATTCCTAAAATCACTAAATTCAAATAAGGAACATCATTTGAATGAGAATTTCGTTCGTTGTTTTTTTCATTTAGTTACTTTAAGTATAAAGTAACTAAATAAAAATAAAAAAACTGCTACTGTATAAAGTTGTTTACTGCATAGAAACTGAACAGTCGGCCACTGTTCACGCGACGGTGGCATGACTCCACTAATGTACTCGTACCTAACATTGTTGTATTTAAAAGTGTCGAGGAGTAACGTCAAGACAAACCTCGGCGAGGTTTTTGGTGTTACTGTATTTATTGTATATTAATGTTCATTTGAGTAATTAAATAAATAAGAATTTTAATTAATTTAGTGGAATGTATCTTCAGAATTGATATAAATGTCTCGGTACTTATGTAGCTTAACAGGTACCGGGGTATAAAGGGATACAACATGTTAAATTTTTAAAGTAACTTACATTATAATAACACTAATCCTAAACTTATTTATTTTATGTGTATATAAATTGAAACTAAACGATTTTTAAAATTGATCTAGTTGGTATTATTAAGGAGTTCTGTGCCTGTAGCAACGAATACACGTCAAACAGAGAGAACATGAAAGCGAATCATGAAGTCATGGTTCGCCGTACCCGTAAAGCTTCCCCCCTAAAACTTAAATTTTTATTACTCGGAATTTTATTCACCGATTGAAACATTTTTTAGTATATGTATTATAATATTTTGGTATGATATCATTATATTCCCTAGGTATAAGTTCCCGTCTTATAAAAAGAACGCTGACCTTGAACCTGCACACTAAGCGATTTATCGGTCAAAATGGTGGAATGAAGGGGGCGTGACGGGGGAACGCTCAGCTGGCCGCACGCTATTGGTTCGTCACTAGGTCCTCACTTCCCGCGCTGGGACTGTGCTTTGTTTGCTCTCAAAGTACAGTCGCACACACAACTTACTTTGCTACGATTTCTGTTTTATTTTAGCTTACTAAGTACAACAAGACAAGATGATGAAACAATAGGTTAGGTTGTTAGTTTTTTTTTTGGCAACGCGGAAATCCAGTCTAAGCACCCGAGGCGGATTAATGATATTTCATGTTTGTGCGCAGTAGATAAAATGGAACGACATATTGAAACTCGTTAAAGTTGTGTGTTATTTTGTATGGATATTTTCCGATTTTTATTTCTTTTTCTCCGAAAGTATTGGAATTCGACGGGAAAGACTTTACACGAAGATTACCTAGGATAAGACCTATCTACGAAAAAATATGAAGTCTGAACTCGATTGGTTCTAAACTAAAGTCATACCGTAAATTGTCTTGCTAAAAACTATTTAATATTTTAAGATCGAAACAAAACATAATGCTAAAAGAAATATTATCTATTTTTTAATTCCTGCTTATTCCAAAGTACTTACTAAGCTAGAAATGTGCCTGTTGTTACACTGAAATTATAAAACAATAGCCTAATACCTATAAAGAGGCTAAAACTTTAGCATGTGATTGTACCCATGCGCAGACACATCCCCTCCACCGCCGCTCAGTGTTCTTTTTACGTGACGGGAACTTATATTGTTAATTCGTTGGGCTGCGGCTGTAGCTAGAATTGGCATGATGAATGTACCACGTTAGTACGTAAATACCAGGACATGATAGCCGGTAAACGTTTTGTATTATCACTTTGAAATTATATAAGTATGTAATTATGGTAAAACCAGTGTTTATAGAAATATTAGTATATATAAATACTTACCAGTATACTAGTCCCTTGTTTCACAATTATTTTAACTTGCGAGTTAAGCGGCATCATTCTCAACAGAATCTTGTTCCGATTCTTAAATTAATTATTAGACTAATAATAATTAAGTTCAGTTAGAGAAGTAACGCGGCACAGATGGCGCTGCTGTCCTTATTTCATTATTTTGTTTTATAGAAACGTTCGTTCTCATTTATTGCCGCAATAGCTCTTTATTCAGACTAAAATTAGTTCGTAACACACGACCTTCCTATAACTGTCAAAAGCAATTCATTTCTACGATAGATTTTGACTAAAAATAATTACTATTTCCAATTGTGAAACAAGAATTACGTGGACTAATGTTGTGCTTAATTTTAACACAAATTAAAACCATAACATCGTTAATTAGGATATTATCTTCAATTTAACAGATTTTACTATACTGTACATACTTACTACAAAAACAAGAACGAAAGAAAACTTATCTTTAGAAAAAAAACACTTTTACGTAAATATTTACGAATTCCGTGCTTTTAGGCACTAAAACTTTTGGTAGCGTCATTGCAAAGAAAATGTATTCCTACAATGCTATTAGTGTTTTCAGAGGCCGATCATGAAAATAGACAATAGTCATATCATACTTGTACATATATAGTAATTAAAATAAAAACATTAATAACATCTCACAACGGGATAGAAAATAGTTTTATTTTTGAACATTCCAATATAGGACGGTCCAAGCTTGTGTGAAAATTAAGCACTCGCTCCTCAATTACAATTGTAAGCTTTATTATTTTTGTAAATAGACAAATGATTATACAAGTTAAAGTAGATAGAAATAATGATTACTGTAATGTAAATACTTCTTCAGTGTTATTGAAGTTTCATTGTAAATACAAATTTTGGTGATCACGTATTGTATGCAATAAAACATTTTCCTTGAGGGCTTTCTTTTAAACCATGAACTGCTGTTGAATATACATCCTGCATTTCTCCATATACCTATATGGAAAAATTGTTTTCTACCTCAAACTTTATTTGTTGATTTCTTTATACTGTGCACAGCGAAAACGTAAGTAATGTTTTAGTAAGGTGTAGGTAATCAACGCGCACAGCTATCTCGCTCGCGCATCACAACATTATTATTATTATTTCAATTTAAACACGGGTCAAGCCCGGACCTTTTAAAGGCATCAGTGGGGCCGGAACTAACACTGAGAGGCCTTTTTACAAATGTATAGTAAAAATACAGATTGGGTATATGGATGGACTATGGATGGATTACTGTACAATATGGAGTTTAACAGATCTTGGCTATTGTGATGGAATGTTAGTGACTTAAAACTAGGTTATAGGCTGATGCTCTCACACAGCAGGTAAGATGAAGTACCTCTGTGTGAGAGCACCAGGATGAGAAAACGGCACCTGCCAATTCCGTCTCATCATGCAAAAAAATACCTAGGCAGGTGATGACTCGCCCCCAACTAAATGGGCCTCCCATAGTGGCGCCTTCATTATTATTATTACAAAAAATATACACAGATGCATAAGGATACTCAGGGAGTGAAAACGAATTTGACACCTTGCACATCAAAATCGGTCAAGCCGTTTAGGATTAGGCGATCAAATAGAAACATATATACGTACATTCATATGTACATACGTAAACTTAAAAAATATAACCCTCTTTCTTACGCAGTCGGGTAAATACGTAGCTTATCTTATCTTATAAAATAATGGGGTCCGATTCACGGATGCACTTTGAGGCATTAGGTCTTTAGTGCTTAAATACGTAGCTACTAACGATTCCCATAATAAGTAAATTTTAATAAAAACAATATTTTCTAGGAATAATCATCATCATCATCATCTCAGCCATAAGAAGTCCACTGCTGGACATAGGCCTCCCCCATGGATTTCCAAAAAGACCGATTGGAAGCGGCTTGCATCCAGCGTCTTCCCGCCACTTGTATGAGGTCATCTGACCATCTCGTGGCTGGTCTTCCTACGCTGCGCTTGCTGGTGTGTGGTCTCCACTTGAGAACCTTTTGGCCCGATCGGCCATCAGTTCTACGGGCTATGTGCCCTGCCCACTGCCACTTCAACTTGCTAATCCTCTGTGCTATATCGGTGACTTTCGTACGTCAACGTATCTCTTTATTTCTGATTCGATCTCATAGAGTGACTCCGAGCATAGCCCTCTCCATAGCTCGTTGTGTGATCTTGAGCTTCCTTATAAGGCCCATAGTTAGGGACCACCAGTTCAGTGCCGTAAGTTATCACTCGTAACACACTGGTCGTAAATTTTCGACTTGAGGGACTGGGGTATATTGGACGAGAAGACGCTTTTAAGTTTCCCGAACGCTGCCCAGCCGAGTTGGACACGACGATTGACCTCTCTCGTAAAGTTGGACCTGCCTAACCGGACCGTTTGTCCTAGGTAGACAGACGTATTCGTCAACAACTTAAAGAGTGGAGTTCCCCACAGATATTGGGGTGGGCCCTATATGGGCGTTCGACATAACCTTCGTTTTGTCCATGTTCATTTTGAGGCCTACTTGTTGGGAAACTCTATCGAGGTCTTCGAGCATCGTACTGAGGTCTTTCATCGACTCTGCCATGACTACTATATCGTCGGCAAACCGAAGGTGAGTGATGTACTCGCCATTAATATTAATGCCGAGCCCTTTCCATTCCAGAAGCTTGTAAGCATCTTCCAAACCGGCGGTAAACAGTTTCGGAGAGACAACGTCTCCCTGCCTCACGCCTCTTTTCAATGGAATTGCCTCTGAATTCTGGTCTTGTACTCGAACCGACATGGATGGATGTTATTTTCTAGGAATAATAATAATAATAATAATAAAAATATTGTAAAAATTGATACTTAAGAAAATAAATAAATACATGAATAATAATAATAATACTGCGGTGCCATTGCGGTGTGTCGAGTCGCACGTGTTAAATTTCCGGACATTAGCCGTGCACCGCGACGCACCGGAGATGTACCCGCGTGGCAAGTGAGGATCGAGCGGCGTATTAACACATTCAGGACTCTTATTGCGAAGCTGATCTGCTTCAGCCGGGGGAATACTCGCCCCCGAGTAATGCGTTTCGTGTCTCAGGCATTTGCCGGGACTGGTATCAGACCCCAGCACTACCTAGCCAATGTCACGGAACGCATTGACTATCTGAAACAGAAAGTCTATGCATGGGCGAACCGAATACGACGCTACAGAGAGCGTGTGGATAGATACTGGCAGAATCGTCTCTTTCAAAGTGACCAAAGAAAGGTGTACCGCGGCTGGGAGGGAACCGAACAACATATGAGCGACGGACAGCTACCCGATTCTAGCGCCATGACTAGTTTCTGGCGTGGTATCTGGTCGATGCCTGTCGAGCATACGGAAGACGAGTGGATTAGGACAGTCGAGCGTGAGTGTGATGATATCGAGCCCATGGGGTCTATTTCAATAGACCCCGTAGACGTCAGTTATGCGATCCGTACGACACAGAACTGGAAAAGTCCTGGGTTGGACGGATTACATAACTTTTGGATAAAATGGATTCGATGCTCACACGATCGCTTGGCTACACAATTCCAGGAAGCACTCGAGCTCGGTTCTCTTCCTACCTTCATGACCACCGGGATCACCTTTCTACTCTATAAGTCCGGTAGTACCACGGAACCCAAAAACTACAGACCCATAACATGCCTACCAACCATCTATAAGCTCCTTACATCCATTCTGAGAAACAAAATTTATACGCACTTAGTTGCGAACAACGTTTTGGCCTCTACTCAGAATGGATGTAAGGTTGGGTCCCGTGGTACTAAAGAGCTACTCCTCATTGATACGGCCATTAGCCAGCAAGTCAAGCACAATAAAGGGCTCTGCTGCTTGGATTGACTATAAGAAGGCCTATGATTCGGTGCCTCACTCATGGCTTGAGAGGATCTTAGAGTTGTGTAAAATTGATGCAACTTTGAGATCCTTCTTAGCCACATGTATGAGGCAATGGACCACAGTCCTTCGTCAACCAGGCAGTAGAGATGGCTCCTTTACACCGCAGGACTTGATAAGGATTGACCGTGGCATTTTCCAGGGTGACAGTTTGAGTTCATTGTGGTTTTGCCTGGCACTGAACCCTCTCAGTATTCTGCTGAAGGATTCAGGTCTAGGCTATCAGCTTCGTAGGGGGGGTGAAGTTATTTCTCACCTGTTGTACATGGATGACCTCAAACTTTTTGCACCGAAACGACAAGACTTAATGACGTTGTTAGAAACAACAGAGGTTTTTAGCAATGCCATTAAGATGGAGTTTGGTGTAGACAAGTGTGCGGTTGTTCAGGTAGAGCGAGGGAAAGTTGTAAATTCTCCAAATTTGCAACTTTCTGGGACAATGACTCTCAGGTCCCTTTCAGAGGCCGAGACCTACAAATACCTTGGTATGTCAGAGTCGTTGGGTATTGCGGTAGAGGATATTAAAAAATCGGTGAAGGAGCGTTTCTTTTGCCGCCTGTCAAAAGTTCTTAACAGTCTTTTGTCTGGCGGCAATAAGTCGCGCGCCTTCAACGGTTGGGTGATGCCTCTATTGTCATACTCCTTTGGCATACTAAGGTGGACTCAAACTGAGCTGGACGCCCTGGATAGAAGGGTCCGTCAGCAACTGACATTACATCGCATGTTACACCCACGTTCGTCTGTTATGAGACTGTACGTTCCGCGGAAGTGGGGGGGTCGTGGCTTTTTAAATGCCAAGAACCTTCACAACCGTGAGGTGTGCAGTCTCAGGGATTATTTCCGCAACAACGAATGTGGGATGCATTGCGATGTAATGGCAGTTGACAAGGGCCTGACGCCTCTCTCCTTGGCAAAAGAGAACTGGCGCAAACCAACGGTGCTCAGCATGGAAGATCGTAGGGACGTATGGAAGGGCAAGGAGCTACACGGGAGGTTCTACCGGGCCTTAACAGGACCCGATGTAGACCTTCTTGCGTCAGTGAACTGGTTACGCTTCGGTGACCTCTTTGGTGAAACTGAAGGATTTGCTTGTGCGATTGCAGATGAAGTTATCAAGACGAACAACTATCGGAAATATATCATGAAAGACGGTACGGTCGACATTTGTCGGGCATGCCACCGTCCCGGAGAGTCTCTCCGACATATTATTTCCGGTTGTTCGCATCTTGCTAACGGCGAGTATTTGCACAGGCACAATCAAGTAGCCAGGATCATCCACCAGCAACTTGCTCTTCAATACGGCCTTGTTGAGTCCGAGGTGCCGTACTACCAGTACGCACCAGCGCCGGTTCTTGAGAATGGCCGTGCTTTGCTCTATTGGGACCGTTCTATTATCACGGATAGGACTATTGTTGCCAATAAGCCTGATATTGTGATCGTAGATCGTTCCCAGCGCCGGGCAGTGCTCGTCGATGTCACCATCCCACATGATGAGAATCTCGTGAAGGCTGAGAAGGACAAGCTCAGCAAGTACCTTGACTTGGCTCACGAGATTACCGCCATGTGGGATGTTGATTCGACGATCATTGTTCCGATAGTCGTATCGGTAAACGGTTTAATTGCGAAGAGCCTCGACCAACATCTCAAGAAGCTCTCGCTTGATAGTTGGATCAAGGGTCGGATACAAAAGGCAGTCATCCTAGACACGGCGCGCATTGTAAGGAGATTCCTCAGCTTGTAGCCCTTACCGTCGACAGCTTGAGCCTTGCCCCGCTGCCGGCGGCACACTAGTTTTAAGTTTTTTACAATATTTATGTTATTTTTATATGTTTATATTTGTATTGTAAAAAATTTAAAATTAAGAATCGTAATAAATAAATGTGAATAATAATAAAAAAAAAGACAACCGCTGACAAGACCTAAAATTTTCGTTTATTGTGTGTGTTTTATTTTATTTTATTGGTTTACATTTCTAAAGATACATTAAAACGTTACTACAAATATGAAGATCTCAAGAAATATATATTCTTTGCGAAATAATAAAAACCAAACTCAAAATACCACAATATATAAACCTGACATCTGTTGACAACTGTCAAGTATTTGTAAAATATAAATAACAAGCAAAATACATGATAACACGGCGAAGATTAGGAAAAACCACAGCGGATTCCACAAATGCGCACCTTCCACCACCGCCCGCCCCATCGTCTCCGAGCTCGTCGTCGGGAGACGAGTATCAAACCTCCCGCGACATCTCCACGTCGAGTGATGGGAGCGGGCCGACGCCGCCGCCGCCACCAAGATCTGCGCGACGGAGTCGTCCACCGCCGCCAGCACGCCTGGGGCCTACAGCGGGGTCCACCCCGCTACCTTCGGCCTCCGCTACTGGCGGAGTAGCGCGTCGCATGAGATGGTCTTCACAAATCAATGAAAACGTCATGCGCGCCTACTATGGGGCGACAGAATCAGAAACCAACTTGACGGCGTACCGGTCTAGAATACAGCCTTTGTTTCAGACTCTTGAGCCGACCGTCACCGTGACTGTTCAACGATTATCGGATCAAGTGCGAGCTATCCAGCGACTCAAGTTGCTGGATCAGTCCGTGCTCGATCGGCTTCGCCTGGAAGTGATGTCTGCTCGTCCAACCCCCGTGTCGGCGAGGGATCCGTCGCCTGTCGCGTCGTCTGCCCCGTCATTGGCTTCAATGCCGACCACGGTTGCGACACTTGTGACGCCGGCTGACCCCGCAGCCGACGAGGGGGACGTTACGAGTAGTGTTTCTAACCAGGTGAGTGAGCAACTGAGGAGCACTCTGGAAGACGTGATTTCTCAGTACAGATTCGCACCTGACTCTAGGCCACGTTTACCACGCTTGCCTACCCATAGAAAAAATCTAGCACTGATGGGAGCCTTGAATGCATTGCTAGTTCCGTATATTCAAACTAGTAGAGATTTAGTTGATACTCACTCGATCTTATACTGCGGTGCCATCGCGGTGTGTCGAGTCGCACGTGTTAAATTTCCGGACATTAGCCGTGCACCGCGACGCACCGGAGATGTACCCGCGTGGCAAGTGAGAATCGAGCGGCGTATTAACACATTCAGGACTCTCATTGCGAAGCTGATCTGCTTCAGACGGGGGAATAATCGCCCCCAAGTAATGCGTTTTGTGACTCAGGCATTTGCCGGGACCGGTATTAGGCCGCAACACTACCTAGCCAATGTCACGGAACGCATCGACTATCTGAAGCAGAAAGTCTATGCATGGGCGAATCGTATTCGTCGCTACAGAGAACGTGTGGATAGATACTGGCAGAATCGCCTCTTCCAAAGTGACCAAAGAAAGGTGTACCGAAGCTGGGATGGAACTGAGCAACGTATGAGCGACGGACAGCTACCAGATTCTGACGCCATGACTAGTTTCTGGCGTGGTATTTGGTCGATGACCGTCGAACATACGGAAGACGAGTGGATGAGAATTGTCAAGCGTGAGTGCGAAGACATTGAACCCATGGGGTCTATTTTAATAAACCCTTTAGACGTTAGCTGTGCGATCCGTACGACACAGAACTGGGGCCCAATTCAGTTATTCAAGACCGCTCCATAGCAGAACCATATGTGGAGCGTTTCCCGTCGGCCGCCATAGTTTTTTGATTCAGACACTTTTATGTCATACAATTGACACATTTGATGAAACGTAACACGTCCTTCGCTCGTTTTTTTTTTTTTTTTTTTTTTATTTAGAAATAGGTTCGCGCTTGACCGCCAACTCGCCTGATGTTAAGCGACGTTGCGGTCTACGATGGAGCACGCTTACCTAGAAGAAACCAATTCACTCGCGATTTAAAGACACCCAGATTATATCTATCGGGAAAGACCCACTCAGGAAGCGCATTCCACATTCTAGCAGTCCGCACAATGAAAGTGGAACTAAAGCGTTTCGTTCGCGTTTTTGGGATATCCACCATGAAACGGTGACGCTTTTTCGTGTTTCTAACCGTCCTATAGAAAAAAGGGCTAGAAGGAATAAGATCATGCAGATCAGATGCACACTCACCGAAATGGATCCGGTAAAAAACCGACAAGCTAGCAACCTCGCGACGATGTTCCAAGCTTTGAAGCCTAGCTTTTACGAGGGATTCGTCGCCAATTAGCTTCCGGGCACGTTTCTCTATAGATTCCAACGCCTGGAGTTGGTATTTCGCCGATCCATCCCAAAGATGCGAACAATACTCCATGCACGACCGAACTTGTGCTTGGTAAAGTGTGAGCAACTGTTCCGGCGTGAAGTACCGGCGCACCTTCGAAATGATACTCAGCTTTTTGGCAGCTAGTTGAGCTTTAGACTCAATATAGGAGCCAAAATTGAGGGTTGATGTTAGAGAAACACCCAAGAGCTCAAGGCGGTCTGTTACCGGCACCGACTCATCTCGGAAAGTAGGAGCCAGTTTGAAGGGGCTCCTTTTGGCGGAGAATAGACACGCCTGGGTCTTAGCTGCATTGAATCTGACAAGATTGGCATCACCCCAATCGGAGACTGCCTTAAGTGACAGATTCAAGCGCTCGACCATAGCCTCTCTTAAAGACTGGATTTCAGGTCCACTAGCCCGTGGACCGGACACGTAGCTCTCTACAACAGTGCTGTCATCTGCGTACCCAAAGATACCGGGCTTCAGCAGACCGTTGATGTGCAGCAAGAAAAGTGTCGCAGAGAGCACAGATCCCTGGGGAACACCGCATTTATACCCATTCGAACAGACGAGTAGCCATCAATGACTACTTGTATCGAACGTTCCCTCAAGAAGTCCGCTATCCAGGCAACGAATCCGGTTGGCAAACCGAACGCAGAAAGCTTGGCAATAAGGCTGTCATGCCAGACCCTGTCGAAAGCCTTCGAGATGTCGAGAGAGACAGCAAGCGCCTCCCCATGTTTCTCGATGACTTCACTCCAGATGTGAGTGACGTACGCTAGAAGATCTCCAGTAGACCGGTTCCGGCGGAAGCCATATTGCCGGTCACTGAGGAGGTCATTCGATTCTAGGTACGCCAAGAGCCTGTTGTTAAGGATACGTTCCATTGTCTTACAGAGAATGGAAGTGACCGAGATAGGCCTGTAGTTAGCAGGGTCGGCACGACTACCTTTTTTGGGCACAGGTTGCACGTTTGCAAGCTTCCACGACTTAGGCACTTGACCAGTTTCGAAAGAAAGACGAAAGAGACGTGTCAGTACAGGAGTCAACTCGGACGCACATGTCCTCAGAACTATGGCTGGGATACCGTCAGGGCCACTAGCTTTGTTCACGTCAAGACTGCGTAGCGTTTTGCGAACCTCCGTTTGGCGAATACGAAAATCAGACATGAATGTCGAGCTACCAGGTGAAGTTGGAGGTACCGCATTACCAGAGTCCAGTCGCGAAGATTCCGAAAAAAGAGAGGCAAATAAGTTAGCCTTTTCTTCGGCGGTATGAGCCAGCGTTCCATCAGGTTTCAGCAGTGGAGGAAGTGAAGAACGGCAGAAGTTCGCTTCGACCGATTTAGCTAAGGACCAAAAAGCTTTACTACCAGCGGGGTGCGAAGCTAATTTGTTCCCTATTCGACTAATGTGGTCAAAGCGAGCCCTCTGTAGAACCTTTTTGCAGGACTTGGCAGCCTTGTTAAACGCTTTTTTCTTCTGGTATATGCCCTTTGCCTTACGGTGTCGAGCATCAACCCAAGCCAGGTATGCCTCGTGCTTAAGCGCTTCAGCACTATTGCAATGAGGACCAAACCATGGGCGAGCTTTGCCAGACAATGGAATGTCGGAATATGGAATATAGTACTCCATACCCGTACGCAACACATCAGTCACGGCATCCGCGCAGCTTGAGGGATCGTTAGAAGAGAAGCACACAGACCGCCAGGGATAAGAGGCGAAAAAGGCTCGCATCTCGTCCCAGTCTGCCGACTTGTATCGCCAAACTCGCCGACTACCTCTGGGGCTAGAATCAGGTGGGGAGTAGACTGATAAAAGTCGTTATTAAATCAAAAAAATATAGCAGCCGACAGGAAATGCTTCGCACAAGGTTCAGTTACGGATCGGTTTTGAATAACTGAATTGCCCCC
The DNA here is from genome assembly GCA_947563715.1 of Lycia hirtaria. Classification (NCBI taxonomy): domain Eukaryota; kingdom Metazoa; phylum Arthropoda; class Insecta; order Lepidoptera; family Geometridae; genus Lycia; species Lycia hirtaria. The sequence goes on from OX387384.1 coordinate 17,814,948, forward strand.
CTGGAAAAGTCCTGGGCCAGACGGTTTGCACAACTTTTGGATAAAATGGACTCGATGCTCACACGATCGCTTGGCTACCCAATTCCAAGATGCCCTCGAGCTCGGTTCTCTTCCTGCCTTCATGACCACCGGGGTCACCTTTCTGCTCCATAAGTCCGGTAGTACCACGGAACCAAAAAACTACAGACCCATCACATGCTTACCAACCATCTATAAGCTCCTTACATCCATTCTGAGAAATAAAATTTATACGCACTTAGTTGCGAACAACGTTTTGGCCTCTACTCAGAATGGATGTAAGGTTGGGTCCCGTGGTACTAAAGAGCTACTCCTCATTGATACGGCTATTAGCCAGCAAGTCAAGCGGAATAAAGGGGCCCTCTCTGCTGCTTGGATTGACTATAAGAAGGCCTATGATTCGGTGCCTCACTCATGGCTTGAGAGGATCTTAGAGTTGTGTAAAATTGATGCAACTTTGAGATCCTTCTTAGCCACATGTATGAGGCAATGGACCACAGTCCTTCGTCAACCAGGCAGTAGAGATGGCTCCTTTACACCGCAGGACTTGATAAGGATTGACCGTGGCATTTTCCAGGGTGACAGTTTGAGTTCATTGTGGTTTTGCCTGGCACTGAACCCTCTCAGTATTCTGCTGAAGGATTCAGGTCTAGGCTATCGGCTTCGTAGGGGGGGTGAAGTTATTTCTCACCTGTTGTACATGGATGACCTCAAACTTTTTGCATCGAAACGACAAGACTTAATGACGTTGTTAAAAACAACAGAGGTTTTTAGCAATGCCATTAAGATGGAGTTTGGTGTAGACAAGTGTGCGGTCGTTCAGGTAGAGCGAGGGAAAGTTGTAAATTCTCCGAATTTGCAACTTTCTGAGACAATGACTCTCAGGTCCCTCTCCGAAGCCGACACCTACAAATACCTTGGTATGTCAGAGTCGTTGGGTATTGCGGTAGAGGATATAAAAAAATCGATGAAGGAGCGTTTCTTTTGCCGCCTGTCAAAAGTTCTTAACAGTCTTTTGTCTGGCGGCAATAAGTCACGCGCCTTCAACGGTTGGGTGATGCCTCTATTGTCATACTCCTTTGGCATACTAAGGTGGACTCAAACTGAGCTGGACGCCCTGGATAGAAGGGTCCGTCAGCAACTGACATTACATCGCATGTTACACCCACGTTCGTCTGTTATGAGACTGTACATTCCGCGGAAGTGGGGGGGTCGTGGCTTTTTAAATGCCAAGAACCTTCACAACCGTGAGGTGTGCAGTCTCAGGGATTATTTCCGCAACAACGAATGTGGGATGCATTGCGATGTAACGGCAGTTGACAAGGGCCTGACGCCTCTCTCCTTGGCAAAAGAGAACTGGCGCAAACCAACTGTGCTCAGCATGGAAGATCGTAGGGACGTATGGAAGGGCAAGGAGCTACACGGGAGGTTCTACCGGGCCTTAACAGGACCCGATGTAGACCTTCTAGCGTCGGTGAACTGGTTACGCTTCGGTGACCTCTTTGGTGAAACTGAAGGGTTTGCTTGTGCGATTGCAGATGAAGTTATCAAGACGAACAACTATCGGAAATATATCATGAAAGACGGTACGGTCAGACCACCGGCAGCTTGAGCCCCGCCCCGCTGTTGGCGGCATTCTAGGTTTAAGTTTTTATAATGTTTTTATTGTTTTTTATATAAATATTGTAAAAACTTAGGCTTAAGATTAATAAATAAATATGTGGATAATAATAATAAGTCGTGTTATGAGACGATATTTCGACGATATTATATTTCCCACGCTCGTCTGTTATGAGACTGTACATCCCGCGGAAGTGGGGGGGTCGTGGCTTTTTAAACGCCAAGAACCTCCACAACCGTGAGGTGTGCAATCTCAGAGACTATTTGCGAAACAACGAGTGTGGTATGCATTGTGATGTAGTGGCAGTTGATAAGGGCCTGACGCCTCTCTCCTTGGCAAAAGAAAACTGGCGCAAACCAACGGTGCTCAGTATCGAAGACCGCAAAGACGTATGGAAGAGCAAGGAGTTGCACGGGCGGTTCTACAGGGTGTTATCAGGACCCGATGTAGACCTGCCTGCATCGGTGAACTGGCTGCGCTTCGGTGACCTCTTTGGGGAAACTGAAGGGTTTGCCTGTGCAATTGCAGATGAAGTTATCAAGACGAGCAACTATCGGAAATATATCATGAAGGACGGTACGGTCGACATTTGTCGGGCATGGCACCGTCCCGGAGAGTCTCTTCGACATATTGTTTCCGGTTGTTTGCATCTTGCTAACGGCGAGTATTTGCACAGGCATAACCAAGTAGCCAGGATCATCCACCAGCAACTTGCTCTTCAATACGGCCTTATCGAGTCAGAGGTGCCGTACTATCAGTACGCACCAGCGCCAGTTCTCGAAAATAGCCGTGCTTTGCTCTACTGGGACCGTTCTATCATCACGGACAGGACTATTGTTGCCAATAAGCCTGATATCGTGATCGTAGATCGGTCTCAACGCCGGGCAGTGCTCGTCGACATCACCATCCCACATGATGAGAATCTCGTGAAGGCTGAGAAGGACAAGCTCAGCAAGTACCTTGACTTGGCTCACGAGATAACCGCCATGTGCGATGTTGACTCGACGATCATTGTCCCGATAGTCGTTTCGGTGAACGGTGTCATAGCGAAGAGCCTCGACCAACATCTCAAGAGGCTCTCGCTCGATGGTTGGGTCAAGGGTCAGATACAGAAGGCAGTCATCCTGGACACGGCACGTATTGTCAATAGGTTCCTCTCTCTGTAGCCCCTACCACCGGCAGCTTGAGCCCCGCCCCGCTGCCGGCGGCACCCTAGTTTTAAGTTTTTTACAATATTTATGTTTCTTTTTTATAAGTTTATATTTATGTTGTAAAAAATTTAAAATTAAGATTATAAATAAATAAATGAGATAATAATAATACCGCAGGGCGGCTTTGTGGCGAGCCGTCGGTGAGTGGCGACACCGCGTACCCCGATGTTTCCCTGGGGCTAAATGAGACCCCTGACCTCCAGCTTGCCTTAACCGGCCGGCTGGATGGTGGAAACTGCAAGAGCTAAGAACCTAAGCTCCAGGGTGGAAGTGTTAAAGGGCATAACGCCGCTAGTAGCGTTTAGTGAACGCGCAGCACACCTCTCGACACCCTTAGCCACCCACACTGATGTTGCTTCTCCGGCGCCAATATGCGGTGCCACTATGGGGGGCCCATCTAGTGGGTGGCGAGTCATCACCTGCCTAGGTATTTTTGTATGGTGAGACGGAATTGGCAGGTGCCGTTTTCTCATCCTGGTGCTCTCACACAGAGGTACTTCATCTTACCTGCTGTGTGAGAGCATCAGCCTATAGCCTAGTTTATTTAAGTCACTAACATTCCATCACAATAGCCAAAATCTGTCAAATTCCATATTGTACAATAATCCATTCATAGTCCATCCATATACCCAATCTGTATTTTTTATTATACATTGTAAAAGGGCCTCTCAGTGTTGGTTCCGGCCCCACTGATGCCTTTCAAAGGTCCGGGCTTAGACCCGTGTATACATTTGAATAAAGAGATAATAATAATAATATAATAAGTTTGTAGCCCTTACCGTCGACAGCTTGAGCCCTGCCCCGCTGCCGGCGGCACACTAGTTTTAAGTTTTTTACAATATTTATGTTCTTTTTTATACGTTTATATTTATATTGTAAAAAAAATAAAATTAAGTACTTAAATAAATAAATGTGAATAATAATAAGCCCCCAAAATCCGTACCTAGCGCCCGAGTCGAACACCAGACCTCGCGGGGGCGGGCAACGTGTACAATTAAAACTTACACGGCAAAATAGGTTAAGGTAACCCATGACGATGGAGACGAGAAATAGAAAATTATGTATAGGGCCGCTGCCCGGGGGTGACCGCCGGGGCACGTCTGTAGCTGGCCACGGGCGTGACAGCATGCTAGCCAGTGACTCCTTGCTTGACGGCTGGGCGGGAGCCGGGGACGCGGATAGTAGGGGAGCGTCCTCAAGGACTACGGCCGAGAGTAGGAGTAGTAGAAGTAGCAGCAGAGCAGTAACCCCAGCTGAGGATGCTTCGCAGGAGGCTTGTGTCACCCAGACTGCGACCACCAAAGCTGGGAAACCCAGATTGCGTATGAAATGGGATAATGATATAAACTTATTCATCATGCGCACATACCTAGAAATCACAAAATTAGAAACAGACAGGACAATGTATTGTAAGCAACTACATGACAGGTTTAGACTCCAATACCCACATCTAAATGTATCGGCTCAGCGAGTTGCTGACCAAAGAAGAGTCATCATCAGAAATAAACTTCTATCAGACAAAGTAATAGAAAACCTTAGAAAAGAAATATCGGAACAACTGAATCAGGATGAATTAGAGATAACAATAAATCAATCACCTGTTACTCACTCACCTATTAGACCTGCATCTCAGTCAAACCATCCTCTCAACCAAACTATACCTTGCACACTTCCCTTAACAAACGAAATACTGTCTACACTAACATCCGACGTGTCCACTCAAACTCCAATACTACATAACACACATACCTCAATATCTCAAAATACAGACCAGTCAAGTACAGATATATCTACGCAAAATCTTGAATATCAATTGGAAACAGCATTAACATTGTACACTGGTATTGATCCAACAGCTAGACCAAAACTTCCAAAATTAAAAGAGAGTAAAAAACTCTATCAGTTAGTTGACATTTTTAACAACGAAATATTAGGCAAATTTTATTCAATCGACACAGACTTGTTAGAAATCCACACTTTGATCTACTGTAGTGCATTAGTAATTAGCGAAAACTTAGGTTACAAAATTAAAGAAGAACAGCAAACTAACAGAAACCGCAAATACAACCCAAATATCCCAGCATGGCAAATAAGAATTGAAAATGACATCAAATCATTGAGATCGGACATAGGTAGGCTAACGCAATACATTAACAACAATAAATCAAAAAAAGTACTCAACGTACACGTAGAAAAAATTTTTAGAACCACAAAAATACACACATCACATGAAAAACATAACATTAGACCAGAAGAATACTTAGACACATTGAAACAAAAATTAGCATTGAAATCACAAAGGTTAACTAGATACAAGAAAGCATTGCAACGTAAAAATGATAACAAATTATTTTCAAATAATGAAAAAGGATTCTATAGATCACTGAGCAATAAAGAAACAAACGGAAACTTTGATCTTCCTAACTCCGATGCCCTTAAAAACTACTGGACTGATCTGTGGAAAAAACAAAAAGATCATAATGACAATGCGGAGTGGATTAGGGATGAAGAAAGAAGGTGGAGCCATATAGAAGAGATGGAATTTACAGATATTACAGGAGAAGATATAGAAATTGTCACAAAAAAGACAAAAAACTGGAAAGCGGCGGGAATTGATGGAGTCCACAACTTCTGGTATAAGAAGTTCTTCATACTTCACGATGTTTTGGCCCGGATTATCTCCGATTTCCTAAAAGGAACAAGCGAAATGCCTAAATTCTTAACAACTGGTTTAACATATATGCTACCAAAAAGTAATGATACAACTAATCCAGCTCAATATAGGCCTATCACATGTCTGCCAACAATCTATAAAATCATTACTTCCTGCATCACACACAAAATAAACATCCACCTAACTCAACACAATATAATTTCCGAAGAACAGAAAGGGTGTAGGCAAAATCATAAAGGATGCAAAGAACAACTAATAATCGATTCAACAATTCTTAAACACGCACAAACACATAACAGAAATATACATATCTCCTACATAGATTATAAAAAAGCTTTTGATAGTGTACCCCACTCTTGGCTCATCCGTATCCTACAGATCTATAAAATTAACCCAACAATCGTAACCTTCTTGGAAAACGCCATGAAAGAGTGGAAGACCAAACTGATTCTATCGAATTCTGGCCAATCTATCACAACCGATGAAATCCCCATAGAAAATGGTATTTTCCAGGGAGATTCTTTTAGTCCGGTATGGTTTTGCCTCACCTTGAACCCATTATCAAATTTGCTAAATAGTTTAAACAGCGGTTACAAACTGACACCCAATACAGAAATTAGTCATCTCATGTATATGGATGACATAAAAATATTCGCCAAAACTGATAATGCTTTAAACAAACTTCTACAGAAAACATCACAGTTTAGTGAAGACATTAATATGTCTTTTGGTCTAGATAAATGCAGGATACTCCATATTAATAAAGGTAAAGTTATAGGTAATAACAATAGCGTCGACACTGGCAATATAGAAACCAATTTCACTAAAATGGAAGCGACAGACACCTATAAATATTTAGGCATCTTGCAATCAAAAACTATAAACCACACAGAAATTAAAAAGAAATTAGGTGAAGAATATATACGTAGGCTCAATCTAATTTGCAAAAAGTCATTATTTTCAAAAAATCTCTTTAAAGCTGTAAACACTTTCGCGATTCCAGTCCTAACATATTCCTTTGGAGTTATTAAGTGGTCCCAGACAGATATCAATCAATTATAAATAAAAACTAGAACGACACTCACAAAATACAATAATTTACACCCGAAGTCAGCCATTGAACGAATTTCTATCAAGCGTTTGAAGGGGGGTAGGGGGCTCATAGACCTGAAAATATTATGGGAAGGTCAAGTAAACAACTTGCGCAAATTCTTTTATCACAAAGCTGAAACAAGTAACATTCATTTAGCAGTAGTAGAATCAGATAAAAATCTTACACCTTTAAACCTGAAAACTAAGGACTTCCCAATTAGATTACCCAAAACTGCAGAAACCGATAAAATAAATAATTGGCGTAAAAAAGAACTGCATGGTAGACATCTGCACGACCTCGAACAGGCCCATATCGATCTGGAAGCTTCTAATAAATGGTTAAAACTTGGATCTCTGTTTCCAGAAACAGAAGGTTTTATGATTGCTATTCAAGACCAAGTCATAAACACAAAAAATTACAGAAAATATATAATTAAGGATCCTAATATTCAAAACGATAGCTGCAGGAAATGTCACCGTCAATCTGAAACAATCCAACATGTCACCAGCGCCTGTCCTACCTTAACTCAAACAGACTACACACACCGACATAACCAAATAGTACACATAATTCATCAGAAACTTGCAATCAATCATAAGCTCATACCGTGCAAACCAGTCCCATATTATCAATACACTCCAAAACCTGTGTTGGAGAGCACCAGTCACAAACTATACTTTGACAGAGCAATACTAACTGACAAGACCATACACAACAATAGACCAGATATAACTTTGATTGACAAACAAAATAAAACTGTATATCTTATTGATATAGCTGTACCTAATACCCACAACCTTCATAAAACTATTATAGAAAAAATCAATAAATACACCGAACTTAAAGAGGAAATAATAAGAATATGGAAAATGAACAAGGTATATATTGTGCCACTGGTGTTGTCCAGTACAGGGGTAATACCTAAACACTTGCTACAAGCTCTCAAAACGATAGAAATTCCTGAAACACATATATGACTATGCAGAAAGCCGCCATTTTAAATACATGCCGCATTGTCCGCAAATTTTTACAAGAAGATTTGAACAATCAACCCGTAACAGACCATGAAACTCACTTGGCCTAGGCCCGTGATTTCATAGTTATTACCGAAGTATCCAAAATACTTCGAGAAAAAAACACTTTTCACAATAATAATAATAATAGTCTATTGGAGCTATTTTTTAAAAAAAATATACTGTTCTATATGGTAACAATTTAAAATATAAATTTTCAGATACAGACATAATAATATTATATACAAACAATTAAATTAAATGAGAAAGAAGTTAATATGCAGGAATGAAATTAGTTGATTATTATAATTAGTTTTGATTATTATGTATAAATGTTTTAACTGGACACTGGCCTCTGCACTAGGATTCCCTGTATTACAGAGACCAGGAACCCCTGTGACTATAACAAATATCATGACTTTAACTGTCGATGCAATATTTTTTTAAACATTATATAAAATACAAGTACAAAAATAATAAGATAAAATATATATTCTTTAGACATTACTTAAATACCTAGTCTTGCCATAAATATTGTCACGAAGAAAAAAATTATTTTTTTATTGCAAATAATATTTATTACTTTTACAGTGTGTTAGTTTAATACATAAATATAAAACAATTTAAAATATAAAAGCTTATTCGAAGTGGTCTCCATTGGCTGCAATACAGTCCTTTAAACGTTGAGGCCAGTTATCAATAGAAGCACGCACTCTTTCCATGGGAAAATTCTTCACTGCCAATCGTATGGATTGTTTTAGGGACTCCAAATTATCATGGCGTTTAGAGCAAGCCATACTCTCTAAAACTGACCATAAATCATAATCCAGCGGATTAAGATCAGGACTAGACGACGACCAGTCTTCAGCTCTGATGAAGTCCGAAACGTTCACTTCCAACCAAGACTGCGTGGACCGAGCTTTATTACCTGGCGCCGAGTCTTGTTGGAAGGACCATACTTGGTTATTGAACATGGTGTTGTTAAGGGGCTTAACTACCTTCTCAAGAATGGTATTTTGATACACTTGTGCCGATGTTTTGATACCTTTTTCACAAAAATATGGCTCAGTCACTCCTTCATAGCTAACACCCCACCAAACCATCACTGAAGTCGGATAATGCCCACGTTGCACTCTGTCGACTAATTGGGAAGCTTCCTTAGAGCTTTGAGCATAAATACGGTCATTTTGTTTGTTAAAATGTTGCTCAATTGTAAAGATTTTCTCATCCGTAAACAAATTTTTTCTGTGATCTCCCTTTGCGTACCGCTTCAGTAGTTGTTTCGATTTTACCACCCTATTCTTTTTTAAATTATCAGTTAAAAAATGACCAGTGCGTCTCTTATAGGCTGCAAGTCCTAAGTCATCTTTGAAAATACGCGACATGGTTCTGGGTGCTATCTTCATCTCCCGAGATAAAATCTTTTGCTTTCGGACAGGATTTCTTCGAATTCTTTCCCTTACTGCTTTGACCACCTTTTTCGTACGAACACTACATGGACGGCCAGATGTTTTTCTGTCACAAACAGAGGAGGTCTCATTGTACCTATTAATAGCCCGGTACACAAACATTTGACTAATACCAAGCGTATGGAGAGTTTTAAAAATTACATTTGGCTCCATACCAACTTTGTGTAATGCAATCACAGCGATTCGGTTCTCTTTATCACCCCACTCCATTTTAATATCGCAAAATATTGTACAATGTATTGGCGCCAAAATTAGAAAACTCAATGAACAATCGTATAAAAATGACAGATTCCAAATTCAAATGTAATATCTTTCTTATTTTTAACTGTAACAGTATTATGGCCAGACTAAATATATTACTTGGCACTATCTTCTACAATAAATATTTCACAACTCACCAGTAAATAATTAATGAATGAAGGCAAACATTACACCTTCCGATAGATAAAACTTTACCAGTTCACTGATATGGTTTTCCTACCTTATGTCAAATCAGAATAAAACATGCAAAGCATGCAGGTATATATTTACAGAAGTAGGATGTGCTTGACATAATGTAAGTTTTGTGAGGTATCGTGGGTATGTTTGTGTGTGCGTGTGTGAGGGGAGGGCGTTGTTTGCGAAATAAGTGAAGTTTAACGATATAATTTACTAAAGTGAAGTTTAACGATTACTTACAAGTTTGCTATTTTACTTGATCATTTCTAGAATCTGTTCAGTTTCGTCTTTATTTAGATTTGTCAAAAACTTGTTGAGAGCTATTTTACACATTCTTCTAGTTAATTGTAAAATGCTAAGTTGTTTATTTATTTTAGAGTATAAATATGGCGCTACACGTGCGTAGAATCTACTACCAAAAGCTGTACGCCTTGGTAGTAGCTTCCATTTAATATGTCTGTGAGATATTATCAGTGTCTGTGGTGCAGTTTTATGAAATTTTAGAATTACGGATTGGATATATAACTGCCTGACTCTGAGATAACCAATCTCCCTATATAGCTCATTTGTGGGGTAAAGGCGCGGCTTTCTATGAGCTACTTTTAGAACAGCTCGTTGAGCTAGTTCCAATCTTTCCAATTGTGTTTTGCACGCTCCGCCCCACGCAACGATGCAATAATCCAGAATGGACTGACACAGAGAAGTGTAGACCAGCCTAATGCTATCGACATTAGCAACTGCTCTGAGTTTTTTAAAGATCACCATTAACTTTCTCACCCGACTGGAGAGTGCCCTGATGTGTGTTTCCCAAGTCAGATTTTGGTCTATAATGACTCCTAGATATTTAAGAGAAGAGACAAGCCCTAAGATCACACAATCGCAGTTTTTACCAAAGCTATCTTGACACTTGTGGACTTGCACTGATAGAGGAAACTTTGGTGCTGTACGAACAGATATACTAAATGGGATAATCTTAGTTTTAGTGGCGTTAACAGTTAGTAAATTGCTCTGAAGCCAATCTCCCACCCTATTTATTCCTTCTTGGCAAAATTGGTTCACTGACTCCCAATTCGGACAATAAAAAATGATTGCTGTATCATCAGCAAAAGTGAAAATTTGGGCATGACGTATATTTAATGCGCACAGGTCGTTTATATAGGCTAAAAATAGCGTAGGACCGAGGACGCTCGTACGAGGAATAACACTAGTAAACAACCAGCGCTGGGGTCTCTCTATGACACGTAGTGACGTCATGGACGTGCGATTACTCACATATATGCTCTCTATGTCTATGTATGTGTATGTATCTTCGTATGCACCAATGCACCAATTTACAGGATAAATATTCGAAATACACATGCTCAGTGAAATTTATCAAGTAAAACGGTAGTGACTTTACTGGAATGTCTATATGGACTATGGAGGATTGCCGACAGCATGAAAAACTCGTTTCACCATTTATTTCACTTATCTACACTCGTGCACTTGATTGAAACCTACCGTCTTACATAAAAACGCTGAATAAGCGCATCAAAGACTTGCCTACGTAATAGGGCGAATTCTGTGAAGCGCATTTTAAACAGTTAGACCTGTTTTCGGGCGTTACATTTACCGTCTGACAGAAAGTGATTAGTCTTTGTTCAGTAAATAAAATTTTAACACCCGTGTATATATAAAACGGTTGTGGTGTTACTCCCTATGTAAATAGGGCCATTAATTCTGGTGGTGTTACATAAAATCAAAGTGTAAATAGGGCGAATTCTGTGCATAAAATGTTAAAATAATATTACTGAATAAGGACTTGTCACTTTCTGTCAGACGGAAACTCTCACGCGCGAGAACAGAACAAAACACTATTTGGTGTTTTTGGCGGGTACGTCTTAGTAACGTGTTGTTGCTTTGTTTTATTTTCCTAAGCTTGTGTTATTTTCAACATTAATGCTATAAAAATGGTGGTGTTTTATTCATTAAGTGTTCGATAAAGTGCGTGAGTGTGGGTAAGTGAAATAAAGCAGTAAAACGTGTGATTTTACGTTGTCGGCAAAACTCCATAGAAGCTTCTAGTAAAGTCGCCACCACTTTACTGAAGCAGGACTCGACTTAAAAATTGACTGTATACGTGACTTAGATTATAACTAGAACATTTACAACTTGTTTTATTCAAGAAACTTGAAAAAATCCTAATACTTGACACTGGAAAATGCTTTAATGCGGGTCCAATACAAAAAAGAAGAAGAAGAAACACTATTTAACTATAATGCGCTTATTAAACGTTTATAAGTAAGTCGGTTGATGAATAAAACATCACAATTTTTACAGCATTATCATTCGAAATTACACTACATACTTTCCTATTACTTTCCTTTCCTTAGGTTACTTTCCTACTTACATATTTTCCTATACGTTCCCGCCATAACTACGTAACTTTCTTCTTCTTTTTTGTATTAGACCCGCATTAAAGCATATGCCAGTGTCAAGTATTAGGATTTTTTCAAGTTTCTTGAATAAAACAAGTTGTAAATGTTCTAGTCACAATCTAAGTCAATTTATAAGTCGAGTCCTGCTTCAGTAAAGTGGTGGCGACTTTACTAGAAGCTTCTATGGAGTTTTACCGACAACGTAAAATCACACGTTTCACTGCTTTATTTCACTTGCCCATACTCACGCACTTGATCGAACACTTAATGAATAAAAAACACCATTTATATCGCATTAATATTCAAAATAAAACAAGTTTAAGAAAATAAAACAAAGCAACAACATGTTTCGATGACGTTCCCGGTTCCCGCCATAACTCCCTACGAACGTAACTTTGCTACCAAAGTTTTTTTTATTAGATTTGGACCCGCTTACAGCATTTGCCATTCTCACCTATTAAGATTTTTTCAAGTTTCTTGAATAAAACAAGTTATAAAATGTTCTAGTCACAATCTGAGTCACGTATACAGTCATTTTCAAATTCGAGTCCTGCTTCAGTAAAGTGGTGTCGACTTATAAATAAATAAATAAATACATATTTGTGGGAAATCACAAAACACCATCTAGCCCAAACTAAGAAAACCTTGTACCTTCCTTGGAACTAGATGGTTGATAGAATACATATATACTTTTATACTTTATTAGAAGCTTCTATGGAATTTTGTCGTCATCGTAAAATGACACGTTTCACTGCTTTATTTCACTTGCCCACACTCACGTACTTGATCGAACACTTCATTAATAAAACATCACCATTTTTATTGCATTAATATTCAAAATAACACAAGTTAAGAAAATAAAACAGACCAACATATTACAATGACGTTCCCACCAAAACTCCTACCAAAGTTCTTCTTCTTCTTTTTTGTATTGGACCCCGCGCTTAGCGATGATGATGATGAGAGTGACTAAGAACTATGATTCGATATTATTGTAGGCAATAAAATAATGAACACAAGGGCCTGAAGATAAATATAATTTTAAAAAGTTAGATGTCTGTATCAGAATGGACGTCAAAATCAAACAATTAACAAAATCAAAATGACAGCTAGCTAGCCAAAATTGTTAGAGACGAAATTCGAGGCGGAATTTATGTTATTTTCATAAATTAAGTTCATGCTATTCTATTTCTTACGCTTATTAAAATCCTTCGAATATGATGTCAACAACAGAAGTAGAATTAGACGTTGAGGTGTCCCGTGATAGGGAAGAAGGGGAGGTAAGTGTGCAACTTTTGCTACTATCGTTTAACAGTGTTTTTTGTAAAATATCCTTCAGTTATCGTTTTCAAGACTCTTGTATCATCGGTACTAAAGAGCTTGCCATCTAGATTATATGTGAAATCGCTACCAAAAACTTTCTACCAGCTTAATAATCGCTTGTCGTAATGTTGCTATGAAGGGCGTTTAATATCGGCCTATTTAGTTTTTTTCATATTTCAGTTGGATGATTCCGACGTTGAAGAAGGGACTTACATTCCCCTGGCTCGTCCTGAAGCCTTCAACCCGCCCTCACTGGTGAACATGCAAATCCAAGACGACCAAAGCGACGAGGCTTCAGAACCGGAGTCAACTTGCTCCGATTCCGACGAGGAAGTAAGAAGGCGCGCGAAACGAACGAAACTGAGGCCGCGAAGACCGCCGCCAGCACCGAAACCAGATAAAAAGGAAAAATATAATGTTTGGTGCAAAGCTTTGGAGGTAACATTTCATGTCATTGACCCCACAATCACCACTATATTGTTTTGTATTAATGTAATAGTTAATAATTAATATTAGATAAATGCTGAAATAACATTGTTTCTCTGGGACCAGCTACCAGTTTTAAATCTATGACAAAAATAAAAGCTATTAAATTATTCTATTTTTTTGTTGAAAAAGATGTTAACTTTTTTTTATTGTAATTTAGATTTTTGTTACGTTCTTCACTGTTACAGTTTTTGTAATAACTGCTAAACAAAAAACTACATATTTTAAATAAAATTCTTGAAACCATAATAAATGCTTATCAACAGTGAATTTCAAGCAAATACATAAAACTAACTTGTACTCTATAACTCGCTTTAACCTACTTTATATGAAATCATAAAATTTCTTATCAATAACAAGTTTTAATGAAAGCTGTACAATGTGCTAGTGCCTATTAAAGAAGTGAGAACTCATAAACTTAATACTAAAATTATTTCTGTGGCCTGCTGCTAAAGCTGCAAAGTTCGATATTTCTAAAACATCATTTTGTGGAATTTGTATTAGAAAAAATAAATTATCAATAATGGTTGCAAGAAGGCATTTTACCTATAATTTAGGATAGCTCATTTTTTCTGTTTGATGCTTGTTGCTATGTAGTATGCCTGTCATGTGCCTTAGCACATGCAATAGCCCTTTGATAATTCTAAACTATGTATGTATTTAGAGATCCGGCTACCGCCCCCTGCATAAACAATGACTGGCTCTGGTAACACTCAACATTCACACGATGAGGACAGATGAGAAGCTAACTGAGCTGCAAGAGAAAATGAGTAGGTTACATTTGGATATTCTAGGGTTATCAAAAGTCCATTGAGAAGGACAGGATAACCCTGAAATCCAGGAACCTACTCTACTACCGGGAGGGTGACCAACAATCCCAAGGTGGTGTCGGGTTTCTTGTCCATAAGTCCCTCGATCACAACATTCTTGCCATCGATAGTATGTTGAGCACGGTTGCATACCTGATATGCAGAGTTTCCAAGAGATATTCGCTGAAAGTCATCCAGGTATATGCACTGACCTCGGCACACTCTGATGATGAGGTAGAGACGATGTATGAAGACATTAGTAGGGCCATACACACTTCTGGGACCTATTTCAATGTTGTTATGGGAGACTTCAATGAGAAGCTGAGCAAGAGAAGCAATAATGAGTTGAGAGTGGGGCAATTTGGATATGGACAACGGAACCCCAGGGGACAGAGGTTGGCCAACTTTCTGGAGAAAGAGGCTCTTTATGATAAACTCTTTCTTCTAGAAGCCACCTCATAGGTCCTGGCTAAGTCCCGATGGTTCTACGAGTAACGTGATAGACTTCATCCCAACCACCAAGACAATTATTCAATGAAGGTTCTATGATCAACATGGTTAAAACCGGAAGTAATCACCAAATGGTACGAAGCACTTTGAATATTAATGTTAAACTTGAGAGGTCCCATATGTTAAAGTCTACACTTCGACCCACCCACGCTCAAATCCAAGCCCCCGCGAGCTTTCAGCACGAACTGTCAAATCGCTTCGAGTGCCTGGAGAGCTGCGCATCAGTGGATGAGATCCATAATAGGTTTGTGGAAACTGTTAGTATGGTTGGTGCCGAGTTTTATAAACCCCACCGTACAAATAGGCCGCATAAGCTCTCGAGTCATACCCTCGGCCTCATGGCTGAACGACGCTCATTGCAACTGCAATCTCCCTGTGACGCCGACTCATATAGGCAGTTCAATAGACGCATATCAATATCTATGCCACACGACATCCGTACCTTTAATACGATATATTTATATTGAGACGATAGAGCGGAATAAAGGCTCCAAAGTGCTCTCAAAAGACATGTCTATTGAGCAAAGCCAGTTGATGAAGCTGAAGAGAGAAGATGGCAGTTTAGCGTCTACCAAAGGAGTCTTGAGGGAGATCGACAGACAGTTATACACATCGGTCGCAAAACCTGTTAGCAGTTTGGATATAGATCTAAGAGCCTCGACTCGACATTATACCGAAGATATTCCGGACATTAGCCTGTACGAGATTAGGATGGCCTTGAAACAGCTCAAGAATAATAAGGCACCGGGCGATGACGGAATTATATCAGAGCTACTGAAAGCGGGTGGAAGACCGGTACTGAAAGTTCTGCAGAGGCTCTTCAATTCTGTCGTGCTTGAAGGTACAACGCCAGAAGCATAGAACAGAAGCGTGGTGGCGCTGTTCTTCAAAAAAGGAGATAACACTTTGCTGAAGAACTTCAGAACCATCTTGCTTCTGAGCCATGTTTATAAGCTGTTTTTGAGGGTCATCACGAATCGCCTCGAACACAGGTTTGATGACTTCCAGCCTCCCCAACAAGCCGGTTTCCGAAAAGGCTATAGTACCATAGACCACATCCATACGCTGGGGCAAGTAATACAGAAGACCGAAGAGTATAACTTGCCCCTTTGCTTAGCGTTTGTGGACTATGAGAAAGTCTTTGATTCGATCGAGATCTGGGCGGTGCTTGAAGCTCTCCAACGATGCCGTATTGACTGTCGGTATATCGAAGTGCTAAAGTGTTTGTACAACAACGCCATCTTGTCGGTCCGAGTACAGGACCAGAATTCGGAGGCAATTCCATTGAAGATAGGCGTGAGCAAGGCCGTAGGCAATCTTGGAGGGAACATAGGGCAAACTTTCAATACCTTAACTTGATGTTAAGTAACCTTTGCGTACTACGATGTGAGCTTGCCCAGAAAGAATCTATTCACTCGATATAAAGACACCCAGATTGGAAAGTCTCATTTAGGCTATATTTTCCAGTTGCATGTTCTATTATCTTGCAATATATGTACATGTTTGTTAATAAATTGTAAATTGTTAATTTCAGGAGGATCTCCTTACGGAAGACATGGTCAGCTGTGATGTATCTAAGAAGAGTAGCTATGGCGTTGAATCTTATGACTACACAATTAAGTATAGATTAGACGATAATTATGTGTCTAAAAAAGTTTTCACTAACAACGACGTAAACCGCAGTTCAAATAAGAGGCGTCACCAAGACAGGTCTAATGTAAAGCTAAGGCTCGGGAAGAGAGTGAACAACCACCATTCTGCACTCAACAAACGTGAACCAAAGTATTTGGAAAACTTAGGGGTATCACCGGACGATCCAGTCGATGTAGTCGCCTCTGAAATAGCCAATAAATTAAATGAAGAGAAATCTGACTTAGTTGGTAAGTACCACGTCCACAAGTAACATTTGAAGTATACAAAACTACCTGTAGGGTACCTATCGTAAGGTTGTGGCTCAGTACGAGTATGTTGCAAACATTGAAATCCTCTTAAGACTATTATGGAACCTTAAAAATTATATGCGGAAGTTTTGGCGGGAATGTAAATAAAATTATGCTGTTGCTATTTTGTTATCTAAAACTCATTTAATTTCGGATGTTAATGTATTAAATTGGTTTTTAAGTGTTCAACTACGCTTAGGAGTGTAGTAAACGTGGTGAAAACGAGAAATAATGTGGTGAGACATGTACATGGTATCATATTGTCGATATAACTTTATAAAAGGTTTCCTCTGTTTTACTGAGACATTGGCTGGTTAAGATAATGTTTACGCGCTGGGTAGCGCGCGCTCCACACGCGTACTCGCAGCAACACCGCGCATCACGAGGGCGGGCTCGCCTCCGTTCTGTCACGATAAGCCGGTATATAACCGGCTTACTCTTTACGAGTTGTTACTTACACTAATACACCAATTCAATGTCCCTTTGAATTGCTGTTTTCTTAATAACTAGTAAGATATGAATTATTTTCCTATTTAAATGATTGTGTATTATTTCAGAAAGGATCGTCCAAGTAGTAGGAGCAAACAAAGCCATGGAATTCTACAAAGAAACACAGAAGATAGAAGCTGATGGTGGTATGTTAGTAATGGTAAGTGGTGGTGGTAATTTTCGTGTATATCATCAGGATCAAATACCATCCTAGCCATTTAAAACATCATTGAAATAAGCCTTACAGATTGTAACTAAATGTGATTCTACCTATTGTTATTTGTGCTGGATAAAAATATTAAAGTCAAACGTGACGTCCATAGAGAAAATCTCTTCAAAATGAGCTACCATCGCCCTGACCTGGTCACAACCATCAGCCAGTAGTTGCTCTGCACGCATCGAAACCCGATGGACGTCGCGTATGCGTTGAGGGAAATATACTCGGTATATACTCTTCAGCGCCCCGTATTAGGTCCCTGGAGCAGAAAAGGTACAAAGGAGCGCAAATACCCAGCGCCCTCCCCAATACCCTCTACTTAGTACACACACAGGAAGAAAAGGCTCTCCTGATCAGCCGGGACTACGGAGAAGGCGCGGGGTCACGTACCTTTACCGTCCATGAAGCTCAGGGACTAACGTACGAGTCGGTTATAGTCTTCAAGACCAAGACAAAGATGAGGCTGCACGAGAGCGTCCCGCACGCGGCTGTTGCCATATCGCGGCATACCGGGTCCTTCACGTATTACGCTGATGACGCCGAAGATGGTGCTATCAGTCGATTCGTGCGTCGGCTGCGTCGCCGAAGACCATCAGAGAATACAACATAGAGATGCCCATTAAAGACCGGAGCGCGGTAGTGATGGAGGCCCTGGCCGAGAGGAGGCTACAAAATGTAACTAAAAAAATGTAATAAGACGACGTGAGTGCAGTCGCTGATAGAGTGCGATCAACCATCATGATGTGGACATACCACTTATCTGGGAACCGTTTAAACCCGGTCTCTACTAGTGACTGCATTCACAACAGGAAAAAAACCGCAATTCAAACATTTCTATATCTCTAATTAGAAGGAAGGATTGTGTGTACACCTTGAGCATTCATGCCCACCATCGAAGGCTCCTTCTTGCGGCGGCTGTGTGTGGCGGGTCGCCCTCTTCCCTAACATATGGTTGAGGAGGGCGATGGCTGGCACACGCGTCATACTCGTGATCGGATGCTGCTCGCGGGTCGCTGCTCTGCTCGCGGTGTGCACATAACATACTAATAAGTTCGGTAAATCAAAAAGAAAAAAATACTTGTCTTCTCGTAATAATGTATTTAACAATAGTTTGTAAATCTGATAAAGGTCCCGGACCCCGGTGTCTGTGGAGCTTAAAATTAAATTTAAAAAAGTCAGGTGTGAAGTTCAGAAGGTTCCTCTTCCTTTCCTAGTGACGTAATCTGCAGGACCCTGCTAGTTCAGTTATATTCACTGTACTGCTTAAAACAAACCAATGTTTTAATCCACATAATTGTTTGTGTAGAATGGCACTCGTCGGAGGACGCCGGGCGGAGCGTACTTCTTCCTGGTGAAGGGCGACGAAACCATCTCGAAGGAGAAGGCCGGCGAGATCTTCTTGGAGGACAGGAGGCAGAACCAGAGGAAGATCAAGCGCACGCGCCGCACCAGGCAGCGGGTCGTGGAGCAGCTCAAACAGACTCTCACAGGTAGCCACTGCATGTATCTAACAGTTATAGCAAAGGATACCATTTTTCCATGGTAATGATATCAAGAGGTCTCGTCATTATAAACTACTGGATAATACCCTTTAGGGTAACTTTCTAGATTGCGCTGGTAAGTATTAGTAATCAGGTACTTAGATAACTACTCTTGTTTGCATTTCGTGTGACCAGAGTTAATGGCTCAATGCAGGCTTATTTTTAGATTTGTAGTTTTTTTTTCTAGTAAAAGTGTGTGACTTGACCATCTCATGAGAATTCAGTTCAAAACCTTGAGCATTTTATGTATATTAATACATATACAAACATATATGTATACATAAAAATATGATGTTAGGTTTTGTATTGCCTCCGCTTAGCAAAACCATGTGTTCTTAACGCAGAATATAAAGTTTTTTAAACGTAATATTTCAGATTCAGAAATACCATCACTATCTCGGGGCGAATCGACCGTCCAATCCGAGCACGGCTCGAACCCGCCGCCCTCGCCCGCGACCGACGCGCGCGACGGCTCCAGCGACACCGACACTCACGAGCACGCCGACCGACCCGCGTCTCCCCCGCCAGGTACGATGCTTGCTATTCATCATAATAAAATAACCTTTATTCCCCTAATAGTGAGTGAATAGGTTTCTTCTAGGCAAGCGCGTTCCATCGTAGACCGTAACTGTCGCTTAAGACCAGGTGAGACGGCCAAGCGCAAGCTTGTTTTCGAATAAAAAATAAATATAAGATAACATTAATTGAATATTCAGTTAAATATGGTTTAGGGCACCCAAATCTGGGTAAAGGCCTCCATGTTTTCCCATTTCTTGCGGTCTTGTACCACTTGGGACCAGGTCACACCTGCAGCGGCTGCAGCATCAACAATGTTGTCGCGCCATCTCCGACGTCCTTTTAGAGCACGGCTCGGATCCCCCGCGAGTCTACTGTCCAATCAAAGTACGGCACGGATATTATTCGCCGCGAGTTATCCAAGCCCGGAGCGTCTTTTTCCTGTGTTTATTGTATAACCATGTATGTATCGAACGGATCGTCCGTTGCAGGCGAGGCGTCCCCCGCGCAGGCGCACGCGCACGCGCGCCGCGAGCCGCGGGCGCTGCACGACTACGACGACGGAGACTTCCTCGAGGTGATGTGCAACGACGACATGGACTTGTTCTAGGACGCGCCTCCCTCCGCTCGGTGGGGCTCGCGCTCACTGTGCCTCCGACTGTAACGTACACGTATACGTGCCACTATACTGTTACTAACCTATATATTTACATAGGTGCTCGTCACGGGGCTAATCAAATGTAATTAGGTTTTTATTTTATCGTTCAAAAGGAGTATTCGGGCTGTGACGTCATACTCAAACTTCGAATGATAACTAAACATTTAAAGACAAGCTCAATCACAACAATATTGGAATCAGACTGTTATAAATGGCACGGCATACCATCCATCCATTATACGCCAAAACCAACGTATGGAACGAAATCAGCGTTCACTGAACAGTGACGTCATCATTATATCATTAATACGTGAAATACAAACAAATGTTGTATGTTTACACGAGAGCCGCGAGTGTGAGTGTAGCGAGCCCGGCGCTGACCTCTTGCCTGGGAACGAGGGGCACGTCGAGAATGGATCTATTTGTACTTTTAATGTTAGGCCTCGCGCTCGGGACGAGCGTAGCGTACTGCGTTTAACTTATGGCAACTATCGCTACCTTAGCGAACTTAGCGCGGTAAAGTGATCTATACAATGTATGAAAAAAAGTGAAAAATGTATTTAATGTATGTATTTTGTTTTTTATTTGTATGGTTTCAATAATATGAAAGCTGTATTGAAGGAGCGATTCAAACATTTCGATTATTTCAAAACTGAAACAGTTCAATGGGTAAGTTATTGAAATTTAGTTGTTTGACAAGTCAAGCATTCAAAAATGGATGTTTGTATCCGAAATCAATGAGCTTCCATACCTGTTCGTGATTTGATGATATTTCGTAAGTAATAATATAACCGGATTATATATTTTTATTCTATTAGCAAATGAATGGGTCTATTCTCTCCGGTTATTGCTCTAACCTGAGAGAATAGGCTTTATTTGCTAATGCATATTATACTGTCGCATAATATAATCTGTTCTCTAGTTATCACATAAAAACCGTAGTGTAAAACTTTATAACACACAAACATATGTTACGCTAGACGCTCTACGCTGCGCTGTTCCAAACGCGGCTCCTTATTGTATATTATATCGTTAAATTATGTTAGATTTAAAGAGAACTCTAGTTTTGTAACGTTACGAACGTAGTTTACGTCGTAAGGTTCCTCGCATCGTGTATCGAGTAGTCGAACCCTTCGGATCGTCAGCCTATTGTAGCTTTACGCCTATTCTTAGCATATAGACGGGATTGTATAGGTTAATCATTATGGTGCGAAAACGTTTATTTAACCTGACTGCGACCGCTGTCCAGCTTAGATCACTACGATAAAAGAGACTGGCGTTTATTCACGTGCCAAAAAAATGTATATCGGCTGAAATGATTAATTTTACTATGGAAACTAACGTGGTTTTCACACATTTAAAAAAAACATTGATTAACTTTATGGTCTCTAAGAGGACTTTATTTTCTGATTAAATTGTGACAGCGGTCGCGATCAGTACAGTAGTAATGAATGAATAGACTACTGAATGTGTATTACATAGGTATATCAATTTGGAAATAAAGTTTTCATCGTGTTAAAGACTGTTGTGTCGTGCAGTAGCGACATGCGGGGCTCCGCTGCGTGCCGCCTGCTGTCGTGTAATGGCATGTTCCCTTCATTCGGCTCGAGTATCGGTCTCTGTACGCAGTGTACCGCCATCCAGGTCCCGAACTATACAAGTCCATAGCTCCCTGCGTATGGACAAACGTGAAGCTCTTGCACCGAAGGGATAAATGAGTATTTTAATTTGTGTAATGAAGGATTGTAGGGTGTCCCGAGTGTGGAGGGAGTTAGAAACACTAAACGTGTAACTACTAATATTGTAACAAATGATTCCAGTTCGTCCGAGAGAGATACCTTCATCTCTGAGGTGCACTTTACTCATCATTTAATGTCCTCGGAGGGTATTATTATGGCAATAATTGCATGCACGATTAACTGTTTTCACATTTTATTTCTTTTTACTCGTAATAGGTAGGCAGTTGAATTATTGTGTTAGTAGTTTATAATTTTGTTAAGAGTCCATAAGGTGAGAGTGGTAGAAAGAGGTTAAGATTTTAAATTCAAGTCACTTACACATTATAATTTTAATAATAATAGTTTGATTTATATCAAAATAAAATTAAATATGACGTCATCATCATCATCATCCTTACTAATATTATAAAGCCAAAGTAACTCTGTTTGTTATTCAGTAACTCTTCATTACTGAATGGCTGAACCGATGCGTTATCAAATTTGGAACAGATATAGCTGTGAAGCTAGAGACCACATTATTGTAAAATATTTGTTTTAACAAATCGCGAGGCGCAGCTAGTAATGTTATAACGTCATGTCACGGTAATATTATTCCCGAGAAATTAAATGATTTCCTTTAGTACCATGTCGCGTATCTCATAATAATGTAACAATCGAGCCGGTGTAGTGACGCTGCGCTGCACGTCGCCTGCTGGCGGTGAACTCGGCCGAGAGCCTGCGCTCGCGTCCATATAGTCACATTGTGTTAGTATACTATGTAGACAACCTGGAACCTGAATGTAACCTGTAACCTAGGTTGTCTGTACTTATATAGACAAATGCATCGGCAGCTGCGATCGCCTTCAACTTTATTAGACTTCAATTATAATATAAACGAGAACTCCTACCTACCTAGTATGAACCTAGGCTGCGTTCACACCAAACTGACAATACGCTATGGTATGTATGGCCTTACCCATTGTCCTAGGCGAAAATATCAAACTGTAGTTATAAGTAGCACGGGGACTCGAGTTGGCTTCGCTCTCCTGCTGCAAGCAGGACTAAACTGACAGTGTAGGCCTGAGGCGAGACACGCTCAGCTGCCAGCCTGCAGCCGACGTTTTGCGGCAGATATACTAGTGTCAGACCCATCGCCATGTTTAGCGAAATTTATGATCGTCATAGGTCATTTCGACGGATTCATGGATCACTTGATGATGAGGGTTCCAGAATTACAAAGATTGCTTGGTGAACACTGATGAAGGTCATGCCGAAAACCTCACCAAATCTTCTAGTGATGTAACTGATGACTTCATCACTGATTGTTAGCTATTAGAACTCGTTTTAAAAGTGAGCTGTCTGAAGTGAAGGTTGTGATTTTTGTGCGTGTGTCTTATGGTGATTATACCTACAACTTATTTTGAGCATAGTATGAACGAAAAATACTATTTGACTTCACATGTACACTAAGAAAGAAATAATGTGAATGCAGCATTAAAAGGAACATACTCACGGTTGTCAGTACACCAAGCATTCTTCCATACAACAGGAGTGAACAGAATTGTACACTGAATATTACCCAATTTCATTATTCTACAAATCTTTACAAAATATTTTATTTCCAAAAAAGTGTACAAATATTACACGATATTCTAGTGGTCCCTACACTGGCAGGCCTCTCAACTGTGGCCTGTCTTTGTAGGTATTCATTCATTTGTTCACATAAAAAAAATATTCAAATCAGATTATTTTATAATTTGACACAATCTGTCACATCACACAAGTGGATGCTGGGCCTAAATGCATAGTTTAGTGTGAAGTACAAACAAGCAGTTCTAATGTACGAGTATGGTTGTCTTGTATGCCGATTGATTCAGATTGTTTGAAGTTGTACAGCTCTATTGTATGCATCAATGAGATATTTGTATATTAAAATATTTGAAAATATCCAACGCATTTTTATTTAAATTTAACAAACTATTAAAACAATTTATTGCTTCCATCGATTCACATAACTTCACAAGAGTTATTTTGACCAGCAAAATACTTCAATCACATTATCTCAGCTTTAGTAATTAAAGTAAAAGCATGTAGTTTCAGTTTTTTTTCTGCATGGCATTTTGAAGGTCAGGTTGTAGATTCCACATTCCCAAGATGTAATAACTGTAGTATCCTTTTCTGTATTTTACAGTTCTTCAAGGGAGTTTTGAAAAAAAAATGTCCCATGAAAATAATCATTTCACACATGTATTTTGACTTTTCTTCAGCTGCATGAGATCCAAGACGTTTTTAAGGAAAATCAAGCATCTGAAAAATAGAAATATAAGCTATAGATCTAGATGCTCACAAACTTTCATGAAAAATTGAGTGATGAAATAATGATTCTTGGGAAAAAGTTGTTTAGAATGATGGACTATTAATAATTAGTTTTCCTCACAGTCTCTTTTTTTAGTGAGACTGACTCACACTACATGTAATTCAATTGTATAGCAAAAGAATAGATAATTTACTAACTACATATTTAGCTTGTAACAATTTTTTTTTAATTCGAAAATAGGCTTACGCTTTACCGTCAACTCACCTGGTGTTAAGCGACAGTTACAACTTACAATCTATGATGGAGTGCACTTGCCTAGAAGAAACCTATTCACTCGAGTTTTAAAGACACTTAGATTATATCTATTCGGAAAGACCCATTATTTAAACTTATAACTTGCTACTAGACTACATCAGTAGGATTACGCTAGATTATACTGTCGATTATAACTTGCTACTAGACTACATCAGTAGGATTACCCTAGATTATACTGTCGATTATAACTTGCTACTAGACTACATCAGTAAGATTACCCTAGATTATAACTTGCTACTAGACTACATCAGTAGGATTACCCTAGATTATACTGTCGATTATAACTTGCTACTAGACTACATCAGTAGGATTACCCTAGATTATACTGTCGATTATAACTTGCTACTAGACTACATCAGAAGGATTACCCTAGATTATACTGTCGATTATAACTTGCTACTAGACTACATCAGTAGGATTACCCTAGATTATACTGTCGATTATTTACTTGAATAGTTATTAAATATATTTTAACCATCTTCCAAAATTGAGAAAGTTCTCAATTTGTATGTTCTCGTAGTTCTATTAATTCTAATTCCTTTAGTTTTCTCCATTCTAATTTTGAAAAAGATGGTGTTGTGGTCAGAACTCGTCACTTCTTCGTCTATTTCCCAGTCCTCCACCAGGTCCAGAAGTTCCACTGAGCACGCTGTGATGTCCACAAAACTACTGTAAATCCTTCCTCCTCTAATGGTAAAGAAGGTCGGTACTGTGCTGTCATTCAATACCTGTAGTCCCATCTCGTTTAGTGTACCTGACAAATCCTCTCCTTTTTGGTCTACTTTGGGGCTTCCCCACCATGGACTTTTAGCGTTTACATCTCCCCCAATTATGAGTCTCTTTTTGAAACTCTTACCTATCTTGCTGAGATGCGCCAAGTATGGCTCTATCGGGTGCGGGTCGGGCTCGAAATAGAGGGAAACAACAAGAATCCTCCACTTTTCCGTCTTTACTTCTATCGCGACCATATTGGGTGTAGTAAAGTCAGGGTGTTGGACCACATCAAGATTGTCGTCGAAGACTGCAATGGCTGCCTTGACTGGTCCGTCATTTGGTCTTGTGTTTTGGTAGATTCTCGCGCCCCTATAGTCCTTAACCCTTCCCGCAGCACCAACTTAAGGCTCTTGGAGCAGCGCGATGGAAACTTTCCTTTTTGCCGATTCCATCATTATCTCGTTTGTGGCTAGTTCCTCATATTTTGATTTCTGAGGGCTATAATTATTTCTTCCTCAGTGTTATGCTTGAGAATGTCTTTCATCCCATAATAACTTTCCTGTCCTTTGCTTTCATTATTCTGTCCACTTGCACGCCTCCTTCTTTGGCATTTACCACTTTTCGAACTTGGTCCAGAATTTCGTCCCCTGTCCGGTTTCCATCTTTGGTGGTAACGACAATTGAGTGGAGTGCAGTGTGTTCAGGCAGTCTTTGAGTGGGTGGTTTAGCCGCGGCACTAGCATATGTTCTTTTTTCCATCTGGTCTTTGAGAACATTAATTTCTTCCGTAGTCTGCTTTGTTTGGGTCACACTTGTGAGTATTTCTTCGATGCCTTTATTCCTGTCCGCGAGGAACGTCTCCGCACCCCCCCCCCCCCCCATTCCTGCTTGCCCACTCATTAACGCCGTAGCCAGTTCCGCCTCCCTTGCCTCTTGTTAATTCCTCATGGAGAGCTGGATCTCCTTGAGCTGGTTTCTTACTGGCTTTAGCTCGCTGCGCACAGCCCCCGCTGCCTGCTCCATGTCAATGCCCCCACTACGGTCCAAGATCTCGCTTCTTATGGCTTTTATTTCCTCTAAAAGCAATGCTATCATCCCTACCTCAACGCGTCCATTGGCAACCCCCTTCGCAACCGCAACCTCCGAGGTTGCGGTTGTGGTCGCCGCCGGTATCGGTTTTTCCTGCATCTGACGTTGCATTGACCTTATTGAGGGCTGGACCTCGTGGACGTCCTGTCTTAGGGAGCCGAGCTTTTCTGAAATTTCTTCCAACTCCTTCGCCGTGACACTACCTTTTGATTCAGCCGGGGGAGCGCTGCTCGCTTCGCTGAGCTGATCTTGGATTTGCTTACATTATGAATTGATACTGATGATTCTTTTTTTGTTTGGTAGGTCATACTTTAGAGGTGGTCCCATAATTTTTTTATCAAAATTGATTCAGTACTTTGGTTTTTATAACAAAACTGGAAACATATGTCACCCAAGTAAAAAAGTTGCATATTTTGAAGTCGGTTTTTTTCAGTTTTTAAACAATATTTTTTTATTTAATGGTCGCCTCCTACTCACCTGACTTGTCACCAACACTACATGGTGTCATTCCAATATTTATAGTTTTCATGTTTCCTTTTCCTATTTCACATTTAAAAGGGAACAAAAGAGCAGACTACAAAATTACCAGTATCTTAAGTGGGGTCAAATGTAATTCAAGCCATTGGACTTTCATGTGTACCTCATTCTTTATACATCTGCATCAGGCTTAACGAAGGACAGCATTACCTTCTGAATATCACCTGTAGCAAAATACCTCTCAGTCCTGTAGTTCCAGATACGCAGATCCTAAGAAGCCCAATCTCTTATTTGCTTGTGATTCCCAGCTGCACAAAATTTGTTTCATTTACTCCTCTTTGTAGACCCTACATTATCAGCAGTCTGAAGCTTCACTCAATAAAAATAGGTAGCGACTAATTGTAAGAAATTTAATTACCAGCTGAGGCAAGCACTTTTCAATATGCTCGATATCAACTTTATCGCTATTTTCTCGCAAGGCATGAGTGGAAGCCCGCAGGCATGTTTCTGTTACAAGGCACTTGGCTATCTCCACAACCATCGTGAGCGCGTCGTTCCCGACCTTCGTCTTACTGTCTTGGAATGAATTGTGAAGAAATTCCTTGATAAGATCCTGGAAAATGGTTGTTATTGTTCAATCAACATTGTTAACCTCTATGTAGGCATGTGTTCTAAATATGGTTATTTATGTTCCAAGGTAAAGGCAGAAACGAGTACACCGTATGGGTACACTCGTAAATGTAGTTTATAGAACGAACGATCGCTAAAAATTAGACGAGAGAATTGGTTACATTAGACACAATCGAAGCAGGGTCAATATTGTCTTCCTCATTCTCATTTGAATTTCTGGCCATTTCTACACTCACAAATTAGTAACAAAAAATTAAAATATTTTTCGCGTAAACTGTGACCGCGGCTCTACACGAGTCTGTAATATACGGCTCTACACTTGTGCCAGTTGCCAGCATTACTTTATAATTTAATTAATTACTTTATAATTTAACTTAATACTTTATAATTTGTGGTTGCCAGTACAATACAATTAGAGATGTAAACCGGTTTGAAGAAAACCAGTGAAAACCGTTTTTTCTAGATACCGATACAAACCGTTTTTTTTCATGATAACCGGTTTTCACTTTCCGTATCTATTAACTACCACCTATAACTTAGAAGAATAATTTTTAAACTCAACGAACAGCAAATGTGCAAATCGCACAGTGCAAATCAAGAAAAAGAAATCAAGGGTGAGAGGTGAGAAACCCTTCTCACCTCTCACCCGCATAATGTTGCTAGTGTAGGCATTATTTACCCGTTGCTGTGGTAAATCGTGGAGATAAAAATATATTAAAATAAAATATTTACTTTCTTAAACGGATATCATTATTTTTATAACTGTTCTCTTGACTTACTATTCGGATTAATCGGTCAAATAAATTATTTTGTGTTTGTATCTTATTAACTTAAAAGGTTAGGCATTATTTTAACCTGTCACAGCTTAGTAGGTTTGGGGGGTTCTACCCCCCCCCCCCCCCCCCGAAATCCTGGCCATTATCAAAAATCCTTCCAGGCTTCAATCATTTTATAAAAAAAAAGTTTCGCGCTCGATTCGCTCGCGCATGATTGTTTCATATTGATCTATATTTGTATTGATCATTAAAGTGCTGTGAACTTTCTAATACGAGCAAATAATTAACTAAAAATAGCCACTAACCAAATTTTTTTGGGTTCACTAATACGAAAAACAAAGCATAACGAGCGTGAAAATTGTAGTAGTGTTTTTATAGTATATTACTATAAAAACACTACACTACTACACACTACATACAATTTTCGCGAATAAACCATAAGCTATGCCCAAGTCCATTGCTGAAACCCCCCCTGAAATGAATTCCTGGCTACGGCTCTGGTAGGCTTTATAAGTTAACGGTTATAGACTACCACCACAAAAAAAAAAATACAAAATATCTGAGGAAAAATTTCGCACTAAATCCATTTAAATCGCAAAATCAATCAATATGTTCACAATATCAAACAAGTAGTTCTATTCTAAGTCCATATAGGGTGAACTGCAATTATGAAACGCTACCCTGAACGCTACTCGACATGCACTTGGCCAATTAATTTTTAATCGGATAAAAATATATTTAAATACCTACTCATTTAATTTACAAACTACTAACTTAAAAAATCGGTAGCAAGTAAAAGTAAGGAAAATCAAAACGTTGATATTGGCAACACCAACAAAATGGACGATTCTTTCTCTACGATGATCAAAGACCGAACAATTTATTAAATAAATACGTAAGATAATGTCAATTGTGCTACTTGCACGTGAAATGTTATCCCATCGTGTTTTTTTTTCACCCCAGCAGTATTTTTACACGTAGGAACGACACATGACGGCATATTTGAATTAAATTTAACACCAACAAAGCTTGCCACCAGGCGGTTCAATCTTATTACAAAAAACCGGGGACGGCCGGGTGACGAAAGATGGATATGTCGCTTACTAGGAATAACAGATGGCAGCTCTGCATTATCATCATTATTAGTCTGTGTCTATTTATCAATAAACTGGTAACTTTCAAATAAAAAGCACTCTGTGCCAGGGTTACCACTTCTACGGCAATTGCCGTGTTATACGGCAATTGGGGCCGCTTGCCATAGAAAACACGGTATACGGCAGAACATCCATTGCCTTATCATTAAACACGGCAATCAGGGCGAGAGAAAAAATACACCAATTAAGTTGCAGGCAACAGCTACTCTGCAATTAAATCAAACACATTCCATAGACGCGTCATCGAATACACTTGACACTTCAAGTATAGGCGATTAGTCATCATACATCTCTTTAGAATACTAAGAATCACACATCACACACCCCCACATCACTAGTAGGGACACCCCCGAGAGGTTAAACATAAACAGTCAAACCTGGAGAAATGAGAACTAGATAAGTGAGAAAACTCTATAAGTGAGAGTAATAGCCAGGACCCGTCATTTTAAGCTCCCAAAACCTCTATTAGCGAGAAGCAGAAACCTCTGTAAGAGAGAGTCGTTTTTCCCTCATAGACCTCCGTAAGTGAGACTGCTACTTATCCATACCTGAATAAGCGACAGTCGAGCTTTATTTACAAATTTAACATCTGCTATTTTATGACTTATTCTTAACTTTCGTGGAACTTCCTACCATTGTTTTTGTATTGTTTTCTCTTCAATATTGTACCTATTCTATTTCGTGGAACTAATAATGTTGTTATTCTATCGCATTCTTTTCGAATGGACACGTGTGCCTAAAGTAATGTTTTTACCTGCTAACACCACAAGTAAAGTAAAGTGGGTCTTGGAAAAGTACAGATGAGCAAGACCTGCCCGAAGAAAATTATGTTGAAGTTGGACCTAGCAACGAGGAATGGACTAAGCTTGTGTCTCACGAATCCAAAATGTTAATGCCGCCGCCGAGCTTCGAAGATTTCGTTCAAATTGACGAAACGTAACTACCGCTGGAGAACAAACCGACGACGATATCGTTAAGAATTGTGTGAACACCTGTATTGATGGAAATGACAGTGAAGACGAGGCACAGATTCCGGAACCAGAAATAAAGATGATTCCAATGAAGCTAGCTTTAAATGCGTTGGAGACGGTCCATCAGTACTTTGAATACGCGGCGGTTGTTGATCAAGCAATATTCGACAAAATTTATGAGTTAGAGAAAAACATTCAAAATACAAAAAGAGAAACCCAAACGAAATTGACGGATTTTTTAAAGTGTAAATAAGTTTTAAATAAAATAAAATTACATAGTGCACGAATTTTTGTTTTGTTTTCGTAAGCATTTAAAAAAAAATATATACACAATAATGTTGTGCATATCATGCACATAATTTTATCATATTACATATGTACATACATACATATTTCCTACATTCGTACTTGCTGTGACTTATTATTACTGCGTACCCCTATAAGAGAGAAACGCTACCCATGTACCTGCATTAGCGACAAACCCAGGTTAGTGAGAAACCTCTATAAGCGAGAATGAGATCGTGCTCCCTTGAACTCTCGCTTATCCAGGTTTGACTGTATCTTAGACATTTATAATTTATATCTCGTTCTTTACGAATAAAGATATTTATTCTTGCTTCAGACGTTGTTTACGATACTTTAAGAATTGAAATAGTGAAAAAGGCAGAAAGAAAATTGTGACTTTGAAAAAGAACTGTTTTCTATCCATCAATAGTATCCGATTTCATTCTTTGCCAAGTCCATTGGCCGAAAAAAATAATCTTAGAAATAGGTTAGTGTTTAGGGCTAGAAAACAGTTTTACTCCTATTTGTAGGAATCGGAGATCACGCATCAATACTCATTTTAAGTATCTACGTATAAAAACCTGCTTTTTTATGAAACACGGCAATTTTTGAAACTTTGGGCCAAAACACGGCAACATCAAAAACACGGTAGTCAGTCATTTTTTTTATGGCAGCCCTGCCTGTGCTGGTTACTGGTAACCCCAATGCATATGTCTGCCAAAAAGTACTTTGTCCGCCATAATACGAATCGTAGACTAACTTTTTCAGGATTAATTCATGTCCTAAACAAAGTACTAACATCGTATTACAAAACGCAGATTATCGCTAGTTCGGGAACTATTTATGGTATTAAAGTTAGTCTTTAGTTTAAACTGTGGTAATAAATCGAAACGTCTAATTGACACAGTTTGAGGTTAGGTTCGCGAGTTTGTTTTTTGTAAGTTTTACGTGTTTTAACATTAATTAAGTTTAGTAATATGATGAATACCACAGACTTTAAGTTACTCGAGACACAACGGTGACCAGTTATAAATAAAATTCGCGTAAACCCTTTTGAATTACGAGATGACGCCTTCGATGTAAATATTGGTTTACAAAAGACAATTGCTAATAAAATAGCGAAGATTTTACACGAAAATTTGTTTCCTGACCCTTGCAAATGCCTACTATCTCCTAAAATGCAAGTGGTTTGTGCATTACGATGTTGGGCTCACCGTAAAGTAAGTAGAAAGTGATAACCTATGCTAAGCAAATTATAACTATGGTTCTATTGTTAAAAATACTTATTCTAATATTTTTATTTTTTTTGTGCATAGATTCAAGAATACAGCTCCCAGCAGCGCCGCCACAGCACCAGTACTGCTACCAGTAGTGAACAAGATATATAAAAACTTGCACTGGCACGGATTTCCTACACATGTATTAAAATACATGCAAAATACCTACATGCAATATTCAAGAAAAAGTTGAAAATATGTGTACAAGGGTACACCAATATTACAATATTTCCAGTTGCATAATTTAAAAAAAAATGTAAGTAGTTAAAAATACAATTATATTAGTTTATAAAAGGCACAGGCCCCGGACTCTGTGAAGATTAATTTTGTAAAATAAAACAAATATATTACAACAATGTGCATGTGTGCTCCACAAAATTGTTATTGACATGAGAGAAGGCAACTTCCTATGGATTCGACAATATTGTAAACGCTGTCCGTAGAAACTAGGAAAAAGCAGTTTATTGAAACTCAATTTTAGTAAATGATTTTTAAATTTTAATTTTAACTTATTAAATGTTATGTATGTCAAAACTAAAACAATATCATCTGGGTTAACTAGACAACTGTGATTGTGGCTATTGTGATTACTATAGTTAGTCTTTGACAACTTGAAGACAAGTTGTTTATATTGCGTTCTGTACTTTATGCAAATGGTATATCAGTTGGATATCTGAAAAAGAATACATAATGTCCCGTATTATTTACATATTGCTTTATGTACAGCACAAACTTAAAAATAATGTGTGTTAGTTTTCAATGTAATGAGAAAATATCGCGACGTGTAGGATGAAACTAATTTACTTTTACACAGATTAGTTTTCTAAATTGTATGGCCCAACTTTTACCATATGAATATACAATGTTAGTGGGAAAGATATTTTTACAATGGTGTTAGTTACTTTTTTTTATGAAAACATAATTTTTTTCTCGTTTTAATGATTGGTCCTAAAAGATGTGCATCATGATGAGTACTCCCATTCCGACTAACATTTTATATAAATTTGATCATACAACGAATATTATACTTATAGTTCCTAGTGATAGTGAAAAATGCTAGCCCAATAACTAAAAATACAACAATAAATTTATTTCCAAACATCCACTCCTGCTGGGAATCGAACCTATTGACTTAGCATAAAACAAATGTAATAATAATAGTTTATACAATTAACGTTAAAATATAATTACTTCAAAACTAATAAAAATGTAGAAATATTGTATGTGTGATTAAGTTGATAAAAAATCCGTCTGATCATGAATGTACCATGGAAATTGTGCAAAAATAATAAAAGTCCTTTGCATACAGATCATTCATCACTTTTGATTTTTTCATAGGTTTGATTCTTAACAACAACTTGTTCAAACTGAATTAACTGCTTGTATAACAGTTTCTAATTCCCAGTTGAAGCATTTTGGTTTTTATTAAAATGGACTTAAAATAGTTTCGGAAAACTTATTTACTTTCCTTTAATTTATTAAACATTTATTTTAATATAAATTATCCAGCTAGATTCCTCGCAATTTTTTAATCATAGTTTATGTGGCAGAAGTTTGAAAAATAATGATAATTTTGGAGAATAGTCTTTAAGTAAGTTGTAAAAGGATTAATTTTGTTGTTCGTGATCTCATTTGTGATTCTTTATCATTTATGTTGTATGCAAATCCTTTATTTGAAATAAACTGAAGGAAAATTATTATATTGTTTCATTTCTCAATCCTTGAAATAAAATAATGATAAAAAATAATACATCTAAATACAAAGCTATATATATATAAATAATACGAAGCTGTAGTTATTTAGATGTATATAGCAGGGTGTGGTTCTAACTAGGAATAACAGATGACGCCAGTTTCTATGCGAACATAAATGACCTTGTTCTACGATGCAAGATTGTTCTCTATTTCCGTATATTACACAAAGTACTCTTTGAGTTGCTCTATGAACGTCTTAACGAGTGGCAAGCAAAGAGTACTTTGTGTAATATACGGAAATAGAGAACAATCTTGCATCGTAGAACAAGGTCATTTATGTTCGCATAGAAACTGGCGTCATCTGTTATTCCTAGTTAGAACCACACCCTGCTATATACATCTAAATAACTACAGCTTCGTATTATTTATATATATATAGCTTTGTATTTAGATGTATTATTTTTTATCATTATTTTATTTCAAGGATTGAGAAATGAAACAATATAATAATTTTCCTTCAGTTTATTTCAAATAAAGGATTTGCATACAACATAAATGATAAAGAATCACAAATGAGATCACGAACAACAAAATTAATCCTTTTACAACTTACTTAAAGACTATTCTCCAAAATTATCATTATTTTTCAAACTTCTGCCACATAAACTATGATTAAAAAATTGCGAGGAATCTAGCTGGATAATTTATATTAAAATAAATGTTTAATAAATTAAAGGAAAGTAAATAAGTTTTCCGAAACTATTTTAAGTCCATTTTAATAAAAACCAAAATGCTTCAACTGGGAATTAGAAACTGTTATACAAGCAGTTAATTCAGTTTGAACAAGTTGTTGTTAAGAATCAAACCTATGAAAAAATCAAAAGTGATGAATGATCTGTATGCAAAGGACTTTTATTATTTTTGCACAATTTCCATGGTACATTCATGATCAGACGGATTTTTTATCAACTTAATCACACATACAATATTTCTACATTTTTATTAGTTTTGAAGTAATTATATTTTAACGTTAATTGTATAAACTATTATTATTACATTTGTTTTATGCTAAGTCAATAGGTTCGATTCCCAGCAGGAGTGGATGTTTGGAAATAAATTTATTGTTGTATTTTTAGTTATTGGGCTAGCATTTTTCACTATCACTAGGAACTATAAGTATAATATTCGTTGTATGATCAAATTTATATAAAATGTTAGTCGGAATGGGAGTACTCATCATGATGCACATCTTTTAGGACCAATCATTAAAACGAGAAAAAAATTATGTTTTCATAAAAAAAAGTAACTAACACCATTGTAAAAATATCTTTCCCACTAACATTGTATATTCATATGGTAAAAGTTGGGCCATACAATTTAGAAAACTAATCTGTGTAAAAGTAAATTAGTTTCATCCTACACGTCGCGATATTTTCTCATTACATTGAAAACTAACACACATTATTTTTAAGTTTGTGCTGTACATAAAGCAATATGTAAATAATACGGGACATTATGTATTCTTTTTCAGATATCCAACTGATATACCATTTGCATAAAGTACAGAACGCAATATAAACAACTTGTCTTCAAGTTGTCAAAGACTAACTATAGTAATCACAATAGCCACAATCACAGTTGTCTAGTTAACCCAGATGATATTGTTTTAGTTTTGACATACATAACATTTAATAAGTTAAAATTAAAATTTAAAAATCATTTACTAAAATTGAGTTTCAATAAACTGCTTTTTCCTAGTTTCTACGGACAGCGTTTACAATATTGTCGAATCCATAGGAAGTTGCCTTCTCTCATGTCAATAACAATTTTGTGGAGCACACATGCACATTGTTGTAATATATTTGTTTTATTTTACAAAATTAATCTTCACAGAGTCCGGGGCCTGTGCCTTTTATAAACTAATATAATTGTATTTTTAACTACTTACATTTTTTTTTAAATTATGCAACTGGAAATATTGTAATATTGGTGTACCCTTGTACACATATTTTCAACTTTTTCTTGAATATTGCATGTAGGTATTTTGCATGTATTTTAATACATGTGTAGGAAATCCGTGCCAGTGCAAGTTTTTATATATCTTGTTCACTACTGGTAGCAGTACTGGTGCTGTGGCGGCGCTGCTGGGAGCTGTATTCTTGAATCTATGCACAAAAAAAATAAAAATATTAGAATAAGTATTTTTAACAATAGAACCATAGTTATAATTTGCTTAGCATAGGTTATCACTTTCTACTTACTTTACGGTGAGCCCAACATCGTAATGCACAAACCACTTGCATTTTAGGAGATAGTAGGCATTTGCAAGGGTCAGGAAACAAATTTTCGTGTAAAATCTTCGCTATTTTATTAGCAATTGTCTTTTGTAAACCAATATTTACATCGAAGGCGTCATCTCGTAATTCAAAAGGGTTTACGCGAATTTTATTTATAACTGGTCACCGTTGTGTCTCGAGTAACTTAAAGTCTGTGGTATTCATCATATTACTAAACTTAATTAATGTTAAAACACGTAAAACTTACAAAAAACAAACTCGCGAACCTAACCTCAAACTGTGTCAATTAGACGTTTCGATTTATTACCACAGTTTAAACTAAAGACTAACTTTAATACCATAAATAGTTCCCGAACTAGCGATAATCTGCGTTTTGTAATACGATGTTAGTACTTTGTTTAGGACATGAATTAATCCTGAAAAAGTTAGTCTACGATTCGTATTATGGCGGACAAAGTACTTTTTGGCAGACATATGCATTGGGGTTACCAGTAACCAGCACAGGCAGGGCTGCCATAAAAAAAAATGACTACCGTGTTTTTGATGTTGCCGTGTTTTGGCCCAAAGTTTCAAAAATTGCCGTGTTTCATAAAAAAGCAGGTTTTTATACGTAGATACTTAAAATGAGTATTGATGCGTGATCTCCGATTCCTACAAATAGGAGTAAAACTGTTTTCTAGCCCTAAACACTAACCTATTTCTAAGATTATTTTTTTCGGCCAATGGACTTGGCAAAGAATGAAATCGGATACTATTGATGGATAGAAAACAGTTCTTTTTCAAAGTCACAATTTTCTTTCTGCCTTTTTCACTATTTCAATTCTTAAAGTATCGTAAACAACGTCTGAAGCAAGAATAAATATCTTTATTCGTAAAGAACGAGATATAAATTATAAATGTCTAAGATACAGTCAAACCTGGATAAGCGAGAGTTCAAGGGAGCACGATCTCATTCTCGCTTATAGAGGTTTCTCACTAACCTGGGTTTGTCGCTAATGCAGGTACATGGGTAGCGTTTCTCTCTTATAGGGGTACGCAGTAATAATAAGTCACAGCAAGTACGAATGTAGGAAATATGTATGTATGTACATATGTAATATGATAAAATTATGTGCATGATATGCACAACATTATTGTGTATATATTTTTTTTTAAATGCTTACGAAAACAAAACAAAAATTCGTGCACTATGTAATTTTATTTTATTTAAAACTTATTTACACTTTAAAAAATCCGTCAATTTCGTTTGGGTTTCTCTTTTTGTATTTTGAATGTTTTTCTCTAACTCATAAATTTTGTCGAATATTGCTTGATCAACAACCGCCGCGTATTCAAAGTACTGATGGACCGTCTCCAACGCATTTAAAGCTAGCTTCATTGGAATCATCTTTATTTCTGGTTCCGGAATCTGTGCCTCGTCTTCACTGTCATTTCCATCAATACAGGTGTTCACACAATTCTTAACGATATCGTCGTCGGTTTGTTCTCCAGCGGTAGTTACGTTTCGTCAATTTGAACGAAATCTTCGAAGCTCGGCGGCGGCATTAACATTTTGGATTCGTGAGACACAAGCTTAGTCCATTCCTCGTTGCTAGGTCCAACTTCAACATAATTTTCTTCGGGCAGGTCTTGCTCATCTGTACTTTTCCAAGACCCACTTTACTTTACTTGTGGTGTTAGCAGGTAAAAACATTACTTTAGGCACACGTGTCCATTCGAAAAGAATGCGATAGAATAACAACATTATTAGTTCCACGAAATAGAATAGGTACAATATTGAAGAGAAAACAATACAAAAACAATGGTAGGAAGTTCCACGAAAGTTAAGAATAAGTCATAAAATAGCAGATGTTAAATTTGTAAATAAAGCTCGACTGTCGCTTATTCAGGTATGGATAAGTAGCAGTCTCACTTACGGAGGTCTATGAGGGAAAAACGACTCTCTCTTACAGAGGTTTCTGCTTCTCGCTAATAGAGGTTTTGGGAGCTTAAAATGACGGGTCCTGGCTATTACTCTCACTTATAGAGTTTTCTCACTTATCTAGTTCTCATTTCTCCAGGTTTGACTGTTTATGTTTAACCTCTCGGGGGTGTCCCTACTAGTGATGTGGGGGTGTGTGATGTGTGATTCTTAGTATTCTAAAGAGATGTATGATGACTAATCGCCTATACTTGAAGTGTCAAGTGTATTCGATGACGCGTCTATGGAATGTGTTTGATTTAATTGCAGAGTAGCTGTTGCCTGCAACTTAATTGGTGTATTTTTTCTCTCGCCCTGATTGCCGTGTTTAATGATAAGGCAATGGATGTTCTGCCGTATACCGTGTTTTCTATGGCAAGCGGCCCCAATTGCCGTATAACACGGCAATTGCCGTAGAAGTGGTAACCCTGGCACAGAGTGCTTTTTATTTGAAAGTTACCAGTTTATTGATAAATAGACACAGACTAATAATGATGATAATGCAGAGCTGCCATCTGTTATTCCTAGTAAGCGACATATCCATCTTTCGTCACCCGGCCGTCCCCGGTTTTTTGTAATAAGATTGAACCGCCTGGAGCAACTGATCGCGCGCGCTTCAAACTACTCTATATATGAGTAGTTTTTGTCGCTTCAGTTCTAAGCATGTTCACGGTTTCTGTATTTTTCTATATTCTAAGGCCGGCAACTTCAATGCCATTAGTATTTGGGCCCTCATCAAAAAATTTTATCTTCTGAATGGTCTGTGGTCCGTGAATAGGCGTGAACGTAAG
Source organism: Lycia hirtaria (assembly GCA_947563715.1). Lineage (NCBI taxonomy): Eukaryota > Metazoa > Arthropoda > Insecta > Lepidoptera > Geometridae > Lycia > Lycia hirtaria. The sequence continues at coordinate 17,853,857 of OX387384.1, forward strand.
TGTGGATATAGGTACGTGGAAATATACTGTGGATGGTTTTCACAGCGTTCACGCCTGGTTCACGCACGCGATCACACTAAAATATTTCAGCTGAAGCGCAATTGAACGTTGAACGCACAGCAACTTTTCGTACGTTTCGTATCGCGAAATCGCGATAACGTTTTATGGTTCCCGTCACGTAAAAAGAACGCTGGTTTGTTCGTAAACGCGAATAAACCAGCGTTCTTTTTACGTGACGGGAACTATAACCGTATGTTGAAACGCAACTGGAGCGCAGCTGAAATGTTACCGCTGTCAAAAAAACGTTTGAGAAATGTTACAAAATGTCAGCCGTTGCACTGAGTGAATATTTTTATCTCTTTCTGGTATTGGAAAATTACTGTTGACAGAAAAGGATAAATATAGTAACTAAGATCCCACACAAATCGCTCTGTCTATTCATTTAAAGTATTCATACAATTCCCCAGATGTTCATTCGGCTCTTCTTTTTTTATTGGACCTACGCGATTAGCGCTTGTCCGCTCGGATCCAATACAAAAGAAAACTACTTTTTATTTGACACCTACCTACCTATATTATAGGGTTTCTTATCTGTGGTCCAATTACATGGTTCACCTAGGTGTTCCATTGGCCATGGGTACACAAAGGTACCATGCAATAGGTCCACCCAATAGGTAAACCACCGGTAAATTTATAGGATCGATTAACCATCGCCATATTAAAATCAGAATGATGTCACTTAGCTACAATAACCACGCAGACACACTAACAAAATAAGTTAAATAAAAGCTTGTATAAAAGAACCTATATATTCCATGCTGGACTGGGAGAAAAATTATATATATGTTTATTGCACCAGATGCTTCTCCTCTCGGCCATACTGTAAGTCAGCAAGGGACTTGAGGGAAAATTGCATTGACAGTGTGTGCAGGGGGTCAGCCCAGCAATCCAGCTTTACACCCTCTCCCTCCTATCTAACCCTCTAGCCACGGTCAAATTTGGCGTCAAACAGCCCCGTGATCTTTGATGCTCTGCCTTAGTGCTTTAAATAGCTGCCGTGATTTTATTTATGAATGTATGTATAAAGATATATATAATAAAAGATATAATGAGGAAAGCGATACGATTCTTATATAGGAATGCTTTCCTCGCTTTTGTATGGACAAAATATAATTAGCAATCCTCTTAATTAGATCAATCTTGATAATAGTTCTCAGTTTTGCGGTCCATACCCCAAAAGTTAAAAGGAAAAAGGCCAATCATTGTAACTCTACGAAATGAAAGGAAATAATAAGCAGACATGTAATAAGTAATACATATATTAAGGCAAAGAAGCGAGACAGCGGCGCCACCGTAGGGTCTCTCTCGCACACGGCATCTTTTTTTTAGTCTTAAAATTATTGAAATTTATTTTGATAAATATTCTTTAAGTTCACACGAACAATAATAAAGTAATAACAATAGACAATAAGCTGCCCGCTCGCCTGTCGCTGTCGCTGTCGCTGTAGCTGTTGTGTTACAATATTATTATAACTAGTTTATTTCATGTTAAGTGAATTTATATTCGAAGTGAAATAAAATATCTTAAACCGTAAACCGCAATAGCTATTATTTTTCTAACTAAATACAGGTGCTACGAATTAGCTAGGTAAAAGATATACATTATTAATACATTGTTTGTCCTGGTCGCGTGCGAGCGAGACGGCGGCGGCGGCACCCTGCTGTTGGTCGCGTGCGAGCGAGACTGCGGCGGCGGCACCCTACTGTTTGTTCTGGTCGCGTGCGAACGAGACGGCGGCGGCGGCACCCTGCTGTTGGTCCTGGTCGCGTGCGAGCAGCATGGCCAGCAGGTAGTGCACCCGCTCCCGCAGCTGGTGGGGCGGGCGGCCCGCGACCCTCTCCTGCAGCCTCCTGTACACGGCGTGCTCCTCCAGCGCCTCCAGCAGGGGCCTGTCCTCCGCCGCCGCCACCTCCTCCTGCAGCACCCGCAGCACGAGCCTGTCCTCTTCCTTCGTCCACTCGGCGGGCTCCTCTATCTTGAGGCTGTGTCCGTCCAGGGTGGACGTGTCGGACGCCTCCTCCCCTCCCCCCACCCCGGCGGAGGTCTCGGCCGACATCTCTACGGAGACCTCCGGTTCTGTGCCCGGTTCCTGGAATCATTAGTCGACTTCAAATCAACATTTCATGTGGATGTATGTCATTTATTTTCAGTATACGATATACTGACTAGCACTGGTTAAAAGTTCTTACATACTTTTCAAATTCAAAAATAGGCCTGCTCTTGAACGCTAACTCGCCTGATGGAGCGCGCTTACCTAGAAGGAATGTATTCACCCCCCATTTGAAAACTCTCGGATTCGGATGAAGCCGGTCAGGAAGCGTATTCCGTTTTGGTGGATACGTATTCGATTATTCGGAAAATAGCAATTTAAATTTCTCATTTGATCCCTAATACGACTCTCATCATTGTCTTGCCCTTTTCCCACTAGGTGGGGTCGGCACATCACGTTTCCTCGCGCCACTTCACTCTATCAGACTTCATCTCTATATTTAGATCTTCCACACACATACAAATCATCTTCCACACAGGCCATCCCCACTTCCTCAGGTCTCCCTCTCCCGGCCGCTTACCATCATGTTCAGGGCCCTCCTGTATACATGGCTATCCTCTCATCTCATGTCATGTCCGTACCGAGACAGTCTCTCACTCGTTCACTTGACTGGTGCTATTTTCAGATTTAATTATTTGATATCACAAAACAAACGCTGTGTTGGTCCTGCTGATGTTTAACCCGACCAGGGATACCTAATACGACTCTGTTTGAGAGAAAATGAGAGTTTATATCCTCTTATATGAGACTTATATCACTAAATGTTACAGGACGTGTAGAGCGCTTCCACGGTCCGCTTCTATATAACTCTGACAAGACGTGACGCGCTCCTCGAGCAGGTGTCGTGTGCTGGTACTACAGTCGGCACTGTATCAACAATCAGCGAAGATATTCATTTTAATTATATAAGTAAGACTTATTACACTACCCGATATCTCGGGCCCTGTCTGGGAACTATGGAGGTCGGGACCCTATCCCTTATTACACTACGTTATCCCTGTCCCTGACGGCCGGGCAGGATAATAAACTTCCATGTGCGTTACCGTTTTGATCACCGTCTCCCCTCCCCCTCCACCTGGGTCCGCCCCTGGCTCCGGCGGCGCCGGCGCCGGCTCCGGGTCCACCGACATCGCGTCGCTCTCTTCATCGCTGTCAATAATACATCTGTTCAGTAGAATGCTACACGATCACGTGCGATGGATGTCGACACTGCAAGCGACGCTACTGGCCGCCGCCGCTGCTGTTGCAACGGCTCACTCTTCATTAACATTCAATTATTGCTCACGGTTCATTAACATTCAATTATTGCTCAATAGCAGCTTCCCATATTATTTTATAAATTTAAGATGTATATTGGATAGTATCAGCCGACGGTTGAAGGTCAATTACCTATTGAAATAGCAGCCTCGATGCCCCGATTGTTTGTTGCATCTCAGGATGCAGGCAAATAGCTTCCTAGTCCACCTCTCAATACCCTCGCTTCGCTCGAAGGTTAACTCTAGAATCCCTCGTTTCACTCGGGGAACAATAAATCGCTCTATAATATAGTTGCTGTGCCACGCTGCTGATGATGATGATAGAATAGCCGATGTCTTTCTCTAGGTCCCAAAGAATGTCTGTACCAAATGTAATAACGAACGATCCAGCTGGTGATGGCTAGCCATGGAGTGATGACAAACAGACAGAGCTACTTTCACTTTTATCATATTAGTTAGTATTTTATTGTTATAGTTGTGGAGCGGCAGGCGGCAGGCAGGGACCTCTCCTGGTGGCGATCTTACCTATCATATTCAGGTTGTAACACCAGAACTGTAGGATGCGCCGCTCGACGCTATCAGCTCTAGGGGAGCTCCACATTCATCATTTAGAACTGGTTACCCTACTGTGCAAGTGCACTGCGAGGCGCTCACCTGGAGGCGCAGTGCGGGTGCGGGTGCGGGGCGCGGGAAGGCGCGGGGCTGTGCGCGCGCGCCGCCGACGCGCCGCACGTCTCAGCCCTGCGGGGACAACACACACATGTCCGTTGGTGGTATATTTGCCTTCTAAGTGTAGCTCGTGGGAACGATCCCCGCTCAGGACAAACATCTGTGTTATGAGCGTGGATGTTCGTTCTGCGTCTGAGTGTGTCTATCGATTATAAAAACATATATGTTTACAAATAACATCAGGCGAGCTGGTGGTCAATCGTAGATCTATCTTGTATAAAAAAAAATATAGTTCAAAAAACGTCAAAATACGCATTTCGTTTACTTGGATGATATTTTTTTCAGTAAAACAATTCATAATTGGTGGAGTGATCAATTATGCATTGTTATATACAAACAAACATACAGTCAAATTGAGAACCTCCATCTTTTTTTGAAGTCGGTAAAAAAGTACATTACTCGGCAATCCGGTTCTTATAATACACAAGCTGTGCTTAGTTACGGGCTACAAAGTGCTGCATGGACAATGGACATGTACACCAATATTTATTTAGATTTATCACAGCAATGTAACATGTTTTAATGATTTAGACAAAAAGGAATTCGCTCTTGAATGATCATTAACATTACTTATTGAGTATTCAAATCATAAACCGAAAAGAGCTCCGAGGTCCATCGACGTAAACTTGTTATTAGAACCGTTACACGGTCCGGTTCCCTCGCAGTGAGCAGTCACGTACCTGGTCTCCCTGGAGTGCGGGAACATGTTGAAGCAGTACCGCGCGAGCGCAGGATACCCGTCCATGGTGCCCAGCAGGCTGGCGCACATCTCGCACGGCAGCCCGGTGCTAGTGAATGTTTTTTTCAGCTGGCTCAGGATTTTATTCCGGGCTTCTTTATCCGTCACTTGCTCCTGGAATCGACGCATGGCACCTAACACTCGTACCTACTGCTCAAATACATTTATGTAACAAACTACCTATACTCTTTACGCAACGCTTGATCATAACTTGGCGGGTAGTAGTGTGCTTCGTTCATTGTTTTATTGATTACCTGTTTATGTCCACAGTTTACTAAAGTATCCATTTTCATTCATCTGTCAGGATGTTTGTTGGTACTCGCGCCCATGTCATATTTGTCAACTACGAAACGAAACTTGACAGACTTACCTACAATTTTTTTTATTTTTTTGTAGTCTAACAGGTATTCCCCTAGAAAGGGGTCAGCTGTGGGTAGTTGGGCATCATTTATTCACAGATATTGATAATATTTGCTGGAAACGTTCGGTTCCTATTTAATTCTAAACATACATTTAAAATATGAGTAAAATCAGTCAAGATGTTGTCGAGACAAAATGTTGTGACAGAATCTCGGTTACAAAGAGGAGAAGTTTGCTACGAGGATATTTATCGCAAATGTTTGATAATAATAAGCAGAAATATTGGATATGTATTGTAACCTGTGTCGCAAACAGGGTGTGCTCGCGAGGTGTAGTTCAGTTCAGTTCATTTATTTTTAACCGACTTCAAACTTCAAAGGAGGAGGTTCTATGTTCGACTGCAGGTTTTTAGAGTTCCGTACCTCAATAGGAAAAAACGGAACCCTTATGGGATCACTTTGTTGTCCGTCTGTCCATCTGTCTGTCCGTCTGTCCGTCCGTCCAGGTGTCAAGACCTTTATCTCGGGAACGCGTGAGGGTATCGAGTTGAAATTAAAGCCATATACGCAGATCTATAGTATCTTGCTGCAGAAAGAAAAATAAAAACTCAGTTTTCGTAAAAAAAGTTACAGCCGAATATGTCGTAAAAAACGCACATTTCGACACTCACAGAGGAATCAAAACCTATGGGGTACTTCCCCTTGACCTAGAACTCTGAAATTTGGCAAGAAGCATTGTGTTAGAGTACACATATAGGAAAAAATCCGAAAACCGGACATTTTTAATTTAATCAGAAAAAAATAGTGTCGTTAGACAAGGTATGAGGGTCGAAATTTTAAAGTGAATTAACCATATCATGTGGAGTGTTATATGAAAGAGCTTAATTAGCACAAGCTAAAACAGGTTTTTAAATATTTTTACGATGTATACTTTTACGATGTATATTTTTCGGTATAAGAAGGAAAATAAAAAAAAATTATTTCCCCCTTTTATTTACTCATCATCATCTCAGCCATAAGAAGTCCACTGCTGGACATAGGCCTCCCCCATGGATTTCCAAAATGACCGATTGGAAGCGGCTTGCATCCAGCGTCTTCCCGCCACTTGTATGAGGTCATCTGTCCATCTCGTGGCTGGTCTTCCTACGCTGCGCTTGCCGGTACTAGTTTATAGTAGCTTTTATTTACTAGTTTGTACGAAATCCTCGGTCTGACTCGCACTTGTCCGGTTTTTTTTTTCTGTACGTTCACCGATTACTCTGTCATCCCTGAACCATTTTCTGTATTTCTTGGATATATAATTAATTATAAAGAGAAAATTTCTGAGGTGGTCCCATAATTATTTTATCAACTTTGCTTTATTATATTTTGAATCATCTCTAAAAATGTGAATATTTTCATTGGGTGCCTGAGTGAAGTGGTTCAGATTATAGAATCGCAGAGTTCCACCGACACGTTTTTCTTGGAAAAAGTGACAAGTGTTGAGGATTATTCTGTAAACATCTGCATATTTTTTAATCTTCGAAGACAAAGCATTTGAAAATCGATGACAAATTGTAATCTTGACACACGGAAAAGCGAACGCGAACAGTCGTTTTTTGAATATAAGTTTAATATCTAACCATGTAACCATGAAGAATTGAGTGAGCTTGAATAGCCTTCTTACTGTACTCATCCAATGCGAACTGAAGTCGGTTGTTCCGTTTTTATAAACCATACACTTGTTAAAATATAGCTAGATAAACTCTTTATTATACACACCATAGAACTTACAATCAAGAGAAATTATTTAAAAACTAGTGTAACAACTGGCGGCCTTCGCTAATAGCGATCTCTTCCAGGCAACTTTAGGTACACCAGTGTACACTTGTCAATGTCTAAAACAAATACAGAATTCGTACAGAACAATATAAGATAAAAAGTGTCAATTTAAATGTGTGTGCACTGACCTCGACTTTCTCCATGAGTTCCCCGGCGCAGTGCCTGGTGAAGTAGTCCCGGAAGGCACCCAGGTGCTCCGCCTGGCGCGGCGTCAGGAACCCCAGGAAGTCGAGGTAGAGGTCTGTGAGCTCGAGGCCGCAGGCGCGCGACATGTCCGCCGCGAGCCGCGCGGGGTCTGCGCGTGCGCACTCGAACCGAGACAGCAGCCGCCACACGCGCTGCTTCACGTGGATCCGCTTCGACATCGACGCCAGAGAGAACACCTTCAGCTGGTACCGCAACACATGCGCTGCGGGAGGACATCGCCTGCTGATACAGAGACGGACCGACTCCCCTCCCGCCCTCCTATCTTTTATAGAATCCATTACGGTCAATGTGCGCAAGAGCTTCATGAACTTATTCTACTCTCCCCATTTCCCTACAAAACTAACAGAAAGTCGGCACATTACCACCCATTTCTCATCTAAATGCCAAAATGCCTTACTCGACGATTTCGATCCACATTCTCGGATACGTATTGCATAGGAATGGAATTCTTTGTCGCCTTCTCTGTGTCCTGAGAGCTATAATCTTGGAATCTTCAAGCCTAGAGTGAATCGACTTTTTCTAGATCGCCGAGCTTCATCCTCAGCTACATCGTCGCTTAAAATCAGGCGAGTTGGTGGTCAATCGTAGACGCATCAAATGTAAAAAAACTCGGCTGCTCGACCTCGCTAAAAGACCACTAATTAAGTTCATAATATTTTTTAATACATCCACAGAAAAATATGTGCACATTTTGGGAATTTAAAAATTTCCCATAGTTTGGTGGAAGACGCGAAGAATACATGTTAGCGCGTTACCGCTCTCGACACCCTCGTGTGCGCGTGCGCGTACTGTACACTTAGTTTACACTTGTATGTGTGAGTTGATCATCATGAACCCATCATATGTTTGAGTAAGAAATAGCTTATGTGTTAATCCAGGGTTTAAACTATTATTCCATAATTTCCAAATATCATTCAAATCAATCAGCTGTTTTAATGTAACGGAGAAAACATAAAATAAATAGTGAGATGAGACATACATCTTACCTAGATCCTTAGAACCGAGCCCCTCCTCCTCGGTGGTATCTCTCTCTCCGCCGTTCAACCTCCTTTCCAATTCTTTAAACACAACTTCAGAGCTGTTCTTATAGTTGTTCACTAACAACCTCAGTCTTTTCGAGATCCTCGGGTAACTATCACTATTGCAATCACATTTTTTCCTAATATTACTAAAATACTCAGTGATGAGCGTCTGTCTTTCTTTACAGATTTTTCTTAATATAACACAGCACATACAATGTTCGGTACTGCAGACTAGATTGTTTCGTCTCTCTGTATCGGCGGGGCGCGGTGTCTCCGCAGGGCCCGCTGTCTCCGCTGTCTCCGCAGGGCAGGAGGTGGCCCCCGGGGCCACGCTCACCTGCAGCGGCACTAGGTACGCACCGTCGCTCGTCTCCACGAGTCTGTACATGTTCTTGGCCACGAGCGGCCCTTCGTTTGTTGTGCTAGTGTCCTGTTCTACTTTTTGTATTTTGATATCGAATTTATCAGGTCGCAGCGGTTCCGGCGGCTTCTCGTGTAATGCGGCCCGTGTGTTGATGATCGTCTTAGTAAAGTCTATGGGAAGCGGTTTCTTGTTTATCTCCGGAGCGACTCCTGGGTCGATGTGGACGCCGGCCGGCTGCCGACTCACGTGGCTCGAACGTTTGTGGAGATACTTCTGGAATCGAACATTATATTTGTTATTATCGCTACAGCTATATTTTTATTATCTTATACGAAGTTTAATTGGAGGAATATAGTAGAGTTCGACTAGGGATACTTGAGAAAGCTAGATTCCAACTGAAGAAATACTGGCGTCTAACTGAGGAAATACTAGCATCTAACTGAAGGAATACTAGCTAGCGTCTAACTGGGGGGAAAACTAAAGAACTGGAAATACAAGAGTCCAGTTGAGGATACTGTAGTATCCCGATTCCCGTAATTAGATTAAACTCGTTGTCTGTTTATCATTCCAGATGGAAATTAGAGGTTTTAAAGTTATTAAAATCTACATACACATACCTACATGTGAACATATATCTCACAGAGCTCAGATTTATATACAGAGTACTAGTATAAATCGTAGAACTGTCAAATCAGGGAAGACCCTCGTTCCGCTTCGGCCGCGATCGCCACCAGCCGCATGACTTGAGACGGAGTAAGCGCGCTATCTGAGCTCTCGGTAAAAATATCTTTAATTTCATTAATATATGAAATAATTACATGTGCTTTAAAATCATGTAAAAATAACTCCCGGAAACAAAACAAAACAAAAACTAAATGTGTAAAAAACTAGTGGTAGTCAAATATTTGACTACCACTAGAATAACGTAAAAGGTAGATAAATAGTAGTAGTCACATGTGAGGGAGTAAAAAGCCAACTGATCTTAGAATAGTCAATCATCAATCTTCAATAAACAAGCACCGTCTATAACACCACATTACATAATTATGAATAGTCATTGACTCTAATATCGAACGCATCCCAACTGTATTTATTTTTTATTTTTATTTCATATTTTTAGGAAAACTTACAGCCTAAATACTTAAATAAACTATACATTTATATAAATGACGAGGCTAATTACAAGTTTTCGCCTATAATTTGGAAAAATATAAAATAAAGCTTGACGCTGTACGCGCTTATCTATATACCAATCTTAACAATATTTGCAGGTGAAAAGATACCGAGCGGAAAAAAAAAAAAAATATATATAGACCAATTTCAAGTAATTTGTAAATTAATTAAGTTTGTGAATCAAAGAATTCAGAAGTTAATTGTGAACGTATTAAATTCACACTATTGAAAAATATATCAATATCATATTTTGATAAGTATTTGTTCATAGACATTGTGGTTCTGTGAAGAAAAGTACCCTTGATATAGTTTCTCTTAGCAAAAGATGATGTAAAAAGTGTCGTGTGTCTGGATCTGAACGAAAGTGTATGAAATAAAATTTTACTAAGTAATTCTGTATTATCTATCTTTGCGTTGAGTATATTGATAAAATAGGTTAAATCGGCTATAGTTCGTCTCAGTTCAAGAGGAAGCAGGTGATGACGCTTACATCGTTGGTCATAGTTGTTATCAAAAACTCGAGAGCGGAATTGCAAGAATCGCAGAAATTTGTGTTGTACTCGTTCGATACGTGATATATTACACTTATAAATAGGATTCCATACTAGTACTGTGAGCAATACTCCAGAATACTACGTACGTAGGCTCAATACAAGATTTTCAATGTTTTTATGTTATTAAAGGGAGTTGATACACGAATAATGAAGCCGAGTGCTTGGTTTGCTTTCTTTACAATATTGTCAATGTGATGATTATAATTTAGTTTAGAATCTTGTATTACGCCTAAGTCTCTTATTTCCTGCACTCGTGGAAGCTGTTCGCCCTTTAGGTAGTAATTATATTCAACAGTATTAAATTTTCTCGAAAATGATAATACTAATGCATTTATTTATGTTAAGATCTAATTTATTCGAACTACAATATTTAGTTAAACGAGCGAGATCTTCTTGGAGGTATGCTGAATCATTAGAGTCACTAATGGCTTTAAGAATTTTCATATCGTCAGCAAATAAATAAAATTTTGTGTAGGAAGCAAGAACCTATATCATTGATAAAAATTATAAAGAGCAGGGGGCCTAATAGGGACCCTTGAGGTACACCTGAGGTTATTTTAGTCCACGATGATCTAAAGCCGTTGAGCACAACTGCTTGCAGCCGATGTTCGACATAGGAGCAGTACCACCTGAATAGATTACCATGTATACCTGCTATCCGAAGCTTTGAGAGAAGCAAAGTATGATCAATTTTATCAAATGCTTTACGATAGTCGGTAAAGATACTATCAACCTGCTTATCTCATTAATTATAAATTCATTAGTTAGGATTAGATTAGAATTCGTGGAACGGCCACTAATGAAACCATGTTGTTCGTTAAGAAAAGAACTTTTGAGAGCTGCATATGTTTGAGTATAAACTATTTTCTCTAATAATTTGGCGAAAATACACAATTTCGATATGGGACGGTAATTCTCGATTTCTGACTTAGATCCTTTTTTATGAATCGGGGATACTAGCGCAGATTTCCATATTTGAGGAACTATCCCCTCCTGAATGGATCTGGTAAAAATAATACTAAGAGGCAGAGTTAGACTACGGGAACATTTAACTATAAATATGGGTGGGAGATCGTCTGCTCCAGCAGATTTATTAATATCCAAAGATTTTAACAAATTTTCAAGAGTTTCTAACGAGATTTTGATGGAACTAATGGTTACAGGGTTAGTTATCTTATAATCTTGAATATCAGGATCTGAAACCGTAGCAGTAGAAGGATTATATGTAGACAACTCAAGAAAAGTTGACTGAAAAAAATTAGAAAATAGGCTACAAATGGTTTCTCCACTGTTAGCAGTATCCGAACCATATGTCATGGTATCGACGGCCTTCATACGAAGCGGGTAGCGGGCAGTGCGGGGAGGTCACAGGCCTGCGCCCCGCGCGCCTTCATCGCACCCGCAGCGGACTCGTTTTTATTTTACTTAAAATTATTTAAAAATGCTTATCTGTGAAATGTGATTGCTAACAAATTTTGCTTGAAATTTAACCGAAATTTTATTTATGTGGTTATTTTGATCGAATTTTCTGTACACAAACAATGAAAATGGAATCATTAAAATTGGTAGATACAAACTTAGCGAACGCATAAAGACAAATACAGACAGAGCCGAAGTTATTAGATTTTGTTAAAAGGTCAATCGGTAATTTTATAACTTTAAAAATGTTGGTATGTGCGAGCGAAACGGACGATGCTCGAACTCAGCATTGAGTTATTTTCTTTGGATCTGAATTTTTTATTCCGTTCAAATTATTTGTGTTACTTCGTCCTTTATTTTATATTATTTTTGCTTGTTTATAACTGTAATAGGTATTATTGTGCAAAATAACACAAAATGAGTGACAATATCGAGCAACAATAAGTGCCACACCACCGCAGCCGCGTACGGTTCAGCAGTATATATCGATATTTAATTGCGCTTGTAACGCTCAAGTACCCCACCCATCCCTATTCGTTACCAACGTTTATATATAAGTAGCTAACCCACCTACATCGTGCATTGAAGGATCATGGCGGTACGCGTCCTCCGTATATTGTCCTCGATTTCTCCTCCAAGAAATATCTAGTTTCACAGATTAACGTGGGACGTCTTCCATGAACAATAGTACTAAGTATTTCTAGAGTAAGTTAGGTTCACTATGAAGGTTTAAGTGTTAGTTTACTAAGACTATATATAGACTATGTTTGCGCGCTCCATCGTAGACCGTAACGTCGCTTAACATCAGGCGAGTTGGTGGTCAAGCGCGAACCTATTTCTACATTAAAAAAAAAATATATGTAAGTACTGTGCACAACACTATGTGAACTACAATAAATAAAACAATGACGAACTGAGTTGAATGAAATATTAAATGTATGACAATATGTATTTGGTGTACATTAGTAACGTAACGTAGTGACTCACTCTGAACCTGTGGCTGGTGCTGGCGAGGTATCGCACCCAGATCCTGGGCATCTCGTGCTCGGGCTGTTCGTACAGCGTCAGCGCCGGGTTGTACGGGACCAGCAGGTGCTCCACGCCCGGCACCTCCTTGTACTTGAAGTACCTCTGGAACCAATCATTATACAACACGAGCTGTTATATCCAAGCTAGATAATACACCCTGTCACTTACAACGTAAATACTAATCTATTAATCTAACGATACAAAGTATGTCGAAATTAATGAAGCCATCACGAACCGGCGTGGGCGCACACAGCGTGGGGGGGAACCTGCGAGATGTACAGAGCACCTCATACGAGTGGCGGGAAGACGCTGCATGCAAGCCACGCGCAACTGCTCTTTTTGAAATCAATGGAGGAGGCCTATGTCCACCGGTGATCTTCTTGTGACTGAGATGATGATAATGAATCAGGTCATTATGTTTACAACAAGTAATATACTCTGCTTTAAGGAGCGAATATGGTACGGTAGTGTGGTGTGTTCTCGTCTCACTCACACATATGGGGTTGTCCTTGTCTGTGCCGGCGCGCACGGCGCTGATGTGTCCCGCGAGCCGGTTGGGCGTGATCCAGGGGAACATGTGCTTGCAGACGAGCTCCACGGTGGCGACGAGGCCGCGGCGGCCACGCGCCCGGCCCGCAGCCCCGCCGCGCGGCAGCTTGAACAGCTCGGGGTTGCTCTCAACGTACGACCAGAACTGGTCCAGGCCCAGCACTATCAACCTGCGCGACACGACATGAACGGATGAATAGCTGTTTGTGCGCACGCGCTGTTTATTATTTCTTACTTTTCCTTTTTAATGCTTCAGTCAGCCTGGAGCAACTCCATAGAAAATTGTATGGAGTTTAGTCCGAAATTGACATTTACACTGTTTGACACAGACTTCAACATTGTTTTAATCTTTTGTGGCTGCTGTCTCTAAATTCCATTCTTCCAACAACAGACGGAAGGATCAAAGTTACAAATCAGAATTGATGATTTGGATTAAGGTTTTTGGCGGGAACGTAAATCTTTTATTAATTTTTTGTAATAATTGTCACTTATTCCGAAAAACATATAAACATTTAATTTAACAGTAATTAATTAATCCACGTGCACCTCTGTAACATTCGAGGTCTGCACGCAAATATCGAACCAGTCCGATACCACCTTGAGACTGAGAGACCGCACTAGCTGTTCCTCACGGAGACGCAAATCAGATGTCCTGCTGACGCAGCCTATCTCTCTTACCCAGGCTATGTACTGGAGCACAGGTTCAAGTCGCGCGCCGGTATCTGCGTCTACGCGCGCGATGACATCTGCTATAGGCGTCTCTGTGACCTTGAAAGTTCCAGATTCTCCGTTCTGTGGATTTTGGTCGACACCGGCTTAGAGAAGATACTATACGCCGGCGTCTATCGCTCGCACACCGTGGACGAAGAGACAACTCAGCTGTTTCAACATCTCAGTGAGACGGCAGATCTGGCTCAACGGCGATATCCCACAGCTCAGCTTGTTCTTCTGGGTGATTTTAATGGTCACCACCAGGAGTGGCTAATCCCATACCAGAAGACAGACCATGCAGGCAGAGAGGCGTATAACCTTGCGATGTCGCTAAATCTCACCCAGCTGGTCAAGGAAGCTACGCGAGTACCAGACGTTGACAGCCACACAGCCAACTGCTTGGACCTTTTGCTGACGAATGATCCGGACAGATATTCCATTTCGGTGTCTGCACCACTTGGTAGTTCCGATCACTGTCTGGTGAAGACTGTATCGTCTTATACTCCGCCAGATCTTAGCCCTAGAGGCACACGGCGGGTATGGCGGTCCAATCGGCAAAATGGGAAGAGATGCGGGATTTCTTTGCATCTTACCCTTGGCGGCAAGTATGCTTCTCTTCTTGTGATCCAACAGACTGCGCAAATGCCGTTGCGGAGGTGATAAATCAGGCAATGGAATATTTCATTCCATTTTCTGATGGTTCACCTTCTGGCGCAGCTCGCCCATGGTTTAATGCTGCATGTGGTAGCGCTGTAGCACGTAAGCATGACGCATATTTGGCCTGGGTTGACGCTCGAATGCGCAAGTCCATGGATGCACGTGAAAAGAAGAGAACCTTTAACAAAGCCGCCATGTCCAGCAGAAATGCAATACGCAGAGCTCGATTTGAACACATATTAAGCCGGATTGGGGCTAAATTAGCTTCTCACCCGACGGGTAGCAAAGCTTTTTGGTCCCTGGCCAAGTCTATCGAATCGAACTTCTGTCTAACATCTCTGCCTCCACTGTTGAAACCGGACGGATCTCTAGCTCACACCGCAGTAGAAAAAGCGAATATATTTGCAGGTCTATTTGCGGACAACTCACGTCTAGATACCTCGGGAGAAACGCCTCCAAGTATACCTCATTGCGGCGCAACTATGCAAGACATACGCATCAATCAAAAGGAGGGGCTTAAGACACTTAGAGGTCTAGACGTGAACAAAGCTAGTGGTCCTGATGGTATACCAACTATTGTGTTGAAAACCTGCGCACCTAAGTTGTCCCCGATTCTGACTCGTCTTTTCCATCTTTCTTTGGAGACTGGTATAGTCCCTAAGTGCTGGAAGCTTGCGAACGTTCAGCCTGTTCCTAAAAAGGGTAGTCGTGCCGATCCTAGTAACTACCGGCCTATTTCGGTTACGTCCATTTTATGTACAGTCATGGAGCGTGTACTGAATAGGAAGCTCATGGCATACCTTGAAGATAATAACCTCCTCAGTGACCGACAGTACGGATTTCGCCGAAATCGGTCGACTGGGGATCTTCTCGTGTATGCCACACATATTCTGAGCGAGGCCATCGAGAACAATGGTCCTCACCATTGTTCTCCTTGGCCTTGTGTCTCTCGACATTTCGAATGCTTTTGATAGGGTTTGGCATGACAGTCTCCTAAACAAGCTTCCATCTTATGGACTACCTGCCTCCTTTTGCTCTTGGATTAAAAACTTCTTGAGAGAACGATCGATTCGAGTGATTGTTGACGGGTGCTCGTCCGATCAAATGGCAATAAACGCTGGCGTACCTCAAGGGTCTGTACTCTCCGCTACTCTCTTCCTGCTGCATATTAATGACCTGCTGAAACCTGGTATCTTAGGGTATGCAGATGACAGCACAGTTGTGGAAAGATACACTTCTGGTCCAAGAGCCAAAAAGGCGGAGATCGAGGCGTTGAGAGAAGATATGGTTGTGCGTATGAATAAAGCTCTAGAAGCTGTGTCCGACTAGGGTGACGAAAATCTCGTCAAATTCAACGCCAACAAGACTCAAGCCTGCCTTTTCTCCGCCAAAAAGAGTGAGTTTCTTTTGTCTCCTACTTTCCGAAACGTACCAGACCGTCTTGAACTGCTGGGACTCAGGTTAACCCCAACAATGAACTTTAAGAGCTACCTTAAATCTAAGGCTAAACTGGCTAGTACAAAGCTTGGCATCATTAATAAGGTTAGGCGATACTTCTCACCGGGACAACTGCTTCATCTGTATCAAGCACAGGTCCGATCGTGTATGGAGTACTGCTGCCACCTTTTTGATGCATCAGCCAAGTATCAGCTGGAAGCTTTAGAATCAGTGGACCGGCGAGCTGTGAGGTTAATCGGTGACGATAAACTAGCTGCCAAGAAGCTACTTAGTCTCGAGCACCGCCTTAAAGTAGCATGTCTGTCTATTTTCTACAGGATTCATTTCGGGGAATGTGCGCAAGAGCTTCACGACCTAATTCCACCCTCCCCATTTCACTACAGGACTAGCAGAAAGTCGGCGAATTACCACCCATTTCTCGTTGAAATGCCAAAAATCCGTACTCAGCGATATTGATCCACATTCCTGTTGCGTACTGCACAAGAATGGAATTCGTTGCCGCCATCTCTGTTTCCTGAGACCTACAATCTTGGAATTTTCAAGGCTAGAGTGAATAGATATCTTCTAGATCGACGAGCTCCATCCTCGGCCACACCGTCGCTTAACATCAGGCGAGTTGGTGGTCAATCGTAGATCTATCTTCTATAAAAAAAAAAACAACGGTAATTATCATAACGTTATTTTCAAAAGTTATGTCTTGTAAAAGATGCACAATATGTGGCCTGAAATCTGGGGAAAAAGATGGTTGAAAACGCATTTTCATGGCAAAATTTCCGCTCGACGAATTAATGAAATTTTACACATAGGCTCAATTTTTAAGAGTCAAATAAAATAAAATTTATTTATTAGCATAAGAACGGTGTAAGTACATAATACTAACGCCATAAACTGATGCTTTAGCTTGGGTTGTTTCCTCACTAGGGAACTCCCACACCAGGGCTTGTACCTAACATTTCGATAACCACAGATGTTTTCATTATGTTAGTTTTTAGTTATTTTGGGCACTTTTTAATGTAATATTATAAAGCTTATGAGTATGTAAAAAAGTAGAAGCTGTGAATCTCCTCTTTTTTGAGTCAAGTGAAAAGTCATAACAATTTAACATAATTAATAGAATAATTCCTTTTAATACTTTTTCTTAAAATATTTGTATGTTTTATTTCCGTACAGGAATATTGGAAAGTTAAATAAACTGGTAAAGTGTATAATATTTTTTATCCGTCCCACAAACCTCCATAAAATTGTCGGGTAAACTCATCACCACTTTCCTAAGGTATTAAGTTATTCTTGACAAAGGCAATATGGCCAAACTCCATTAGCCTGCCCGTAGCGCGAATAAAATCAATTAAATTGACAATGAATTGAATTAAGAATTTCGACCTAAACTCCATACATTTAGACTCAAATCAATTTTGAAATATTTTCATACATTTTTTTTATGTGGAAGTGCCGCCTCTTAAGTACGTTATATTCTCTTTGGCTTCAGTCATATAAATATACTAGCTGCGCGGTGTTACCCGCTGTTACCCGCTGTTACCCGCTGTTTTGCATAAAATACTTCAAAGGAGATATAATTTTTCGGGATAAAAAGTAGCCTATGTGTTAATCCAGGGTGAGCTACCGCCATACCAAATTTCATGAAAATCGGTTCAGCCGTTTGAGTGTGAAAGAGTAACAAACACACACATACACACAAACTTTCGTATTTACAATATAGTGTAAATTAATGTAGAAGTGTAGATACACATTTAATAGCATTCCATAAACTTAAAATATAACGAGAACATATTACCTAGATAAACCTGAACAGTTTTGCTGTCAATATTTGCATATATTGTTACTATTTAAAATTAAATAAATGAAATGAAATGAATGAATGAACACACATAACAATACAATATAGTTCAACTCACATCCCAGGTATCCTATAATTGTCCCCACCGTCTCATTGCGCTCTCCCGTATTAGTGGCACAAGTACCTGTACACGACTTACTTCTACGTACTTCATTACCAATGTTAGTTTCACAATAGTGTTCCCTATAGAGCGTCGTGGACTAGTCCTCATTAGTCATAAACTTGGCATCCTTAGTAATATACGTGGTATCCACAATACCGTGCCATCGCTCCCGTAGTATCGTGGAATTGGTACCTGTGGTATTGTGTCCCTATAAAATAGCGAAATAGGATATATGCATGAATTTTATTTCATAAGAATAATAGTTTTAATTCACAACATACTAAAATGTAAAATATATAGAAAAAAAATCAATCTGTCTGTAAAGTTACAAGATATAAACATTTAAAATTTTAGGGAAGGAATGCTCTGTTCCTCTCTCGCGAAACAACAATTTGTATTGAATTTGTATAGCGAACTTGAACCATGACATCATGATTCGCAATCGTGTGCTCTCTATCTAACATGTAATTGACATGCCCATTTTTCTATCGGACAGTAAGAAGCACGAAAATGCGACATCGTTACATGGTTGATATTCCGAAAACACGTACGAAACGCTTTGGCTCTACTTTCATTGTGCGTACCGCCAAAATTTGGAATGCGCTTCCTGAATGGATCTTTCCGAATACATATAATCTAAATGTCTTCAAATCGCGAGTGAATAGGTTTCTTCTAGGCAAGTGCGCTCCATCGTAGACCGTACCTGTCGCTTAACACCAGGTGAGTTGACGGTCAAGCGCAAGCCTATTGCCCCGGGGTTGCCACAGATTGAAGTGTAACGTGTAATCTGAGTGAGTGGTGTGCGACTCACGTGTCCTCCGAGCGCAGGTAGCAGAAGCGGCGCGGTTGGTCCGGTCGGTAGGGCATGCAGGGCAGCAGGTGGGGGTACAGGAACACGGCGCTGTTGGCCACTACCTGCAGGAAGCGCGTGTGGAACTGCCCGCCGTACACCGTGTTGTTGTTGATGCGACGCCGGCTGCACGCGACATAATGTGTCAACAGGGGATTTGTTTTAAAACGTTTAACGGCAATCTGATAGTACTCCTTTATGCCAGTTCTTCATTATTAGTAAAGTAACTACGAGGAACCCTTATAATTTCGCCATGTCCATCCGTTTGTCTGTCCGTATGTCACAGTCATTTTACTCGGAGACTATCAGCCCTACATGAACCAAATTTGGCATGTGGGTGGGTTCCGTGAACCGCTACAAATATACATAGTAACATTTTCAACAAAAAAGAAATAGGGGTGACACTTCGTACATATAAAGAACAAAGCCACATGCTCCCATGGCGATCCCGCCAAAACTCCTATCGGTCGGTTGTTTAACCAATATTACCGTTTATGATATTCACTACGACTTAACTTATTTATGATAAAATTAAATACAGTTATGTGTAAAAGTAAACAACAAAACATATAGAAAAATAGTTATCCTTACCTTTTATCAACTTCGTTTTGTAAGAACCTAGAAACAGAAATAACAGAATGATAAAGAGTCAAGGGAGTGGAGTTCGTTGGAACATTTGTCGATACACGACGATACGAGTACCTGCCAACAATTCACTATCTATTTATTATAAAAGTGCACAGTCCTTCTTGCGGCGGCTGCGTGTGGCGGGTCGCCACACACAGCCGCCTCAAAAAGGTCACGGACCCCGTTATCTGTGGAGCTAAAAATTAAAACAAAAAGTACTAAATTCACATATACTTAGTCTGGCCATAAATAATGTTAGAGTTAAAAATAAGAAAGATATTACATTTGAATTTGGAATCTGTAATTTTTATACGATTGTTCATTGAGTTTTCTAATTTTGGCGCCAATACATTGTACAATATTTTGCGATATTAAAATGGAGTGGGGTGATAAAGAGAACCGAATCGCTGTGATTGCATTACACAAAGTTGGTATGGAGCCAAATGCAATTTTGAAAACTCTCCATACGCTTGGTATTAGTCAAATGTTTGTGTACCGGGCTATTAATAGGTACAATGAGACCTCCTCTGTTTGTGACAGAAAAAGATCTGGCCGTCCACGTAGTGTTCGTACGAAAAAGGTGGTCAAAGCAGTAAGGGAAAGAATTCGAAGAAATCCTGTCCGAAAGCAAAAGATTTTATCTCGGGAGATGAAGATAGCACCCAGAACCGTGTCGCGTATTTTAAAAGATGACTTAGGACTTGCAGCCTATAAGAGACGCACTGGTCATTTTTTAACTAATAATTTAAAAAAGAATAGGGTGGTAAAATCGAAACAACTACTGAAGCGGTACGCAAAGGGAGGTCACAGAAAAATTTTGTTTACGGATGAGAAAATCTTTACAATTGAGCAACATTTTAACAAACAAAATGACCGTATTTATGCTCAAAGCTCTAAGGAAGTTTCCCAATTAGTCGACAGAGTGCAACGTGGGCATTATCCGACTTCAGTGATGGTTTGGTGGGGTGTTAGCTATGAAGGAGTGACTGAGCCATATTTTTGTGAAAAAGGTATCAAAACATCGGCACAAGTGTATCAAAATACCATTCTTGAGAAGGTAGTTAAGCCCCTTAACAACACCATGTTCAATAACCAAGTATGGTCCTTCCAACAAGACTCGGCGCCAGGTCATAAAGCTCGGTCCACGCAGTCTTGGTTGGAAGTGAACGTTTCGGACTTCATCAGAGCTGAAGACTGGCCGTCGTCTAGTCCTGATCTTAATCCGCTGGATTATGATTTATGGTCAGTTTTAGAGAGTATGGCTTGCTCTAAACGCCATGATAATTTGGAGTCCCTAAAACAATCCATACGATTGGCAGTGAAGAATTTTCCCATGGAAAGAGTGCGTGCTTCTATTGATAACTGGCCTCAACGTTTAAAGGACTGTATTGCAGCTAATGGAGACCACTTCGAATAAGCTTTTATATTTTAAATTGTTTTATGTTTATGTATTAAACTAACACACTGTAAAAGTAATAAATATTATTTGCAATAAAAAAAAAAAATTTTTCTTCGTGACAATATTTATGGCAAGACTAGGTATACCGAGACTTCCATTATTTTTTTCCTCTAGAAGTACGCAAAAAAAAGAAACGCACGTGGTTGTCACACATTTTAAAATAAAAGTACATAATCTGCTGTGCTATGTAGGTGAGTGGCTTATACTGCCACTCAACGACATAGCACAGCGGATTAACAGGTTAAAGTGATAGGGCACATAACATGTAGAACTGATGGTCGATGGGGTCGAAAAGTTCTCAAATGGAGACCAGGCACCGGCAAGCGCAGCGTAGGAAGACCAGCCACGAGATGGGCAGAAGACCTTATACAAGGAGCGGGAAGATGCTGGATGCAAGCTGCTTTAGTATTTTTGGAAATCCATAGGGGAGACCTATATCCAGCAATTCCAGCAGTGGACTTGTTGTGGCTGAGATGATGATGATGATAAGCCACTCACGACTTTTGAAGTGGCCGGAATGCGACGTTGGCGACAGCGCGCAGTGCGCATTGCAACTAACGCAATTGGTTGTAACGCGTACTCTTTTAAAGACCGTCGAACAAGAAAGTATAATCGCAGATTTGGATGTGAGTGAGCAGTATAGTCTGACGGTACAGGAAGGTGCCGAGTGTGTAGTGTAGTGTAGTGTACTGACTCGATCATCTCCCTGTTGTCTGGCGTGTCCTCGGTGACAGCGCGCTCCCAGGTGGAGACCAGCTCCAGCGCCGGCTGCAGGTTGCACACGCGTGCCACAGACTCCTCCTTCTTCTCGGCTAGGCTCGCGAGCGACACCTGTACATATTGAACAACAACATGTTACAATAGAGCAGAGTCGCTGTACTGGCAGGACAGCGTGTGTCGAGTCGCTGTACTGGCACGACAGCGTGTTTCGAGTCGCTGTACTGGCAGGACAGCGTGTGTCGAGTCGCTGTACTGGCACGACAGCGTGTGTCGAGTCGCTGTACTGGCAGGACAGCGTGTGTCGAGTCGCTGTACTGGCACGACAGCGTGTGTCGAGTCGCTGTACCGGCAGGACAGGGCCTAATGGCGGCTATTTGATCTATCACTCGGTCGCCACTCGCTGATACGATTCAGCGATATTCGTTTTTTCTATGCAATTTGCAATTTTTTCTTCCAATCGTTTTTTCTATGCAAAGGCCAGTGAGAAATCAGTGAACAACAATACCTATTTTGGCAATTGTAACCAATCGTTCACATCACAAGTTTAAATATGAGTGCTTCGTTGTGTTGGTGTATTTTAACTCTAGCGCAAGAAGTAGATCGACGACGCCCCTAGACTTGCGTCTTATCAAGAAATAGCTTCGACACTTTCGATCTTTCCGAGAATTTTCTTTCTTGGAATTTGTGAAAATATTTTGCCTCGGAAATATCAGCCGAGAATTTTAATACTGAAATTAATTCTTATATAAAATATTACGCCGCTGTGACGGCTAGTCAAACATGATTAAGGTTAGACCACAACAGCTTTTAGAAAAAATAATTGTAAAATCCATGATCACGTTACTTTAGAAATTATTATTTTCCAAATCTTGATCTCATTAACCCTATCAGGACCGTGATCGGACTTAGTGCCAGCCACAATAATGTATCTCAAAGATATATATGTAAGTTATAATCATAAATAAGTAATAAATATGAAAATACTGAATGCGCAAAATCACATTTTCGGGAGAGAAGAAAAAAGAAAAAGATCAATAGACAACATAACATTATTTTTTCTAAGTCTGTTTTTTTATGTTGAAATAGGTTCGCGCTTGACCGCCAACTCGCCTGATGTTAAGCGACGTTGCGGTCTACGATGGAGAGCGCTTACCTAGAAGAAACCAATTCACTCGCGATTTAAAGACACCCAGATTATATCTATCTGGAAAGATCCACTCAGGAAGCGTATTCCACATTCTAGCAGTCCGCACGATGAAAGTGGATCTAAAGCGTTTCGTTCGGGTTTTTGAAATATCCACCATGAAACGATGACGCTTTTTCGTGTTTGACACTTGACATTGACATTTGAGCTAAAAGTAAATTAGGAACCTCCCCGCAAACGATTATTTATGTTTTTTTTTTTTTATAGAAGATAGATCTACGATTGACCACCAACTCGCCTGATGTTAAGCGACGGTGTGGCCGAGGATGGAGCTCGTCGATCTAGAAGATATCTATTCACTCTAGCCTTGAAAATTCCAAGATTGTAGGTCTCAGGAAACAGAGATGGCGGCAACGAATTCCATTCTTGTGCAGTACGCAACAGGAATGTGGATCGATATCGCTGAGTACGGATTTTTGGCATTTCAACGAGAAATGGGTGGTAATTCGCCGACTTTCTGCTAGTCCTGTAGTGAAATGGGGAGGGTGGAATTAGGTCGTGAAGCTCTTGCGCACATTCACCGAAATGAATCCTGTAGAATATAGACAGACATGCTACTTTACGGCGGTGCTCGAGACTAAGTAGCTTCTTGGCAGCTAGTTTATTGTCACCGATTAACCTCACAGCTCGCCGGTCCACTGATTCTAAAGCTTCCAGCTGATACTTGGCTGATCCATCAATAAGGTGGCAGCAGTACTCCATACACGATCGGACCTGTGCTTGATATAGATGAAGCAGTTGTCCCGGTGAGCAGTATCGCCTAACCTTATTAATGATGCCAAGCTTTTTACTAGCCAGTTTAGCCTTAGATTCAAGGTAGCTCTTAAAGTTCATTGTTGGGGTTAACGTGAGTCCCAGCAGTTCAAGACGGTCTGGTACGTTTCGGAAAGTAGGAGACAAAAGAAACTCACTCTTTTTGGCGGAGAAAAGGCAGGCTTGAGTCTTGTTGGCGTTGAATTTGACGAGATTTTCGTCACCCCAGTCGGACACAGCTTCTAGAGCTTTATTCATACGCACAGCCATATCTTCTCTCAACGCCTCGATTTCCGCCTTTTTGGCTCTTGGACCAGAAGTGTATCTTTCCAAAACTGTGTGTCCATCTGCATACCCTAAGATACCAGGTTGCAGCAGGTCATTAATATGCAGCAGGAAGAGAGTAGCGGAGAGTACAGACCCTTGAGGTACGCCGGCGTTTATTGCCATTTGATCGGACGAGCACCCTTCAACAACCACTCGAATCGATCGTTCTTTCAAGAAGTCTTTAATCCAAGAGCAGAAGGAGGCAGGTAGTCCATAAGATGGAAGCTTGTTAAGGAGACTGTCATGCCAAACCCTATCAAAAGCCTTCGAAATGTCGAGAGACACAGCCAAGGCCTCACCATTGTTCTCGATGGCCTCGCTCAGAATATGTGTGGCATACACGAGAAGATCCCCAGTCGACCGATTTCGCCGAAATCCGTACTGTACTGTCGGTCACTGAGGAGGTTATTGTCTTCAAGGTATGCCATGAGCTTCCTATTCAGTACACGTTCCATGACCTTGCATAAAATGGACGTAACCGAAATAGGCCGGTAGTTATTAGGATCGGCACGACTACCCTTTTTACAGGCTGGACGTTCGCAAGCTTCCAGCACTTAGGCACTATACCAGTCTCCAAAGAAAGACGGAAAAGACGAGTCAGAATCGGGGACAACTCAGGTGCGCAGGTTTTCAACACAATAGCTGGTATACCATCAGGACCACTAGCTTTGTTCACGTCTAGACCTCTAAGTGTCTTAAGCACCTCCTTTTGATTGATGCGTATGTCTTGCATAGTTGCGCCGCAATGAGGTATACTTGGAGGCGTTTCTCCCGAGGTATCTAGACGTGAATTGTCCGCAAATAGACCTGCGAATAGATTCGCTTTTTCTACTGCAGTGTGAGCTAGAGATCCGTCCGGTTTCAACAGTGGAGGCAGAGATGTTCGACAAAAGTTCGATTCGATAGACTTGGCCAGGGACCAAAAAGCTTTGCTACCAGTCGGGTGAAATGCTAATTTAGCCCCAATCCGGCTTATGTGTTCAAATCGAGCTCTGCGTATTGCTTTTCTGCTGGACTTGACGGCTTTGTTAAAGGCTCTCTTCTTTTCACGTGCATCCATGGACTTGCGCATTCGAGCGTCAACCCAGGCCAAATATGCCACATGCAGCATTAAACCATAGGCGAGCTGCGCTAGAAGGTGAACCATCAGAAAATGGAATGAAATATTCCATTGCCTGATTTATCACCTCCGTAACGGCATTTGCGCAGTCTGTTGGGTCACAAGAAGAGAATTATTCCATGTTTCACGGTGTTTTATAGCGTTAAAAATATTTATTATATTATATTCATAAATTTTAAATATTTGTCACTTAATAATTTAAATATGACGTATGTATGTGAATTTTAATAAATCATGAATTACGTTGGTTAATTTTCGTTTGTTCGTTGGTTAATCGGTGATTAATAGCTAATTTTTATGGACAAATAGCAGCCTTGAGGCCCAGAGTGTCTCAAGTCGCTGTACTGGCAGGACGACGTTAGTCGAGTCGCTGTACTGGCAGGACACCGTGTGTCGAGTTCAGGTACTGTATATAATGATGTCAGTTACCAGGTACTCCTTGTATTGAGGCGCCAGCTTCCAATGCACGGGGTGCACCACGGTCTGCATGAAGTTGGAGGTGGCCAGCTGGACGTGCTGCCTCACCTGCTGTTGCAGTATCAACCTCTGTTCCTCATTCATCTGTGGACAATAACAACAAGGAAGAATACTAGTTGTTACCTCATCATAATCATCAGCCTAGTTTTGTTCATTGACCGATCAAGATTTTGTTCACTGATCAGAGGTCACATCGTATCAATTTGGTAGGTTTTCTTACTCCTCATTGTGGACTTCATTATGATTATCATTTTCTCAGCCACAAGAAGTTCACTGCTGGACATAGACTTCCCCATGGAATTCCATAAAGAATGGTTGAAAGTGGCTTCAAGGCCGTAGCCAGGAATTAATTTCGAGGGGGGGTTCAGCAATGGCCATGGGCTATAGTATTATCAAAGCGGGGGGGGCATGTTAATGTGCGGTCAATTTTTCAGTAAGTAATATGCTGTATAACGGGTTCCTAGCACTTTCATGTCCCGCAGCCGAAAACTAAGCTAAGTTCTATTAAAATTTAAATATATCACTTTATAGAAAATTAGAAACATATTATATCTAAAAGATACGCGCTACTTCCTTGGCAGTCAGGAAACAATTTTTGCTTAGTGATTATTTTTGGTAAATTATATGAGGTCTTCTCTCCATCTCGTGGCTGGTCTTCCTACGCTGCGTTTGCTATTTGGTGCGTGGTCTCCACTCGAGAAATCTACACCCCCTTCGGCTATCAATTCTATGTGCCATGTGCCCTGCCCACTGCCACTTCAACTTGTTAATCCGCTGTGCTATGTTACTGAGATTCGTACCTCTACGGATCTCTTCATTTCTGATACGATCTCGGTTGGAGAGCCCGAGCAAAGCCCTCTCCATAACTCGTTGCGTAACTTTGAGCTTCTTTAAAAGGTCCATAGTGAGTGATTTATTACTCAGTACCCAACATCCAACATATTCAGGTTTATTTTCGATAGTTGTCCTACTTGCAGGAAGTCGCGGGTACGCAGGTAGTGTATAACATATGTATAGTGATTAGTGAGTGGTAGGTGGGAGTGTGGCGACTGACCGTCAGTTTTGAGTCCATCTGTATGTGCAGGGTCTGCGGCGCGCTCTGCATCCGGCTGCGGAGCGCGGGGGGCGCCTCCCCCGGCCCCGGCCCCGGCCCCGCGCCGACCCTATGTCGCTCGCTCTCCTCTATCGATATCTCTATGTGTTGGTTCTTGCTGCTGATGTTCAACCGAGGGCTGAACAGAAAAATAATATGGGAATATACTATTCGACAAACAAACATACAAGAATTATACAAAACTTTTTTTTTGTTTATTTACAAAATACTCACCCTGCAACATTCTGTGGTTTTAATTTGGGAAGTATCGGTATTTCCATTTGAATATTTTCTTTTTCACTCAGTGTATTGATCTGTTTCCCGCATGTGCCGGTATTTATCTGTTTCCCACTCGTCTGACCGTTGATTTGTGTCCCGCGGCTATTTCGTTCGTTATTATGTTGTTCGGTGTGGTCCCGAAGATCCTTCTCGAAGGTGAGTCTCCTGGAGGGCCTCCCCCCGGCCTCGTCGTCGTCGGAGACCGGCTCCTGTTTCCCTTCCCACTGCGTTATCTGAAAAATAATTTTATTGACCGAATGAGCGAAGTGAATGTCATCGACTGTCGAACATTTCTTTCGTCTGTCGTGAGGATGTTTGTTGGTGCTCGCGTTTAGGTCGTATGTTTCAACTAATCTTGACTTTGGTTTAAGTTTTAAAATGTTATACATATTAGATTTTTGTGGTTGGATATTTTTGATCAAGAAGCTATTTCCCCCCAAAAAAAAGGGAAGATTGTTGTGGTGCAGCAAAGTAAAAAATGACGAGGCACAGCCAGTTGTGCATAAAGAGATACTAACAGCGGCGCGCGCGCTGTCCGCGGAGGAGTCCCCTCCGGCCGCCAGACTCGCGGGGGGCGGCGCCTGCTCCTGCTCCGCGGGCAGGATGCTGAAGAGCTCCGTCACCAGGTCGTTCAGCTCCTTCTTCGAGATCTTGATGATAGAGTTGCTGAGAGACTCCTCGTCCTCTTCCTCTGAAATCATTACAACGGCGTCAAATCATTGTACTTAGAAATCATTACAAAAAATGTTAGTGCCCCGGAACCGCGAGCTATTTTGAAATCTCATAATTGAGACGAACAGGGGTTTGTTTTCCCAAGTATTCTTCTTAACCCACTCGCACCCTCTCCGAGAACAAAGGGAAGGCGTATACCGTTAGCGCCGATCCTTTGTTGTCAAAACACCCTCCTTCTTCCTTTTCAACAAAAAACTTTTTCCCAAAAAAAATGTGATTACCATACTCCATGTACTTGTAATAAAGGTATTCGCGTTTACTTTTCAGATATCAGATATTATTACATGATATTATTTTATCGAGCAAATTTTTCGTAAACATGTTAGAGTCTATGGGGCTCCAAGAAATATGAAATAGATTATTTTGTTTTTTAATGGTCAGAAGTGTTAGGCAGAGTGTTGACTCACGCGCTTTAGGGACGAGGCGTTCGAAAGGTAGAGTGTGGACTCACGCGCGTCAGGGTCGAGGCACTGTAAGGCAGTGTCGACTCACGCGCGTCAGGGTCGAGGCGCTGTAAGGCATAGTGTCAATGCACGCGCGTCAGGATCGAGGCACTGTAAAGCAGTGTCGACTCACGCGCGTCAAGGTCGAGGCGCTGTAAGGCAGAGTGTCGACTCACTCACGTCAGAGTCGAGGCGCTGTAAGACTGAGTGTCAATGCACGCGCGTCAGGATCGAGGCACTGTAAAGCAGTGTCGACTCACGCGCGTCAAGGTCGAGGCGCTGTAAGGCAGAGTGTCGACTCACGCGCGTCAGGGTCGGCCGCGACGTTGTACTCCGGGTCTGCGTCGTCGTCGTCCTCATGTCTGGCGGCGGAGGCAGGGTCGAGGCACTCGCTGAGGAACTGGTTCCAGAGGTCGTCCACGTCCGGCATGGGCAGCTCGTCGGGCGGCACGAACGTGCTCTCGATGTGCTCGATGGAGGTGCCCGACAGAGACAGCTTGGAGCGCGTGCGCAGCGCTATCGTCGCCGCCTCCGCCTCCAACTCCAGCTTGCGCCTCGCAGTGAATATGTCCTGGAAGTAACAACGTTCTACACTATAATCACTTCATAACTTTCTTTTTCATTTTTGTCTAAAAGAGGATTCGATCGAGAGTGTTCTTATCTATGGTTCAACAGAATCTGGTTCTGGTCAGCTGTGTTTTTATGTCGGGGCTTTTGAATGTCGAATGGGAGACAGTGTTCACTTGCTGCATGTTCTACGTTTAAATACTAAGCACAGCCAGAATAAATAATACATGAAAGCGAGCCGCAGCTTCAACAGTCACATTAACCACAGTGTAGTATACATTAACCTATGTTACTTCGAAAGTGTGAGTAACATTGACCTGTTTTACTTTGAAAGTGTTAGTTAGACTAACCTGTGGTACTTTAAAAGGTCCATCTCGGAGCAGGCGCGGGCTCTCGGCGGGCGCGGGCGTCGCCGGCGTGCGCGGCTGCGAGTCCAGGTCGCTGCACGACTCCGCCTGCTCGTCGTCGCTCTGCTCACCGCATGGACATTACATCATATCATCATTATCCACAACCTTCATTGAATACTCTCAACGAATCCGTTTATATGTATTGTGTAGAATAAATATAAATATATAAAAATAACATTCGTTTGTTACCTGATATACGTTTTGGTTATCTTAGATAGAGACAATTATCTTAGAAGACCCTACAGCGAGTACAGCTAATGAATCCGTTAGTTTCCAATATCTGGGGAAGTGAGTGTGAGGAGTGTGATGTGATGTGAGTATACGGACCGGCAGGTCGTCTTGCGTGGGCTGGTACTCTTCGTCTTCGTCGTCGTCGGGCAGGTCTTGCGCGATGAGCGCCGTCACCTCGGGCCGCGTCTTCACCGGGATGTGTTGGATGGGCGTCAGCTCCAGCTGCTCCAGGTGCCACGCGGCTGACTCGCGCGACGTACACACCTTCTTCAGCTCCCTGCGGTGTTACCGATAACCAGGTCGACTCACTCACTCTCATGTCACGGGCCCAGCCGTTCTCGAGTGGTGCTTCCACCGATGAACACCATTTCATGTTTTCAAGCGAAACTTCTTTAACGCACCACTTTAGTTTGTGGGTATTGAAAGAGAGCGAGCCTTCACGCACGGTTAAATAACGCTCGTTTGAGTAAGTAAAGTCGGCTCGAGTCGAGCGAGGGAGCGAGAGAGATACAGTCAAGGCATCTCCTATTTCGTATTATTAACGTCGCCTTAATGAAGGTTTTCCTTCTACTGTGTGGTCTTAAACAGTAAACACACACATTTTTTTGTATAGACAAAACTATTATTTTATTCAATATGTTCATTATTAATATTACACAAGACGAGTAAAACCCAAACTTAGCTGGTACACCATTTCTCATTTATACTAAAGAAACTAAACAAAGGGAGAAAACTCTTGTGTATCTAATGAAAACTCTTGTGTATCTAATGAAAAACGTTTCTGATAATTATAAACTATTAACTCTACTTTGACATAAATATGTAGATTTATGCTAATAGGTTTATTGCCAATATTTGTGATTTAGCCCACCCATCCATGATATACAATACCAGGCTATTGCATCATCCTTGAAGTAAATAAATAACAATAAATAGTATATTTAGTCTGAGTTTTCAGAGTCTGATTCAGACCAGTGGAACTTATTGTAGTCTATCTAATACCTTTAAACAAGCAATTCATTTATATATATATATATATATATATATATATATATATATATACATATAATCTGAATCTCAGAAACGATTTTAACGAGGCTCCAACGATTTTAATGAAATTTGGTTTGTAGGTAGATTAGGGGATGATAAATCGATCTTGCTAGGTTTAATTTTTAGTGAACCTGGGTTTGCTCGTATTTGCAGTCATAAAAATCCGAGTGGAGCTCAGTCACCCAGGTACTATTATTTACAAGATTTGACATCCACTACTTCCACTTGTACAGATGCAGAGTGAACCAAAATAAGAATATGCAGAATATGATTTATACTCACTTGACTTTGGCTCGAGTGAGTTTTGGTTGCATAGTCTTATCATCTGCACTGGAGCCCGCTGCTTCTTCCTTGAGAGAAACGAAAGCCAATACATGGTCATTTGCGACCACCGTCTGAAAGATAGGTAATTAAAAATATATATATATATACAATAAGTATGGTAAAAAGTAAAAAAAAACATCTTGTCTTCCCTAAACAGATATATTTATCATTAGTTTGTAAATCTGTTAAAGGTCATAGACCAAATAAAAAAAAAACATGAGTTAATCAGGTTTAAGCAAGTGTTCTCCATCAGCCACCTCAAAGTCTCTTAACATCCGGTGACTTGGCAGACAAGTGCAAGCCTATTACTGAATAAAAAAAAATACCTTATTTTAACTTTTTTTGCTAACAAATACATACCTTTAAAATTTTCCTGACACTAGCCTCGTCTAGATTATTTTTCACAGCTGAGGCGTGGACTTTCCTTTCTGTCTCCAAGGCATTATCAGCAAGGATAATCTCATTATCATTACTACTTTCACTGGATGACCTGACAGATATTACAGAGTTTCGATCAATTAATAACACTAAATACATATAACAAAATGTGGTCTTATCACAAAAACCTATCTCCTCTGGAATCAGAATCAGAAAATATTTATTGCATAGCCTATGCACAAGGATACTAAATTAGCATTGTTAAAAGTATCAACAGTTTACTCAAGACAACATTAGGAATAATTTAAAAAAAAAAGGAAGGATGGGATTAGATAGAATTATAACAATTCAGTTGTACTTGTAAGGAACAAGGGACCTTAAATGCTAGCTCGAATAGCAGTAGGCAGAATGCAAGACAAGAATCACACAATAAATGTAGCCAAAAATCAAATGATAGCCTCATTACAATATATACACTATGAAAAATTTAATTATTGGCTACGGGGGGATGACATGATTGTCTTTCCTTCGAATGTCTAAGCGCAGGAACCAGTATCTGATATAAAAATTTTAGCTAAAGTATTTTATTTCAGACAAGTCGGCATACCTCTTACGTTTTTTCCCTTGACTTTTTTGCTTGCTTTTTGAAGAAGAGGCTTCTTCTGAGTATTCAGGACCTTCGGATTCATCCCTATTTTTAATTTTCACCATGAGTAAGAATATTTATAATTTAAAGAATCGTTTAATATTTCAATTTCGAGTAAATTATCCAAATCAAATCCAAATTAACTTCTTTCGGGTCAATTCGGGACCAGGCGGTTCAATCTTATTACAAAAAACCGGGGACGGCCGGGTGACGAAAGATGGATATGTCGCTTACTAGGAATAACAGATGGCAGCTCTGCATTATCATCATTATTAGTCTGTGTCTATTTATCAATAAACTGGTAACTTTCAAATAAAAAGCACTCTGTGCCAGGATTACCATTTCTACGGCAATTGCCGTGTTATACGGCAATTGGGGCCGCTTGCCATAAAAAACACGGTATACGGCAGAACATCCATTGCCTTATCATTAAACACGGCAATCAGGGCGAGAGAAAAAATACACCAATTAAGTTGCAGGCAACAGCTACTCTGCAATTAAATCAAACACATTCCATAGACGCGTCATCGAATACACTTGACACTTCAAGTGTAGGCGATTAGTCATCATACATCTCTTTAGAATACTAAGAATCACACATCACACACCCCCACATCACTAGTAGGGACACCCCCGAGAGGTTAAACATATACAGTCAAACCTGGATAAATGAGAACTGGATAAGTGAGAAAACTCTATAAGTGAGAGTAATAGCCAGGACCCGTCATTTTAAGCTCCCAAAACCTCTATTAGCAAGAGGCAGAAACCTCTGTAAGAGAGAGTCGTTTTTCCCTCATAGACCTCCGTAAATGAGACTGCTACTTATCCATACCTGAATAAGCGACAGTCGAGCTTTATTTACAAATTTAACATCTGCTATTTTATGACTTATTCTTAACTTTCGTGGAACTTCCTACCATTGTTTTTGTATTGTTTTCTCTTCAATATTGTACCTATTCTATTTCGTGGAACTAATAATGTTGTTATTCTATCGCATTCTTTTCGAATCGACACGTGTGCCTAAAGTAATGTTTTTACCTGCTAACACCACAAGTAAACTTCAACCATTAGATCAAGGCATCATTCACACTTTTAAACGCTTTTATCGCAAAGAAGTCGTTAAACATATTCTTACGGGTCTGGAAGAAAACAGTAGCCCTGACATTAACGTACTTCTAGCTATGAAATTTGCAAGAAAAGCATGGTACTTAGTCAGTGACATTACTGTTAAAAACTGCTTCAAGAAAGCTGGGTTTTGGAAAAGTACAGATGAGCAAGACCTGCCCGAAGAAAATTATTTTGAAGTTGGACCTAGCAACGAGGAATGGACTAAGCTTGTGTCTCACGAATCCAAATTGTTAATGCCGCCGCCGAGCTTCAAAGATTTCGTTCAAATTGATGACGACGTAACTACCGCTGGAGAACAAACCGACGACGATATCGTTAAGAATTGTGTGAACACCTGTATTGATGGAAATGACAGTGAAGACGAGGCACAGATTCCGGAACCAGAAATAAAGATGATTCCAATGAAGCTAGCTTTAAATGCGTTGGAGACGGTCCATCAGTACTTTGAATACGCGGCGGTTGTTGATCAAGCAATATTCGACAAAATTTATGAGTTAGAGAAAAATATTCAAAATACAAAAAGAGAAACCCAAACGAAATTGACGGATTTTTTTAAGTGTAAATAAGTTTTAAATAAAATAAAATTACACAGTGCACGAATTTTTGTTTTGTTTTCGTAAGCATTTAAAAAAATATATGTACACAATAATGTTGTGCATATCATGCACATAATTTTATCATATTACATATGTACATACATACATATTTCCTACATTCGTACTTGCTGTGACTTATTATTACTGCGTACCCCTATAAGAGAGAAACGCTACCCATGTACCTGCATTAGCGACAAATCCAGGTTAGTGAGAAACCTCTATAAGCGAGAATGAGATCGTGCTCCCTTGAACTCTCGCTTATCCAGGTTTGACTGTATCTTAGACATTTATAATTTATATCTCGTTCTTTACGAATAAAGATATTTATTCTTGCTTCAGACGTTGTTTACGAAACTTTAAGAATTGAAATAGTGAAAAAGGCAGAAAGAAAATTGTGACTTTGAAAAAGAACTGTTTTCTATCCATCAATAGTATCCGATTTCATTCTTTGCCAAGTCCATTGGCCGAAAAAATGAATCTTAGAAATAGGTTAGTGTTTAGGGCTAGAAAACAGTTTTACTCCTATTTGTAGGTATCGGATATCACGCAACAATACTCATTTTAAGTATCTACGTATAAAAACCTGTTTTTTTATGAACGCACGGCAATTTCTGAAACTTTGAGCCAAAACACGGCAACATCGAAAACACGGTAGTCATTTTTTTTTTATGGCAGCCCTGCCTGTGCTGGTTACTGGTAACCCCAATGCATATGTCTGCCAAAAAGTATTTTGTCCGCCATAGTACGAATCGTAGACTAACTTTTTCAGGATTAATTCATGTCCTAAACAAAGTACTAACATCGTATTACAAAACGCAGATTATCGCTAGTTCGGGAACTATTTATGGTATTAAAGTTAGTCTTTAGTTTAAACTGTGGTAATAAATCGAATCGTCTAATTGACACAGTTTGAGGTTAGGTTCGCGAGTTTGTTTTTTGTAAGTTTTACGTGTTTTAACATTAATTAAGTTTAGTAATATGATGAATACTACAGACTTTAAGTTACCAGAGACACAACGGTGACCAGTTATAAATAAAATTCGCGTAAACCCTTTTGAATTACGAGATGACGCCTTCGATGTAAATATTGGTTTACAAAAGACAATTGCTAATAAAATAGCGAAGATTTTACACGAAAATTTGTTTCCTGACCCTTGCAAATGCCTACTATCTCCTAAAATTCAAGTGGTTTGTGCATTACGATGTTGGGCTCACCGTAAAGTAAGTAGAAAGTGATAACCTATGCTAAGCAAATTATAACTATGGTTTTATTGTTAAAAATACTTATTCTAATATTTTTATTTTTTTTGTGCATAGATTCAAGAATACAGCTCCCAGCAGCGCCGCCACAGCACTAGTACTGCTACCAGTAGTGAACAAGATATATAAAAACTTGCACTGGCACGGATTTCCTACACATGTATTAAAATACATGCAAAATACCTACATGCAATATTCAAGAAAAAGTTGAAAATATGTGTACAAGGGTACACCAATATTACAATATTTCCAGTTGCATAATTTAAAAAAAATGTAAGTAGTTAAAAATACATATATATTAGTTTATAAAAGGCACAGGCCCCAGACTCTGTGAAGATTAATTTTGTAAAATAAAATAAAACAAATATATTACAACAATGTGCATGTGTGCTCCACAAAATTGTTATTGACATGAGAGAAGGCAACTTCCTATGGATTCGACAATATTGTAAACGCTGTCCGTAGAAACTAGGAAAAAGCAGTTTATTGAAACTCAATTTTAGTAAATGATTTTTAAATTTTAATTTTTACTTATTAAATGTTATGTATGTCAAAACTAAAACAATATCATCTGGGTTAACTAGACAACTGTGATTGTGGCTATTGTGATTTCTGTAGTTAGTCTTTGACAACTTGAAGACAAGTTGTTTATATTGCGTTCTGTACTTTATGCAAATGGTATATCAGTTGGGTATCTGAAAAAGAATACATAATGTCCCGTATTATTTACATATTGCTTTATGTACAGCACAAACTTAAAAATAATGTGTGTTAGTTTTCAATGTATTGAGAAAATATCGCGATGTGTAGGATGAAACTAATTTACTTTTACACAGATGAGTTTTCTAAATTGTATGGCCCAACTTTTACCATGTGAATATACAATGTTAGTGGGAAAATATTTTTACAATGGTGTTTATTTACTTTTTTTTTATGAAAACACAATTTTTTTCTCGTTTTAATGATTGGTCCTAAAAGATGTTCATCATGATGAGTACTCCCATTCCGACTAACATTTTATATAAATTTGATCATACAACGAATATTATACTTATAGTACCTAGTGATAGTGAAAAATGCTAGCCCAATAACTAAAAATACAACAAAATTTATATTTCCAAACATCCACTCCTGCTGGGAATCGAACCTATTGACTTTGCATAAAACAAATGTAATAATAATAGTTTATACAATTAACGTTAAAATATAATTACTTCAAAACTAATAAAAATGTAGAAATATTGTATGTGTGATTAAGTTGATAAAAAATCCGTCTGATCATGAATGTACCATGGAAATTGTGCGAAAATAATAAAAGTCCTTTACAGATCATTCATCACTTTTGATTTTTTCATAGGTTTGATTCTTAACAACAACTTGTTCAAACTGAATTAACTGCTTGTATAACAGTTTCTAATTCCCAGTTGAAGCATTTTGGTTTTTATTAAAATGGACTTAAAATAGTTTCGGAAAACTTATTTACTTTCCTATACTTTATTAAACATTTATTTTAATATAAATTATCCAGCTAGAATCCTCGCAATTTTTTATCATAGTTTATGTAGCAGAAGTTTGAAAAATAATGATAATTTTGGAGAATAGTCTTTAAGTAAGTTGTAAAAGGATTAATTTTGTTGTTCGTGATCTTATTTGTGATTCTTTATCATTTATGTTGTATGCAAATCCTTTATTTGAAATAAACTGAAGGAAAATTATTATATTGTTTCATTTCTCAATCCTAGAAATAAAATATTGATAAAAAATAATACATCTAAATACATAGCTATATATATAAATAATACGAAGCTGTAGTTATTTAGATGTATATAACAGGGTGTGGTTCTAACTAGGAATAACAGATGACGCCAGTTTCTATGCGAACATAAATGACCCTGTTCTACGATGCAAGATTGTTCTCTATTTCAGTATATTACACAAAGTACTCTTTGTTCGGGACATTCGGGTTTTGTAAACAAAGATTACTTCTTCTTTTTTGTATTGGACCCCGCGATTAGCGATTTGCCAGTGTCAAGTATTGAAATATTTTCAAGTTTATTGAATAATACAAGTTATATAATGTTCTAGTCACAGTCTAAATCAAGTCATTTTCAAATTTAAGTTTTGCCTCAGTAAAGTGATGGTGACGTTACTAGAAGCTTCTATGGAGTTTTGCCGACAACGTAAAATCACACGTTTTACTGCTTTATTTCACTTGCCTATACTCACGCACTTGATCGAACACTTAATGATTAAAACACCACCATTTTATAGCATTAATGTTCAAAATAACACGTCAAGTATAAGCAAATAAAACAAAGCAACAACACGTTACTAAGACGTTCCCGCCAAAACTCGCTCGTAATTATATTTGGTTTGATAAAGGTATTCCACAGATATTTCTATACTGTTAGCGTGGGTAACTTTACACACACTTTTCATATTTTTGACGATAACAGTGTATTAATTTATGAGTCTAATAGTATTTTACTTATTTAAGCGTGCTCTTTCGTGGTCAATTTTAAAGTAAAGAAGTAACAAGTCCTATATTATAGAAAATATTTAAGAAAATCGCGTTTAAATGGCTTGTCAAAGTTAAACGCGAATGTGGGTAAAACTGACTCCCGTTCATTTCGATAGCGGAAAATCTTCATAACGGTGATTTACGTAATTTAGATTGGATTTATTTAACTTTTTTGATGTAAAAAATATAGATCTATCAAATTAACTCAATTTGTCATATTCAATCATGTTTATTTTCATGGGAAATGCCATTTAAAAACTTTGAGCTACAAGCGAGTGGAAAAAATTAAATAGTTTAATTGCATTTTTGTACTAATGAAATAGCTTCTTAAAAATCAAATAACACTAAAAAATTCTACAAT
Organism: Lycia hirtaria; assembly: GCA_947563715.1. NCBI lineage: Eukaryota > Metazoa > Arthropoda > Insecta > Lepidoptera > Geometridae > Lycia > Lycia hirtaria. Next base: position 17,891,529 of record OX387384.1, read on the forward strand.
CATTTGACTGTTGAATGACCTCATTACCAAATATAAGTTCTAAGATTAATAGTGAGTAATGTCAAATTTAAAAAAGATTCACCCCATTCCATAAACTGCATACTTACCTATTGTTTTCTTTATGTTTCTTGAGTTCTCTTTTGTTTGGTTTTTAGAAGACTAGTTTTCGGGTACTAACTAAAAACAATTTAAAAAAATCGGTCAAGTGTATGTTGGGCCACAAGCAATGTAGGGGTTCGTAGTTCCATATCACAATTTATGTCTATGTCAATACAATACACCCCAAGCGGGACGTAAGTGCAGGACTCAAATACAAAATTGATTAATATATTTTTAAATTACCTATCCAATTACAGTATACGAGAAAAAAAAAACACCCCCACTTTACGTGTAGAGGAACTACAAGGGTACCTCCCTTGTAATTACTCTATTCCCATAGAAAGTGTTTTAAAGATATATTTTAATTACGCCGATAAAGTAGTAAAATTTATTTTAGCACTTGATAACGAGGTCCTAGAAATGTAGAATGTCCTAAAGTGAAACAATGTCAGCGCAGTTGGTTGTGCATTTAACTTTTATATTGGAAATCACCCTTTGAAAAAGAAACTGCGAGCTACCACAATAGGTTCTTCCGTGTGGGAAAAATATCATTAGGAATCTGAATTATGGTGTTTGAGTATTAGATTTGCAGCCTAGGGGTTTCACGATAGCTTTTCCACTTGAGAGTTATAGTCTCAAGTGGAAAAGCTATCGTTAAACACCTAACGATGCCATGACTATCAACCACCTCCTTGAGGGCCAGTTCTTATTCCGTGTTATGTATGCTTACCATCTTCGACCACATTATATTACTTAAAACATCTCTGTCAGACATAGAAGTGAAATAATTCATATTATTAATGCATTTTTAGGTTTATAATTAACTGAAACTCCATCGTCAATGTTACCCACAATTAAAGAAAATACGTTGAAATTTTTGTTTAGAATATGTTTACGTAGTAAAACTAAATAAGACCAAGAAATATTGTTTAAAACGGTAAGATAGATCAATGTTTTATCGATATTAAATAAAACTCATGGGATTTAAACAAGTTTTGTATAATTAAATCCGAAATCTTGGACATACATTTTTCAGTCACAAATTCTTGCGTTTAGAAAATGGTGGACAACTTTTAAAACTTCCATCAGATTTGTCAACTTTATGCATAAATTAACATTTATAATGTTAGGCGACTACAACTCACGCATTCATGAATCAATTTAATTACTCATCTTATGGTACAAAAATCAAGAATCTTTAAACCAGGCTACGTCCAAAGTTTAACACAAAGTCAAAGTTACCCACATTGACAGTAATATTATATTTAATTTATATATTTATCAAGTAGGATAGTTTTAGAAAAAAAAAAGTTTTTGTCAAAAAAAAAAAACAATGTCAGTTATTCAAACTTCTGTCTTCTGTGCCAAAAATAGGGCAAATTCTGTGATTGAATCAAAATAAATAAGATGATAATTTATTGCAGGATAAAATGTTGCTGATTAATTAAATATAATATACTCTTACATCACTCATACTCATACATTATTAAAATTATTTGTTAAGTGATCAAGAAAAATGTAAATAAACCTATAGAATAAGAAATAAATCATATTCTTTGATATAGGTATATAATGTTGTTTTATTGAGAAGTAAACATAGAATAACAAGACTGACAAGTATTTGTATAATGACGGATGATCTGATGATAGCGTGAGAGGATGGAGGTCTGTTATAATAATGAAGGTTGTAACATTCCTCCCCAATTAAATTTCGTCAATCAGACGACATGGAGGTTTTCCCTGTCGTTGACTTCGGCGAAGCTGGGGTGCCGGAATGGATACTGGAGTCACAAAAGCTGGAGATGAAGACAGTGATTGGGTGATGAAGTTGTAGAGGACACGGGAGATGGGGAAACAGTAGGTGATGTAGTGGTCAATGGTATTGGTGGATATGAAATAATGTTGGGGGCATGTAATGTAGGTGTGATTGCATGTGTTGAGATAGAAGGACGAGACGTAGATGGAATGACATTAAATGAATCAGGAGTAGCTGCGTTAGTAGGTTCTGAGCTGAGTCGTGGTCGCATTTGGTCCGCATGCTTCCTTTTTGATAGTCCTGTAGATGTGGTGACAACATAAGAGTATTTATGTTTTCTAGCCGTAACAGTTGCAGTTTGCCATTTTTTTTGTTCGTGGGTCTTAATATATACTTTATCTCCTGCTTGATAATTTGGTGCAGAAGACATAATATTCGCTTTTACTTGCTTATACTGCAGTTTTCGCCGCTTATTTGGTTTAATATTTGACAAGACACAGTTTAATTGCCTCCCAAACATCATTTGAGCTGGCGATTTGCCTGTAGTGCTATGAGGAGTGTTTCTGTAACTAAATAAAAATTCCGTTAAGCGGCTCTTCATTGAGGTACCATCGTTACTGGTCATTCTATTTTTAAAAGTTCGTACAAAACGTTCAGCTAAGCCATTTGTCCGGGGATGGTACGGTGTTGAGGTAATATGTAAGATTCCTTGCTTTTTACAATAATCCTTAAATTCTTGAGAGACTAGTTGTGGGCCATTATCAGACAATAATCTGAGGAAGACCAAAAGTGCAAAATATATCATCTAAAACAAGGCATACATTTTTAGAGGTGATGTTCTTCATAGGTCTTAACTCGCGCCATTTGGACAATGCGTCACATAACACAAGCCAATAACTGCCCTCAAATGGTCCTGCGAAATCAATGTGTACTCTCTCCCAGATTTCCTCTGGTATAGACCATGAAAAGACTGGCAATTCACTGTTCGACGGTCTATTTTCTTGGCATCTGTTGCATCGTTTTACAAAATTTTCGATGTCTTCGTCCAAAGATGGCCACCATACGTAGAAACGTGATAGAGCTTTCATTGCAGATATTCCTGGGTGCCCTTTGTGAAGGTAGCGTAAAATTGTTTTCTTGAGTGTTTCAGGCACAACCATTCTACCTTTGATGATTGTCACATGAATGATGTCATTGCCACATGATGATTTTGTTTTCAATCGATAGTTCAAACCGTTTTCTGTAGTAATTTTTCATCTGTTGCTTATAATCGACTTCCCTCCAACCAGTTTTTAAAGATTGATAGACTCGTGACAATATTGGGTCTTTTTCTGTTTCCTGACTCAAGGTGTCTTCCGATAGCTGAAGATCTACGATTTTATTTCCAAGAAGATGTTCAGTGATTGTATGTACAGCACTTTCAGTTGCTGAAGGTTCTATGTCAGGATTTGGTAATCTAGATAGGCAATCAGCCAAGACATTATTTTCTCCCTTCTGGTAAATGATATCGTATTGGTAGCTTCCAATCAAGAGAGCCCATCTTACAAGTCTATTATTTACTAATTTTGGAAGGTTGCGTTGTGGTCCCAAAATGTGAATGATTGGTTTATGGGCTGTCACCAAGGTAAATTTGGTTCCTCTTAAATATTGATCAAATTTTTTAATTCCGAATAGAATAGCTAGAGCTTCTCTATCAATCACAGAATACTTTCGCTCTGCTGGTCGTAGTTTTCTGGATGCGAATGCTATTGGTTGTTCAATATTTTTGTTTTTGTGATAAAGAACAGCTCCAAGTCCTTTCTCTGATGCATCACACGCTAGAAAGAGAGTGCGACATTCATCGTATGCTATAAGAGGTTTTGTGTTTGCAATGCTTGTTTTGGCGTCCTCGAAAATTCGTTTTTCGTGATCGGACCATCGCCATTTCTGTTTGCCACTGGTCAGTTCGTAAAGGTCTGCACACAATCCATGCAGCCCCCGTATTCTAAACCCATTCGGTTTCGGAATCGATTCGATTTGTATATCTCGGTCTCTGTCATTCTCTATGGAAATGACAGAGACGCAGATATACAAATCGAATCGATTCCGAAACCGAATGGGTTCAGAATACGGGGGCAGATGTGGAATAATTCGTTCATAGTAATTTATAAGTCCAAGAAAAGATCTTAGTTCTTTGGTATTCGTTGGCGGTGACGCTTTGGTAATCGCATCTATCTTTCCTTTTGTAGGATGTATTCCATTCTGGTCAATAATGTGTCCTAGGTATTCAATCTTTTCTTTTAAGAAAGTACATTTCTTAAAATTCACTTTTAAGCCCGCTTGTTTCAATCGGCTTAACACAGTAGAGAGTGTACGTAAGTGTTCATGTATATTTTGTCCTGTCAGTGCGATGTCATCGAAATACACAGCTACGTTGGGTATGTCGCTAAGTATGCTGAATTTAATTGGCCGTGCCGGAAGATGGACAGGTTCTGCATCTGGTTTCACGTGAATGTTTACTTGGTAATTGTTTACTTTTCCAAGTTTTCCATCAAAAAGTTCTGCATACTGTTTTAGTACATGATCAAGTTTTGTAGGTGATTCTGTTTTAATAGAATAAACTGGTTTTGGAAACTCCATTTCAAACATTTCGCTCCATCGTAGTCCAAAAAGTAATGGTTCGCATTTTTCATTACAACTACAGGTAACTTTTTCTGCTCGCCGTTGACTTCAACGTTTACGTCAGTGATTCCTTCAGTTTTTAATTTGTTCTTATGATTGCCGTACGCTTTGAGCCTCGGACCCTCGGTTAATGGTGGTGATCCTATCTTCTGCCAAAGTTTGTCGCTGATGATAGAGTATGTGGATCCTGGGTCCCAGTCCATTGTACATGTTACGTTATTGATTTTCACGTCTATTTGTTTACAACCTTTACGTATCTTTCGAGGATCTGTAACGTTGTAGACCACGTCACTCTCGCTATCGTTGTCCGTCGATATTGTAGAGCTGGATGTCGAAGCTTGTGCGTCATTTACTCTCTGTAATCGTTTGGGTGTGTTCTTAGTATTTGGGACAATATATGCTCGTCCAGTTTTTATACAGCAGCTCTCAAAATGTCCCTTGACGTCACATTCGTCGCAAACGTGATTTCTGGCAGCACATTTTGTAATATCGTGCTTGTCTTTCTTGCCACATCTAAGGCACTGTTCAAAATGTAGTTTTCTTTGCGTATTGTAATTTGATTTTGACTTTTGAGCGTGTCTCCTTTTGATTCTGTTCACGTTGGTTGCCGTTGTGCATGATGTGTCATGTTCCGCTTGCTCACGTGATTGTGCAATGGAGAAGAATTCTTGGAATGTTACTTCTCTGCCTGACTCTTGTAAATCAGGCCATTTTTGTTTGAGGTCTGTTTCCAAGTCAGGATGATTCAGCCCTGTGGCAAAACGATCTCGCAGTTGTCGTTCCAATAGTTCGTCACTGTAGCCGCAGTCTCGACTTAAACTCTTAAGTCTGTTTGCGTAATGCTCCATAGACTCATCAGGTTCCCTCATGCAGTTCCAAAACTCCATTAACGCGCGGTATCTAGTTTTTTTGATTCTGAATAGATCCAAGAGCTTGGACCGTATGTCTATGTACGTACTATTATCAAAATTTGGTGTAAGTGCTATTTTTAACTCACGGAATGTATCTGGTGATATTATGTTCAACAGGATGTCTTTTCTTAAGGAATCATCACTATTACTCACGTTTAGAATCTTGCATTTATTCTCAAAATAGTCGATGAAATCCTCGATTTTGTGTTTGTCCGAGTCAAATTTTTCCATGTTAAATTTTTTAAAAATCATCATCCTATCGTTAGATGATAGTGATGAGTTTAAAGCGTTTGTCAAGCTGGTAGTCGCTTGTGTGTCATGGCCTTTATGTATTGTTTGTACTAACAATTTCAGTATAGAAGTTATTTGTTCTTGTTGGACTTGTTGAGTCCGCAGAAACTGTGCAAATTGTTCATCGTTCATTTTTCTTATTTACTCCTCGTCGCCAATGAAATAAATCATATTCTTTGATATATATAATGTTGTTTTATTGAGAAGTAAACATAGAATAACAAGACTGACAAGTATTTGTATAATGACGGATGATCTGATAGAGTGAGAGGATGGAGGTCTGTTATAATAATGAAGGTTGTAACAGAATAGAATATAATTTATTGTTCAACTGTGTGCAGATATCATAAGGATATAAATATTTGGTAACAACAGTCGTGTTCATAAAATAATAACATACATACAATACTTAGAACTTAATATTCAGAGTCGAATAAATAAAAATAACTTAACTAACCAAACGATATGTATCTACTTGAAACAAAATTTGGATTTTTTGTTAAGTAAGTTTATAAATATATTTTTTTATCAGCCCTGTTTGTACAAAATGTCCAACAGCTGGGAACGGGCCATCTTCTCATTGTGAGAAGGGTTAGGTTAGTATAGTCTGCCACGCTGGCCACGTGCGGGTTGGCAGACTTCACACATCTTCAAGATCATTGAGAACTTTCAGACAGGTTTCCTCACGATGTCTTCCTTCACCGTTTGAAGTAGGCGACAATCAACAATACGCACTTATCTTCGAAAAGACAGAGGTGTGTGCCGTGGGATTCAAACCCAGGACCTGCGGATCGCAAGTCAGACGGTCTCCCGACTAGGCTGCCAGAAACTTAAATATATTTCTATATATATAAATCAATCGCTGTTCGTTTGTCTCGCTAAAACTCGAGAACGGCTGGGCCGATTAGCTGATTTTGGTTTTGAAATGTTTGTCGTAGTCCAGGGAAGGCTTAAACGTTGAGAAAATATCGGGTCCAACTCATTGATAGGTGATACGAAGTACACCGGGTCATCTAGTAACGAATAAATATTATGGGCATATAGGCTTACTTTATTTATTCTAGAACTTCAAAAATATCACTTCTACAGGTTATTTCCTATGCAGTACATGCAATGTTATTAGGACAATAATTTTGCTTTATCACTGAATTCTTCCAGAAGTTTATTCATATCATCATAACCAGAAATTTCTTCAGCTTTGTCTAAAGGTAACCATTTCAAATCTTGATGCTCATCTGAGAGCTTTACTTCTTGATATGGGTTTTTTAACTTAGCTAACCAGTATACTACAACTTTTGGTTTGCCTTTAACTTCGTAATTTAATGTTTTAGAAACATCCTTATAAATCTGAAATTAAGAGAACAAAGTAAAATTAATCTTAAATACTAAAGGCATAAGAAGGTCAAGGTTAGAAGTCAAATAATACTTCTAGGTCATTTTCTGATAAGCCAGCTTCTTCTCTTGTTTCTCTTAATGCAGTTAACCAGTCTGATTCTCCAGGATCGACATGACCTGTGAAAAAAAAAATAACAGTTTAAAGTAAGAAAAACCTACATTTCCATTAATTTACTTTTTTCAAAGTAAATGGGGCCGCGAATTCTGACTTTTCTAAAGTAATTTTTTATACGCATAAGTCACAGAATTCGAGACCATATTAAAATCAAAGAATATTCGTCAGTACAAATAAATCGTTGATTAAAATATTCCATTATTATTTAACGATTAAAATAAAAATACTACCTTTTGGAGGAGTCCAATGATGCTGTCCATAGGAAGTTTGCAGCAATAGAAATTGTACAGCTTGATTTACGTTCCTGAATATAACTAAACCTGCTGCTCTTGTAGGTGACATATTTATTAATTGGAATTAAACTAATGTAAGCCACAAACTACTAGAGGATACTTATATGTAAGATAATTAAACTATCGAACACTTAGGTTATTTAGAATATTTATATTGACCAATTTCTCTGACAGCTTCCATTTGACATTATTCACAGTACATAAATGTCATGTCAATCACATCATTTAGATATTTTAGATTAAAGTCCGCGCTATAGTCCGCGCCTCTCCAGTCTCATGCCTTCACATTACATTCATAAATCATAAAGTAATATGTCCAAGATTACATTCTCTTTGGCCTTCACTGAAGTCCGATCTATTTTGATCTATGCGTTACTGAGGTGAACTTTTCGAATTAATGAAATAGAAAAATATTCAGAATTTGTTCGCATTTACGAACAAACTGAATATTTTTATGTAACGGATTCAAGGCTGTAGGCAGGGGGGGGGGGGGGGGGGGGCATTTCATTAGTAATGGTTAATTTAACGTCTATACCAATTTTCAGCTCTATGCGAATTATGGCTAACATAAAATATTTTTTTTGTTTTTTTGTCCATTTTGACTGGACTATTAAGTTATTTAATATCCTTTGTATTTTTGAGCCCTGTCAGTACTGTGACAACATTAACAGCAAATTAGCAATATTAATACCTAAAATTCGATAAAAAGTTTTAATAAATATCGCGCTCGCTTCACTCGCGTTTAAGTATTTCCTATTATTTTTATCCAACTGCGTAAGAAGTAGGGTTATGTTTTTCGAGTGTTTGTATGTGGGTATGTTTCTATATGATCACCTACAAGCCTAAACGGCTTGACCGATGTTTATGTGCAATGTGTCGTTAGATTCGTCAGAACTCCAACAAACTTTTTCGTAATAAATAAGTGATTTCACTAGAATTATTCTAAATCAAGTTCCTTACAGCGCATACTTTCTCATAAAAACGCATACTCGACAACATATTAAAGCGTAACAAAATCATAAGTTACACTGCAAAAACTGCTTTTCTGTAGTCATGCATTTTGTTTTTCTTTTAATATAGATACTTGTTTATTTGTATTGGTAATTTGAAGTGCCGTGCCGTGAACTTGCTAATTCAATCAAATAATTCACAAAAAACTAATCACGCAGCAAACATTTTTTCCCGACTGTTAAAAAAGTAGCGCATATCTTGTAGGTATAGAGTCATATATTTAAATTTAATTAGGAATAGTTTTGCAATTAAAGCATTCAAATGGTTGTATTTATAATTTTTGATAGCGTAAAAGTGAACGCCGTGCGAACGAGGCGCGAACCCTTTGTTGTGGCACAAAATACCGACCTCAATGGGGGAATAGACGTGACGCCCGCGAACGCCGTGAAAACTATCCACATTTACGTTCACGCTTGTTCGCGGACGTTCATGGCACAAGTGTAGAGCCGCGGTAACTCAGTATCTAATTCGTCTGTGGGTGGTGCTGGTGTGTTTAAAAAACCCAGCCGTTAAGAAAAAGAAAAAATAAAATATTTCAAATAAAACTGTTGCAACGGCAGAAAACGAATTGGTTTAATGGGTCGCCGAAATTGTTTGTTTACGTTATTTTAGGTATTTACTAGCGAAATTGTGTTGTGGGTGTTGTTTACATCAATGGACTCGTAACGATAACAAAACATCAATCATGTTTCAACAGTGGAAACGGATTCTTACAAATTGGGTAAATTAAGTTTTACAGCCTTTTATTGGATACATTCCAGTTTATTTGATATTTGTAGTATAAAATACAATGCTTAAACTCGTTGGCTTATATTAGCAATAATTAGAGCATTGCATTGGATAATGGCTCGAAGAAACCGCGAGTCTTTAACATGTACATGTTAAGACTCGCGGTTTCTTTATCACTCAATAACAAATGTGATCAGTCAGTCCAATTAATTATTAGCAAAACAATATACGAACACCTATATAGCTAACTAAACTACTACATAAAAAGCAAATTGATTACACCAGATTGCTATAGGTGCTCTAACCCATTATCAGTTGGCAGTGTGCCTAGTATGCAGCCATAATTTTTTTATTTTTTATTTTAAGTGCTTTAAGTAACTGCTGCACACAAACTAGTAAACAATATTACAAGTTAAACAGTAGAGTTTGTACTAAATCAAATTGAATTGAAAAATTGATAATTTTATTGAAACCAGTATTACTTTGCCCAAGTTCATCGCTTCAAAACTTTCAAATAAATATCTAGTGTATTCCCTCTTCAATGTCATCGAGCATTTACTCTTGGCTGTATGAAGACATTAAAGCAGTCAATAGAACCAGCTTGAAGGCATTGAAGCAGAAATCCGCTAATCTAACTTTAAAATATTTAAATTAGATTTGAGTATTGTACAAAATTCTCACTACTGGGCACTAGCCATCTCCTCATTGTGAAAAGGATAAGACCATGTTCCACCAAGTTGGCCAAATGTAGGCTTCACTACTGAGTTTTGTGTTGTAAGTCTGCTTTTTTCTGGTTGTAGCCAACTTAATTTGACTGTTGTTGTGTAAGTCCACAAAATAGTGAGGTTAAACCTCACTTTCTAGTAGTCTCACATGTCAGACATGTTTTAATAGGAATATAATATAAACTGTTCTATGTTTCAGATAAACTGTTATTTCAGTGAAACAACTGAACATGAGAATCTCAATGTGAAATCACTTGTGTCTATCATATCCCAACTGAGAGAAAACTTAAACTTGGATGAATCTAAATCTGCAATCCTCGAAGCACATACACTTGAAGAATTTCTCTGTGAGAAATACCCAGAGTTCAAATTTGAAGATGGGAAGGTTGAGGCATCTAATGAGGAGGAAATATACCTGTCAGCATCGTTGCTACTGTATTTTGTGTGTGTAAATTCAAAGAATTTTGACATAAAAAGTGCTATGTGCAGCAAATTGAGTATTGAAGATCAGGAAACTATACTGAAGTTCAGTAAAAGTCTGATGGAATGTCCCATAATTACTGTGGAGGTGGTGCAAGCAGCCATAACAGGTTTGTAACCTTATAATATGTATAGTTTTGATAATATAGCATACAGGGGAGGACTGGCCTGTCATTCCTAAATAGCAGTTGTGTGCTCACACTAGCTCTTGTGGGGAATGACTAGTTCATTCCCTTATTTTTTGGTGGATTTTCTCAGTGCCTATGCAATATAATTCATTACTGGGTCTCAAGAATGCTATTTAAACATCACTCGCTTGTCACTCACTGATTCGATTCAATGACTATTTTGACGAATTGTTAGTATATCTAATATCTTTAATCGAGCAATTCTTGTATTGTAAAGAGTATTTATATATAAACTGAATCTCGGAAACGGCTCCAACGATTTTAATGAAATTTGGTTTGTAGGTATCTACCTAATCCCCGTCCCCTAATCTTAGGGGACGATAAATCGATCTTGCTAGGTTAGTGAACCCGGGTTTGCTCGTATTTTGAGTCATAAAAAATCCGAGTGGAGCTCAGTCGCCTATGTACTTTAAAAATAGACTAACAATTTGTAAAAATTGTTGTTGAATCATATCAGCAAGAGGCGAACAAGTGATGTTCACTTAGCAGCCTTGAGGCCCTGGTTGTTTGTGATCAATGGAAGTTCCATGAACTGTCTGAGGCATTAGTAACAATATTCACATCAAAAGTAAATGCTATTTTTAAGTGTGCTGTCTATTTATGTGTGTTTTTACCCAACTGTGGAAGAAGGGTAATGTGTCTGAGCATAATGTCTAATTCTTTGGCATACTCTACTACCTAACTAAACTGTTACATTGGCTCCAACATATGAGAAATCATTAGATTCAACTTAGTCGTGAGTGTGATTAGTATTCTCGAAGGAAAATTAACAACTAAATACATACATTAGATAATGCAAACAAAAATGGGCGGCCAATTAAAAGTTTCCACAAATAATAAAAATGAATAGACAAATAATTATTATAGCTTATAAAACTAAAACATAGAACTTCAAAATACTCAATTTCATTTATTTGGATGACTTTTTTTATTGTTTTGTTATAAAAACCAAAGATTTTGATAAAATTTATATGGGACCACCTCTGAAGTATTTTAGAAAATTATCAAAATTATCAAAAATTTTAATTCTACCTACACTATAAGAAAAAGAGTACCTTTTGGCATATTATTAACAATGAATAAAGCCCTAGTGGAAAGTATCATCTCTTATGATTGGAGTAGCTATGGTCGCACTTATAAAACTTACTTGGACCAAATTTATAATCTTCAGTATAGACTACTCACACTAATAGTTCCGCTAATAATTAAACGGAAATACCAAAATTATCCACCAGGGCTTTTTAAATACTGTGGAATCATACCTATTCACCAAAAAGTTGAGTTTATTATTTTGGTAGAACAGTTTTTTCGATCTGAAATACAAACCCTCAAAACATGCTTATTTATATATAAAAACGGATGGCCAATTAAACTAAAAATAAATAAATTGTTGCGTAAACACACGAAGCAGCACCAAACGAGAACTAGTTGTACCAATATTCAAAAACAGTTATGGTAAAAGAAAATCCGAGTATATTGTATCAAACCTAATTAATAAACTACCAATTGAATTGAAAAATAAAATAAGGTATAAGAACATTAAAATCTTACTGAAGCAATATTATCTAAAAAAAACGCATAGTATGGAGCATCCTGTAGGTGTGCGCGCTCACGGCAACGACTGAAGTAGGTTTCAAGTAAACAATTACAAATATTTCTTTATATACCTACAGTTCCTGGAATTGGGCGCTTAGCACCCACCTAACATACCTACATCAGCTGTCTTATTGCGTGATCGCGCACAACATTTAGTCAAGTTGTGTTGTTTGTAAATTAAATTGTAAGTAAATGTAATATTACGAGAACAGGTCATCTAGACAAACCTTATCTAGGTTATTAGATGATTTTATAACAAAGTGCAATTTATGTACAAATAAATTAAAAAAACAAAAGATCTGAAACTCTTATTTTCTCTTATTTTCTTATTGGAAAGCTGGTTGAAGACAATCTAATCATTTGAGGGATGGCAAGGGTCACCACTGCACCGTCAGCAAATCATCAGAGACACTACAAGGGTTGTCCAAGTTGTCCTATTGTTGATTACTTAATCATGTAAATATGTATTTAAGTTTTTGTCAAGTAATTTTGTAAATATTTAAATTTAAGGTTTTGTCATTTGTTTTTTAACACGAATAAGTCCGCGTTTGACTTCCAACCAATTGTCTATTGCCTGTTTTTCTATAAAAAAATAAAACACTTGTTATTGTGGGGAAAATCCTTAGCTATAGCTAGTTTCTAAGGAAACAAACACCTGCCCTTTTGCACTAGCAGCTGCTTGCAACAGATGGTTTCTGTCATTGGGGTAGAATGGAGAGTGTGGCTAAAAATAAACTTGTGTAAATTGTGTTCCAGCTATTTAAAATTTAAAACTAGTAATCAATTATTTTATCGGCTTCATGCTAACTGTTAATAAATTTTAATATTCTGATGTTGAAAGTTTAGGCATTGGGATTGTCCCAGTAGGAGTCATTAGAAAAAGACTAACAAGAAATTCTACATGAGATAATTCAATCAATGCTTAAAACTGATTATTAAAAATAATTGTACTTCATATTAGACAGAGTGTACTTGGCTTGACATCATGTACACCATAATGTAAGTAACACCTTGCTTTGCTAGATAATTTATAGATACATCGACAACCCTCAATTTTCATAAAATAATAATAATAATGTTCCTCATGTATGTAGCTGTCTCATAACCAGGTGAATGTTTGAACTTGCTTGCAACATACCAGCTATGGTCAGTACTCATCTTTATAAATAATAATAATAATGTTCCTCATGTATGTAGCTGTCTCATAACCAGGGGAATGTTTGAACTTGCTTGCAACATACCAGCTATACCAGCTATGGTCAGTACTCATCTTTATAAATAATAATAATAATGTTCCTCATGTATGTAGCTGTCTCATAACCAGGGGAATGTTTGAACTTGCTTGCAACATACCAGCTATACCAGCTATGGTCAGTAATCATCTTTATAAATAATAATAATAATGTTCCTCATGTATGTAGCTGTCTCATAACCAGGGGAATGTTTGAACTTGCTTGCAACATACCAGCTATACCAGCTATGGTCAGTACTCATCTTTATAAATAATAATAATAATAATGTTCCTCATGTATGTAGCTCTCTCATAACCAGTGGAATGTTTGAACTTGCTTGCAACATACCAGCTATACCAGCTATGGTCAGTACTCATCTTTATAAATAATAATAATAATGTTCCTCATGTATGTAGCTGTCTCATAACCAGGGGAATGTTTGAACTTGCTTGCAACATACCAGCTATACCAGCTATGGTCAGTACTCATCTTTATAAATAATAATAATAATGTTCCTCATGTATGTAGCTGTCTCATAACCAGGGGAATGTTTGAACTTGCTTGCAACATACCAGCTATACCAGCTATGGTCAGTACTCATCTTTATAAATAGCACTATTTGTGTTTCTCATACAATACTATCTGCCATAAACAAGAAAGCCTCTTCAATTCGCCATGTCTGTCTGTCTGTCCATCCATATTTCACAGCCATTTTTAAATTCGTCATGTACGAGTAAATACCAAATCTTGGTAGGTGTCTCGATGATCTCGCTTGCTCTTATTGTTTCCTGATTGGAAAGTACAGCCGGCGCCGGCGTCAGATATTGTTTGCTGACTTAGATCAATAATTTGATCAATGGCCAATTATCAATGTTTTTCTTAAATTTGATGTAGGTTATATAGTTATTAGTTTTGATAGCTTAAATGTATTATATATACATATATTATGTAAATAGTTATTATTTAATTATATTATGTAGTTTAATTGTTTTTATAACTAGGGATAAGGTAATGTAACATTCCATTACAAACCTTACCATATGCGCGTCTCGAGTGGTCTGCCTTCGTATTTTGTTCCATGGGTCTGGCTACGGTCTTGGCCACTTATTCATGTAGTAGTGCAGGTGTGGATACATGCACACCTGCACTACTACATAAATAAGAATATAAAAAATATATTAATATATGATATGAATGTATTCTACAGAATATATATCATTTTGTTGTAGTTAATAAAGGCTTTTGCCCGTATAAAGTTGAGTTGTAAATGTACAGAAGCATGCGGTCAAGACCTAGCGGGCGTGGAGCAGGTGCGTGCGAGCGTGGAGGAGACGCCGCCGGCGCTGCGCTCGCTGCACTGCACCGTGCGCCGGCTGCAGGCCGCGCTCGACGCGGAGAGGTTCGACCGGAACTACCTGCAGGACGAGCTGCACCGGACCAACGACAGGCTGGAGCGCCTCTGTCAGTACCGACACATACACACATCACTACGTCGCACCCATGGACGGTCAGACGGTGCTCCGTGATGGAGTGCGCTTCTAAAATACCTATTAGCTGGCAACTTATCGTCGATGTTCCAAGCTTTGGAATTTAGTTCTATCCTAGTTCTCTAAAGAATCCATACACGACCGAACTTAGTTTGGTACATTATGAGCAACTGTTGCGGCGTGAAAAGTGCCGACACACCTTCGAGAGGATACCCAGCTTTTGAGCAGCTAGTTGAGTCTTAGACCTGATGTAGCATCCAAAATTGAGGGTAGATGTTAGAATATCCTCCAGGTGCTCACGGTGCTCGGAAACAGGAGCGAGATGGGTAGGGCTCTTTCCTGCCCTGAAGCCTGTGTATGCTAGTGCAGCTTTCTATCTGAAAAGCTGACCGATTACGAGTTGATGATATGTGAAAGGTGACTCGTGATAGGTTTATTGCCTTGAAGAGTGATAACTGATGATGCTGGCTTGACCTTGACAGTGTCATTTTTATTTGAACAATTTACGGGTTACTCACGTCTATAGACTGCCGTATGCGGTTTGAAACTATAGTCCGACATTTTGACTTAAAAATAGACGTGAGTAACCCGTAAATTGTTGAACAACAACCACGTTAGTTATCATAATAAAGTGAACGATGACGTTTACACTAGGTATGTGGATCACATAAGAAATAATTAAAAGAAAACTATACAATGAATAAGTAATAGTGAATGGACTTCCTTGTTATACTCCTATAAGAAGTCCATTAACTTAGAGGAGGGTGGAGGGAACAGTCCATGGGTTGACTCTGAAGCTAACTTGTGTTGTAGTGAAGGAAAAAGAGCAACATAAGCTGGAGATCGTGAACCTAAAAGCCAGGATATCCCTCTGGTGCGGCGAGGAGGCGGACGCGCGGAGCACGCAGGCGGCGGCCGAGGGCTCCGCGCGCCTCTCCAGCCGGCTGCAGCAGCTGCAGGCGGCGCTGGACGACGCGCTCGCGCGCCTGCGCGACCTCGAGGACGAGCGGGACCTCTACAAGGACAAGGTAATCATGTCTTACAAGATATATTAACATAATGCACTCACACAACGCTCGGCTCACTGATCAATACATACTGCAATATGTGTAACTCGGAGTCAAGCTGCGCTGTATTATTTCTATATTACACAATTCGTTACTGTAGTATGGGGCGAAGCTTGATATTGAATTTTAGACCAGTTATCTTCAATCACTTGAGCTGAAGTTTGGTTTGGATAACAATGCCAATTGCCTAACCATTTTTAACTTCGGTGACGTCATTCGAAATTCAATATGGTGGCCTCTTCTATATAGCGTAACAATTACTGGATGGAATGAAGTTTAGTGTCAGAAGTTTTGCCAGTGTGTGTCTTTCTACTTGTTTCTTTAGAAAGTATTGTAAACGTTTGGTAATACGACAGGTATACGCATTGTTAATAAAAATATGTAAGTTTGTGAGTATGGTTGTTACTTTTTCACGCTGAAACGGCTAAACGAGTTTGCATGAGTTTATAATATTTTATAATATTTATTTTTTATAATGATAATACGTAAACCATGAATTAATACGTAGGCTGCTTTCTATCCCGACAAAAGAAACATTGTATAACAGCAGGACAAAGTATGAATCGCAGCTACTAAATAAAAGTACAGAAAATCTACTTCTGCAAGAAACGCGCTAAATACTCAAATACGCCCGCAATAGCAAATCTTATTCAGAACATCTCGACCGACATGTTTTATCTTCGGCCACACCGTAGCTTTGCGTCAGGCGAGTTAGTGGTCATACGAAGATCTATTTCATATAAAAAGTACAAACTAGCATAATACATACCCTCACATATCTGGTCGCTGTGTACCGTGATATGTCAGGTCTGGTGTCCGCGCCCCACAGGTGGGCGAGCTGAGGCGCGAGCGCGACGAGTGGGTGTCGGCGAGCCAGCAGCAGAGCGCGGCGGGCACGCAGCTCGCGGAGCAGCTGGAGGCCGAGCGCCGCCAGACCCGCGTCTTGACCGACCTGCTGGCCGACCTGCGGCAGCACAACCGACTCAACGGCATGGACTGCTCCGTGGAGTGCGACGACCTCGACACCTCTCTGCCGTCGCCGCACCATGACTCCAGTCAGTTCTCACACACTCTTACAACTACTCGTCACCGGTATCGCCGGGTATCACCGGTTCGACTGTTTACTCTTCTTTCTATTTCTAGCTATTTTTAACCGACTTCGAAAAAGGAGGAGGTTATCAATTCGTAGCGTCGTTAGGGTTCCGTACCTCAAAAGGAAAAAAACGGAACCCTTATAGGATCACTTTGTTGTCCGTCTGTCCGTCTGTCTGTCTGTCCGTCTGTCCTTTATCTCGGGAATGCGTGAAGGTATCGAGTTGAAATTAAAACCATATAGGTACGCAAATCCATAGTATCTTGCTGCAGAAAGAAAAATAAAATTTCTCAGTTTTCGTAAAAAAAAATTATTGGCGAATATGTCGTAAAAAACGCACATTTCGACACTCGCAAGGGAATCAACACCTTTGGATTTGCGTATATGGTTTTAATTTTAACACGATACCTTTACGCGTTCCCGAGATAAAGGTCTTGACACCCGGACGGACGGACAGACGGACAGCAAAGTGATCCTATAAGGGTTCCGTTTTTTCCTTTTGAGGTACAGAACCCTAAAAAGAGCGATTGAAGAGGTCTCTTTAAAAAGTTTACAATCGTGAAGGATTTAGTAAGTTGCGTTTGAAGTCGGTTTTTTAATAGAAAAATTATTAATAATTTGAATACCCGAACAAGAATTTTAAAAAGCTATTCGAATATGTAATTGCCATTATGTCTGTTTAGAACGCAGACATAGAGGTTTAGAAGTTATTTGAGAGTTGTTTAATTATTTCGTAGTATGGCTATGCAGAGCAAGTTATTATATAGTGGTGGTCAAATCAAGTAAGTTTCATAAACTAACTAAAAATATTCAAAAGAAATCAGACTAACTTATTTATATTTAGTAAATTGACTTAATTTACAGAAGATAAATAAGAAGGTCTGATTTCTGTACTCAACGATGAGTTGAACTTATAAAATGCATTTGATGAAATCGAAAATGTATACATTTTCGATCCTTCTTATCATCCGACATAAATCCCCTATACATAGGTCTCTTCTCCTTCCTCGACGATTGGTTTGATCCGAGTCGTCGGTCTATCATGTAGCGCCTTCTATCTATTAAGAGTTGGCCGGCAAATTGGTGCGGGGTCACTAACAAATGAAGCCAAAAAAGTTATGATTTCAGCCTGTATATATTATGTATGTTCTAGGACTAGGTATACTGTTTCTAATCTAACAATGGTCATGTTACAGCAATCTGCAGTGAAGCTTGTGCGAATGTAGTTGAAGTACAGCTTGGTGAAGAACGAGCAAAAATAATTGTTTTGCAACAACAAATACAAACTTTACAGGTAATATATGTGGACTTTAAATGTCTGAACAGGCCTACATATTTTAAATTAAAAGCGATTCGCTTATTTGAAAAGTTGCTTTTGTTACAATTTACATTTAAGTGTCATTCTAGGTACAGATAAGCGAACTGAATCAAATGAGAGAAGCCGACAAGACTACATTAAAAAATGTAATAGCCCAAAAAGAAAATGACATTTGCAATTTGAAACATCGCGTAAACGAGGAAATTGAAAACAAAAATAATTTAAAAGCGCATTTTGACAACGAAAAAACCAAACTCAATAATGAAATCAATGAGCTTGAGCAAAGGCTAACAGAAGATCACGAATACTTAAATAGTATTATAGAGAAGAATTTAGAAGAAATTCAAACTCTGCAAGAAGATAAATTATCCATACTGCACAGTCTAAATAACCAAATAACTAAACAAGAGAACGCAATCAAGGAGCTACAATGTGAATTAGACTCTGAAAAACAGGCTCGATCTAGAATAACGGAAGGTTACGAAAACCAATTAATGAAGCTCAATGAAAAAGTTCTGAACAGAAATAATGAGCTCGTTGAGTTGCAAAACAGTGTGTTTGAAAAAGGAGAGATAATAGAAAAGTTACAAATTCAAATTAGAAATGAAAAGGAACAATATAGTAAACTTATAACACAATATGAGAGCCTTAATGAACACACAAATATAATACAAACCGAATTTAAGAAAGAGAAAGAAGCCTTAGAAAACCTTATGAATCAGCACAGAATTCTAAATGAAGAAAAAGATAAATTGGATGTTGAACTCGAAAAAAGAAAACAGGACCTTAAAGAAATTAATACTGAATATAAGAAAGTTTATGAGGACAAAGAAGAAATCGAAAAACAACGCGCTCAAAAACAAGCAGAATTTGAAGATCTAAGTTACCAATATAAGGAGATTAATGACCAGAATAACATGGCACAAATAGATCTTAAAAAAGTAAAAGAGGCCGGTAAAAAACTTCAAAATAAATATCACACCTTGCATGAACATCATAAGGAATTGAAAGCCGAACTTGTGAGAGAGAAAGAAATAGTTGATAATATAACCAACAAATATCAAAAACTCAATGACGAAAATGAGTCAATGCAAATTGAACTTCATAAAATTAAAGAAGCTTTTGAAGACATTAACAAAAAATATGAAAATGCAGTAAAACAAAAAAATATGGTTCAGAATGAATTGGAAAAGGCAAAAGAAATGGTTAATGAGTTCGGAAGTAAATGTATAAATCTCGAAAAAGAAAACGCTACAATTCAAACTGGTCTTCAGAATGTTAAAATAGCATTTGAATGTCTTAAAAATGAATATAACGACATAGTTAAACATAATAGTACAATACAAATTGAATTGAAAAAAGACAATGAAGCTTATAAAGAGCTTGTAGATAAATATAATAAATTAAAAGAAGAAAATGATACACTACAAAAGGAACTCCGAAACGAAAGAGAAGCCTTCAAAGTGCTCACAAATAAATATCAAGAATATACTGAACAAAATAACATAATGGAACTGGAGCTGAAAAGACAAAAAGATACCTTTGAGGATCTTTTACATGAATATCGAAATCTTGACGAACATAGGAATTGTATTGAGAATGATTTGCGGCTGAAGTGTGAAGAAGAGCAGAATCTAAAACAAAATGTAAGTATAAAACCTATCTTTTTATACACTTTACATTTGAGCTGTTACTCGAAAGCACAATATTTTAGCTTACTATTATAATCCAATCCATAAGTAAATTTTTTACCGACTTCCAAAAAGGAGCAGGTTCTCAATTCGTCAAAATCTTTTTCTTATGTATGTTCCCCGATTATTCGAAGACCTGAACCGATGAACTTTCCAGGTGGTCTCATAGAAATTTTATAAAAATTGGTTCAGTATTCTGGTTTTTATAACAAAATAACTGGAGGAAATATGTCATCCAAGTAAACGAGTTGCGTATTTTGAAGTCTGTTTTTATAGTTGTTTAAACGATTACTTGTGATGTTTATTCATTAATTGCTACAGTGAGATTTATTTAAGCAAGGTTTAAGTTCATACTAATTGGCGGATTTTAACGAAACTTGTCTGGATCATTATTTACACTACATTCATAGTTTAGAGAAGGATCTGGCATACTTTTTATATCAAAAATTAAGTGTTAAAAATATTAATAAAGGTTATTAGAAAATAAAATTAACTTACCCATAAAGTTTGATAATTCAGTTTTTGAGTTTAGGGATGATGATTAATTATTTTTATTATACGAAATAGATATAAATTTGACCACCAACTCGCCTGGTGTTTAACGACGGTGTGACCGAGGATGGAACTCGTTCACCTAGAAGTTATCTATTCACTCTAACCTTGATAAATTAAACTGACTTCAAAACAAAACTCTTTCGACTTAAGTATTCGGTTTTGTATAAATGTTATTTCTCCACTTTCAGTTATTTGAAGTTTGTTTAATTTTCTAAATCTCTACAATAATAAATTATTTGTATCAATTCTAGTTAGAAAACAAAGTGCATTCCTTAAAAGAGAAGCTCACTGAAAGCGAGAGTTTGGCTGATAAGTTGAAGAAGAGTTACGAATGCCAAATTGAAAACTTGAATGTAATGGTCACGAGGCTGACTAACTATAAGAAGGACAAGAGTGCCGAGCTGGACGCTCTGCTGAGGGACAAAGATGCGCTGCATCAGAGTTTGAGAGACAGCTGTGAAGGTAGGGATTTTTACTTCCTTCTTACATTTACCTCTCCTATGGAAGGTAATATTTTTGTAAGTTTATCTCTAATCTCAATATTACCACCGAAAGCCAGATCTATTTTATTATGTGAAATAACATCTTGTTTTTTGTTAAGTTTTAATGATATTGTTGGTTTTATTATCATTACAGTCATAAAAAGCTTAGAAGAAGAACTAAAAACAGAGAAACAGAATATCGCAAAACTAACTTCAGAATTTGAGTCAGAGCAGCAAGTGCTCAAGAACATGGTGACGGTCACCGAATCAGTCATGGAAGATACTAAACATGCTCTCACCAACGAAATTTCTGGGCACGTGAAAGAGAAACATTGTTTGGAAGAAGAAAAATATCAGCTTCTCTCTTCATTGAAAGATTTGAATCAGAAATATCAAGCTTTAGAATTGGCGAATGATTCTCTACTCTCATTGTTAAGAATAGCAAAAAAGGAGAAGGAAGACGTTGAAATTGAATCTGAATTGGTCAGAGATTATTTGGATCAGGTCATCAGAAGTCTTAGGGAAGACAAAAAGAACAATGTGGTGTTGATCCAGAGTTGGGAATCACAAAATCAGACTTTGACTGAAAATAATAATAAATTGATGAAAGGTAAGTTTTGTGAATACATGACATTTTCCTGGACTGTCGTATGTATTTGTATATTTATTTTTCTATATTACTTTCTACAGCCTACGCGGCTCGACTAATTATAATGTGCGACTAGTCACTAACAAAAACAAAATGTACTACGATTACAAGAATTATTCTAAAGAATGGTCATTTGGAATAGAATATAATTTATTAAAGCACTATTATTACTAACGGGATATTTACCGTGGTTCGCGTTAATTTTGAGCTCCCGATATTTCGGCACATGGTACATGTAACTACATGTACCATGTTCACGGGCGACACAAATAAGTAAAAATAAATTAAATAAATAACCCGCGGGCGGGCGGGTAAATATCTCGATAATAATAATAGTGCTTTAATGAATGACCGTGATAGTTTAAAAAAGAATATAATTTATTGTTCAATTGTGTACAGAGATAATAATATCCATAATAGAGATCTTAGGGATATTAATATTTGGTAACAACAATCGTGGTAAAGAACATTTAGAATCTAATATTACAACAATAACTAAACTAACTTAGCGATAATTTAGACAAATTCTACAACAGCTTTTATTAATTCTCGCGAAAAATATGTATTAAATCATATTAAGCGTAAAATGTACACTACGAAAATAGCTCTTAAGCAGTCTGTTATTTTGGTTTTTCTTTTATGATAGATGCTTGTTTGCAGACTGGCAATTGTGTTTGTTTTAATTTTGAAACTACCCAGGTAAAAAAATTAAAATATATAGATAGATAACTCTTTATTAAAAGACCACATTGTACAAACATATTGAAAATAGTATTTGTTAATATAATTATAATTTTCAGAACTCAACGGATTGGAAGTCGCCATGAATAGTCTTAAAGAAAAGTTTGAATCTCGAGAGATAAAATTAGAAAATGAAGAAAAATCTCAGCTGGAAAGGACTCTCGAAGAAACAGCTAAAAATCTTGCATCTGTCCAAATGGAGGTTAGGGAGCTGGAAGGTATAATACGAGATATCTCAGATCAAAATAATAAATTGAAATTGAAAGAACACAAGGACTTAGCTAAAATTCACGACCTAAAAGAAGCTATTAGTATTCTTGAAACTGAGCTTAGCGTTCAAGACGGTAAGGTAAATATAACAATGGGTCAAAAAATGCAAGTTGAATCGGAATTACAAAAAGTTTCGGACAAATTGGAACATAATATTCAAGATAGCATCCAAAGTCTTAACGTTGTTCTACTTGAAATCAACGAATTGAAGAGTAAAGTTGTTGAGTTAACTGATGAGAATAATAACTTGAAATTGGTAAATAATGAAAGTGTCGTCAAAATTAAAAACTTGGAAGACGCCATGAGTTCCCTTGAATATGAGTTAAAAAATGAATTGGAAACAATATGTTCAGATAAAACACAACTGGAAAAAGAGTTGCAATCACTTACAGATCAAACAAAGACGATTTTAGAAGAGAAGACTAAGGTTGAAAATACTCTTCGAGAAATAGTGCAGGAGGTAAACACAGTTCAGACTGAAAAGAAAGATTTAGAAAGCAAGATAGCTGTGTTTGTTGATGAAAATAATAACTTAAAACTGGAAAATAGCGAAACTCTAAAAAAACTCGAAGAAAGCAGATTAAAGGAAAGTGAAATGACAAACGGTAAGCAAAGCGACAAATAATCTTATTGAAAAGCCTAAAAGTCTAGACTTGCCTTAAAATGAGGTTTTAATTCTTATGAATTGATGAACATGCACATAATTAAGGGATATCGACAATACTCGCTTCAAAATCTATAGCAGTTTAGACTATAGTTAGTTAGGCTAGGAAGTAATATAGAATTTGCGTTTAGGTTAGGATGTTCTAGACACATGATGTTGCATGTTATCGACCTTAGGGAGTCATGTGAGCTTAACAGCTATTCAGTCCTTAAATGTATTGCAATATCTCGTTCCAGATCTTGAGACATGTCAATATATAATCAATAATTACAAAGTTGCTTTGAAAGCTGTTGAAACAGAGCTTTATACTAAAAAAGAACAGAGTATTAAAGATCTCGAAGAAATCACACAAAGATTCGATACACTTCAACATGAATTTGAAGAGTCGATAATTAAGATGTCTGATCTCGCTGACGAGAATAATAACCTAAAACAAGAAAAAGATGTAATTGTCACTCAACTCGGGGAATTTAAAGCTAAAGTAGAGGGTAAGCTTAAACATTCGCGCGTATTAAATTTATTTTACCCTTACGAAAGAATAATGTGTTTGACTATACGATTTAAAAAAACGTTGATACCTACCTCCTGAAGCCAAAATGGCAATTTTGAAGTGTGTCTCAAGTGTTTCGATAGAGTCGTTCTTACGTCCAGAATTACATAGACTGAATTTTTATACTTTTGCAGCTGAAGTTTATGTTGTTTTTAAATATGAATTCACAGTTTTTTTAATTCCAGATCTTAAACAGATCCAAAAAGAAAACGATGACTTAAAAACTGCGATCGACATTCTTAAAAACAATATACAAACCAAAGAAGACTCACTAAAGCTGATATTACAAGAAAAATCTCATGTTGAAAACGAGTTACAAATCCATGCGGTTCAGTTAGCAGAGGCATTAGAAAAGAAATCTCAGAAAGAAGAAATGCTTCGAGAAACAACAGAGAATCTCGTCAGGCTCCGACGTGAATTAGAAGAACTCAAAATAGAAGTCTCCGCACTTTTCAATGAAAAAAATAATTTAGAGCTCGAAAAGAATGAATGCTCCGCTGCTATTGAAAAACTTGAAACTCAAATTAATAGTAAGTAATTTCTGAAGTAATATTATAAATGCAACTCTTGTTATTTTTAGCAACTCAACAGTTAATCAAACATTTTTTTTAAAATGCAAGATCTACGATTGACCACCAACTCGCCTGGTGTTAAGCGGTGGTGAGCGGTGTTGGTGGTGTTAATTTGTGATAAGTGTACTACTTTTTGGGGTTCCGTACCTCAAAAGGAAAAAATGGAACCCTTATAGGATCACTTTGTTGTCCGTCTGTCAAGACCTGTATATTCTCTTGCTGCAGAGAGAAAAATCAAACTTCTCAGTTTTCTTTAAAATAAGTTACAGCCGAATATGGCGCAACGGATATTTCGACATTCGCAAGGGAATCAAAACCTAATTGGGGTATTTCCCGTTGACCTATAACTCTTAAATTTGGCAAGAAGCATTGTCATATTTTTCATATAATAGGTACACATAAAGGAAAAAATCCGAAAACTGTACAATTTTAATTTAATCACTAAAAATAGGGTCTTTATGCAAGGAAGGAGGGTCCAAATTTTTATGTTCTTTAACCGTATAATGTGGGGTATCATATGAAAGAGCTTCATTAGCACAAGCTAAATCAGGTTTTTAAATATTTTTACGATGTATATTTTTCGGTTTATGAAGGAAAATATAAAAAAAATATATAATTTCCCCCTTTTATCTACTAGTTCGTACGGAACCCTCGGCAAGTCTGACTCGCACTTGTCCAGTTTTTTATAAATGCATTTTCGGTGTTGCAATGCATGCTTTACTCAATAAATAGTTTTTATGGCATTTAATAATAATAACTTCGCTAGTTGCGTCTACTACGAACAGTTCTACTCTGGGTGTCGCTGTAAGTTGGGAGTTAATCGGTTTCTTGTAGGGAGGTATGTATCGTTGATGGCAATCGTCGCGTGACATCGAGTCGATTTGTGGTCAAGCTCAAACCTGTCACTGAAAAAGTAATGGTCCTCGAGTAAATTTTTTGCGGTTTTGTTTTTATAAAAAAATTCGAGTTTAGAAATAATGTTTAATTGTCAATGCTCTAGGCATTCAAGGAACATAACCTCGAGATGTCTTGTGTACAACAGCAGTTTAGGTTGTGCACTGATATATTATTGAACGGTCAGGACTTAATGTGGTATATACTACGTATACGTGGTTTGACTGGCCTTGTGGCTCAGTTGGCAGTATGTCTGTTTGCCGAGCTGTAGGTCGTGGGTTTGATCCCCACCCAGGGCAAACATTTGTGTGATGAGCATGGATGTTTGTTCTGTGTCTGGGTGTTTCTATGTATCATATGTATATATTTACAAAAAAAAGTATATATGTATTCTATCAGCCATCTAAACTACGGCCGTTCAGAGAATGCGTTCCTGACACGTCGCGATTGAACTGACGACGTAACTTTGTAATGGCGTTGCAGTTACGATAAAAATATTATTGCTGGTTGTTTACCGTTTTAACAATTGATGAGCATTAAAACAACATTATTATATCAATAATCAATTAATGTTATAATTTTGTGCCAAACTGAGTGTCAAATAACTTGGTAAACAATATTTTTCTAAATCTAAACTGCGCTATTACAAGGTTATGTCAGCGCTTTATATTTGTAGTGCTGTGCTAACAATAACAGGCAATAATAGTATCGTAATCTGTTCTTATACAGTTATACTTTATAAAATAATACGTTTTGTTTTTCTTTTTAAGAATTTGAAAATAATGGACTATAAGATAACTTTTATTAAATATAAAAATAAAACTACGACCAAACCGAACGCGCGAAAGAAAGTAGCATTTTTATATTTAGGTTGAAAATGGGAAAAGGTTGTTGAGAAGACTAAAAATCTGATTGTGGAACATTTTGACCGAGATATCAGGATTGATTCTCTTATTGATAATAATATAATTATACATGTAGGCGAAGATGATGATGAAGACACCACCTCCTCAAGCGAATCGGAGTCTGATTAATATTCTGTACGCACATTCAATTCAATGTACTTTATTGCATAGAAATACAGATTGTAACTTTGTAACAAAGAATAAATAAAACAATTTTATTATATTAATATTACCCTTTTTTGGTTTCCACTTAAATAACTAAAATATAAATTTTAAATGATTCCGCCAATTTAAAACGAAAATAATCTTAAAAATAACGCGGCGGTTCATTTTGGAGGAACGGTAACGAACTCAGTGTTATGTTGTGCCCATCACTAGTCGTGACTAACTGATAGGTGTCAGGAACGCATTCTCTGAACGGCCGAACTTTAGTTCCATAGTACAAGCTTTGCTTAGTTAAGGCTAGATGGTGTTGTGTGAAATGTCCACAAATATTTATTTATTTTATTTTATTTTATATATGTAGATAGATAGATAGATAAACTCTTTATTGTTTACACCTTAACTAAAACACAAATTACATAGTGAAAAGGGCTTAAATGCTAGTGAAACAACAGGCGGCCTTATCGCTAATAGCGATCTCTTCCAGGCAACCTATGCACAGATCTGATTCTATTCTATGTACAGATCTGATTGGCAAATAATAACTTAACGTATCTTTATCAGGTCTTGAAACTGTTCAAAATGACAATCAAGAATTGAGAGAAACTGTGAACACCCTAGAAAATGAATTGCAAACTCGAACAGATAAATTGCTGGCATTAACACAAGCAAAATCTGAAATCGAAAATATGCTTCAAAATCAGAAAAATCAATTTGCAAAGTTATTGGAAGAAAAATGTCAAGTAGAGAAAGCTTTAGAAGAAAAAACTAGTCAAGAGAAGACTCACAGTGCTATGATCACTAAGTTGACTAACTATTTGAAAGAAAAAACTGCAGAGCTAGAGTTTCTAAGAAAAGACAAGGACATGCTTCAACAAACTGTTGGAGATAGCTGTAAAGGTAAGTTGAACTATGTTGAACTGTATTAATCAATTTAAGAAACTCTTGCCGTTTATTCAACCGCCAAGCTGACGGTGATATGTTCGCAATGAAGCAATCTATGTATAGATATGGTTGAACGCTGACGATGAACAGTGTATGTTGATCATATTATTTTAATTGCAGTGATAAAGAGTTTAGAAGACGACCTCAAAGCAGAAAAGCAAATTATTGATAAGTTAACTTCTGACTTTGAATCTGAGCGTCAAATACTTAAAAATATGGTTTCTGTTACTGAATCCGTCATGGAAGACACTAAGCTCGGTCTTACTAGTGAAATTTCTCGCCAATTGATAGCAAAAAATTGTTTGGAGCTCGAAAAGAAGGAACTTCAAACTTTGTTGAAAGATTTAGAAACGAAACATCAAGCTGTTGAAATGGCAAATACCTCTTTACTTTCAATGCTGCAGTTAGAGAGAAATGTAAAACGAGATGTTGAAAATGAATCAGAAATCGTCCGAGACTATTTAGACGAAGTCATAGGTTATCTCAGCAAGGAAAGAAATACGAATATATCTGTGATAAGTGCTTTGGAATTCCAGGAAAAAGTATTAGTTGGCGATTATGAAAAAATGAAAAATGGTAAGTAGAAAGTCAACATTTTAGTGTCAAAAAAACAAAATATTTTGAATAAAACTAACCATTATTTACTAACGAAACATTTGTTTACAGATCTTGAATTAATTCAAACTAACAATCAAGAATTGAAGGTTGCTATGAAAGCACTTGAAAATGAATTACAGACTCGAGAAGATAAATTACTAACAGTACTACAGGAAAAACACCATGTCGAGAATGAGCTACAAGTTCAAATAGATCAATTAGCGAAAATATCGGAAGCTAAATCACAAATAGAAAAAGATATGAACGAAAAAATACAAAATCTCATTGTAGTCCAACAAGAGATTACAGATCTGAAAATTAAAATAATGGATTTGTATAACACGAAAAACAATTTAGAATTAGAGAAAAAAGAAAGTTCTGCTAAAATTGAAGAATTAAAAGGTATAATAGATTTGAGCGAGTTGAAAGAAAGGGAAGAAATTTCAAGAGTGAAGTCCGAAAATCAACAATTAATGACTACAATTGAAGAAAGTAGAACTAGTGAGTAGCAAAATAGCGCTTAATTTTCATGCCATGTGTTGACTGAAGTTTAATTCATTATACTAAATAAAAATGATTAAATATATCCATCTGGTGCGGTATAATGTTCATTAATCTGCGATTTTTTTATATTTATTTAAATACTGTTTCTGTTTCAGTTATAACGAATTTAGAAAAACTTATAAAGCAAGAATTAGAAGAAAAGTTGAAACTTCGAGATGAAAATGAGCAGGAAAAACTTGACATGGGTAGTAGAATTTCTCTCCTTCAAGATTACCAAGAAAAAGCTGAAAAAGTTCTGGTAGAACGTCATAAAGAGATAATTACCCTACAAAAAGAATTGGAAAGTTTACAAAGCAAAGTAGAGCTCGGTGAGCAGGACTCGAAGGCTAAAGACGGACTTATTTCCAAGATGAGTAAAGAAAAAGATGCGGTAATAGGCACAATAAGTAAAGAACTTGTCGAAGAAAGAGCACTTAGAGAGAAATTAGAGAAAGAATTACAAACACAAAAAGCCACTGCGAGCGAATTACGAAATAATATGGAAATTATAGCTTTGAAGAAAGAAAATGAACAACTGATGCGTGCTATTGGACAGCAGGAAACTTGTAAGTAAACTGTTTAACTTTCTTGAAGCTTTTGAGGCTGTTTCAATTCAAACTAGAGGTGCGTGCCGCCGCCTACCTGTACCGGCGCGCTGCCGCCGCCGCCGATCATTTGAAATTTCGCGCCGAGAACGAATTGCGTTTTTTTTTACAGTTTGGTTTTACTATCGCAGATCATTTTTACATACCGTATGGATGATCCACAGTACTCAGATCGTTTCTAGAAATAGTCAAGTGGAAAAGCGGAACACGGGAGGGAGAGTCAAAGAATAAAAGCACATATAACACATATTCATCTTTGGCATCCATAGCTAGTGTGTCCACAAGAGACGTAAGGCAGATGTACGGGTAGTGACGAAAACATCCACCAACATTGTAAAATGTTAACAAATGACAAAGTAGTTGCAACATAAAAAAGAGTAACTAAATAAACAAAGAAAGCTACTTAAATAATACAACTATTATAATAATAACTAACATATTTAATTTAAAATTTAAAAAACACACTGAACTAATTTGAAAACAAAGCCCCAGTCAAAAAGCCACGCGTTGTACCTCGTCGAAATGTGCCCATAATGCTGACGGCGTTCCCTCTTTGGATGGCTAAAGAAATGTGCTGAGTAAAGAAACTCAAACCCGAGCGTGGGTCACGGCTTTTTCCCTTGAGTCGTCGCTCCAACTCGCACACGATTTGTATGGCTACGGAACTACCACGGTCCGGCCATTTAACGGCAAATGGCACGAAATCGTACATCTACTCCAAGCAGGCGTATTTAAAATGTTTACATCTGGCCGCTGCCTCTGCTCCTGCACCAGCTGACTGCTGCGTGGCGGCGAGATGGCAAGAAGCGAATGTACTTACGCACGTCGCATCCCAAAGGAGGCAGCGACCTCTGCTATGGAATCAAAGACCGTCAGGCCGCTTCGCTTACCGTCTGAACAAGACAAACCAGGGGGCTCCAAAACCCAAAGCACATCAGCAGACACCAACGCTGGCCTAGTATCGTTAATCTCATGATGCTTTGGTCTACGACCAGCGCATCGCGTGCAAGCCAAGCCATGGTGACCGTTGGCGTCGCTATTTACATTACAAATACAAGTATGAGATTCGCAAATATTGCAATCGAGCCGGAGAGGCGAAGCCATTCTCAGTAAGTCGTCGTCTAGCAGCGTGCCGTGGAGATGGCAAGGCATGCAACCAGGGGCCGGACTCGAGAAGAGTGGCGGCGCTCACTGTAGCAAGCTCGGCCTATTGGCACTCGCTTAATAGTTGCGACAGATAGTTTTTTGACAATTATGTCGACCCAGCCTCACTGTATCTTCAGATTCTGAAGCTGATCCGTATCTGGATACCGTTCCACAGCTTCACTACGCATTCCCGTAAAGTTTCTCACATGTATTTGGTGGGATGCCTTAGTGTGGGGTAAAACCTACTATGCATTTATACTATTAAAATAGCCTGTAAAAACGTGTTTTTCGTAGCTGGTCTTGAAATTACAGCTAAAGATAGATTTTTTTTAACATTGTATCTCAATTTCTATGCGAAAATTATTAAAACTCCCACGCCGCCGGCGACGAAATTTTGCCGGCGCGCCGCCGCCGACTGATTTTTAACGCGGCGCGAACCTCTATCAAACACACTCAAAAACAGGTAGTTAACTGCTACCACACAATCATATCATTATCAACAGTTATTGCTCAATATTTAGTGTAATGACTATATGATGGTGTTGTGTGAAATGTCCACATATATTTATTTATATGTATCCTAAACATAAGTAATACTATAAAAGCGAAAGAAACTCTCTCCATCTTGCTTGCTCTTTCTATCTATTTTGTACCTTTTCACGCTCACGTTCACCAAAACAGCTGAACCGATATCAATTAAATTTTACATAGAGATTGCTTAGACTTAAGAGAAGGTGTTTCATCACCACGCGGGCGAAACCGCAAGTCACCTCATATTTGGCGAAGACTACCTGTATTCACCATTAAACCTTAAATTTAGCATTGCTAACTTGTTTGTGTTTTCTTAGGTAGCTTCTAAACGAACTTCACGTCAAAAACATTTTACTAACTAAAAATGTTACATAATATAACATAATATACATAACATACAAGAAAATAAAGCAAAAAAAAATATAATTATTAATACAATAACATTATGGATGGTGTGGCACAAGGATGTGTTTTGGGTTCGCTCTTTATTAGCAAATTCAAAAATTCTGTTTTGTTTCAGTTCCTGCTCTATGTCCAGAAAAGATTACAGAGAAACTGTGGCCTGGCTACCACCAGGAGGCTCGCGACTCGCACCAGGTAGATAGCACATCATCAGACACGCATTCATCTGTCGAGAGCCTAAAGACAATTACAGACTTAGAAAAAATTATACACGACAAAAACCGAACTATTACTACCCTACAAACCGATATCACGTACATGAAGTCGCTGATGGCCGAATCCGAGACCAAACTGTTAGACGTCACTAAAGAACTAGAAATTAGCAGAGGCACCGCTCAACAACTCTCCGACCAATTGAAGAAAATAGTGAACCAGAAAAATGAAGAAATCGCGGATTTGAAAAAGCAACTCACTAAAATGAGCGCAACAGAAAATCGCGCAACTCAAATCATAAAAGTATCCGCCAAGTACCAGGCGATGATTCTAAAGAGGGTTGCGGAAATAAAATCAAATACTGTTCTGAAGGAGTTGACGAACTTCGGAAATACTGACAACGAAGTGAGGCGGAGCTTAGCCGGAAGCATCACTATGGAAGACCTGGAGAATTTCTTGGAAACGACAGACAGACATCTGAAGAGGTGTATGGAGAAACAGATCGCGTTGCAAAAAGAAAGGGATAGACTAACAGAAGTGAACAGGATTCACGAATCTGAGATTATTAACCTGAAGAAGTTTTTGACGGAGCTCTCAGTCAGCTTCCAAACATTCAATTCAATGAAAGATTTATACGGTCACAAACTGAGCAGAGTTATATCTGTGCAGCGAACGGTCAGACGAGAAATATTAAACTTAGACGGACGTATCTCTGATGCTACCATGTGTAAACTGGAGCGAGGATATGGAGCGACAATGCAAGACTTGGCTGAATGCACTATGAATTTGGAACGCTGGGTAGAAAGGTGCATCAGCAGAACCGTCTCCGTAGAGAAGATCAAACAAGCGTTCACTAGCGAGCTGGATCGTTCCTCTCTTGCTTCCCCGAGTTTCCAAAACACGGGCTTAGAAATACAACTAGAAGAGTTAGAGAAATCATTCCAGAAGCTTCTAGAAGAAATCGCTCGGGCTGTAAAGAGTGAAGGCAGTAGTGAAACTCAAGCCGCTACGGTCATGGAGGTCCGAGCCGAGTATGAAGATAAACTCAACAGAATGAAGGCGAAAATGGTCAGTATTATGCCCACTATAGCAATTATATTACTTTATCAAGTAGCGTGGTGGTTTTACCTCTTGATGGACCATTGATGTGGCTTTTTTTTTCAAGACTCGGAGTTAGTCTGTTCTGTTACTTTAACGTCTATTTATTTCTTGAATAAAGTATCTTGTTATGGATGCTTTTGTTTTATTTCTTAGTTTTTCAGAGCTTGAGTGTGTTAGCATAGTTATAGTATGCTTTAGAGGCTGTTTTAAGGTAATTTATTTGTTTTTATATGCATGAGCATGTGCCTGTGAGTTTGCATGGTTAATAAAGCTTAATGTCTAGGTTTTATTAGGCCCAGATGAATGTCATTCAAATCTGAGTACTATGATTTAAAATATACAACAAATTATATAAAAGTGAACGAATTCACAATTTTGAGTCTTAAAACAATTAATGTTTATTTGTTGTTTTTATGTGAATTTTATTAATTTTCGTATCACTACCTAGGGTTCATTTCTAAAAGTTGTTTTTGTACCATATCGCCACACTACATAATTATAATGGACCAATTTATTTGAAGTATTTGACAATATAATGAGAGAAAGCATATTATGATATTGAAATAGTTTCAAAAATGCCTTCCGATAAGTCGATCACAACACAAAATAGCCACTAACCATATCGCTGAAACATGTGCAATTTTCAGAAGGAGCTATTCAACGAACAAATGGCAATACTGAAGAACAAACAGCGCGAAGAGATGGAACTGCTGGAGCGCGAGTTAGAGAAGACGAGGAACCGCATGGAGGAGTCGAAGCGTGCGTACGAGAGCCACATCAAGGAGCTGACCAAGGAGCTGTGGAGCGTCGGGGAGAAGTACCTTGTAAAGAACGACGAGGCGGAGTGGCTGCGGAGGAAACAGCGCTCCGGCTCCCTCATGTCGCTGCAACATGTGCACTCGGTGAGTCTGTACACTGCAGGAGAGCCACGTGAGGGAGCTGTGGAGCCTCGGGGAGACAGCGCTCCGGCTAGCTCATGTCGCTGTAACACGTGCACTCGGTGAGTCTGTACACTGCAGGAGAGCCACGTGAGGGAGCTGTGGAGCCTCGGGGAGACAGCGCTCCGGCTAGCTCATGTCGCTGTAACACGTGCACTCGGTGAGTCTGTACACTGCAGGAGAGCCACGTGAGGGAGCTCTGGAGCCTCGGGGAGACAGCGCTCCGGCTAGCTCATGTCGCTGTAACACGTGCACTCGGTGAGTCTGTACACTGCAGGAGAGCCACGTGAGGGAGCTGTGGAGCCTTGGGGAGACAGCGCTCCGGCTAGCTCATGTCGCTGCAACACGTGTACTCGGTGAGTCTGTACACTGCAGGAAAGCCACGTGAGGCTGTGGAGCCTCGGGGAAACAGCGCTCCGGCTAGCTCATGTCGCTGCAACACGTGCACTCGGTGAGTCTGTACACTGCAGGAGAGCCACGTGAGGCTGTGGAGCCTCGGGGAGACAGCGCTCCGGCTAGCTCATGTCGCTGCAACACGTGCACTCGGTGAGTCTGTACACTGCAGGAGAGCCACGTGAGGCTGTGGAGCCTCGGGGAGACAGCGCTCTGGCTAGCTCATGTCGCTGTAACACGTGCACTTGATGAGTCTGTACACTGCAGAAGAGCCACGTGAGGTGACTGGTGATACCTTCAAACTTTATCTGATATATTCATTGGTTGTATTCGACCAAACGTCGGTCGGGTTCGCCATTTCATTCAGCCAACATTAATCCTGCTAGTAACGTCTCGGCCGCCATCACTTTGGAAGATTTCTAACTTGGGGTAAAGGAAATCAGAGATTGTCTCTGTGACCTGTCGCCGGAAGCTTTGGTGTAGGAAACAAATTCGTAGTTGGCCGGTTATTTAATTCAATTCCTTGTTTGTTTGTTATTCCAGTCGGGTCTCGTGCTGCAGCAAGAGCCCCACTCACGGCCCTCAGACGCGCACTCGCTGCGCTCGCTACCTATCTCTGACAACCAATCGAAAAACAAACGAGGTAACATGTAGCAACATATTGAGCTATATACATGCATTAAGACGTACAAAATACTTTCTATTTAAGCGCCCGCGGTACCTGCTACAAAGTCCCTTATAATATTTTATTGGAGTTCCGTGGTAAACAAGGAACCCTTATAGTTTTGCCATGCCCGTCTGCCTGTTTGTATATCCGTCCGTAGTATTAGTATAAGAAAGTTGTGGTTTAGTAAATGTATATATGCATATTAATTACGCCGACAAAGTGGTACATAAAACTTTGTAAAAAAAATTGGATATCCATAATACAAAATGGAAATGCTTTTTATTTCTGGTGGTACACACACCTATTCCTTGAAAGTTGTTAGCGCCATTCTGTGACGCATCCTTTTACCCATCACCTACCCTCATTTTATTATGAACAACGACGACCGAAGCCGTCGAGTGCGAACAGTCTGCACTTGACCCGCACGAGCGTCGGATGTGTCAGATTCAGATCACCGCTATTTTCCTTGTCGTTCCCCTTGGAACTACGACACCGCTCAGGAAGCATCCTATTGTTTCACCGCGTCGCGATCGTTGCGACAACCGCATACAACACCACTACTATCAAGGCCGCTATTGAGAAGAAGACACGCAGCTATCGCTCATCATCCCGGAACAGGATAGTCGTTGTTCTTCTTCTCCCTCCCTTGAATGGACCGCATTCTGCCATAAAGCTTGGCAGCGGCAACAAAAGTAAAACTTTACAATTTGGGAATATTTATTCCTTACTCGTTTAAATGAATTTTAAACAGAATTTGTGTTTAAATTTTAAATCCTTAAGACTTCTAAGTTGTAATTTTTTATTGACTTAAGCGCCCTCTCGGCAGTCCATGTTGTACTAACTAGTTTCCTCTCTAACAACCAATTAACGAGTTGCCTTCTCTTTCCGTTGGTCATCGCTGAAATCGTATTCTCGACATCCGCAAAGAAACTAGCGCCCTCTTTGGATGAGTATCTGCACTAAGATTGACGATCGAATTAGTAAATTTGTTCCCCTGTGTGTTGTACAATAAACAGACATACGTCATATTACGTTGAGTAGCAGAATTTTAGAACCCTAGGCACGTCGCTCACTGGTAAGTCGAGGCGCGGTCGCGGCGGCGTAGCGGCGCAGTCGAGGCGTGGATTTTATGTTAGAGTCGAGGCGCGGGCGGCTATGCTTCCTTTACACATTACAGTATAAACACGTCTACGCACGAAACAAAATGACAAAATGGCGGTGGAGTCGCGGCGCGGTTGCGCACAGCACCCCCGCCCCGCCTGCGCCTCGACTCCACGTCGCCTGCGAAGCGACTACTGTGTGAGCGCACTGCCATTTGTACCTGAAGGAAACGAAGAAGCGGCGCGCCGCTTCTACGTTTCCTTCAGGTGTGCGCCCGCGCTTCGACGCCGCCTCGACTCCAGCTCGTGTGGGCGACGCGCTTAAGAACCATGGTTCCAATATACACCGTTACAATACCCCATGGTGTAAGGTACGTATATTTTGTAAAAATACGGTGGCTGTGCAAAAACCACTTTTCAATGTAGGAATATTGAAAGTTCCCCTGCCAGCTAATTAGTGTTGAAAAAGTGAACAACTGCTCTGAATATTTTCACTTTATTATATTATAACGGTTATCAAAAGGAAAATTATAATACTTAGATAGGCTATTATAGGTTAACCATAATATGTAATGTAGGTACATCCAAATGAAATGATGAAAAATCCAATACAAGTAATGAAAATCCAAATTTAACAAACCATGATTAAGTCCATATATATGTATGTGCAACTACGGAACCCTACACTGTGTATAGTCAGACACGCACTTGGCGTTTTTTTTTTGTATTTTCCACCTCATGTACAAGAGGACATGTAAAATCGTCGGGTGGGCGTCGCCCTGGCATCGCCTCGCACGGTGAGTTGAGTACGTGTGTCGGTTCCGCAGAGGGCCGCGGGCTGCACATGTCGGACGAGGAGGGCGAGGTGTTCGACAACCGGTGCCTGCCGGAGCTGGGCGTGACGCCGCCCGCGCGCCGCCTCTCCGAGCTGCGCTGGCGCAACTCGCTCTGTCCGCCGCACCTCAAGAGCTCCTACCCGGCCGAGACGCAGTTCGCGCCCGCGCTGCACGAGGACGACTTGAAGGTACACACACTCGCATACTTCAACTCTATGCCGTTTTATCGTGTCGCAGGTACAAAAAATTATAAATATATACTAGTATTTGCCTCTTTATTTGCGCAGACTATACGCAGACGAGTACTAGTTTCTAAACGTCAATGTTTATATAATTATAATCTTTATAAAATTATAAGTTATAAACATATAACATAATACACGAAAATTAAATTACGGACAAACGTATAACTGTAAATAAAGTGTAAAAGTAACGTCGAAACAATATTAATTCATATTAAACTAGAGGTACCCTATGACTTCACCCGTTTTAACGAGCGCTCAGCATTTGCATGACCCAAGTAAACAAAAACATAGATAATAAGCATACGCGAGCGAAGCGATCGCGAACATTTTAGTAGTGTTTTTATAGTAATATGATTTATTTCTCGTATTAGTGAGCCCGCAGTATTTCCATAACAAAACAGTACCTAATAATGCGCGAGCGAAGCGAGCGCGAAAAATTTAAGGTTTTTAAAATTAAATCTTGGAAATAATTTAATTCATTAATCGTGTTAGAAAGTGGCCCAGATGAACCAAACAAGTATAAAAGTGTTTAAAAAAAATGAAATATCCGACTGGATGAGTAAGACTGACTACGCTATCAAAAAATATTTAAAATATAACCGTTTGAATGCATTGATTTCAAATTTAACGACGGCACTTTAAGAGTCTTGTTCGATCTTTTCGAAATTATTAACGCAAAAATATTTTTTGTGTAAAATTGGCTTGGATCGAATTGAATTTTTCATGGAATATTTGTGTTTTTATTTACGTAAGATAGATCTACGACTGATCTCCAACTCGCCTGAAGATCTTTTTATAAGTTCATTCAGTCGTTTTATATCTTTTTATATTTTTATCGTTTTATATTCCGACGAGCAGCACGAGCAGAATAGCAGTTTTTTGCAGTCTAACTTACGATTTCGATACTTTTAATACGCTGTTGAGTGTACGTTTTTTGTGAGAAAATATGCGTAAAATTGCTGTAAAAGATTATAAACGCGCATTCTTTAGAATAATTCTAAAAAACACTTGTTTATTACGAAATAGTGCGAGTGATTACGAAAAAACGTTTTATTTTTATTTTTGAAAGAGATATGTACTTAGTCTGGCCATAAATACTGTTACAGTTAAAAATAAGAAATATATTACATTTGAATTTGGAATCTGTCATTTTTATACGATTGTTCATTGAGTTTACTAATTTTGGCGCCAATACATTGTACAATATTTTGCGATATTAAAATGGAGTCGGGTGATAAAGAGAACCGAATCGCTGTGATTGCATTACACAAAGTTGGTATGGAGCCAAATGCAATTTTTAAAACTCTCCATACGCTTGGTATTAGTCAAATGTTTGTGTACCGGGCTATTAATAGGTACAATGAGACCTCCTCTGTTTGTGACAGAAAAAGATCTGGCCGTCCACGTAGTGTTCGTACGAAAAAGGTGGTCAAAGCAGTAAGGGAAAGAATTCGAAGAAATCCTGTCCGAAAGCAAAAGATTTTA
Source organism: Lycia hirtaria (assembly GCA_947563715.1). Lineage (NCBI taxonomy): Eukaryota > Metazoa > Arthropoda > Insecta > Lepidoptera > Geometridae > Lycia > Lycia hirtaria. Next base: position 17,929,858 of record OX387384.1, read on the forward strand.
TCTCGGGAGATGAAGATAGCACCCAGAACCATGTCGCGTATTTTAAAAGATGACTTAGGACTTGCAGCCTATAAGAGACGCACTGGTCATTTTTTAACTGATAATTTAAAAAAGAATAGGGTGGTAAAATCAAAACAACTACTGAAGCGGTACGCAAAGGGAGGTCACAGAAAAATTTTGTTTACGGATGAGAAAATCTTTACAATTGAGCAACATTTTAACAAACAAAATGACCGTATTTATGCTCAAAGCTCTAAGGAAGCTTCCCAATTAGTCGACAGAGTGCAACGTGGGCATTATCCGACTTCAGTGTTGTTTGGTGGGGTGTTAGCTATGAAGGAGTGACTGAGCCATATTTTTGTGAAAAAGGTATCAAAACATCGGCACAAGTGTATCAAAATACCATTCTTGAGAAGGTAGTTAAGCCCCTTAACAACACCATGTTCAATAACCAAGTATGGTCCTTCCAACAAGACTCGGCGCCAGGTCATAAAGCTCGGTCCACGCAGTCTTGGTTGGAAGTGAACGTTTCGGACTTCATCAGAGCTGAAGACTGGCCGTCGTCTAGTCCTGATCTTAATCCGCTGGATTATGATTTATGGTCAGTTTTAGAGAGTATGGCTTGCTCTAAACGCCATGATAATTTGGAGTCCCTAAAACAATCCATACGATTGGCAGTGAAGAATTTTCCCATGGAAAGAGTGTGTAGGCATCTATCTATATTTATATTGCCCTTATACAAATATTTATAATATGTATTTTAAGCGCCTACATTTATTAATTGCATTTACTATATTTACCATTACACATATACATAATTATAACATTATATTAATATATTTACATTTATTCTAAATATCGCTAGTCGCTGCCGCTTATATTTTGCTCGGTGCGGCCGACCGCTGTAGAACCGGTTTGGGATTAGCAATGCGCTTACGTCGCCGCACCGTCCACTACTCAGTGATACGACAGCCACGCGCACCTAGCGTGCATTATCAGTATAATCATTTATTTGTATTATTTTATTCGTTATTAAACATCTTCTATCGCCTATTTAGTATTATAGTATTATATATTATAGTGACTGTCTATATGTGCAATAAACGAACATTAATAAGTGACTAATGAATTTATTATCTACCTGCACACCAGACCGGACAGGACCGTCCCCCTTATTGGTGACCCCTTTTGGAAGGAACATATCAACCGTGAGTCCAGCAAATATTGTGCCTACAATACAATACCGTGTCTTGCCCAAGAAATCGGGATAAGAAATTACATAAAGACATTGAAGAAGGCACGGTCCAAAGTCTGATTTTTGGCGTGTGGTCCAAGTCACTAACTTCGAACTTTATTTTAATTATTATATACTACAATGACAAGTCAAGCAAGTCAGGGTGAAGAAGTGTTCCGCGTCGGAATTCGAGTACCACCATTTTGGCCTGAAGAGCCTGAAATATGGTTTGCCCAGGTGGAGGGACAATTCGTGGTATCAAACATTACTTCGGATGCCACCAAGTTCAATTATGTTATAGGCCAATTAGACCAGCAATACTCGAAAGAAGTGAAAGATATCATCATCTCACCCCCTCCAACGGACCGCTACGAGAAGTTAAAGTCTGAATTAATAAAAAGACTTACTGCGTCGAAGGAGAAGAAAGTTCAACAATTATTGATGCATGAAGAGCTTGGAGATCGAAAGCCTTCGCAATTTCTCAGACATTTACAAGGTTTAGCTGGCACCGGCGTACCGGAAGATTTCGTACGTACCATATGGAGCAGCCGTCTACCAAATAATATACAGACACTCCTAGCGTCACAGCCCAAGAGCTCGTTAGAAGTACTGGCTGACCTAGCCGATCGCGTGCAGGATATTGTCATGCCAATACGACAGGTAGCAGCTACTTCGTCAGCATCACCCGCATCTACGATGGACTCCATGGCGAACGAGATTGCTGAACTTAAGCGCACTGTGAAAAACTTGACACTCCAATTAGGAAGACAATCAAGACCCGCACGTCGCTCAAACTCCAGTGAGAAGCGTAATCGAACTCGCTCGAACTCCAGCTACCGGAAGTTCCCGCTATGTTGGTACCACTCGAAATATGGGAAGAAAGCGAAATGGTGTCAGACCCCCTGTGATTTCGGAAAGTCGGGAAACTCCAGGGGCGATCTCTAGTGGCGACAACAGATTGCCTTCATTCTTCTGGTCGCCTATTCGTCACTGACTGCAGTTCGAAGATTAAATTTCTTGTGGACACCGGGAGCGATATCTGCGTCTTCCCTCGAGCTGCGCTTCGTGAACGACGGGAGAAGACAAATTATCAATTGTCAGCGGCTAATGGAAGCGTCATTAGTACCTATGGTTACGTCCAACTCAACTTAAATATTGGCCTAAGGCGTAATTTTCCTTGGAAATTCGTAGTTGCAAACGTAACCAAAGCTATTATTGGTGTCGATTTCCTAAATTTTTACCATTTAGTTGTCGATATTCGTGGTCGGAGATTGTTAGACTCGGATACCTCTTTGTCTGCTCCAGCATTTATTGATAAACATGTAAATTCGATTTCATCAGTTAAGGTATCAACTGGAGACACACGTTACCACGTGATTTTAAATAAGTTTCCCGAGATAACGCGACCAGCAGGCACTACACGTATTGTTACACATAGTACAAAACACCATATCCGTACCACCCCAGGCCCCCCTGTCACATCTCCTCCTCGCAGGTTGGCTCCCGATAAGTTGAAGATCGCTCAGGAAGAATTCCAACTGATGTTGAATACTGGCACCGCTCGTCCTTCGGAGAGCCCTTGGTCGTCCGCTCTTCATTTGGCTCCCAAAAAGGACAATAGCTGGCGTCCTTGTGGTGACTACCGCAGGCTCAACGCGAGGACTATACCCGATAGATATCCCATCAGGCATATTCATGACTTTGCCCACAATATTGCCGGCTGTACTATCTTCTCAACAATCGATTTGGTGAAGGCTTATAATCAGATCCCTGTTCACGAGGAAGATATACAGAAGACTGCCATCACCACACCTTTTGGAATGTTTGAATTTCCCTTCATGACATTTGGTCTAAGAAACGCGGGTCAAACATTCCAAAGGTTCGTGGACGAGTTGACACGTGGATTTGACTTCTGTTTCCCATATCTCGACGATTTTCTGGTATTTTCACGAACAGAGGCCGAGCATGAAGATCACCTTCACCAGCTCTTCGAGAGGATGAAGCAGTACGGTATCCTTGTGAACACCTCAAAATGCGTTTTTGGAGTATCGAAGGTAATATTTCTGGGATATCACATCTCAGCAGCTGGAACAAAGCCAACAGAGGCCAAGGTCCAGGCCATCAGAGACTACCCTGCACCAAAAACCGTCAGACAACTTAGGAGATATTTGGGTATGCTAAATTTCTATCGGCGATTTCTGCCCGACGCTGCAAAAACCCAAGCCCCTCTTAATGCCCTTCTGACTGGTGCAGTCAAAGCCTCACATCCTGTTGACCTAACTGGAGATGCGCTTATAGCTTTTGAGCAGAGCAAGGCAAGTCTTAGCAACGCTGCACTTTTAGCTCATCCAGACAGCGAAGCCAAACTTGCCCTTGTTACTGACGCATCTGATCTAGCTTTGGGTGCCGTATTGCAGCAATACAAAGACAAATCTTGGCAACCACTAGCATTTTTCTCGCGGAAACTCAGCCCAACCCAGCAAAAGTACTCACCATATGATCGTGAGCTGCTGGCCATTTATGAAGGCATTAAGTATTTCCGCCATATGCTCGAGGCTAGGCACTTCACTATCTATACAGACCACAAGCCGTTGTGCTTTGCGTTCCACGAGCGTAAAAACAACTGTTCACCTCGTCAGTATAGACATCTCGACCTAATTTCTCAGTTCACGACGGACATTCAGCATATATCCGGCAAGGACAATGTAGTTGCCGATACTCTAAGTCGCGTCGAAGAACTACAAAAACCCGTCGAGCATGAAGTCCTAGCCAAAGCTCAAGCTTCAGATCTGGAACTGACCCAACTTCTTAACGAAGAATCATCGCTTCGATTTAAAAAGATGACCCTGGATGACAGCCGTACTCCGCTATATAGTGACGTGAGTACATCGATACCCAGGCCATTTGTAAGCAAATCGCTGAGGAAGCAAATATTCGACACCTTGCATTCTTTGAGCCACCCTGGCGCAAATGCAACAGCCACGCTCGTAGCCCAAAGGTACGTCTGGCCAGGTGTACGAAAAGATTGCCGCCAGTGGACACGATCTTGCTTATCATGTCAAAGAGCGAAGGTAAATCGTCACGTGTCAGCACCTGTAGGCACGTTTAATTTACCTCCCGCTAGATTTACCCAGGTCCATATCGACCTTATAGGTCCTTTGCCGATCTCCCATGGCTACCGATATTGCTTAACGGCTGTCGACCGTTTCACACGGTGGCCAGAGGTCATACCAATTATGGATATTACAGCTGAAACCGTTGGTAACGCACTATTATCAGGCTGGATTGCCAGATTCGGATCACCTTCCGATATTATTACAGACCGAGGACGCCAGTTTGAATCCTCTTTATTTCCTCTATTTTTGTATTTATCAAAAATAATTGGATTCAAACACCGTCGTACCACGGCATACCATCCTGCCTGTAATGGCCTTGTCGAGAGATTCCATCGACAGTTAAAGGCCGCTATTATGTGTCACGCAGACTCAAACTGGACCGAAACACTACCACTGGTCTTGCTCGGCATACGTTCAGCATATAAAGATGATTTAAAAGCATCTTCTGCTGAATTACTTTATGGCGAGCCCTTAAGACTTCCTGGCGAGTTCTTCCAATCTGTCGAAACCGGTACTACGGACATTACTGACTTCACCGCTCGTTTGCGCAGTTTCGCTGAGAAATTGCAACCAACACCAGCGTCCCGTCATAGTAACAGCAAAGTATTTATTTACAAAGATCTTGTATCTTCTAGCCACGTCTTTCTTAGAGAAGACGCGGTTAGAGGAGCACTTCAACCCGTCTACTCTGGTCCTTACCAAGTTATAGAACGAGGTGACAAGATTTTTAAGTTACTGGTTAAAGGCAAACAGGTTACGGTATCCATAGACCGCATCAAACCGGCCTATTTACTTGCTGACCTACCAACGCCTAACAAAACCGTATTAGTACCAGAAGAAATAATTCCGACTCCAAAACCATCGTCTATCAGAACAACTCGTTCTGGTAGACAAGTTCGCTTCCCAGATCGTTATCGTCCGTAGTGACGGCCTCTGGAGGGGAGTGATGTAGGCATCTATCTATATTTATATTGCCCTTATACAAATATTTATAATATGTATTTTAAGCGCCTACATTTATTAATTGCATTTACTATATTTACCATTACACATATACATAATTATAACATTATATTAATATATTTACATTTATTCTAAATATCGCTAGTCGCTGCCGCTTATATTTTGCTCGGTGCGGCCGACCGCTGTAGAACCGGTTTGGGATTAGCAATGCGCTTACGTCGCCGCACCGTCCACTACTCAGTGATACGACAGCCACGCGCACCTAGCGTGCATTATCAGTATAATCATTTATTTGTATTATTTTATTCGTTATTAAACATCTTCTATCGCCTATTTAGTATTATAGTATTATATATTATAGTGACTGTCTATATGTGCAATAAACGAACATTAATAAGTGACTAATGAATTTATTATCTACCTGCACACCAGACCGGACAGGACCGTCCCCCTTATGTGCGTGCTTCTATTGATAACTGGCCTCAACGTTTAAAGGACTGTGTTGCAGCCAATGGAGACCACTTCGAATAAGCTTTTATATTTTAAATTGTTTTATATTTATGTATTAAACTAACACACTGTAAAAGTAATAAATATTATTTGCAATAAAAAAATAATTTTTTTCTTCGTGACAATATTTATGGCAAGACTAGGTATTATGATTACAAAAAATATAGCCTACTTATGACACTTTGGAAACGAAGACGACTGTAATGACACATCAACCTCGCACACCAAAATCCGTCAAGCCGTTCAGGCTGTCATATAGAAACATACATGGGTATGTATGTATGTTGCATACATACATACACTCGAAAAACATTACCCTCCTTCTTACGCAATCGGTTAAAAATATATAGTTTCCATTTGATATACGCGTTTGTAGTATGCGCGGGCGAAAGACGAACATGGGTCATACTGCATCTCTTTAGCTAAGCTGTAGTTATGCACACACATTACCGCACATCAGGTTTTTATATATATTTTGTAACATGCGTGCCATCCGCGATACCTATTCCGGAATTTTGACAGCACTTAATAATTTTTTTCGGCCAATGCCATGGGGGGGGGGGGGGGGTCCGGACCCCCTGGACCTTCCCTTATATACGCCCATGCATACACATACTATGTCAAAGGATCTGGCATACTTTATAAAGCAAAAATTAGGCGTTACAATAGTAGTGAAGTGTGTTTGAAAATTAAACGAACTTACCCAGTGAAGTTTTGTGAATACAATTTTCAGTTTCAATCAAAACGAGTAAATACTATTAAAAATAAAAACCGGACAAGGCGAGTCTGACTCGCCCACCGAGGGTTCCGTACAAACTAATAGATAAAAGGAGGGAAATATATATCTCTTATATAGGCTTAATATATTAGTTTTATTTCTGTAATGATATTGGAATCCGCCGTCAGCTGGTCTGTTTCCCTGTTCTTCGGATCGTCAGATTCCACTCTGTAGAGCGGTGCGCCTATTCAGAATCATCCATTATATCACTTTACAATTCCAGAGTTTAACTTTATTCAATTGAAGGCTATTTTTTTCTTTGTTAGTTTTATGAGCGATACTTTTATTTGAGTGTAGCCGTGAAAAAAGAGTTCATCTCGTCTAGTAGTTTATCTCGTACAGCATGTATGTCGGGCTTGTTATGGAGTGAACCGACGACTCTACACGTTAAAAATTGCATTGCATTGGATTCTTAGGGTTTATTTGATATTTTTATTCGAAACTTTGAAGTACAAAAATATTGAAATTAGTTTCTTAAAATAGTAGTTCAAAATGTTATTTAAAATCATAAAATACATATCTAAAATGTAGTATACAATAATACTATACCCCATTAGACAAGTGTATAGTTGTCCGCTTCACTACGTACTACTTGTATTCCGAGTTGTATCGCAGCCCACGTGCCCCGAGCAGCGCGCTCCGGGGCTCCGGGGCTCCGGGGCCGTGTGATCGATCGAACGCGCTTAGCAACTGAACAAACACTTCCGAGCATTTGAAACTAGATTAAAATAATGAATAGAAAGGTACGATTAATATATCATACAGCGTGAATGTGACGCTATACTTCGTTTATTTGGGTGGGAAATTATGTGTTGACTGATGTTCTGTGTGACTCGTTCGCGAATACTACCATTCTCATATCGAATTATATATATTTTTAATATTTTCCTTAATAAACCGAAAACTTTACATCGTAAAAATATTGAAAAACTTGTTTTAGCTTGTGCTAATGAAGCTCTTTCGTATGATACCCCACATGATATGGTTAAAGCACTTTAAAATTGATTGTTTTTTCTCTCTGCAGCAAGAGACTATGGATCTGCGTATATGTTTTTAATTTCAACTCGATACCTTCACAAAGTGATACTATAAGGGTTCCCTTTTTTCCTTTTGAGGTACGGAACCCTAAAAAAACTAAATCCGTTTGAGAGCTACGACGTCACACACAGACACACCCTTCAAACTTATAGCAACCCTCTTTTTGGGTCGAGGGTTAAAAACTATGTTTCTATTGAAATTTATAAGCTTTCGCAATTTGAACACAATTATACATGTGTGTTTGAAGTTTACACCCGATAAAAAGAGTTTATCAGTTTGTGAGCACGTCTGTTGCAACTCAACCGAAATGATGAGGTAAACCATTACCACGTTGGTAAAGCCGAAGGTCACAGTTAGTATATTACATCAGTGTTCGCAAAATGCGAGTTTAATCCTTTCTGCTTATCTACGTCCGATTGTGTGCGGACAAAGTATTATGATTGTGTTTGTGGTGTCCGCAGGCGGGAGCGTCTCGCGGCGCGTGCGCCCCCGGGGCAGGCGGGCCGCGCAAGGAGGTCGGCATCACGGCGTACAAGAAGCCGGGCCCGCCCACACCCAGCAAGCAGGCGGGCCGGCTCTCTGCCACGGTACAACTACACTATCACTGTTACCACTGCACACACACACACATACACACACACTCTCCCTACATATTTAGTGATTAACTTATATGAAAAAATAGTTAATTATTTATTTATTTTATATTTTTAGGAAAACTTACAGCCTAAATACTTAAATAAACTATACATTTATATAAATTCATTAATAATATAATTAATGAATTATTTTAGTTGAGTTAAATTCGGTGAGGGCTGGTTATTGTGCTCCCCGGTAGCGAGGACTGTGCTGTGGTTGCCGCTGGGTGTACATGAGGTAATGTAATGAGTGTGTTTGTGTTGTAATACGCAGTGATGTGTATTGTCTCTCGTGCGCAGGACTCGGAGCTGCGCGAGTCTGTGCGTGTGGAGAGCGAGCCGCACGCGCACGCGCACACACACGCGCACGGTGAGCGCAAGACGAGCACGCCGGGGCGCATCCGCGCCTTCCTGCGCATGAACAGACACGACAGCGGAGAGGTCGGTACACACCATCACACACACACACACACACACACACACACACACACACACACATACGAAACGCGAACAGTCTCCATGAGCGCTGGATATGGTAAACCGATACGTGTTCCGTGCGACCTGTTATTACTGAATAGATCGGTTTAATCCGCATTCGACCTTTCCTGATCAGACAATCTAAGTAGCAGGACGCAGCAGCACACGATTACTTGTCTTGCTAATACATTTAAATAAACTGTAGTTTTTGCTTCATTTCTCGCGATGATGTAGGTACACTCAACGTCGAGGTTCATGAAAATTGCGAAAATCACTTGTACGGTATATGAGCCTACTCATATTTCAAAATAATTTCAACTTGTGAAAGTAAATTGGACAATTATTTTGTATACTACTTACATGAAATTTATTTGAAATAAAAATATTATTTGTTGATTAAAAAGTTACTTGCTTATACTAAAATATTATAATGATAAGATTTGGTTGAAATAATAACTGATCTATAATCCAAATCTATGAAATAAAACGCTAGTACATAGATACGTAAAATGAGTTGGTTCGTGGCTAACAAACAGTTAGTTAGCCGGCAGCATGACACCGACCCAGCAATAAGTTAGGTTACAACTGTAACAACACAGAGAGAGCTAGAGGGCTAAAATACTGATAAAAGCAAAAATTAGTTTAAGTACTAAAACAACTCCCTTCCCTCGAGTACTGGATGTGGACAGCCAATCCGATTTTTTAGTTTAAACCTAAAATCCGTTATAGGAAAAGTTTTTTTACAGATTTTTAGTTTAGGGTTTTGAGCCATTTGTGATTATAAACATAGGTGTTTCATTCTTAGTGTTAGTAATAATAGACCAATCTCTAGCCCGGTCGTCCATTAGGTATGGAAGTACATTAGTGGTATTGAGCTTACATTATTAAATTATTAGATACTTTAAAATTAGGTGAATCATCTTAAATTTCAGTAAAATTAGATCAGACAATTAGTTAGATCATCTAATATGTAACCATTTGTAAATGTCGAGTGTGCGAACAGGGGTTGTACCACAAGCGTTCAAGCAGCCTTATTTCAATATAACTTTCACTTCTGTCTCGCATTTTTTTCAGTTGAGAGAGCGAGACAAAACTCAAAGTAATATTGAAATAAGATTGTTAGATTGTGGCAGTCTCCCAGATGCCGCGTGCTTGTTGACTGACGGAGCGGCTTGTTCGCAGGGCACGCCGCGGACCAGGAGGCTAAGCAACATCTTCAGGAAGAAGTAATATTGTTTCACATGTTAACTAAATTATCAAGTATATTGTAATAAATGTGATTATTTATTTCTTTTAATGTCCTATTTTATTTCGAAGAAAATTAGATCTGTTAGGTCGGTGGGTTAGGTACTCGTAATTTAACAATATTGTAGGTTTGTGAAAACCTTCCTAAGGTTCCGTACTAAACAAGGAACCCTTTAGCAGGGGTACCCAATATTTTTCAGTTCGCGGCGCACTTACAGATTTATAACTGTCTCTGCATTCATCTAATCGAAATCGGGTAAATTAATAAGTAGGAGATATATAGAAGTGAAATAATTCACATTATTAATGCATTATTAGGTGTATAATTAACTGAAACTCCATTGTCAATGCTACCCACATTTAAAGAAAATACGTTTGACTTTTTTGTTTACAATATTTTTACATAGTAAAATTAAATAAGACCAAGAAATATTGTATAAAACGGTAAGATAGATCAATGTTTTATCGTTAGGGAATAAAACTCCATGGGATTTAAACAATTTTTGTATAATTAAACCCGAAATCTTGGACATATATTTTTCAAGTCACAAATTCCATCAGATTTGTCAACTCTATGCATATATTAACATTTATAATGGTTATCGACTACAACTCACGCATTCATCAATCAATTTAATTACTCATCTTTTGGTAAAAAATCAAGAATCTTTAAACCGGCTATGTACAAAGTTTAACGCAAAGTCAAAGTTACCCACATTGACAGTACTCATTATCTCCAATAAGTAAGAGGGAAAGTTTGCTGTGCCGCCCTTTACCTAACCGTTTGTGATAACATAATATGGGAATGTTTAATACTGGATTCTAAACAAACATTTAAAATGTGTGTAGAATCGGTCAAGAGGTTGTTGAGACGAAAAAAAGTTCTTATTTAGTATCGAATGTTTCTGCCAAGCATTATCAAAATCGATGGTCTCGGAGCAAACTTATTTTAACCAAGATTTCAGATGGTTAAAAGGAGAAGTTGGCTCCGAGGTCATTTTGATAATGCTTGACAGGAACATTCGATACTGAATAAGAACTTGCAACAAGGCTTGTTGCAAAAAGTACTGTTACTGTTCGTAGTACTAGTACCTGTAGTATAATACTAGTTAGCCTAACTAGACCTGTGTTGGGTACCTATGTACTCCTCAACAGATTTCAATGAAAATACACATTATTTTAACTCACGATTTTATTCGCAGAAGTACACAAAAAACCACTATAGCACCAAACATTTACTTACAAAATTTGCAAAACTTGTGCCTGGTACTATCACATCTAGTAGAAGAACCACCACTACCAACAACCGACTCGCGCGGCGCGGCTCACGCTGCAAGACACGATCACTTCTCGAGCAGAAGCGATCGGCTGGTGAGTATAACCCTGGCTCCCTCACCAGACCGCGGCCGCGCCGCTGCGTTTAAAGCGCGAATTTATATGCACCAATATTTTTTTGAACATTCCTCATTTTAAAGCCTACTTTTGTACATCTTACTTACGACTTTTGAAAATTTACTACAAAACTTGCGGTTTATTCAATACAAAAAGGTTATTTAAATCAGTCATATCGCGGTAATTCATTAAAGGTGAAATGTTCATAAAAATAGTGCATGCTAAATGTCAACAGTAACAAATAACGGATAACTATCAGTAGCCTTACATCTCAATTATTATGAACAATTGCAATTTCACTAATATAATAATTGTGCTATTGAATCGGACGCGACCACGAACCACTATCGTGCAGTTTGTACCGACGACATGCTACAGATGAGAGTCATGTTTCATTTTAATATTTAACTATTTAATGAAGAACATAGCGTACCTACTTATTACGTTATGAATTTTTTTATGAAATAAATCGGCAAGCAAAACAGACCGTCGACATCCTATTCTCATATCCCCGCTTAAACTGCTAAGTAACATGAACAGAATATGTAACACGTCATCTTATATTGTATATTGTCCCTCCTTGTCGCACGCTGACAAGGAGGGACAATATGTGCGAGTCAGACTCGCCCACCGAGAGTTCCTTACAAACTAGTAGATAAAATTATATATTTTTATATTTTCCTTCATAAACCGAAAAATATACATCGTAAAAAATTTTAAAACCTGTTTTAGCTTGTGGTAATGAAGCTCTTTCATATGATACGGTTAAAGCACTTTAAATCGTGTCGAACTTATATGTATTACGCCAAATATTGACTATGTATTGACATTTTTCACTATTATTGTATTTTTAGGGTTCCGTACCCAAAGGGTAAAAACGGGATCCTATTACTAAGACTTCGCTGTCTGTCTGTTTGTCTGTCTGTCTCCAGGCTGTATCTCATAAACCGTGATAGCTAGAAAGCTGAAATTTTCACAAATGATGTATTTCCATTGCCGCTATAACAACAAATACTAAAAATTAAAAAAAATATAATATTAAGGGTATACAATAAACGTGTTTTTTTCGTACTTTTTTGCTCAGTATTTAAAACGGTAACAGGTAGACGCTTCAAATTTTCACAGAATATTTACTTGTATATTACCTTTCAAAATAAATAATTAAATAACAATAAAGTAAATATTAAAGGGGGGCTCCCATACAACAAACGTAATTTTTAAACAATTTTTACTCGATCTTAATTAACAGGTAGAAACTTGAATATTTGTAAGTAAATATTTAGAAATATATTAACTATAAAAATAAATACCTAATCTAATACATAAAAACTCACAAAATAAAAATAATCCGTGCATCTAAACGCGGTGTTACGGCGGGTTTACTACTTGGAATTTCGTTGATTTCTCGTTATTTTATAAACAGAACTAAGCTTTGTAGTATTATAGATGATAGTACGGAACCCTTCGTGCGCGAGTCCGACTCGCACTTGGCCGATTATTTTTAAATTGTTGACATAATTTATTGACATCTTAAAATGTCTATGTATGGATGTTCCAGTATGTTTGCACACCTAGTATCAGGTTGTTATTGGCTGTACAACTATAATAATACGAACATGTATGTTACCCTTTAGCTGGCAAATAAAGAACTGAATTGAATTGAATTAAAATTTGGGCCCTCAATCCTTGCATAAAGACCCTATTTTATGTGATTAAATTAAAAATGTACAGTTTTCAGATTTTTTCCTTTATGTGTATTATATGACAGTTTCTTGCCCAATTTACAGTTATAGGTCAACGGGAAGAATAATGAAATATGCGTTTTTTGCGACATATTCGGCTGTAATTTTGTTTTATGAAAACTGCGAAGTTTGATTTTTCTATCTGCAGCAAGAGACTATAGATCTGCGTATATGGTTTTAATTTCAACTCGATACCTTCACGCGTTCCCGAGATACAGATCTTGACAGAGGGACAACAAAGTGATCCTATAAGGGTTCCGTTTTTTTCCTTTTGAGGCACGGAACCCTAAAAAAAGTAAATAGTGTATAATAGAGTAGCCTGCGATGTGTAGTGCACTGAGAGTGGTTCGTGACAACTACTGATTATATTACATTCAGTGTCTATCTATTGCTAGAGAACTACTATTACGTACTATATATGCTTGCCGCCTCACTCGGTTAGTACAATGTTTCAATTTCGAAGCGTTAGTTTTCTTAGGAAACTTGAGCGAGTTATATATGTTATATCAAGTAAAATATAAAATATCCTATAGTCGGGAATAGTTTGCTTTTGTTAAAAAAATATATAATAAATGAAAAGTGCACCGTTATCGAGATAAACACGAACGCGCCCTCGGCGGGGCTAACAAAACACTTTGTATTAGTAAACAATAGCTATAAATAGTAATAGTTCAAATGTGCATATTATTAAATATTACGCAAAAATTTATAATACTTAATTTGCATTAAAACACTAATTAAAAATAAATAATCTCATTAATTGTAATAAAACAGTATTTACAAAATAGTCGGTAAGAGGCTGGCTAGTACATTGTTATGTCCTAGCCTCTTACTCCGATATTATTATTATTGTTGTTTAACACTAAATTGTCCATGACGAGTGGTCAAAGTCAACATATAAATTAATATAGTTTGTGGGAATATTAAAAAGTACCTACGATCGCATTTCTATGGTACTTACAAGGCTGTTAACTGATTCTGAAGGACAGTAGCAACTGCAGCACAAGAATTATCTTAGGACTGTTGCTACACGACTAATAGTACGGAAATACAAGTTGCGATTGTGTTGCATAAATTAAATATAAATATAAAAAAAACTAAGGGCCGTTCAAATATTGTTGTTTCTGTACTATAGATTTAAGATTTAATTATATTATGTGTATGTTGAAAGCTGTCTGTTTTTCAAAAATAGAATAAAAATAGTAAGAAAAAATAAGCGTATACCGTACGTAGTACTTAATAGGTCAATGTGTACCACTTTCCCTCGCCGGGTACTCGCCGAGATATGTTTATAAATGGAACTAAGGAATTTGATGCACAAATCTTTCAAGGGGAGGTTTTTTCTCAGTTAAAGTTTTCCATGCTAATATTTGAACGGCCTTTTATTAACATCAATATTATGTGAACTGTGCAATGAATAGTTTCTTAAAGAATATTTTTTATAGATAGAATAAATATTTAAGAATTCAAATACATCCATATATATAATAGGTACATTTAGTGCGACATAATTTCTACTTACGCAATACAACGTTAAAAATAGTATTAACAAAATAACATTCAAATGCTATCTAAGAACAGGGGCAGTACCCCACAAGCGTTCAAGCAATCTTATTTCAATATTACTTTGACTTTTGTCTCGTTCTTGCTACAGTTGTAAGAGAAAGACAGAGGTCAGAGTAATATATATATATTTTTTATTAATTATAGATCTACGATTGACCACCAACTCGCCTGATGTTAAGCGACGGTGTGGCCGAGGATAGAGGTCGTCGATCTAGAAGATTTATTCACTCTAGCCTTGAAAATTCCAAGATTTTAGGTCTCAGCAAATAGAGATGGCGGCAAAGAATTCCATTCTTGTGCAGTACGCAACAGGAATGTGGATCGATATCGCTGAGTACGGATTGAAATAAGACTACTTTAGTATTGTGGTAACGGCGTAGCACGGCGCTGTACTCTGCAAGGGAAGAGCAAGCGAGAGTATTATGAGTGACATGATGACAGTTCACAGTGTATTGTCCGCCGGAGCGGAGTCCAGCCAGTCAGCACGGGCAGGCCTGCCGCCAGTCAGCACGGGCAGGCCTGCCGCCTCACCGAGTGACGAGGCACGTGGCTGCTGCACGTCTCACATTACTTATTTGCATTAAACATACAACAATTTTAGTCTTAGTATAAAAACAGTCACAATGTTAACAGAAACGTCACGTTCACATACATTTGTAGTCAGATTAACCGGTGCGGTGTCATTACTTGGAATATCTAGCTGTATAAACATGAAGGGTTACAATATACTACTAGTCGAGCGAGACGTATTCAATATTACCAAAATACTTTACCACTTCGACTCTTGTGAAAAACAAGAGTTTATTTGCGAGGGGTGATCATTTCAATAAATAACACACTACCTTGCTCATCATAATTCACACTACCCTGCTCATCAGATCCAAGGGAGTGAAGATCTTGACAGCGTTGACAGCTTTCTAAAATATCGGTGACAGTATAATTAGCACGACTATTTATTATTACCTACCTATTTATTTTATTGTGTCGAGGTAACTTCACATTCTGCTACTCACTCTATTTTACTTCCTAAATCTCAAAAGCTACGTAATCGGTCCGAAACTGTACAAATTTCTATCTACGCTTATAATAACGAGTTAAATATTATGTACAACACGAGTACGCTTCTGACATTACTTAATTTAGCCACCGAATTAGTAAAAAAAACAATGTATTTTTGGCCACGAACATCGCCTTTCTTCCAATCCAAACTTCATAACATCGCGTGTCGTCGTCGAATGAACTCGATAATTACATATATGAGTCATCCTCACTCGCTCGATCGCGTGTTATCGAATCGACGAGTACAGCTCGACGGCAGTCAGATCGCGTCGAGTCCGGTGTCTCCTCGTCGCCTTAACCAGGGCCGACCGAGAGGCCACAGGAGATAATCGTGCTGACTCGAGTTATATATTAGAATGAAGCGCGAAGGGTGTCTCGGTGCGCACGAGACGGGACTAGAGACATGCGTGCGGGTTCTGCGAGCACCAGCGCGGCCACAGCGGCGCGGCGAGCACCCCGCGAGCTAGCAGGCGCGCACGCATCGTGTCCAGCCGCAGGTAGACGTCGGGGGCGGCGCCCTCCGTGCGGTCCGACCACAGCCGCTCCGCCAGCGCGGCGGCGCGCGGCCACACGCGCGCGTCCAGCCCGCCCGGCGCCAGCTGCTCGCTCCACATGCAGGCGGCGCCGCCCTCCACTCGCCAGGCCGCGGCGCCGCCCTCCCCTCCCGGCGCGCCCTCCTCCGTCCAGGGCCGGTGCTCGTACACCTGCTGCCACGTGCGGTACGGGCCGCAGTGGCCGTCCGAGCTGTCGCGCCACGACCCGAACCCGCAGTCCAAGTACCAGGCGTCAACGTGCGACACGACCGTGCGGAACCCGGCGTCGAGCAGCGCGCGCGACTCGGGCCAGCGCGAGGAGCCCCACGCCTGCACGCCCACGCGCCGCGCGTCCAGCCGCTCCAGGTACGGCGAGCGCGTCAGCCGCGACGACCACAGCAGCGTCAGCTCCGGCAGCCGGCCGCCGTTAGCGCGCTCCAGCGAGCGCATGGCGCGCCGCGTGAACTCCATCCAGAGCTCCATCGGGTCCGAGTCGTTGAAGTGCTGCGTCCAGCACCGCTCCGAGACCTCATCCCCGCCCAGGTGGAACACGTCGTCCACCTCCGTCAGCCGGATGATGTCCGCGTAGACGCGCTCGAGCAGGTCGTACACGTGCGGGTTGCGTGGGTTCAGCTGGCCGCACGGCGGCTGCCCGCAGTACGCGCTCCAGGGCTCCGCCTCCAGGCAGTGCGCCAAGTGGCCTAGCCCCGCGGCGGGCCCCCAGCTGAAGGCGCGGCCGACGTGCGCCGGCGCGTCTACCTCCAGCAGTACGCGGATGCCGCGCGCGCGCGCTCGTCGCACTACGGCTCGCACGTCCGCCTCCGAGTAGACGGCGCCCGGTCCGTACGCCCCGTACTGCGCCAGCTGGGGCGCGCTCCGCAGCTGCAGCGGGAACGACTCGGAGTCGCTCACGTGCCAGTGGAACGTGTTCAGCTTCACCGCGGACATCGCGTCCACGGTCCGCAACAAGTCCGCCAAGGGGAAGAAGTTGCGCGCCGTGTCCAGGACGAAGCCGCGGTAGTGGAACCGCGGCGCGTCCGCCACCGTGGCCGCCTCGAGCGCCAGCAGCGAGCCGGCGTACGGGTCCAGCCACGTGAGCTGCGAGAGCGTCTCGAGCGCGTGCCGCGCGCCGGCGAACGAGCGCGCGCTCACGTCGGCGACGAGGCTGGCGCCGGCGGGCCGCAGTTGCAGCTTGTAGCTCTCGTCGGTGTCGAGCCGCAGGCGCGCCTCCGCGGACCCGTTGATGGCGACCCGCACGAGCACGTCGCGGGGGGACCCCAACTCGCCCCCGGCGCGCGCCCCCGAAGACCGCTCCAGGGCGCGCAGGTCCGCTCGGAGCAGCGAGAACGCCTCCTCCAAGAGCTCCGAGACGGCACGCGACGGCGACGACATCACCTGCCGGAGTTGGAAGTATTTTAACCTACTTTTATATCGAACCGAAAAAAAAAAAAAACCTACTCGAGGACGTATTGGCGGCTCTACATATGTGCCGTGACGGTTCGCGAACGAGCGTGAACGTGAATGTGGATGGCTCTCACATGCGCGGGTTGTCGTCTATTCACGTCTGTCGGGGAAGTCGGCGACAAAGCGTTTGCGCCTCGTTCACGCACCCACGCACACATCTTCACGGCACCGTGACAGTTTACTCCTTGGGTTTGCTCTCGACTACAGACGCGGACGTGTAATGAAAGGAAAATGGTAACGCAGCAGCTCAATATAAATTGAGATAATGAAACATGTAATAGTTATATAAGTAGTTTGTTTGTTTGTTAGTTGTAGTTTGTAATTAGCCTCGTAATTTATATCAATATATAGTTTATTTAAGTATTTAGGCTGTAAGTTTTCCTAAAAATATAAAATAAATAAATATGTTGCCATTGAAAACAAAGTTATCGTAGAGCAGCTTCAAAGTCTATTTCGGGGCAAGTTTCTCTCGCAAATGTGTGACCCGTGAATGTAGAGAGGCACGACTTCTACTGTGTGTACGGCGTGAAGTCACGCGGTTACTGCGCGGCACATACTCGTATATGGAGCTGCCAGACTATGACGTGTCCGTGCGAACAAGTCCCGTTTCCCGAGCTAGTCTTGAAATGTGCAAGGCTACAGTGTACTAGAACTTCTAAATATCGGTGTCGGTGGTGAACTGGTGAATCGTAGATCATGTAACAATAATAAAATCGGTAAAGTAGGAGTTCCTTCGCGCAGGCCGGTAGTGTTGTTAGTGCGGTGCGTGTATACCTGCATGCGGAAGCCGTCCGCGCGCACCGGCACGGCGGCGGTGGCCAGGCTGACGGGCCCCGTGGGCTGCGGCCACAGCTGCGTGGATGCGCACAGCATGTTGCAGGTGGGCAGCGACTGCAGCGCGCCACGCTCCGCCGCGGGCGCGCGCTCGCAGCGCCCGCCGCGGCACACCCACGTCCACTGCGGCTCCACGCCGCTGCGACACACGAGAGACAATACACTGCCGGCGCCACTCACAGTGGAGCGTCCATTTAACACTCATGTATCTTCATTTACAACCGGTGACTATGATACTATATGTCAGAAGCTTGATGCGATAAACTGGCGGCAAACTTTAAGCGGTAATACATTAAACGAAGCTCTGGACTATTTTGACAAATTACTATATGAATTACGCGACCAATTCATTCATAAGAAATTGATTTCAATTAGTCATAAACGCCCGCCATGGTTCAACGCACGGTTAAATAAGATGTTAGCTGAGAAATTTAAATTCATGCGTAAATACAGGCGTTATGGTAATAGATGTGATTATGAATCCTTTACTTTATTGCGTGATCGGGTTAAGACGTACGAAACCGAATGTTATCATTCCTATATTAGTAAAATAGAATCTCAGATTACATCTGCACCAAGAGCATTTTGGTCTTACGTCAAAGGTAAAAGGAAAAGCTCCTCTTTTCCATCTACCATGACATATGGTTCGGATACTGCTAACAGTGGAGAAACCATTTGTAGCCTATTTTCTATTTTTTTTCAGTCAACTTTTCTTGAGTGGTCTAATTATAATCCTTCTAATGCTACGGTTTCAGATCCTGATATTCAAGATTATAAGGTAACTAGCCCTGTAACCATTAGTTCCATCGAAATCTCGTTAGAAACTCTTGAAAAGTTGTTAAAAACTTTGGATATTAATAAATCTGCTGGAGCAGACGATCCCATATTTATAGTTAAATGTTCCCGTAGTCTAACTCTGCCTCTTAGTATTAATTTTACCAGATCCATTCAGGAGGGGATAGTTCCTCAAATATGAAAATCTGCGCTAGTATCCCCGATTCATAAAAAAGGATCTAAATCGAGAATTACCGTCCCATATCGAAACTGTATATTTTCGCCAAATTATTAGAGAAAATAGTTTTTACTCAAACATATGCAGCTCTCAAAAGTACATTTATTGACGCACAACATGGTTTCATTAGTGGCCGTTCCACGAATTCTAATCTAATCCTAACTAATGAATTTATAATTAATGAGATGAGTCAAGGTAACCAGGTTGATAGTATGTTTACCGACTATCGTAAAGCATTTGATAAAATTGACCATACTTTGCTTCTCTCAAAGCTTCGGATAGCAGATATACATGGTAATCTATTCAGATGGTACTGCTCCTATGTCGAACATCGGCTGCAAGCAGTTGTGCTCAACGGCTTTAGATCTTCATGGACTAAAATAACTTCAGGTGTACCTCAAGGGTCCCTATTAGGCCCCCTGCTCTATAATTTTTATCAATGATATAGGTTCTTGCTTCCTGCACTGTAAATTTTATTTATTTGCTGATGATATGAAAATTCTTAAAGCCATTCGTGACTCTAATGATTCAGCATACCTCCAAGAAGATCTCGCTCGTTTAACTAAATATTGTAGTTCGAATAAATTAGATCTTAACATAAATAAATGCTATGTATTATCATTTTCGAGAAAATTAAATACTGTTGAATTTGATTACTACCTGAAGGGCGAACAGCTTCCACGAGTGCAGGAAATAAGAGACTTCGGCGTAATACAAGATTCTTAATTAAATTATAATCATCACATTGACAATATTGTAAAGAAAGCAATCCAAGCATTCGGCTTCATTATTCGTGTATCAACTCCCTTTAATAACAAAAAACATTGAAAATCTTGTATTGAACCTACGTACGTAGTATTCTGGAGTATTGCTCACAGTACTAGTATGGAATCCTATTTATAAGTGTAATATATCACGTATCGAACGAGTACAACACAAATTTCTGCGATTCTTGCAATTCCGCTCTCGAGTTTTTGATGACAACTATGACCAACGATGTAAGCGTCATCACCTGCTTCCTCTTGAACTAAGACGAACTATAGCCGATTTAACCTATTTCATCAATATACTCAACGCAAAGATAGATAATACAGAATTACTTAGTAAAATTTTATTTCATACACATTCGTTCAGATGCAGACACACGACACTTTTTACATCATCTTTTGCTAAGAGAAACTATATCGAGGGTACTTTTCTTCACAGAACCACATCGTCGATGAACAAATATTTATCAAAATATGATATTGATATATTTTTCAATAGTGTGAATTTAATACGTTCACAATTAACTTCTGAATTCTTTGATTCACAAACTTAATTAATTTACAAATTACTTGAAATTGGTCTATATTTTATTTTTTTATTTTTTCCGCTCAGTATCTTTTCACCTGCAAATATTAAGATTGGTATATAGATAGGTGCGTACAGCGTCAAGCTTTATTTCATATTTTTCCAAATTATAGGCGAAAACTTATAATTAGCCTCGTCATTTATATAAAATGTATAGTTTATTTAAATATTTAGGCTGTAAAAATTTTCCTAAAAATTTAAAATAAAATAAAAATAAAACAACTATAACTTAGTTAATATTTCATACACAGAATAAATACGAATGCAAAATGTAGTCAATGAATATAACATCTTGCACTTTGGAATTAGACGGATATATAAAGACGGATTTTAATAAATAGGTACTTGCTATTTCCATAGCTCAGGCAATCGATCTTCCCTCCACAAGCGAGGAACCGGCGAGTGCAACGAGACTGCAAGATCAGTTATTACATAATAGAGACTGATACTTAGAGGAAAACTGAGCACTGGAGGTGGGAAAGTGTCACAACTCTCGAATTACTGGCTCATGTAATGAGCTCGATGGTAAATAGTTTATAGAAGAATATTCTAAACATTAGTTTACCTTAAAAATGAGAGATAACTAAAGTTAACGAAAACCGACAAAAGGCCAAGGACAAGTATAATCGAAAACAAACCAAACATAATAAACGTTTTCTCGTTAATTTATATAGAAAACTATGTAAAGGAGGAATCCACCACAAATATGACTCATTTATAACTTGTCAGTCTGTCACTTAAAGTAAGTATATAAAATAAGTGGCCAAGAGCGTACCGAGATATGGATATAGTTCCATAGCTAATGCTACAATCTCAAACTAGAAACTTGGCATTGTTTGTTAAGACCACTTCGCCAAAAGGTCAATGACCTCTGTAAACTAATTAGTTTCACATACATATTTATCGTTAGATCCTTCATTTGGTATAATTACCTTAAATATAATTTTACTTGAGCGAACGACGTTTCATATAAAAATCAGTTAATATAATCGATAACAGAGTGTTCTAAATAATTTTCAATTAATGTTTTCGATGTAGTCTATTACTATGGTTAAATATGGATTTTTAGGTCTAATAAGATTAGACATGCGGTCTTTGAGTAAAATATCTGTGGCATAAGGACAGACAGACGAACCTGGAGATTTTACAAGGGACTAGAGAACCCTAAAAATTTAATAAACATGTCAGAAGAGTGTCATAAGGATAATTTCTTTTTCTGACAGAGGAAGACACAGAGGTATGAGAAAATAACCTCTATCTATGGATAAATGTGTCCATTGGATTATGTTTATTTTTTTGTGTTAAGAAAAAAATATCTATGGTCGAGTTAGACGCATACATGCAGAGCATGAGAGGTCAGGGCGTTGGGGGCATAATATTAATTGCAGTAGGCCGGTAACTGGCATATATGACTGACTTGTAAGCGCCGTGCATGGGCCGGTGGTCGTCGTCCGCCTGCTGCCGCCAGTAGAGCACGGCGGCGGCGGAGCAGGCCAGCAGCGCCAGCGCCGCAAGCGCGCGCCGCATGCGGCCCACGCGCGTCAGGTGCATGCCGGCGGAGCGGCTCAGCGTCTCGCACGACATGCCGCCCGCTCGCGCTCGCGCTGGTGCACCTGGAACCGAACATACACTCTCCTTACTTACGACATATAAATACATTCGCTAAATGTATGGTGAACGCATATCTTCGCAACGGGTTCAACGATTTGACTATTTTTTAAATGAAACACTATTATTATTAACGGGATATTTACAGTGGTTCGCGTATTTTACCGTAATTTACCACGTATCATCCACCTGCATTCTTCAGTCGCCCGTGAACATGGTGCATGTAACTGTGCCGAAAACTCGGGAGCTCAAAACCACGGTAAATATCCCGTTAATAATATCTACTTAATAGTGTTTTAATGAATGACCGTGATAGTTTAAAAAAGTATTTTTTAAATGATTTGATTTAATAATAAATTTATTTTTAAATTAATAATTTAAAAATAAATTTAAAGGGTTCCCAATGTGATCTTACTTGAATAAAGTATTTTTGAATTGAATTGAACAACAAAAAAGGTACATATTTCTTGACCCATTTACAGATTGCATTATCCAAAGCAGAGAAACCGAGCTCCTCTAGAGAAAAGAAAATCTTTCCCTCAATTCGATAGCGGAGCATCGAGACGCATCCCCATCTACGGCGCTGCAAACAATGGAAACACTAAAGGTAAAGTTCCGCCCGGAGTGTGTCTGCAGAGAGGGCGCGGCGGCGCGCGGCGGCCGGCAGACATAAGCAGGTGTCTATTTCTGAACGTACGCTAAAAGACGTTGAGACGGTTCTGCTTTTAGGTCACATCACTTTGTAAACTATCTTACAGTTGAGTTGAGACCGATGCTTGAGAATGGGACGGTAAGGTTTTAACGAGACTGCCCAATATGGACGTCATATTTTTCAGGTATGTTTGTATGTCGATAAATATGTAAAGGTGTATGTAATTGTGTAAATATTATGTCATTGACAAAATTAAATGGTACGAAGTTCTTCACTAACTTTTATCAAGCACGATTTACATACAGGGTGAAGTATATATACTTAGATCTTATAGATGACATAAATAGTAGATTGTTATACAAGGAACTAAGAAGACCCATTGTAACGAGGTAGATTTTTACTCCCAAGCTTTAGCGAGGGAGTACATAGAAACCGAGTTACAATGGGTTTTTAGCGCCGTGAAAAAAGTCCGTTATTGTAGCGTACTAGAGCGAGGAAAAAATACCATATTTTGCTCTAGGAGAAAAAGTTTTTTTGTTTAATTTTTATCTGTTACCAAAGAGCCTACATAAACGAAACAGTCTTTAATTAAAAGTAGAATAATCATATATAAAGACTCTACTTATTACTGTTTAATAATAAAAAATCGGCCAAGTGCGAGTCGGACTCGCGCACGAAGTGTTCCGTACTATCATCTATAATAGAAAATCGTATAAAATAACGAGAAATCAACGAAATTCCAAGTAGTAAATTGCAAACTTATAGGTAGGTTTTCGATACACATCCGGGCAGCATGACGACGCTCGCGCGAATACGCGCGGTTATGGCTCGCTCCGTGATGTTACCTCCCCCGCTACCCGCGCGGCCGTTGCTTAGCAACCGCCTCGCGCTCGCGCCACCACCACACCGCGGCGCGGCGCTCGCACCGCGTTTAGATGCACGGATTATTTTCATTTTGTGAGTTTTTATGTATTAGATTAGGTATTTATTTTTATAGTTAATATATTTCTAAATATTTACTTACAAATATTCAAGTTTCTACCTGTTAATTAAGATCGAGTAAAAATTGCTTAAAAATTACGTTTGTTGTATGGGAGCCCCCCTTTAATATTTACTTTATTGTTATTTAATTATTTATTTTGAAAGGTAATATACAAGTAAATATTCTGTGAAAATTTGAAGCGTCTACCTGTTACCGTTTTTAATATTGAGCATAAAAATACGAAAAAAACACGTTTATTGTATGGGGGTCCCCATAATATTTTCCCCCCTTAATATTTTTATTTTTTGGATTTGTTGTTATAGCGGCAACGGAAATACATCATTTGTGAAAATTTCAGCTTTCTAGCTATCACAGTTTATGAGATACAGCCTGGAGACAGACAGACAGCGAAGTCTTAGTAATAGGGTCCCGTTTTTACCCTTTGGGTACGGAACCCTAAAAATTATACTATTATTATGTTACCATTGTTGTTGTTAAAATTATACCATTATTGGGTTTCAATTGACGAAATTTTAATTATTTTTTTATGTAGCCTTAAAGTTTAGATATAGTAGAGGTATAGTCATAATTCTTAGTATAGTTTAGATATAGTAGAGGTATAGTCATAATTCTTAGTATAGTTTAAATATAGTAGAGGTATAGTCATAATTCTTAGTATAGTTTAGATATAGTAGAGGTATAGTCATAATTCTTAGTATAGTTTAGATATAGTAGAGGTATAAACATAATTCTTAGTATAGTTTTTTCTTAGAAGCATGTTAAATTTAATTATTATGTAGAACGTACTGAGATTTTTTTTAGAAATATTAGTGTTACTATGAAATAAGTAGACACTGCAGGTTAATAACCGTCCAGCCAAAAGTGCGGGCGAGCGATACTTCACTGTTCCGTCCGTTTATATCCAAGCGGCTTCCCCTTCGGCCGTCTACGAAACCAGAGCTTCGTAAGTTCGTAACCAATTGCGATCGAAGACTTTTCATTCTAGTATAAAATCAATTTTTTTCCCTATATGGAACTTGTTCATTGTCCTCGAAAAAAATAGAGGTTTTTTAATCGGGTATTTTGTTCGCGTATCTGGCCCAACGCATAAGCATTGCCATTCAACGTGGCAATGCGGCCAGCATGCTGGGTACGCTGCCAACTGGTAGTGGGTTTGAGCATTTGGATTATCTTTAGACCTTTATCGGTCTGGGGTGATCGATGTGCTTTTTGTGTAGTAGTTTAGTTAGTTGAGTCTGTATATTGTTGTGTTGTAGTTAATAAAGGCGCTTGCCATAAAAAAAAAAAAATTGTTTTATCTTTTAATAATATGACTGTTTTTTTACTGAAGTCCTTACTGTTAATGTTACTTCCAGTGGCGTTACCTCAACCTTGCCAGCCTCTACCTCCAACTTGACTTTATACTGAAGTCTTTACTGTTAATGTTACTTCCAGTGGCGTTACCTCAACCTTGCCAGCCTCTACCTCCAACTTGACTTTATACTGAAGTCCTTACTGTTAATATTACTTCCAGTGGCGTTACCTCAACCTTGCCAGCCTCTACCTCCAACTTGACTTTATACTGAAGTCCTTACTGTTAATGTTACTTCCAGTGGCGTTACCTCAACCTTGCCAGCCTCTAACTCCAACTTGACTTTATACTGAAGTCCTTACTGTTAATGTTACTTCCAGTGGCGTTACCTCAACCTTGCCAGCCTCTACCTCCAACTTGACTTTATACTGAAGTCCTTACTGTTATTGTTACTTCCAGTGGCGTTACCTCAACCTTGCCAGCCTCTACCTCCAACTTGACTTTAAACAATATTTTGTGCTAATTCTAATTCCCGTATTACAGTGGCTGCAAGTATATATTATGAAAGATAATATCGACATTATTTATATTTACACTATTGACCAATGTTTAGTAGCAATGTTTTTCGGGTGTGAAAACTATCCAGCTGCCAAATTTTCAATATGATTCTGATTTATTTTTTTGTTATAATAGATGATTTTGATAATTACTTATAATGATTAATTAATGGATAATTTTGAAATATTTTAAGTATAAACTTTCTAAATACATACATAATTAGATAAACTCTTTATTGAACACACCTTGAAATTATTAATAATAAAGGACAAAATGACTATCGTACATATATAATTTGTATGTAAGTTTATGTATAAACCCATAATATATATGTTTATATTTAGTAACTGTGTACACAATATTTGTATTTAGTATATTTTTAGAAATATTTATGAATGCTTAGTTTTTTCACTGTAGTATTATTGCAAAATCCACTATTTCATTTCATACATCTTAAGGTTGTCTGGGAAAGATCGCTGTTAGCGATAAGACCGCCCTTTCAGCCATTATTTCATTTGGGTATTTTGTTACTTCATTACTTTTATGGTGTCAATAAAGTGTTATTGATTATTTGATTGACAAAATAAAAATAAAACTAGTGCAACAACGGGCTGTTTTATCTTTTTATCAGATCTCTTACACCAGGGGATGGCGTGTTTAAAATACATGTTACACGGGGCGTGGGATAGACGAAAAAGACAATATAAAACTAGAAACTATATATATGAGTAATAAGACGCATACTTACTAAGTACTATAATAGTAATCCCTACTCTACTAGAAAGAATAATATACTCATAAATCTCTATCTCTATTATATTACATATATATATATAAAAATCAATTGCTGTTCGTTTGTCTCGCTGAAACTCGAGAGGGGCTGGGCGATTTAGCTGATTTTGGTTTTGAAATGTTTGTCGTAGTCCAGGGAAGGTTTAAACGTTGAGAAAATATCGGGTTCACCCATTGATAGGTGATACGAAGTACGCCGGGTCAGCTAGTAGGTATTATATAATACATTGGGTAAACCAGTTTAAAACGCGTCCACTTTTCAATTTCAATGTGACTTTACGAAAGTAATAAAAATTTAAGCCCCATGAATACGTTTACCCTTTCTCACGTATCGCATAATAGAATCTTCGAAGGTTTCTCGGCCACCGGGTACCAGGCGAACATGAACAATGCAGCGGTTCACTTCTACCACTCGACACGAGACCAGGTTACTTTTTAGGGTTCCGTACCCAAAGGGTAAAAACGGGACCCTATTACTAAGACTTCGCTGTCTGTCTGTCTGTCTGTCTGTCTGTCTGTCTCCAGGCTGTATCTCATAAACCGTGATAGCTAGAAAGCTGAAATTTTCACAAATGATGTATTTCCGTTGCCGCTATAACAACAAATACTAAAAATAAAAATAAAACAAATATTAAGCCCCATACAATAAACGTGTTTTTTTCGTATTTTTTTGCTCAATATTAAAAACGGTAACAGGTAGACGCTTCAAATTTTCACAGAATATTTACTTGTATATTACCTTTCAAAATAAATAATTAAATAACAAAAAAGTAAATATTAAAGGGGGGCTCCCATACAACAAACGTAATTTTTAAGCAATTTTTACTCGATCTTAATTAACAGGTAGAAACTTGAATATTTGTAAGTAAATATTTAGAAAAAATATATTAACTATAAAAATAATTACCTAATCTAATACATAAAAACTCACAAAATGAAAATAATCCGTGCATCTAAACGCGGTGCGAGCGCCGCGCCGCAGTGTGGTGGTGGCGCGAGCGCGAAGCGGTTGCTAAGCAACGGCCGCGCGGGTAGCGGGGGAGGTAGCATCACGGAGCGAGCCATAGCCGCGCGTATTCGCGCGAGCGTCGTCATGCTGCCCGGATGTATATCGAAAACCTACCTATAAGTTTGCAATTTACTACTTGGAATTTCGTTGATTTCTCGTTATTTTATGAACAGAACTAAACTTTGTAGTATTATAAATGATAGTACGGAACCCTTCGTGCGCGAGTCCAACTCGCACTTGGCCGATTATTAAGTGACTGTGGTGCTCATTACGAACAAATTTTAGGGTCCATTTATTGAGCAGATTGGAGCCATACTCCAAAGAGATTTTAGGAGATTATCAAAGTGGCTCACTTTAGGGGTAAAAAAAATACTGGGTACCTCCACAAACGTCGTTATAAAACACACGATGATCGGTTCGCTCACTCGGGCCATACATATTATATTCAGGTGTGCCTCTTACAGATACTTGTCATGCGTCCTTCTGCTGCGGAACAAATAATAATATCTGCATAAAATAACGATTAATAAAAAAACGGACAAGTGCGAGTCAGACTCGCCCACCGAGGGTGTTCCGTACAAACTAAATAAAAGGGGGAAATCATTTTTTTTTCCTTCATAAACCGAAAAATATACATCGTAAAAATATTTAAAACCCTGTTTTAGCTTATGCTAATGAAGCTTTTTCATATGATACCCCACATGATACGGTTAATTCACTTTAAATGGGCACTCGTTCCTTGTATAAAGACACTTTTTTTTTGTGATTAAATTAAAAATGTCCAGTTTTCGGATTTTTTCCTATATGTGTACTCTAACACAATGATTCTTGCCAAATTTCATAGTTTTAAGTCAACGGGATACGAGTTAAATATGCTTTAGGGTTCCATACCTCAAAAAGAAAAAAACGGAACCCTTATAGGATCACTTTGTTGTCCGTCTGTCTGTCTGTCCGTCTGTCCGGGTGTTAAGAAAAAACAAACTTCTCAGTTGTCGTAAAAAAAGTTGCAGCCGAATATGTCGTACAAAACTCACATTTCGACACTCACAAGGGAATCAAACCCTATGGGGTACTTCCCGTTGACCGAGAACTAAGAAATTTGGCAAGAAGCATAGTGTTAGAGTACACATATAGGAAAAATACGAAAACTGGTAATTTTTAGCTTTATCACAAAAATTTGGGTCTTTATATGCAAGGAAAGAGGGTCAAAATTTTAAAGTTCGTTAACCGTTTCATGTGGGGTATTATATGAAAGAGCTTAATTAGCACAAGCTAAAACAGGTTTTTAAATATTTTTGTGATGTATATTTTTAAATAAAAACTACGGGTCACTCACGTCTGTTTTGAGCCGAAATATCCGACAGTGCAAGGCGCATCACCGACCGAGAGTGACGTGTGTCTGTGTGCTGCTCCTTTGAAAAAGACCGCCGAATGCGGTTGAAACTATATAATATATGACGTGAGTGACCCGTAGTTTTTATTTAAAAATGTGTGAAAACCACGTTAATTTCCATAGTGATGTATATTTTTCGATTTATGAAGGAAAATATTTAAGAAATATATAATTTCCCCTTTTTATCTACTAGTTTGTACGGAACCCTCGGTGGGCGAGTCTGACTCGCTCTTGTCCGGCTTTTTTTATACAAGATAAATCTATTGACCATCAACTCGCCTGACGTTAAGCGACGGCGTGGCCGAGGATGGAGCTCGTCGATCTAGAAGATATCTATTCGGTCTTGCCTTGAAAATTACAAGATTGTAGGTCTCAGGAAACAGAGATGGCGGCAAAGAATTCCGTTCCTGTGCAGTACGCATCAAGAACGTGGACCGATATCGCCGAGTACCTACTGATTATTGGCATTTCAACGAGAAATGCACTAATTCAAGATATAGGTTGGAATAACTAAAGCCGTATGAAACATGATTTGATGCGATGGCTATAATATAATGATCTACTAGGTTACTATTCACTTACATTCGATTCTGGAACAGCTCGCGATCTAATAGGTGGCAGCTGAGCTCCTGAACTAATTATACAGGCTGAAGACAATTGTTGCAAAATAGTTTGTTGTTCCAACTAGTTATACTATTAGTTATTTATTCTGGTGAGGTGATACTTGGTTGTAGTAAAAACTATTCCGCGGTATTCGTAAGATAACATGTTGCGGCCGCACACTATCAGGAACCCGCACGTCCGACATCCGGTACGTATTTCGACACCATTTTCGACAAATACAGTGCAGTGATCTTTGTTTACTTCCTGTGCAGTACGCATCAAGAACGTGGACCGATATCGCCGAGTACCTACTGATTATTGGCATTTCAACGAGAAATGCACTAATTCAAGATATAGGTTGGAATAACTAAAGCCGTATGAAACATGATTTGATGCGATGGCTATAATATAATGATCTACTAGGTTACTATTCACTTACATTCGATTCTGGAACAGCTCGCGATCTAATAGGTGGCAGCTGAGCTCCTGAACTAATTATACAGGCTGAAGACAATTGTTGCAAAATAGTTTGTTGTTCCAACTAGTTATACTATTAGTTATTTATTCTGGTGAGGTGATACTTGGTTGTAGTAAAAACTATTCCGCGGTATTCGTAAGATAACATGTTGCGGCCGCACACTATCAGGAACCCGCACGTCCGACATCCGGTACGTATTTCGACACCATTTTCGACAAATACAGTGCAGTGATCTTTGTTTACTTACACTACGGGGACTAGGGGTGTCGTGTATTACTTATTTCTGTATGTGGGTACATAATAAACTTTTAGTCTTGGTCGAACCTGAGTTTGATATGCTGCATGGTGACAGCGGTGCTAGTTAATATATTAATTAAACAAGTTTTGTTGCTATATAGTGACATTATTCGTCGTAATTAGTGTTGCTATAGTGTTTTGTCGTGTATTATAATGGAACACGCCCGGCCGCCAGCTGAATTGTGTTTAGAAGGCGGGCCGGTGTGCCGAGCGGAATCATGGCGGAAATGGTACAAGCAGTTTTGTGTATTCCTGAAGGCGTCCGGCGTATTCAAGGAGCCGCCGGACGTGCAAGCTAGTTTACTAGTTAACTTAATCGGTCCAGAGGGGTACGATGTATACACGACATTTAAGTTTGCCAAGGAGGAAGTGAAAGATAACCTAGATACGCTCGTCAAGAAATACAATGAACATTAAGACAAAACAAAATACGAATTAGATGAGCGTGTGAGACATTTATGGCCATTTAAAGATAGTTTCGAGTACGTTAATGGTGTTATTTTCAAAGACAACTTAGTTTACATTCCTGTAGCTTTACGTTCGGATATGTTAAACCGGATACATGACGGGCACTTGGGCATAGACAGATGCAAACGGCACGCGCGCGAAGTAATGTTCTGGGCGGGCATGTCGCGCGACATCGAAGCGATGGTGCGCCGATGCGTGGTGTGCGCCGAGCGCGCGCCGCGCCCCACCAGGGAGCCGCTCATGCCTCACGCGGTACCTGCGATGCCGTGGACCAAGTTAGGTTCGGACATCTTTCAATACGCCGGAAAATATTTCCTAATTCTGGTAGACTACTTTTCTAATTTTATAGAAGTCAACCCGTTAACCAACATAGGGTCTAAGGCGGTGATCGCCGCAATGAAAGATCAATTCGCGAGACACGGCATCCCGCAGGAGCTGGTAACAGATAATGGGCCAGCATACTCCTCCAAGATCTTCGCGGAGTTCAGCAGACAATGGGAATTTCGGCACACTACGACTTCTCCCAATTACGCCCAATCGAATGGTTTAAGCGAGAGAAGCGTACAAACCGTAAAAAATATGTTAATAAAATCGATATCCTCAGGAGGCGATTTTTATCTAGGCCTACTGAACCATCGAGCGACTCCTCGGGATGGAGTCAGCTCACCGGCCGAGCTACTGATGGGCCGCAGACTCAACACTAGGCTTCCGGCTCACGCAGACAAACTAAAGCCGAGTCGAGACAACGATGTGGACTACGCCAACATGATGAGCAAGCGGCAAGCGTACAAAGCTCATTACGACAAGAAGTCGAGAGCGCTGCCCGAGCTCGAGCCGG
Source organism: Lycia hirtaria (assembly GCA_947563715.1). NCBI lineage: Eukaryota > Metazoa > Arthropoda > Insecta > Lepidoptera > Geometridae > Lycia > Lycia hirtaria. Next base: position 17,961,799 of record OX387384.1, read on the forward strand.
GGCAGCCTGTCATCATGGTGGACGAAGAACGCAGGAAGCACGCGCGAGTTGTGGCGCGCGCCCCTCATCCGCGCTCTTACTTCGTGGCCGACACCTCTGGCAGGCGCTATAGGAGAAATAGACGCCACCTAATAAAGTCTGAAAATACAAGCCCGGAAACATCTAGTACCCCGCTAAATGCGCAGGACAGTGGTGATGACGATGAAGTATGGTCGAGTCCGAAAGTTCCAAGCTACGATGAGCAGTCCGACCCGGGAGCCGTAGCGCCTGGCACCTCCCTCGTACCCGTTACTCACGATCCCAATACTATCCAACGCACCCGCAGACAGGCGGCAGACAAAGCTCGCAAAAAAGTAGCCGATGTATTTAAAAAATAGCTCTTGCATTTATTGTATAATCTTATAAGATATATAACATTTTATTTATGTACTTAGTCTATAATCTTTTGATAATTGTTGCAATATCTATTCTCCCCATTATCTACTTTTTATTATAAAAAGGGGAAGATGTCGTGTATTACTTATTTCTGTATGTGGGTACATAATAAACTTTTAGTCTTGGTCGAACCTGAGTTTGATTTGCTGCAAGGGGCTAAGGCAGTCCGGTGACCTTAATGTTTACTTACACTATCTAAAAATGTGTTTTTTTGTTACCTCCAACGAACTTTTTCATACTTTTTAGGGTTCCGTACCCAAAGGGTAAAACGGGATCCTATTATAGACTCCGCTGTCTGTCTGTCTGTCCGTGTGTCTGTCACCAGATATACAGCCGTATCTCATGAACCATTGAACAGTTGAAATTTTCACAGATGTATTTCTGTTGCCGCTATAACAACAAATAAAAAAAAAACAGAATAAAATTAATATTTAAGGGGGCTCCCATACAACAAACGTGATTTTTAGGGTTCCGTACCTCAAAAGGAAAAAAAACGGAACCCTTATAGGATCACTTTGTTGATTAAGATAAACATAAACTGGTTCATCCGACACTTAGGCTACAAACTAGTAATAAAACATTTTTATGAAACTCAGTACTGTTTGATAATAAGATACCACAAGAAATATTAGATTTGAATGAAAAAAGGTTTAAAAAAAAAAGGTTAGTGAAGAATAACTTGATTAGTAAAGCTTATTATTCGATTAAAGATCCACGATAAATTGGCGTGGAGTAGTGTAGTTCTGCACAAACAACTATAAGCATGACAAGGCCTCTTTACAGCCGCATTGAATTTATTTTGAATTATTAATAATGTATCAATAACAATCTTTTATTATTTTATATTTTTATTTGATTTCTAATGTGACAAGGCCCCTATACAGCCGCATTTGATTTGATAATGTATATTTGATTTACCTTAATGTAAAATATCTGTAACATGACATTGCTAAGTGTTCCTTGAGATCCTATGGCAAATAAATGAAATGAAATGTAAAATTGTACTTCCCGTTGACCTATAACTTTGAAATTTGGCAAGAAGCATTGTCATTTAGTACACATAAAGGGAAGCGTCCGAAAACTGTGCATTTTTAATTATATCACATAAAATCAGCCGAATATATCGTAAAAAATGCATATTTCGACACTCGCAAGCGAATAAAAACCTATGGGGTACTTCCCGTTGACCTATAACTTTGAAATTTGGCAAGAAGCATTGTCATATAGTACACATAAAGGAAAAATTGTGAAAACTGTACATATTTAATTTAATCACATAAAATAGGGTCTTTATGCAAGGAAAGAGGGTCCAAATTTTAAAGTGCTTTAACCGTATTATGTGGGGTATTTTAAGAAAGAGCTTAATTAGCACAAGCTAAAACTGGTTTTTAAATATTTTTACGATGTATATTTTTCGATTTATGAAGGAAAATATAAAAAAAAATCAATAATTTCCCCTTTTTATCTACTAGTTTGTACGGACCCCTCGGTGGGCGAGTCTGATTAGCTCTTGTTCCTTTTTTTGCTCGATATTGATAACGGCAACAGGTAGATGCTTGAAATATTCACAGACTATCGAGTTATATTATTAACTTTAAGCATAAATAATTAAATTAAAATAAAATTAATATTTAATTTATTCATACAAAAAACGTGATTTTTTGCCGTTTTCATAGATAATGGTACGGAATCCTTCGTGCGCGAGTCCGACTCGCACTTGGCCGGTTTTATTCATACCAAATAAGTGATTTTACAAAAACATTATAATGCATGTTTTTTTTAATTCGACGATAGGCGTGCGCTTGACCGTCAACTCTCCTGGTGTTAAGCGACAGTTACGGTCTACGATGGAGCGCGCTTGCCTGGAAGAAACCTATTCACTCGCGATTTGAAGACACCTGTTACAGACAGATTTTAATTCGTATAAATTATACAGTAGCTTATACGAGAAAGTGTGCATAAACACTTTCTCGCAGAAACATACACTCAACATCATATTATGTGTAATGTAAGCGTAAGTTGCACTACGACAGATGCTCTTATGGAGTCGGGTATTTTGTTTTTATTTTAACATAGGTATGTATGCTTTAATCAATTGCTTCTGTGCATATTCAAACATAATATTGTTTTTTGCACAGAAGCAATTGATTAGGTGAACTATCATATTTCCGGTGTCAATATAGAAATCTCAAATCATACTTACTCAAATCAATCATCTAGATTCCATAAGCTTTGCTTCCCATGTGATTAATGTGCTTTACCTAGGCTTACAGGACGCTCATGAATTAGACTCCAACTTTGAGAGTCCGTCATATTGGATTTATTGTAATATTGGACATTGCAAAAACATGCATTGTCATCAACAAATTTGTATGCAAAAATTATTACCTTCTCACTACTTGCTCGGTATGTACTGTTTGGATTTTAATATACACATATTCTGAATTATATTCCAGTTCAGATAATTTATAGTAAATACTATTGTTAAAGTGTAATTGAATGTACCTAATTTATAGTAAATACTATTGTTAAAGTGTAATTGAATGTACCTAATTTATAGTAAATACTATTGTTAGAGTGTAATTGAATGTACCTAATTTATAGTAAATACTATTGTTAGAGTGTAATTGAATATACCTAATTTGTATGTTGTTTATGAAATAAAATAAATAAAATAAAATGGAGGTTATTCGGTGGGGGATACTTGGATGAAAATTAATTTGCAAGATTTGACCCAAACTAACAAAAAGCTTTGAAAACAGTAAACTTGTGAACGTCTCTTCTTTGAAGTCGGTTAAAAAGTAACAAAATATTTTGAGATCTTTAAATTGTAAATAATGATCATTTCCCAACAGTACTTGTTCACAGTTGAGTTCGCATGTTTCGAGCGACTGGCAACTGCGCAGTAGATGATTATTGTACTCCTTCGTTAGCCAACATACTCTTTAGCAGCGGCCAAATAGAGGAACTAACCGATCGGCGGTAACTGTCAAGTTTGTACGGTGAGTAAACCGATAGTGGTGCCAGCAGTAAGTGCACAGATAACTCGGTGGTGCAAGGCTGACGTGGCGCGCCGGGTGCAAGTTCTCGAGGGAACCTCCATCTGTCTGCTGCTCAATATATTCATGACGCAGGGTATCCACGCGACCTCTCCCCTAGATTCTGGAACTATATACACTTGATTCTCAATTATTGGAGACACTTGGAATAGTAGGGTTCATTCACCCACTAATTCTGTTAATAGATGTTATCCGACTGCACAACAAGAAGGTTATGTTTTTCGAGATATTGTGAGTATGGATACGGTATCTTTGGCGCGCCCTATAGCCTAACTAAACGAATTTCATCATTTTCAACATTAATAAGGTGTGATTAATATTCTAGAATTATTCTAAGCAATGTTCTTATAAATAGTCAAGGGTCTCTGAATACACCCCCTCAGTTTGTCTAACCTTAGCCCGGGCAACCTGTACACAGGAGGTGAAACCTGGTGTGAGAGCTAGTGAATATATATTATTAGTATATCGGTGTAGTTCACCAGTCTGGTTGTTCTGTCACGCCGGAGCAAGCAGCACCAGTGGAGCGCCACTCAATAATTCCTATCGTCTGCCGCTTGATCGATTGTCTAAATAATAGAGCACGTGGGGCGCGCGGGGCGAGGGGAGGAGGGGGGACGGGGGGGACGCGGGGGCAGGTGACACTAAATATTATCTTTACCAATGGGGCATTGTTTTCTTGTACATAAATAAATTTAACACACTCTATTTAACCATTGAGAAAAAACTTATTTATGTCTACTTAGGGATAAATATTTGTTTTTCTCATCTACCCCATCCTCTCTCTCTCCTAAGGAGTCTATAAAACATGTTTTTCAAGATAAAATTCTAAGTCTTTTTCGGCGTGATTAATATATAGGTGTGTCCAGTCCATGCCAAATAACACCTTTCTAGTACTTATCAATAGCGTCGAGCAAAGCTGAGGACACAGACACTAGACAGACAGACGAACATGGCGTAACTATAAGTCTTATTTGTTTACTACGGAACCCTAAAAACGACTCCCTCTCTCTATTTTCTCTGTTCGGCAGTCGGGTAAGAACCTGAATTGGAAGTGACAGCGCCCCTGTAGGGGGCGAACTAATAAATAACCTGTGAGAGTTGATATACGCAAGTTTCCTAACTAATTAGCGCAGCTGTCGAACGTGCACAAGTTGCCTCTGTCCAGCGGGACAAGCGGCTTGTTGCGATGGTATGGTTATCTGCAAACACTAACTTAACCGACTGCACATCGACGGTCATTTGTAACAACACTAAACAAGTTAACTAAATTATACTATTATTAGTATACATGATTATGATGAAATTCGATTATAAGCAGCTGCGATATTGAATGTCGGTTCCGTAGGTGCTGAGTTACATGACGCGACGCCGTCATGAGACACCCCCCCCCCCCCTTCCCTCCCTTCGTGCCCCTGAGGACGCAGCGGAGCTGAATTTTAAATGTCAACTGACACTTTCCACCGCCAATTTGTAAGGCTCGAGGGAGTCTAGAGGAAATCCGGCACCTGTGCAGTCCCTCCATTGTTTAATAAAGCCTCTAATCTATCTAAATGTGCTGAAGACTGGCCGACAAACACACATTCACTGACTTTAGTGCTCACTTCCTCGAAAGAAAAGAAACCTTAGACAATCACTTGTTTTACGAGCTTTTTATTACTTTCACCTAACCTGGTGTCTTATAAGTATAGATCGCAAGCGGCGTGCGTCCGGCGTCATCCTTCCGTGTGGCATCTTTCCGTGAAAACTTTTTGACACCAGAGCTGGTTCGTTATTTTGAGCTTCTTTACATTTACAAAGGTCTATAGAGAGTGAGCACGTCCAGTGCCGTATGTCATCACTGGTAACACACACCGGTCATATAATGTCGACCCAAGGCGATGAGATAAGTAATCTTTTGAGTTTCTCAAACGCTGTCCGACCGAACCGAGACGGTTGCGTCGGGAGACCCCTCTCGCAAACATACCTAGGACGGACTGTTTTTCCGAGGTAGACTTATTCGTCAAAAGCTGCGCAGTTACCCAGTACCCCACAGTTATTGAGGTGGGCAGTGGGCACTGCATGGGTGATCGAGAGTACCCAGTACCCCACAGTTATTGGGGTGGGCAGTGGGCACTGCATGGGTGATCGAGAGTACCCAGTACCCCACAGTTATTGGGGTGGGCAGTGGGCACTGCATGGATGATCGAGAGTACCCAGTACCCCACAGTTATTGGGGTGGGCAGTGGGCACTGCATGGGTGATCGAAATAATTTCGTTGTGAACATGTTCTTGAGGCGCACCCGCTGAGAAACATTCGATACTCAATTTTGAATACGAGCAATATATATCTCGTGAGAGAATAAGAGTAAAGGTTCTAATTGGTTTGTGCTCGTGAGGTCTACTGTTGTTCCAGTATTATTTAGAATCTGACTTTTATAATATAAATATACCACATCGAAAGCTTTCGCAAGTAAACCGAGCACGACTTGAAGATTTTCCTGATTTTTAGAGTTCCGTACCTCAAAAGGAAAACACGGAACCCTTATAGGATCACTTTGTTGTCCGTCTGTCCGGGTGTCAAGACCTTTATCTCGGGAACACGTGAAGGTATCGTGTTGAAATTAAAGCCATATACGCAGATCCATAGTATCTTGCTGCAGAAAGAAAAATCAAATTTTTCAGTTTTAAAAAAAAAAGTTACAGCCGAATATGTCGTAAGAAATGCACATTTCGACACTCACAAGGGATTCAAAACCTATGGGGTACTTCCTGTTGACCTAGAACTATGAAATTTGGCAAGAAGCATTGTGTTATACTACACATATAGGAAAAAAAACTGAAAACTGGACATTTTTAATTTAATCACAAAATTATGTCTTTATGCAAGGAATGAAGGTCCAAATTTTAAAGTGAATTAACCGTATCATGTGGGGTATCATATGAAAGAGCTTCATTAGCATAAGCTAAAACAGGTTTTTAAATATTTTTACGATGTACATTATTCGGTTTATGAAGGAAAATATTAAAAAAATATATGATTTCCCCCTTTTATCTACTAGTTTGTACGGAATCCTCGGAGGGCGAGTCTGATTCGCACTTGTTCGGTTTTTTTAAAGTAAACTGACGGTACAGAAGCTTGTGCGCAAGATGACGTGCTCAACGACATTTACATTTCATTCAGTAATATTATCCACAATATTACCAGCAGCTTGTTGACTAGAGGTTGCAACCCGGTATGTTTCTCAACCCGGCCGGGACGCGTTATTACAAAGCCTATACTGTTTGAGTCACGAGTCAGACTAGATTTTGTTTATGCATATTACTCGACAATACCTAATCTATCTCAGTAAAAAAAATTACTCAAATGGATGAGCTTTTTGCTTTAATATTTTCAAAGTAAATGCACTGACAAAACCTAGTACTGTATTATACATGCTCACTCAAATAGTTAAGCTTTTGTTGAGATATTTTCAAACATTACCTACGTACTAACAAAACCTAGTCGAGTAGAGTAAAAATATTTATTTGCGTTTTTTATTTTACATTAGAGGTATGCAAGAAAAAATATTTTAGTTTTATTATTATTTGTACTAGCAACAAATGTGTTGTTCACAAATTAAGATTTTAAAAGTAAAAAAAATCTGTAAATAATTTAGTGGCCCAAAAAGTAGGTTAGGTTATGTTAGAACATTAAAAACACAACTAAATAATATGTTTTTGTACTTAACCTCAAAAACGATTTGAAAAAATGGTGATAAAAATAACAAATTCATTAATTTATTTCTCAGAAAAAAAATGGAAGTGTTTTTCACAGACCCCATATTCACATGGACGCTAACAATATAAACGCTAGTGCAAACATCTTGCGGTTTACAACCAGACTCACGGTGTACCCTATCTGATATTATTAAAGTAATTAAAGCGAAAGTAACTGTCTATCTATCATTATCATCATCACTGTGTTTCACTCCTGCGCGGGTGAAACCGCGGGGCACAGCTACTACTAATTATGGCTTATGTTATACAGACGAGAATTCTGTATCTAGTTTTAATAGTAGTTCTTTTACCCGAACCAATGCATTTCCTGCAGCTAACACAAAACGACAAGAATAGAATAAATAGGCCCTGAAACTATCATAACTGTACAAGTGATAGGAAGTAGATTGGTTCGCGTGACGTACTCGTACGAGTAAAGTAAACGCTCCGTGTGCTGGAAGTTCACTCAACTCTTCCTTCAAACATACAGCACGTTCTTTGTCGAATTAAGTTTGCAAGCTGTATTTATTGAATTTAGATCCATGCTTACAACGACAAGGTGAAACATTTTAGTAAACGAAGTATATAAGCGGTTAAAATTATAGATTAATAAATTTTCGGTTAACATTTTCTCTATTCTCTATTTGGTCTAAATTGGACACATAACTTTGACAGCTGTCAAGGTGGGAAAATACATTTTGTAAGTTATGCGCCTTGGTCATTCGCTGGCCACAGACTATGTGACTTCACACTGAATTAAATATGACGCGCTGTAGAGGACATATTCATTAATCATACAAACTCAAACTAATTAAGATTCTTTGTTACCGTCTCTCACTACCTGTTTGTTCTATTTATATTTCTTACGATTTGCAAATATTTCTTTTTAGGGTTCCGTACCTTAAAAGAAAAAAACGGAACCCTTATAGGATCACTTTGTTGTCCGTCTGTCTGTCCGTCTGTCCGGGTGTCAAGACCTTTATCTCGGGAACGCGTGAAGGTATCGTGTTGAAATTAAAACCACATACGCAGATCCATAGTATCTTGCTGCAGAAAGAAAAATCAAATTTCTCAGTTTTCGTAAAAAAAGTTACAGCCGAATATGTCGTAAAAAACGCGCATTTCGACACTCACAGAGGAATCAAAACCTATGGGGTACTTCCCGTTGACATAGAACTCTGAAATATGGCAAGAAGCATTGTGATAGAGTACACATATAGGAAAAAAAAACGAAAACCGGACAGTTTTAATTTAATCACAAAAATAGTGTCTTTATGCAAGGAACGAGTGCCCATTTAAAGTAAATTAACCGAATCATGTGGGGTATTATATGAAATTGCTTAATGCAAAATTATTTAAAAACCTGTTTTAGCTTGTGCTAGCTAAAACAGGTTTTTAAATATTTTTGCGATGTATATTTTTCGATTTATGAAGGAAAATATTAAAAAAATATATAAATTCCCCCTTTTATCTACTAGTTCGTTCGGAACCCTCGGTGGGCGAGTCTGACTCGCTCTTTTTTTGATCTCCGGTTTTTTTGATCTATGAATGAAAACTTTATCGTCTATCTTTCTTTTACTAAAGATTCTGTAATATTAGCTGTTTGGTTTCTTAAAGTATGTAATAGAATATAAAGATATACTTGTTGCTAGATACAGTGTCATAGTATTGTATGATTTTGTTATTCAAAGTTGTGAGTGGCAACAGGATATTATGTTAAGGAGGAGTGTAGGCGAGCCGCTTACTATCACGCACTCGTCGTTCTCGTCTCGGCGCTTAACGTTATTAAGAAAATGGAATTATTTAAATATGTCTCGGAATCATGTCTAGAATGTAAGTGTGGGAGATGTTTCTTGTGTATAACCTTTTGCATTCGTTATGTACAATCCGGCGAAGAGTTATGGTGGTGGGCAGCGGTCGCAGGCACTCACACTCGGCTAGATATTGTTGTCGCGGGGACCGGGCGGGGACAGAATACAAAGCGAGTGTAACGAGAGTCAGTTGTGAGCTCCTCTTCGGACGACACGGCACGTCCGCGTCACAATACAACTTACAAGCGTAGGATAACAAATAACTATTGCATATTTTAAACATTTATTGTAGCGATAGTTTGGTATTTGTAGTGGCAACTTTCAGCTCCATCATCTGCTCCGATGCCATATTACTTCATACTACCCACGTACGCCAACTTTCCGACCGATCCAGCGGAACTTGTCTCAATATCGTTTCCAAAAGTTGGAACTGTACAAAAACCATAGCAAGTGAAATAAAAGCTTGTGTGATGGTTGCTGTTCGAATGTCTGCGAAATGCGAAACTGTCTGGTTTATTTGCTTACAGTGACAGTACACGGTGGAAGCGAGGCGAGGCCGCGTCCTCCGCAATGTTTCCTGGCAGGAGGGCTCGCGTCGCGGCAAGGGACGGCAGGTGGATGCGTGCACATAAATCTCTTATTGCCGCTCTCAATCTGGCCAGATAATGAAATGGCCGGGATTACAATTTACGCGCGTTTTACAAATGTTCTAAGGGAAAAACGAGTGCCCTTTACGCTTATCTGTATCCTCGGTGAGCCGTGATGGGGCGACTTCTCACAACATGTACGAGTACGAGGTAGATATAAGCTTCACTATGACTTTGAGAGATGCTTTTCAGACTACAATAGAAAGATTTTATGTTAGTATTTCGATTATTATCACTGAGAATATGTATTTCTTTAGTCACATTGTTAGTATATTTTATGTTAGTATTTCGATTATTATCACTGAGAATATGTATCTGGGGGCACGGCCGTGCCCCCGCCATGTGAGCGAGCGGGTGCGTACGGCCGGGACTATCTTTACACGAAGAGATTCGTCGGACTCGAAGCGATTTTTCGGATTTTTAGACCGTCATAGCTTCGGCCCCGATAACACTACATAGTTCAAATTTTCAGGATCAAGTGTGGTCAGTGGACTGATACAATATAAAAAAAAAAGTATGTATCTAGTTTTTATAGTTTCTATTTTATTGATACCTAAAATACGCCGATTTGCCGTTGATTAACCAAAAAAATAAGCGACTTGCTGAAGACCAAGAAAGCTGAAATTTGGTATGTAGGCTACAATTTTTACACAAATAATGCTAAAGCTAAAACATTTGTAACTTTCACCCTCCAACCCCTATTTGAGGGTTATCCCGTTATTTTCATCAATAATATATCAATAATTTATGGTACTTCCTGAAGTCTTAGAAAGCTGAAATTTGGTGTGTAAGCCAATATTTACACATGAATAACGAAGAAATTAAAACATTTTTACTTTTCACCCTCCAACCCCTATTTGTCGGTACACCCTTAGAGTGTAAACAAAAAGATAGGGCACTTCCTGAAGTCTCAGAAAGCTGAAATTTGGTATGCAAACTACAATTGGTACACAAACAACAGAAAAATTAAGATATTTGTAACTTTCACCCTCTAACCCCTATTTGAGGGTTATCCCGTTATTTTCATCAATAATATATCAATAATTTATAGTACTTCCTGAAGTCTTAGAAAGCTGAAATTTGGTGTGTAAGCTAATATTTACACATGAATAACGAAGAAATTAAAACATTTTTACTTTTCACCCTCCAACCCCTATTTGTCGGTACACCCTCTGAGTGTAAACAAAAAGATAGAGCACTTCCTGAAGTCTCAGAAAGCTGAAATTTGGTATGCAAACTACAATTGGTACACAAACAACAGAAAAATTAAGGTATTTGTAACTTTCACCCTCTAACCCCTATTTGAGGGCTATCCCGTTATTTTCATCAATAATATATCAATAATTTATGGTACTTCCTGAAGTCTTAGAAAGCTGAAATTTGGTGTGTAAGTTAATATTTACACATGAATAACGAAGAAATTAAAACATTTTTACTTTTCACCCTCCAACTCCTATTTGTCGGTACACCCTCTGAGTGTAAACAAAAAGATAGGGCACTTCCTGAAGTCTCAGAAAGTTGAAATTTGGTATGCAAACTACAATTGGTACATAAACAACAGAAAAATTAAGATATGTATTTGTAACTTTCACCCTCCAACCCTTTTAAAGGGAGAATTTGACTATATTTTTTTAACATAACATAACTTCGTTATGGATAATTCTAGAGAGTCCAAATTTTCAGGATAAAAAGTAGTTAGTACATGCATAAAACATACAAAGTTTCATTTATGTAGCTTTTATACTATAGATTTAATTCACATGTAAAATACGTCAACTTTTGGCACTCACCACTAATGATAGTTAGTTTCTAACGGCGACGCTAGATGGCGTGTGCGATCGACTTTAGCACACGCTATCGTTTTGCGCGCTTTGCTTATACATACATCCTTTTACTTATGGATGGATAGTGCGTTTTCGTTCGTTTTATGTTTAGTAAATATGGGTTTGTATTATACATATTCAACTTTCGTTGAAAATTTGGTTTGTTTTAGGTAGTACTTAGGGACTTATTTACACAGAAAAATATAATACTCTCAACCGAGAGCTTATTTAGAAGCTTGGATTCGGGACGGGTATCTTGTTAGAGAAGGGGTACTAATTAGGTTAAGAATTTAAGTTATTGAATAATAGTCCGGATACAAGAATAATCTAAAGTTGGTTTAAAGCACGTTTTCCTATAAAAAGGAAATAAGACGAACAATATGAGTAACGAAATAATTTCTTTGGGAGACGGGTTAGGACGCTATCGTACAGTTCATAGTATGTCTGGAAATGGTTCATGTCTTTTCCATTCATTGAATCAATCTATAGAAGACCGTATTTGGTGTGGCGTTGCAAATTAAGGTGTGCTATTGTTTATTATGTTGTATAACATTGGGACGAACTGCAACTTTATACTTGTGCTGAAGACTGAGAAGTGTTTCTGGATACCGACTCTTATTCACGCGCTATAGTATGGCACCTTAACAGAATTGAAGGTTACAGCAACTACGAGTATTACCTATTTTAAGTAATAAACCAACAAAAAAAGAGGCTATGACAGAGAGTGTGCTGCAAAAAAAAAAATAACAGATGCACAGGAAAATACATTCCGTTAAAATAAAACGTTGCAGAAATTACAGGGTATCTTACAAAAAAGAAATGAAATCCCACCAAAAACATTTCATGTAAAATTGGTTGCCATGTTTCGCATTGTCATGCCACTTTCACTGACAAAAAGAAATCAGATGAGATCTGACTGAATTTGAAAAGCCAAGCTGCTAACTCTACAAAGTCTAACGCTACAATACTTATCTCTGTAAGCCTTAAATCTTGGTCAAAAAGCATGGCTTGGTCGTTTCATGGAACTATTACATTACTATTACAATTATACATCATTCAAGAGCAGAGATTTTAGTTTGTCTTTCTTTTTCTTCCTTAGAAGTCCATGTACGACATGTTATGCGACATATGTTTGTAACTGACAGCCGGAAAACGACCAAGCCATGCTTTTTGATAAAGATTGAAGGCTTACAGAGGTAAGTATTGTAGCGTTAGACTTTGTAGAGTTAGCAGCTTGGCTTTTCAAATTCAGTCAGATCTCATCTGATTTCTTTTTGTCAGTGAAAGTGGCATGACAATGCGAAACATGGCAACCAATTTTACATGAAATGTTTTTGGTGGGATTTCTTTAGTCACATTGTTAGTATATTTTATGTTAGTATTTCGATTATTATCACTGAGAATATGTATTTCTTTAGTCACATTGTTAGTATATTTTTTGGTACTGAGAAAACTATGTTTGTGTAGATTTTATCATCATTTCCGTTTTTATCATTTTTCGGGTTCGGTAACAATCGCGGCGAACAGTTAGTTTAATACATGTTTTATCATTATTCGGGTGAAACCGCGGCGAACAGTTAGTTTAATACATGTTTTATCATTATTCGGGTGAAACCGCGGCGAACAGTTAGTTTAATACATGTTTTATCATTATTCGGGTGAAACCGCGGCGAACAGTTAGTTTAATAAATGTATTATCATTATTCGGGTGAAACCGCGGCGAACAGTTAGTTTAATACATGTTTTATCATTATTCGGGTGAAACCGCGGCGAACAGTTAGTTTAATACACGTTTTATCATTATTCGGGTGAAACCGCGGCGAACAGTTAGTTTAATAAATGTTTTATAATTATTCGGATGAAACCGCGGCGAACAGTTAGTTTAATACATGTTTTATCATTATTCGGGTGAAACCGCGGCGAACAGTTAGTTTCATACATGTTTTATAATTATTCGGGTGAAACCGCGGCGAACAGTTAGTTTAATACATGTTTTATCATTATTCGGGTGAAACCGCGGCGAACAGTTAGTTTAATACATGTTTTATCATTATTCGGGTGAAACCGCGGCGAACAGTTAGTTTAATACATGTTTTATCATTATTCGGGTGAAACCGCGGCGAACAGTTAGTTTAATACATGTTTTATCATTATTCGGGTGAAACCGCGGCGAACAGTTAGTTTAATACATGTTTTATCATTATTCGGGTGAAACCGCGGCGAACAGTTAGTTTAATACATGTTTTTCAGACTTCAAAAAGAAGGAGGTTAACAATTTGGTTGTATTTTTTTAATGTTTTTAGTCAGAAAAATTATTATTTTGTCTATAAGGATGTTCTTTCAGATTGGTCCCATACAAATTTCATCAAAATCGGTTCAGTAGTTTGGTTTTTAAAACAAAATTGCGCATTGTGAAGTAAGTTTTTCAGTTTTTAGGGTTCCGTACCTCAAAAGAAAAAAACGGAACCTTTATAGGATCACTTTGTTGTCCGTCTTGCCGTCCGTCCGGGTGTCAAGATCTTTATCTCGCGAACGCGTGAAGGTATCGTGTTGAAATTAAAACCATATACGCAGCTATAGTACCTTGCTGCAGAATGAAAAATCAAACTTCTCAGTTTTTGTAAAAAAAAGTTACAGCCGAATATGTCGTAAAAATTTACATTTCGACACTCACAGGGGAATCAAAACCTATGGGGTACTTCCCGTTGACCTAGAACTCTGAAATTTGGCAAGAAGCATTGTAATAGAGTACATAATTATATAGGAAAAAATCCGAAAACCGGACATTTTTAATTGAATCATAAAAAAATAGTGTCTTTATGCAAGGAATAAGGGGCCAAATTTTAAAGTGAATTATCCGTATCATGTGGGTTATCATATGAAAGAGCTTGATTAGCATAAGTTAAAACAGGTATTTAAATATTTTTACGATGTATATTTTTCGGTATAAGAAGGAAAATATAAAACAAGTATCTATGTTAAAAGAAAAACAAAATACCCGACTGCAGAAAAGTAGTTTTTGCAGTCTAACTTATGATTTCATTACGCTTGATATGTTGTTAGGTGTACGTTTTTTTGTGAAAAAGTATGCGTAAAATCGTTGTAAGAAATTATAAATGCGTATTCTTAAGAATAATTCTAGTAAAACCACTTATTTATTACAAAAAAGTTCGTTTTCCTGTAATTTTAAGCTAATATATAGTCTTGTCTAATCATCATCATCATCTCAGCCATAAGAAGTCCACTGTTGGACATAGGCCTCCCCCATGGATTTCCAAAAAGACCGATTGGAAGCGGCTTGCATCCAGCGTCTTCCCGCCACTTGTATGAGGTCGTCTGTCCATCTCGTGGCTGGTCTTTCTACGCTGCGCTTGCCGGTACGTGGTCTCCACTCGAGAACCTTTCGGCCCCATCGGCCATCAGTTCTACGTGCTATGTGCCCTGCCCACTGCCACTTCAACTTGCTAATCCGCTGTGCTATATCGGTGACTTTTGTACGTCTACGTATCTCTTCATTTCTGATTCGATCTCGCAGAGAGACTCCGAGCATAGCCCTCTCCATAGCTCGTTGCGTGACCTTGAGCTTCCTTATAAGGCCCATAGTTAGGGACCACGTTTCAGTGCCGTATGTCATCACTGGTAACACACACTGGTTGTAAACTTTCGACTTGAGGGACTGGGGAATATTGGACGAGAAGACGCTTTTAAGTTTCCCGAACGCTGCCCAGCCGAGTTGGATACGACGATTGACCTCCCTCGTAAAGTTGGACCTGCCTAATCGGACCGTCTGTCCTAGGTAGACGTGTTCGTCAACAACTTCTTGTCAACGTCTTGTCTAATACATGTACATATAACATCTGTGCGTATACATACACAAATGTATGTTATATTTGTATTAATTAGTAAGGATTAGTATGGTGGTAAAACTTTGTCTCCCGTTTGTCTCTGTGATATTATGTTATATGTTACTCATCTTCACTGACAGGACTTGGCTTTCCCCTCCCTCTCTCCCTCATCTCCCCTCTCCCCCTTCCCCCTCCTCCCTTCTCCCCTCTCCTTACCTTATAACACAATTTTAATGGAACAGTTGTCGGTGATTTTTTTGAGGTAGGAAATAGGTTTAATCCTGTTTTACCCGTTTCCGCGGGAATACCGGGATAAAAAGTATCCTATGTGTTAATCCAGATTATAAACTACCTGTGTGCCAAATTTCAGCCAAACCCGTCAAGCCACTTTACCGTGAAGAAGTAACAAACTAACACAAACTTCGCATTTATATTATTAGTGTGAAGTGTGATGTGATTTATTAGCATTTCCTATTCCAAACTCCAATAAAATATATAAGTTATATATATATTTATATTCGTGATCACCGTTAAAAATTCTTTGTTTTGATACCACACTCGATGTATTTTGAAAACATTTTTGTTTAGATTACTTTTTGCCGCCAAAATCCTTATTTTTATTTTATTTTAATGTACCCATTGTCACTCTCACGACTAAGACGAATCTGTTGACACCACTCACATAAAAATACGACAAGCCGTTTAGGCTCTAGGGCGTGCCAAAGAAATATACATACATACATGCATTACATACACTTGAAAAACATAACCCTCTTTTTTCGCAGTCGGGTAAAATTATAATTTCCCCCTTTTATTTACTAGTTTGTACGGAACCCTCGGAGGGTGAGCCCAACTCGCACTTGTCTGGTTTTATTTTAAACTATAATTGGTGTTATACTACTAAATATTCATCTGCCAGTAGTGAAATAAAAGCTGCCATAATGTTGATGGTGTAGGATAATCATGAGGTTGACTCTGATAGCACCAGCGGCGATGTATGCCACACTTATTAATGGCGCTCGCCAACTGTCTTGCTCTTGCCAGATATAACACCGGCAACGGATCATTTGTGTAACTTCTCTTGTCTCATACCTCGAATGGCAACTGAAAGTGATGTGAGGTAATCTTGGCACGATAAAGACGATCTGTGGATGGTCCGCCAATCGCCGGCCACCAATAAGAGCCGTTATTGTACAAGTTACAAGCTCTTATTGGACGTCAGTTCGCCTTCATTGTTCCCATTATAAGCCAGGTAAGAAAACACGTGTTACAAAGATAAAAGCATTATTATTAAGTGAGGAATGAGTTCTTCTTGTTTCGTCCTACGACGTGTACGACCTGTAGCTCGAAACGACGACTTTTGAAATACACGATTGATGGACTACAGTGACACTCGCTCAAGAGTTATGATGTCTCATAAACTCTTGAGCGATTGTCACTGTAAGCTAAATGTTGGAGCTGAAATCGCATTGAGTCGATAGCGCACTCATATTGTACAATGTTAACATACATAATTATACTATGGACACTAACGAGGTTTTCACACATTTTGAAATAAAAACTACGGATCACTCACGTCTGTTTTGAGCCGAAATATACGACTATAGAGTTACAACCGCATTCGGCGGTCTTTTTCAAAGGAGCAGCGCACACGTCACTCTCGGTCGGTGACTCGCAGCAGCACAAACTATAGTCGAGAATCGGAGAGTAATTTGAACAGCACGCTTTGAACCTCTAATAAGCTTGTGAAGTCTGTTAAAAATAAAATAAAGAACCGGCGAGGTTTCATTGTTCAACATCAGTCATCAGAAACATAAAAAGACTGTATCCATGTCAAGTGTAAACTTTAAAACCAAGTGTCATATAAAAGAGTTTTAAGACAACGACGCCGAGAAGAGGGAAGGGAAAGAAGTTAATCTTATATTTAAATGCATTGTGGTTTTACTTCAAGAGAGCTGGGGGGAACTGGTAGTTTTAAATATCTCAAATACATAGTTTGAATCTTTCTTTTACACTTTAAAATCAGTTGAGAAAAGAAGTTTTTAGTTAAAAAAATAAATTGAAACAAGAGTTCTAATTTTCAACGTGACAAAATTATCTTAATGAAGAATATAGCACTAAAACAGAACGATACCAGCGTAAAATCAAATGTGACTTTCAAGCACTAGGGCAGCATAGAATACGGGAAGGATCAGTAGATAAACCGGAATACACATAAAAACCAAAGACGAACCGGAAATACCCTACAGATAAACGGATTTACGTCACTTTAGACCGACATTTATTCGGTGACATTTGTAAATGCCATACGTCTAGTGATTGTCACCACATAGTGGCTCTTCTATTACATTTATCCTTAAAATTAAATGTAACACGAAAATGTCATCGCATTCTCCCACTGAATTGAAGCTTTAAACTCATAACTGTACAGTTAAAAATCGCATGGCAAAACAGATAAATCAAATGTACGAACGATGAAAATGTGTGTTATTGTATAATGGATAAGGTGGAGATTCGTGTGGCAGTGTAGCGATGAGTGAATTTACGTTTTACGTACCGTGGTTGTGGCGGCGTCACGGGTCGACCACGGCACTACTAGTGACGGAAAATGTCAAGATTGGCGCCCAACGTGGGCCTCGGTTGGGTCAAACACTGGCGTCGCGCGCGTGGCCGCCACTCGACTAGACGTATTCTCACTACAAATTAAGTGTATTATTGATCAGAACCTTATTATTCATAGACTTCCTACGTCTCACTTTTTAACATCCAGGCGTTAGATTGAAACCATGAGTGAACATATTTAAGACTGATATTTATTCATCGGATTACTCAATACTCATATTTATGTATAGAACTACTAAACTAAACTTAGTTTGGTTCTTCGGTTATTAAGGCAGATTATTAAGTGTTTTTACCCTCCCTGTGTATAAGATCTAGAAGTTCGTGATTAATAAAAATAATAGATAATTATATCAAAAACTTTCAATAAAAATTATCTATTGTTGATCTATTATTAAAATAAATATTTTAAACATTCCGTGATTGCAACTTTTCCAGATATAGTGACAAATATGCACCTTTTTACTAGATTTTGTTTAGCTGTCCCGGTGTCCGTAATGAAATATTGCAAGTTATTTGACCCACTTCCCGGTATACTGAACTGAAATTTTGCGTACTCGTATATACATACGTAAATCGGATGACAATGTAATATAATAGTTGTGTTGCAATGTGTCTATATGTATAGGACTGTTAAGTTTTTCGTGTAATTGATTTGTGTTTCATAATATACAATGAGCACTGCCGGTCTTTTTACCTCACAGTTCACCTCTTTGCTTCACTTTTCTTTAAGGTAATCCTGATTACGGTCATCGTAAACGGTCAAGCGGAAGTCTATCACTGAATAAAAGAATCTACTTCACGAAAATGTATAATAATAGCATGAAAAGTAATACGGGGAAACATCAAATCAATCTACAGACGAATATTAATTTAAAAGTACAACTGAATAAATCCGATAAACTTTCAATAAAAGTAAAAATAAATAAAATAAAATTCATTTATTTCAGGTAATTGAAACCCATACAGTTAAAAAGAGTAATTACAAAGAAAAATAAATACAAATACCGTTTTATAATAATAAGTCATAATAATAAAATCAATTGCACATAATTATAAAAAATAAAATAATCACAATATTTTAAAAAATTTCAAATTATATAAACGAATAAAACCAAATAAATTACAGTAACTTCATTATGTCAAAATAATACATTAATAATCACAATGTCATAAAAATGCCATAGAAATGCCAGAGAAGTTCACAAGCAAGCATCCACCAGCATGCAAGTTTGTCCAACGTCAGCCAACGTAGTTCGCAGCCAAGGCGGGCTCCCGCAAAGGCGCCCACCCGGCACTCGATCGGTTCTCGTGAGGGGCGGACGACGTTTCCCGCCCAGCCACAGAAGTTACGCGAAACACGCAAACTCGTAGACTAGTACGCGACTTTATTTTATCTCTTCTTCTTCTACTTTACATTATAAATAAATAAATATACTTTTTTTTGTGTCAATGTGAGAAGATAAATACATGAAGATAAAGAGTTTTGTTAAATGGTGGGTTCGAATTATTTATTTAGGTAATAGTTTAATTTTTAAGGTCATATGGGCCTTACAGTAATTAACCAAGAAATTCTAGCTTCTTATATATCAAAAGTGCTGAATGTGGTCCCAACACTGTAATCATTTTACAAAACTAATTATTGTTTAAAACCTGTGTACATTTGTAACATCCGCAAACATAATTACTAAGAAATATAACCTTATATAGCTTTAATGCATAGGAGCTCGTATTTCTCAAGAGAAGCGTTTAGTAAACGTTTCTGAGCTGTAAAGCCCACTACGCCGTCCAATTTTCAGAATATGAATTGATGTAAGTAGTATTTTTAAACATTAATATATTAAATAATATATTCCGTATATGACTGTATATATTTTTGTGAGCATGTTAACTTCGCTGGTTGATAACAGATTCCGATTATTATTTTTAAATAAAATGACCATGGAGGTGGTCCCATAAAATTTTGCTAAGGCGTTTATACATGAAAATCGATTGAATCTTCAGTTTTTTTAAATTTCTACTATCCGAAGCGGATAAATTAGATATTGTCGCCGTGAGAGTAAGCTTTCCCAACTCTTGTATATACATATTCAATACATATTTTTTTCAAAATCAGCCCCGACGTCATCAAAGTTATTTACCAAATTCTTGTTTAATAGCCGTATTCCGTAACGAGATAATTCGAAGGAGCTCATTTAACTTCCGCGAGTGCTCGCTCGGGAGGTATCATTATAAATATAATTTTTTTATTAATCATATTTTTTCCTCAACCATAATCATCCCACTTCACGCTTAAGGAAAGAACGACTCTGATTCACAAATGACTTTGATCCGACTAATAAATAATGCACAATTTTGTATTAAAAACAAAACTACAGAATCGATATTAATGACATTTCTATGGGACATCTGAAACTATATCCTTTGTATTGAAACTTGACAAGACATATATTAAAAAAGAAAAACAAAATACCAGACTACATAAAAGTGATTTGCACATTATAACTTACGCTTGAAATGTTGTTGAGTGTACGATTTTGTGAGAAAGTATGCACATAGCTATACTATATTATTAATTTGACTGAACATTCTTTTTGATAAAAAACGAAAAGTCAGAGTTTGAGAAAAAAAGAGATTCGAGGTTACGAAAAAGCGTTTTTTTCACATTTGAGTGAGTTGTATTATTATTATTAGTACAAAAATATAGCCTATGACACTCAGGGAGAGAAGACGAATCTAATGAAACTTTGCACATCTGTCAAGTTGATAAGGCGGCAGGCTGTAGGAGGTAATATAGAAACATACACGTACACTCCACAAACATAACCCTACAAATATTCGTCGTTTATCATCACATTTTTATATCTTTCTCATAAAAATAAAAATAAAATTTGCATTGATTATCTAATCATTGACGACAAAATTTGCATGAACCTTTTGTTTCACATCTACCGGGCGTCCTGTGATGGCAAACTATTTTTCTACTTTAGATAAATATCGTAAAAATATTAACCCAGTCAACAGAGAATAGCTACAAATACATAAGAATCACCCTGTAAAGGCGAAAATTAGAATTACACATTTATTTATCGTGATTATTTCATTATTCATTTGATAAGCTGATTCATGAATCGTAGCTTCGGCGTAGCGGCGTAGCGTAGTGCGCTCTAGCACTCGCGTAGCAACGAGCTCGTTGATCTACAAAGCTGTAGAAGCGATATGAACGAACGCGACGGATCCTCAATAACTATTGTTACTTTATGGCCTAGCTAGACGTGTAGTGTCATGTCGTGACTTGTGACCGATATCAAAGAAAACTTGATCAATCGAATCAGTACTGAATGAATCGATACGTTTCACCTACATATTTAACTTGCGACTAAAATAGCCTAAGCCTATGATATCAACAAGAGCTTAGTTCAACTCCTGTTCATCTGCCGTTCCTTTAAACGACTGTGTATTTTGAACCACAATGAAGATCCACAGAAAGTGTGATATTATAAATTTAGTTTCACCTATCACCATGTTTGTTTGTCTCTAATCTTTGATATGGAAGGATGTAGCTGTAGTGGCTGCAGAAATAGCTATGTGTTTCTGGATATAAGTCCAGAAGTATCACAAAAGCTACTTTTTATCCCGAAAAAGAGATTCCTGAAGGATGACGGGTGAGATCGTGCGGCGCGGCGTCTACTTATAATGTCGGAACCAGGTTGCAAGCGGCTGCACCGTTCATTTGTTCCGAAGTAGATGAGCGAACAACAATCTGCCGCTAATTCATTCCGAAACTTCGGCATTCGTTACAATTTAATTTAATTACGAATTATTGTTTTTCTTTAGAACTGAACAATTGGAAATTAGGGCGGAGCTACACCCGTACAAGCCCGTACTAACTAAATTTTTCGTATGGACTTCTGTCTGTCAACGACATGAAGGTGATACATGTTTGCCTTTAGCCTCTACTCGTAGATGCACGAGACCTTCCGATAAGGTAGAAACCCTACCATAAGCTTATTTTGAGTCTCGACACATTCTTGGCTAGTTACGATATAATTTGCTGAGAAGCATACGAAGCTTCTTTAGTAACATATTTTTAATATTAATTAAAAAAATATTTTTTTGTGTGTACTATAAGTTGGCTTTGCTACAGGTTGCTGTGAGGCCCTGTCTTTAAATTTCCTTATCAGTTGGATCACGCACACTTTGACATTGAAATATGGTGGAGGGGACGGCGGGATGTAATTAAAGTGAAATAACTAAGTAGCCGCTAATATATTCTGACATGTAAGGGGGGGGGGGGGGGGGGAGGGGGGTAACTGTTAGCTTTCGAGGATCATTTATCAAGCAACACTAGATGAATATAACTAGAGCATTGAACTACGTTTTAGGTAAGAAAGAGGCAATTAGCAGTTCTTGGACTTAACATAAGACCATAACAAAAACGTCAAAGAGAGACTGTCATTAAATTTACATGACGCTGTGATTAAATTTATTTAATTAGTCAATCACCAGCTACATTAGTATATAATAATTAATTTTAAAGGAACAGAAAGCAAATTACAGGTTTCTATGGATAGCGGCACCCTTGATATAGTTATGAATCTCAGAGATTAGTTCCACTGACACTGTCACCTTATACCTGTTACACCAATCGTAAGCCACTCGCACAATCGACAACACTTGCAAAGTAGGATCTGCTCAACCGGCGCTTGGCCGATTAGATGTTCAGGACAAGTCGAGCTCGTATTAATTTGACTAATTTGTAATCTTTTATTTTGTTACAGACGCACGGTCTGCGCTTCTCACACAAATGGCGAGACGATATCAGCAACATAACGTGACCTGGACGCGTTCATAAAAAGAGTTAACACTACTGATAACATGCACAAGAAATGAAATAAGCAACGTGGAGAAACAGGCAGATTGAGAATTTGTGTAGACGCCGATAGCGGTACTTCATAAGATATCAATGGACGAACATTAAAACGAAAGCAAACGAAAAAGTGCATTCAGTGAATGAATGTGCGCGAGAAGTATCTTTTAATTAGCGTCGCAGGAGCGGCGCCGGCCGAAAAGATATCTACATTAGGTAATCAGGCGAGGAAGGTGCAACCGAGAGGCGCGTGCGCGAGTGGCGAGTGCGGTGCGTGGTGGCGACGGCAGGCGCCGGCGCACCGCGCAGCCCGCTCGGCTGGGCCATGGGCGGCACGCAGCGACTGGCGGCCGTCGCAGCAGCCTCGCACGGCGCGCGCCGCTACAACCACACGGCGAGCGACGCGCGCGCAGACTATGCGTCTACCAACGTCAACTTCGTGTTCGCCAGGTCGGTGTTCAAATCGCACGCACGCTCCTATTGCAATCTAAATAAACTGAGAGATAATATACCGCTCTTCGTGCTAGATCTATGTTATCATTTTAGATAATATACCGCTCTTCGTGCTACATCTATGTATGTTATCATTTCAGCCTTCGGTCAGTAGGGCTCTCATTTAACACGCATTCGTTTCATAATATTTTGATGATTAAGTTATTTATGGTCCCGTCGGATAACTTTACAAAACCGTCATGTTTCTCTGTGTGTGCGTGACGTCATAGCTCCTGCACTGCCGAACACCGCGCCGTCCTAAATAGCATTTGAGAAGTAAGCAGGTGTCTTCTATGAACCTACACAACAATGTCATAAAACAAGTAGTTCTACGAATAGTAGACCTCGCGAGAGAGTATATTTGCAGCTCACCTTGGGTCATCTGTACATAGGTAATACCTACATAAAGTTGGCTTAACACATCCACGCGTCCTCACTGTTCTACGCAATCTCAAGTTGGTTGTCATATCTCGACAACCACTTGACCAATTCTATTCATTTTTACCATAAGTTGTAATAATTGTATACTTTATCTACCTACCAAATATCATTAAAATCGGTTGGTAATTAGCAATAAACTTCCCCACTTTTTATTGGAACCTAATTGGAAAATAATTAAATAATTCATTGAACCTATACGCCAAGTTTCATCAAAATTGGTTCAAAATTACGCCCTGTATGCTAGTACGAACATACAAATTAATTCACACACAAACTGAGAAACGAAAAAAAAATTGTCCAGTTGACGCAGAGACGCTTCGCTCGCTCGGTCAATTACTGCATTTTAATGATTTTCTTAGTTCTCATAGACGATCCCTGATTCTAATAATATCGGAAATGTACAAGTTTAATGTACATATTAATTTGTACACGTAAGCGTTCCCTATCCACATACAATTATATTTTTATGCGCGGAAATTAAAAAAGATATCATTGCGTGGATCCATAAAAAATGTCTATATTGTTTTCTTTATGAGTACGACATTCGCTACGGAACACTGGCACATTTATCCTGTACACGCTCTTGATTAGTTATTTAGACACTCGTTTTGTTTGTTCCCAACGAGGCACGCGTGTAACTGCGCTCGCAGACCGCGGCTGCCGGCGTGTGAGCTGGCGGGTGACGAGCACCTCGGCACCAGTCGTCACCGCACCACCACCTAGTGCATGATGATAAGCCCAGGGCCGCGGCTCCCCGCCACCTACTGTTCTAGTACTCGCATCATTCACTAACGACGACACAACTGCGAGTACCACCACAGAATAGCACAAGTCCACGAATGTAGTTCATACTGACTATCGATACAGTCGTGTGCCGTGGTGCCGTGGGGTACCGGCTTAGAATAGTACCTCCCCCTCTCTTCCCGTGGGTGCCGTAAGAACCGGCTAAGGGAAATACTACCAGAGATGGGCAGCAGCATCCTCTGCGGAAAACGCCATCTACTGCGCTCGCCAACCCGCATGCCAAGCGTGGCGAGTAATGGCAAAACTCCCTTAATGAAGATTAACAAAATAACCAGGCCCCCAGTCCCCGGCAGCTCCGCTATTCCGGGCTACGGTAGCGGTCCCGGTCACGGCGGAGCAAGGGGTGCTAAGAATCTCCGGAAGAGATCCGGCTACCACCCCCTGCATAAACGACGACTGGCCCTGGTAACACACAATATTCGCACGATGAGGACAGACGAGAAGCTAGCTGAGCTGGAAGAAGAAATGAGTAGGTTACATTGGGATATCCTGGGGTTATCAGAAGTCCGACGAGAGGGTGAGGACACGATAACCCTGAAATCCGGTAACCTACTCTACTACCGGGAGGGCGACCAACCGTCCCAAGGTGGTGTCGGGTTTCTCGTCCACAAGTCCCTTGTTAACAGCATTCTTGGCATCGACAGTGTATCGAGCAGGGTTGCGTACCTGATACTCAGAGTATCCAAGAGATATTCGTTGAAGGTCATCCAGGTATACGCACCGACCTCGGCACACTCGGATGATGAGGTGGAGGTGATGTATGAGGACATTAGTAGGGCCATACACACTTCTGAGACCTATTTTAATGTTGTTATGGGGGACTTCAATGCGAAGTTGGGCAGGAAATGCGAAAGTGAGTTGAGAGTGGGGCAATTTGGATATGGACAACGGAACCCCAGGGGACAGAGGTTGGCCGACTTTCTGGAGAAAGAGGGACTCTTCATGATGAACTCTTTCTTCCAGAAGCCACCTCATAGGAAATGGACCTGGTTGAGTCCCGATGGTTCTACGAGAAATGAGATAGACTTCATCCTGACCACCAAGAAACAAATATTCAATGATGTCTCTGTGATCAACATGGTTAAAACCGGAAGTGATCACCGAATGGTACGAGGCACTTTGAATATTAATGTTAAACTTGAGAGGTCCCGTATGATGAAGTCTACACTCCGACCCACTCGCGCCCATATCCAAAACCCCGAGAGCTTTCAGCTCGAACTATCAAATCGCTTCGAGTGCCTGGAGAGCTGCGCATCAGTGGATGAGATCAATAACAGGTTTGTGGAAACTGTCCGTACGGTGGGCGCGAAGTTTTATAAACCCCACCGTACAAATAGACCGCAAAAGCTCGAGCCATACCCTCGACCTCATGGCTGAACGACGCTCATTCCAACTGCAGTCTTCCGGTGACGCAGAGTCATATAGGCGGCTCAATAGACTCATATCAAAGTCTATGCGACACGACATCCGTACCTTTAATACTAATCGTATTAAAGAGACGGTAGAGCGGAATAAAGGCTCCAAAGTGTTCGCAAAAGACATGTCTATTGGGCAGAGCCAGTTGACGAAGCTGAAGATGGAAGATGGCAGTCTAGCGTCGACCAAAGCAGAAGTGTTGAGGGAAATCGAGAGGTTCTATGGACAGTTATACACATCGATCGCAAAACCTGTTAGCAGTTTGGGCAAAGATCCAAGAGCCAAACTGACTCGACATTATACCGAAGATATCCCGGACATCAGCCTGTATGAGATTAGGATGGCCTTGAAACAGCTCAAGAACAACAAGGCACCGGGCGACGACGGAATTACATCAGAGCTACTGAAAGCGGGTGGAACACCGGTACTGAAAGTCCTTCAGAGGCTCTTCAATTCCGTCGTGCTTGAAGGTACAACGCCAGAAGCATGGAACAGAAGCGTGGTGGCGCTGTTCTTCAAAAAAGGAGACAACACTTTGCTGAAGAACTACAGACCCATCTCGCTTCTGAGCCATGTCTATAAGCTGTTTTCAAGGGTCATCACGAATCGTCTTGAACGCAGGTTCGATGACTTCCAGCCTCCCGAACAAGCCGGTTTCCGAAAAGGTTATAGTACCATAGACCCCATCCACACGCTGCGGCAAGTGATACAGAAGACCGAAGAGTATAACTTGCCCCTTTGCTTAGCGTTTGTGGACTATGAGAAAGCCTTTGATTCGATCGATCCGATGGGCGGTCCTTGAGGCTCTCCAGCGATGCCGTATTGACTATCGGTATGTCGAAGTGCTGAAGTGTTCAAAATCAAATCAAATCATTTTATTCTTTCGACATATTAAATGCACTTAGAACAGTCACAGTCATAACATTTCATAAAAGTTATATAAAAATATACTTACATTACACGTCCTATCAATATGATCATGTTAATAATACTTTTCAAATTATCTATCATTTATAAAATAAGCTTGGAAAAACAATAATACACTGTAAAGTGTAAAAGTAAAAGTAACATTGTAAACAAAATAATAATTTTTTTATCTAAATGTCAAACTGACATTCAATAAATATAAAACTGTCAATGTCATGGAATATCTGCAATAGCATTGCATTGTCACAGTAAATAACATTAGCAATATAAATTAATTAGTCATTTTAACAGATTTAAAAATGTTTTTGTCAGTTTTAGCATCATTAAGACTATAATAACTTTTATCCATTAAACATTATTTAACAAACTTTAGAATGTAATTTTTAGTGCTTGTTTTTATATTGTCAGGAATTTTATTATAGAATTCTATACCTAAACAGTAAAAGCTATTGGATGTTTTGGTTAGTCTTCTTTGTGGCGGTACTATTCTATTACCATTTCTACAATTTGGGCCATAACAATCAAATGCCTTCTGCATATTCCCAATATTATCAAGAATGTACAAAACACACCGATACACAAACTCACTTGTCATTGTCATTATACCTAATTCCCTGAAAGCATTTCTACAAGAGTCCAGCATTTTAAGTCCCAAAATGTATCGCACAGCTCGTTTCTGTAGTACGAATACTCTTCTGGTATGGCATTCAGCAGCAGATCCCCAGAAAAGTATTCCATACGTTAAGAGCGAGTGAAAATAAGCAAAATAGACAGTTCTTGCTGCCATGGACCCTGCCAATTCCCTGATTTTTTTTATTGCGTAAGTAGCTGAACTCAATTTTTTACATAGTTCACCAATATGTGTTGTCCATGTTAATTTTTTATCCAGCCATACACCCAGAAACTTGACCTCTTGTGCGAGAGTTATATTCAGTTCATCGAGTGTTTTATTGACGGTAATATTTGAATGCAAATTGATATTGGAGGCTAGATTAAAATTTACTATATGTGTTTTCTCAACGTTAAGTATCATATTAATTGCCGAGAACCATAGCTGGATATTTTTAATTGACTGACTGATTTTTACACTAACACCAGCTTCGGTTTTATCCTTAACAATTAAACTAGTATCGTCAGCAAACAGAGTCATATCTATATCTTTCGTTATATTTGTCAGGTCATTTATGTATATAATAAAGAGCAAAGGTCCGAGGATAGATCCTTGAGGAACCCCTAGTTTGAGTGTGTTCATTTCAGACCTACAACCATTCACTTCGGTAACCTGTTGTCTATTATTGAGATACGACCTTAGTAATAAAGACTCTTTAGAGCGAATACCATAGTGATGTAATTTATCAATCAAGATTTCATGGGATACACAATCAAATGCTTTTGAGAGGTCGCAGAAAACACCGAAGGTTTTCTGCTTCCTCTCAAGGCCAGCCAGGATATCAGAAATGAGCTGGGTTACGGCATGCTTACAAGATTTTGACTTTTGAAATCCGAACTGGCGAACATTCAATAGCTTTTCTTCCATCATATAAGTCATAAGTTCTTCAGTGATATATTTCTCAAATATTTTACTTATACTAGGGAGAATCGACACAGGGCGGTAGTTATTACAGTTATTACAATCACCTTTTTTAAGAATCGGAACCACTTTGGCAACCTTCATCTCGTCTGGAAATGTTCCTTTAGTAATGCAGTCGTTTATAATGGTCATAATTGGAACCACAATTACGTTTTCCAGTTTTTTAATCAAATATGGTGAAATATGCCAAAAGTCATTAGATTTTTTCGGTTTCATTTGCCTTATTATTTTTCTAACACGATTTACAGTAATATGCCTTAAGATAAAATTGGAACTATGACTAGGAGAATAATTATTCAAAAATTGCATTGCTTTCTCTGACGAGCATTTTGTCTTTTTAGTTAAATTATCTGCTATATTAATAAAATATTCATTAAAAGTATTACAAATTTCATTTTTATCATATACTAGGTTACCACTACTATTTAAAATTTTATCACAGTTGTTCATATCACAGTTATTACCTTTACCAGTCTCTTCTTTAATGATTTGCCATGCACATTTAATTTTATTACTTGCATTTTCTACCTTCATTTTTAAATGTAGCCTTTTAGCCGCTGCACATACTACTTTGAATAACTTGCTGTATTTATTTAGATATGTCTTGGAAACATTGCCCCCCTCATTATATAATGCGTACAGATTAAATAATCTTTGTCTAGATATTAGGATCCCCTTGGTAGCCCATTCACAAAATTTAGCTTTTTTATTTAATGATTCAGTAATAGGCATAATGCTGTCTAGCTTCGCGAGGAATATTTCGAAAAACTTAGAGTAGTTTTTGCAAGAATCAGGGTCTTGCCATGCGTTTTGCAGGCTTAGTTTAAGATTTTCTATTTTAGCATCCGTGGATTTGCGGAACATTATTTTCCTATTGGAAATATAATCCAGCGCGAGATTAAAGACAGCTATTTGAGCTGTGTGGTCCGATTTAACACCCGGTAGAACTCTAGTCTCAATAATACAGTTAGAATCGGTGAATATATTATCTATACATGTTTTAGTCTTTTCGGTAATTCTAGTATATTCAGATATTAATTGTCTTAAGCAAAAGCTATTAAGAACATCGAGCAAAGTGTTCTTCATTTCTATATCTAAGGCAAAGTCAATATTGAAGTCACCACAAAGGATTACAGTTTTGTTATTGTGATTAGTCATTTTGTCTAGACATTGTTCCATTTTCTCTGAATAGATATTTAGGTCCCCTGAAGGCGATCTATATGCAGCCACAACAATACTATTCCCTACTTCAATACAGCACACTTCAAAGTGTCTTTCTATGGACATTTTATTTATATCTTCTCTAGTTTTAAATTTTATGTCATGTTTGTACAACAACGCCACCATGTCAGTCCGAGTACAAGACCAGAACTCAGAGGCAATTCCGTTGAAGAGAGGCGTGAGGCAGGATGATGATGATGATGATCGATACAGTCTGACGATAATAAAGTTTTATTGTCCTAATGTTCTTATGTTTTACTTACAGTTGCTTTTTATTGGTATTTCCATTAAAATATAATTACCTGAAAACAAAAAATATTGTAAGTTAAATACCATAACGAAAAACAAACATTCTCGCTTGAGCACATGCACACTGTCAGTCAGCTGGATCAGGCGAGCTGGTTGTTTGTGAAAGCCTGGTATGAGTTCTGTTGAGAATGCGTATGAAAGATATTGAAATTAAAACAATTATGTGGTATTCAAAAACATGAAATAATCGTAAAATCTCAAAAAAAATACAACATAATATAACAAATTATATAATCTGTTTTTTTTTTTAACATAAGTTATATAATATAAGAACAGCTCGGCGATCGACCTCATCTCACCTGATATAAAGTGACGCTTGTGCTCGCACATATTCAAAAGAAAAAAGTACATTTATTATTTTATTTTTTATAGTCAAAAACTAGCAAAAATAGTCTTACGTAATAAATGAATGGCCCCTTAACGCATAAAAAGCCTGATATTTCATGTTTAGCTCATACGACTCGCGCTCGCGCGGTATAGTAGCACAGTTCAAACCAAATTCGCTTGGCCTCAACTGTGTGTGTATGTGTGTGAGTGGGGGGGGGGTGAATATGTGTTGTGTAGATTCAGAATAGTACATTCACGGGGTTTGGCGCACGAAGGAAGTGAGGGCGCTAATAGTTCGAGGGACTAAATAAGTCTTTAACCCGAGGTAAACACTGTGCTTTTCATTACAAATACAAGGAAAATAAAAATGAAAACACGAATTAGCTACAGTAAAAATGAGTAAATTTTATTCTTACATAGATCAAAAACTTTGGTAAGCAATCTATTCAGCCAATATTTTTCATTTTCATCATTAATAAAAATGGTAAATATTTTGTTCAAATCTATGTTATTTTAAAGAAATTGTTGAAACTAAATTATAATAGTTATTTAAAAAATATATATTCTTTAATCAATACTTATCTTTATGTTATTTCAATTTTACATCGCGTTGTAATTGAGTGGCTTTAAAGAAAGTTGGACATGGCTCAATAGAAACGTGAAAATAGAACTAGTTTTTTTTTTTAATTTGACAGCTGGCAGTTGAAAGCAATTCTCCCTAGGGCTGAAAGTATTACTTTCAACCCGCTCCTCAGGCAACTTCAGACCTACTTTCAGAGTAAGAGTAATGAAAAATATAATTGTTATGCCAACAGTTAATATAAAAAAATCGGCCAAGTGCGAACGTCCGAACCAAGTCGGACTCGCGCACGAAGGGTTCCGTACTATCATCTATAATACTACAAAGTTTAGTTCTGTTTATAAAATAACGAGAAATCAACGAAATTCCAAGTAGTAAATTGCAAACTTATAGGTAGGTTTTCGATACACATCCGGGCAGCATGACGACGCTCGCGCGAATACGCACGGCTATGGCTCGCTCCGTGATGTTACCTCCCCCGCTACCCACGTGGCTGTTGCTTAGCAACCGCCTCGCGCTCGCGCCACCACCACACCGCGGCGCGGCGCTCGCACCGCGTTTAGATGCACGGATTATTTTCATTTTGTGAGTTTTTATGTATTAGATTAGGTATTTATTTTTATAGTTAATATATTTCTAAATATTTACTTACAAATATTCAAGTTTCTACCTGTTAATTAAGATCGAGTAAAAATTGCTTAAAAATTACGTTTGTTGTATGGGAGCCCCCATTTAATATTTACTTTATTGTTATTTAATTATTTATTTTGAAAGGTAATATACAAGTAAATATTCTGTGAAAATTTGAAGCGTCTACCTGTTACCGTTTTTAATATTGAGCAAAAAAATACGAAAAAAACACGTTTATTGTACCCTTAATACGGTACCCTTAATAATTTTTTTTAATTTTTAGTATTTGTTGTTATAGCGGCAACGGAAATACATCATTTGTGAAAATTTCAGCTTTCTAGCTATCACGGTTTATGAGATACAGCCTGGAGACAGACAGACAGACAGACAGACAGACAGACAGACAGACAGCGAAGTCTTAGTAATAGGGTCCCGTTTTTACCCTTTGGGTACGGAACCCTAAAAAAGTATTATTATGACAATAACAATTATGCCAATGTAAAAAAAAAATGCGAAACAAACGAAATATCGATACAAGACAAGCTCGCCTAGTACACTGCCAAATTCCATATGTAGAATTATATATTTCTACCAAATTATTCAATAATTTACAAAATGACAGCTGTCACGATGAGAGTTTACCAATACAGGTATATTAACACAGGCACAATATTGTAAGCTCAGTAGGATTAACTTAAAGTTTACCACTAATTATATTATCAAAATCGGTCGGTACGTGGCACCAAAGTTCAACTTCAAACTTCCCTTTTTGGAGGAAATACCCTCTTAATCAAATATTCCCGACGACAAGAAATCTATGTAATTGTAAAACCTGCACACCGAGTATCATAAATATAAAAAAATATTGGATTGTAAAGGTTGAAAAATACGACCTGTACGCGAGTACCAACACACATCCGGACAGGTGAAAGAACATTTGGCCAGTTGCACTTGCAGTTGAGATCTTTGTTCGATTCGCTCACTGTGTCAATATTAGATATATAATATTTTAGTATATATGGTATCAAAAATTAGCAAAATGCACATAATTATAATATATAGCACCAAGTTGTCTACCACACGGGCTCGGTAGAAACGAGTCGTCCACTTACTGAACTGTAAGTATTCGTTCAGCTGGCTCGTGACTTGTTGACCTGTTGACTAACTGCAAGAGAACTACCTCTAGTACTGTCCTACCTTGTACAATTATACGTACACAACATTCGATACACTTCCATGTAGGTGGCATTATGTTACGTCTACATCAGTCTACTTTTTTACATCTTGTGATTTCCAAATTTTCTCGTAAAATTAGTAGACTACTAACATTAGTAGTGCATATAAATGTTCCGTTAAAGCTATCATTACAAGATCAATTCCTCTCCGAATGTAGTTCGCAGTGTGGATGATTAAATTAGTTTCTAATCAGCTCGGGGCGAGTGAATGTTCCACAAATGAGAGATCACGTGTCGCGTCACAGCGAGCTGCGGGACCGACTCACACTCGCAGGGCTGGCGCGACACTACTCTCATATGTCGCGACACAGCGCGCTGCGGGACCGATTCACATACGCAGGGTTAGCGTGACACTACTTTCGACAATAACCTAATGACAACGAAAGTAAATTATGAAAACATTCAACACATATTCTCATTTACTTCGAAAATATGTCGCATTTAGTCGCAATATGATTTTTGATGGATTTATCACATTTATTTTACATCGCATACAGTTTCCCGGCTAGTCAGTAGAGTCTACGTGTCAAACACTAGTGACTAGTGTATGAATGTATGATAAGATGAAAAAACGAAACGAAGTCTTAAAATTAGTAAAATATCCACGAGTATGAATTTAGCCGTGTCAAAATGTAAATTAATAAAAAGTAATATTTATTTTGACTATAGCCGCAATGAAAGTACAATGAACGTACCTAAGTCGGTGATCACGTGACTAGAGATTGCAACCCGGTATGTTTCTCATTTGTCGTCAACCCGGCTGGGCCCGCCGGGCCCGGCCGGGTTGGCGGGTTGGTGTGTTAGGGATAAAACCGTTAAAGTATTTTATGAAAATTTGCTATATAAGAATGGAAAAGGATAATGATTCAAGGTTACGAATTAATATTTATTTCAAACTAGCAAATCAACAATAATCAGTCTCACTCAAAGTCTAAAAATCTCTGATTTAATACAGAATTGATTACTTTTACTTATGGACGGAATAGTAACATTAGTATTAGTAATTATTATTTTTTATAAGTTTAAGCAAGCAGGTCTTTCTCTTTACTCGTTATAGTGTCCATTTGAAACAAAGTATTAGAATAAGAAACTAATAAAGCTTAAAGCACTAAACTAGTCATAACAACTTAGATTAGATAGATAGATAAACTTTTGTAGCTTTGGTTTTTGGTAATATTTGATATAACAAAACAAATTCATAGTGGCGCGTCAGAATGGCAACGTGGCAGCTCGCAGCGGTTGTCATGCGAATTTTCTATGATTTCGCGCTCCCTCCCGCGCCGCGGTTTTCATACCTACCGGGCCGGGCCCGGCTGGGCTCAACCCGGCCGGGCCCGGTTTGCAATCTCTACACGTGACCGTGTTGCCATGTGTTAATATTTAAAGGCGCTGCACTCATACCTGGCCTCGGGGGGAGGTGGTGAGGTGGTGACTGGTGACTGGTGACGTCACGGGAATCCCGCCGGATATTGATGACACCGGTTGAGCTCCAGGACGGCTGACGGTGGACGGCTCTAATTAGATACCGATTAATGGACATCGCACGTATTCACATCAAGTAGGTAGTGCAGAGAATATGGGAATTTAAGAGTACTATGTCGTAGTAAACAATTTTGCAACTAGGAGATGAAAAATAAAACTGATTTATACTCTTAAACTTTATTAGTGTTCGGTGATACTTTTAAGGGCTTCCTAGTAGCATGAGTAGTATGAGTTGAATGTCTGTCTGTCCGCCCGTCCGTCTGTAGACGGCCGAGAGCATCACACACATTTGTTCAGAGACTGAGAACTGAACTTCCTCTGATTACTAATGTTCGAGCGATACATACGTACATACATACATACATACGTACATACATACATACATACGTACATACATACATACATACATACAATCACGCCTATTTTCCCTTACGGGGTAGGTACGAGTAGAGCGTGAAACACCATATGTGGTTAGAGGGTTAGATGAAAAGGAGAGGGTATTAGAAGGTTAGAGGAGATTAGAGGGTAAGATGTAATATTGGCTTGTAGTGACAGGAGGTCAGTGTATCGTCTACATGACATATATGTACATTCTATGTTTTTCTTTTACCAGTCCGAGTTGGAAGAACGAGCGAAGTGTGTAAAACATTACAAAACGCATAGTATGTAGTACCTATGGAAGATGCGCGAAAAATATATTGAACTATAAAATATAACTAGAACAGTACTACTTCCGTAGTTTAATGTCATTAACATAAACCACGGCAACAAACTTGAACTTCATTTTTTTTCAGCGCATTTTCTGTTACTTTTCTCTGAGTATTGGCAAACACTTACATTTCCCCGCGGACCGGAAACTAACTCGCTAACTACTAATATGCCAACCGGAAACTTGTACCTAGCACTTTGTAACGTGTGTGCCTACTGTAGGACACACAGTTTTCTATGTAATGTCGACTGAGGCGCCACTATAGCAATTTCTAGACAAATTTTATAATCTCTCCAGGAATAGTGTAGTTTTGTGTGTTTGGACTTCGGCCAGAGCACAGAGTACAGGCGGGCCCGGGCCCGTACAATTGATGTTGCGCTTGAGATAGTTTTATGAATCTGCCGTAACCGTCCGGATCTGGCATTAAGTTGTCACACACAGAACACACTACAAATAAGCCAATCGTATGGCAAATATGGAAAATTGTTTGGGCTCAGGATTATGAAAATTTTATTTATCAATTATGGATGGATAATTTTGCAGTTTTTAAGGTTCCGTGGTGACTACATGGAACCTTTATAAATTCACCAAATCTGTCGGTCTGTCCGTATGGCACAGTCGTTTTACTATAAGAGACTATTAGCACTATATAAATAACAAGCAGGTAGATGTGTCCTGTAAACCGGTAAGAAATGCCGTAAGGGAATCTTCAAAAATGTAAATATAGAGCTGGCATTCCATACACATAGTTAAAAAAAAAACGGCCAAGTGCGAGTCGGACTCGCGCACGAAGGGGTCCGTACTATCATCTATAATACTACAAAGTTTAGTTCTGTTTATAAAATAACGAGAAATCAACGAAATTCCAAGTAGTAAATTGCAAACTTATAGGTAGGTTTTCGATACACATCCGGGCAGCATGACGACGCTCGCGCGAATACGCGCGGTTATGGCTCGCTCCGTGATGTTACCTCCCCCGCTGGGTAGCGGCCACGCAGGTGCGTGGCCGTTGCTTAGCAACCACCTCGCGCTCGCGCCACCACCACACCGCGGCGCGGCGCTCGCACCGCGTTTAGATGCACGGATTATTTTCATTTTGTGAGTTTTTATGTATTAGATTAGGTATTTATTTTTATAGTTAATAAGTATATTTCTAAATATTTACTTACAAATATTCAAGTTTCTACCTGTTAATTAAGATCGAGTAAAAATTGCTTAAAAATTACGTTTGTTGTATGGGAGCCCCCCTTTAATATTTACTTTATTGTTATTTAATTATTTATTTTGAAAGGTAATATACAAGTAAATATTCTGTGAAAATTTGAAGCGTCTACCTGTTACCGTTTTTAATATTGAGCAAAAAAATACGAAAAAAACACGTTTATTGTATGGGGACCCCCCTTAATATTTTTTTTTAATTTTTAGTATTTGTTATTATAGCGGCAACGGAAATACATAATTTGTGAAAATTTCAGCTTTCTAGCTATCACGGTTTATGAGATACAGCCTGGAGACAGACAGACAGACAGCGAAGTCTTAGTAATAGGGTCCCGTTTTTACCCTTTGGGTACGGAACGCTAAAAAACAACCCCCACCCCATCATGTGCGGTGTCGTTGAATTCGCTGAATAGGTTTCTGAAAATAAGATAAGGTTTCATATAATTATTATTTTCTTTTCATGATTAATCACAGTAGTAGACCATATCAAAAGAATTGTATGAAAATTATTTTGGTCCATCAATGTGGGATTAATTTTTTTTCAGATATAGCGATAAAATATGTAAAATATAAGTTAAGTCTTCAAGTACAGAGATCATTGACGATTTTTGAAAGTGGTCTAAACAAATAATACTCATCAAGTAACAACAATAAAGAGTTTATCTATCTATCAAGTAGTTTTAGTTTTAGATCACAGAATTAGCTACGGAACCCTACTCGTAAATACGCATAATCGGTCTTGGACACTTATTTAAAATAAAAAAAAACCAGCGAGCGCCTTTCTCAGCTAAACATTCCCGTTCAACTCTGTGTAATGTTTATTGCATTTACAATGTTGTATTAAAATAAAGGAGATCAGTGCGTAATGTTTACGAATAACTGCCCAGAGGGGGACGGCTGCAGGCTGCGGGTGGAGTCTGCGGGGGACGGCTGCAGGTGGACTCGTGCCACCTGACTGTATTTTAATTGTCTAATCCCTGGTTGACTTTTACAGTAATCTTTTTTCATAAATTTAGAGAATTATATGTTCTGCGATAATTAGAGTGAAGCCGCGGCTCCGCCACTGAGCAGGATGCAGAGCAGGACTCATTCAACAACAGTTCCGACTTGTACTTCATAGGGTTTTGTTAATTTGTATTTAATAGGGGTTTGGTTGTAAAAGTATGTTTATCGTTGCTTGAAGCATTATTTGAGACATTGACGTTTTTATCGCTTGAAGTGTGTTTTTGAAAGTTTTCCTCCCAATTTTTTTAATCCTCGAACTAGGGTAAACTAATTACGTCACACTCAATTTAAAAGAATGGTATTTAACATATTTCAATTGCCTCTTTATTGTTCAACCTCACCATTATTCACACCAATCAACATATTTTTTTTTACAAATGAGTAAAATCATGCCTTTATCGCTAGCATCCATATTTTCAGATCTCTTAGTTTGTTTAGCTGTTGGTACCATCGCTCGCGTCGTGAGAGCCGCGTTATATCCCCTCTCCCCCCCTCTCACTGCACGGCGCTACACTCATTCTAACAATTATCATGAAGCAAGACAATATTTGAAAATAACATATTTATCTACTTTTTCATAAAATTCACGGAATTTGTTTATCATCTTCATCTCAGTCACAAGAAGTCCACAGCATAAGCCTATAATGTAGATATCCAAATAGACGGGTTGGTAGCGGCTCGCATCCAGCGTTTTCCAGTCACTTGTTTGAGGTGATCTGTCGCCCTTGTGGCTGGGTTTCCTACGGTGTCGCGAGATGAGAACGGGTGTCAAAAAACAAGGTGTAGGGGACACCCGAGACAGTTTGCAGTGACGATATACGTTAGGCAGTTAGCAGTGGGTAGCAAAAAGGCGAAGATCGGGCCGAGTGGCGGTCTGTAGTCAGCAACGAACTTAAGTCAGTCGATGATGAACCTTCATTGACGAACCACAAGTCCAGCACGCCGACAATCAGCCTTTGTAGTCTGTTCAAGGGTATTTAGTGTGTGCAGTTTGCGGAGTATACTTGGGGTTAGCAGGTACAAAAACAGGGGATGCTACGTACCTATTGTATAAGACATAAAGACGGGTCGCCAATGCCACGGACAGAGTCCGTTTGCCTCACGTTGGGGGATTATTTATACCCACTGTGTATGAAGGAGGGTAATGTGATGCGGGCATATTTGTATGGATTTATACATATTTAAAGTTTCCGGAAGCCTAGTCGGGAGACCGTCTGACTTGCGATCCGCAGGTCCTGGGTTCGAATCCCACGGCACGCACCTCTGTCTTTTCGAAGTCATGTGCGTATTGTTGATTGCCGCCAACTTCAAACGGTGAAGGAAAACATCGTGAGGAAACCTACTTGTCTCAGAGTTCTCATAATGAGAAGATGGCCCGTTCCCAGCAGTGGGACAGTTTGTAAAAATAGGGCTGATAAAAAAAATAAACATTTATAGTATATGTATGTTTCTATACTAGTAGTTCTAGGAGCAGTAGACGCTACGCGCGTATTGAGTTTTTTGCAAAAGGCATTCTTGCAAAATGTTGTGTTTGCGAGGTCTACTGCTCATCTTCGATATTCTCGTTCACGTCTGCCAAATAAGTCGTGAAAAGACAGACGAGAGAGTTACTTTCGCTTTTATATTATTAGTAAGGATTCCTTCTTCGTAGTTACTAGGGAACCCTAAAAAATACATAGACACATAACATACAACCTCGTATTTTTTTAAATTCAGTACATATTAAATTCTGTTTACGTACTTTCTAAATTGATTCCTAAATGTTCAGTGATGTACTCGTATGTTAAGTATAGGTGTTATTGGCTGTGTTATGTTATTGGCTGTCAGCCCCAGCCGCCAAGTATCGTGGTGCATGTAACTGTTATCAACGGACACAATAACAAGTTGTATTGTAAGTATGTACCTACAACCGCTAGTCACTACCGCCCGCGCCCCGCGCGTCGCGCGTCTCACGTCGCACGTCGCACGTCGCGTGCTCGCAGTCAGCCGTGAGACAGGTTGTAAAGGCGCGCGTTATCACCACGCCGCATGTTATCGCGCTGTAATCACTCGTTGATTACACGACCACTTGCGCATTCAATCTTAGCGTCTTTATTTCAAATACCTATTCAACGACACCCCATATGGGGAATAATTGAACAAATATCCCTTTTTAGGGTTCCGTACCTCAAAAGAAAAAAACGGAACCCTTAATAGGATCACTTTGTTGTCCGTCTGTCCGTCCGTCCGGGTGTCAAGACCTTTATCTCGGGAAAGCGTGAAGGTATTGTGTGGAAATTAAAACCATATATGCAGATCCACAGAAAGAAAAATAAAATTTCTCAGTTTTCGTAAAAAAAGTTACAGCCAAATTCGAGTATTTCATAAACAAGTATGTTTATTAAAAGAAAAACAAAATACCCGACTGCAGAAAAGCAGTTTTTAACACGCTTTTATTAGGTCAACCTGTATGTAACTAACTATGTAATGAAATCTAAGGTAACTAATTTAACCATCTTCCAAGGATCGTAGCGTCATGAAAATTGGCAGCTGTATGTAGTTCTGATGGCAATACAATAATATGGTACTGCCGAACTGATCTGATGATGGAGCCGGAAAATATGAACTAGAACTTCATGATGGAACATCGTATCTTAGCTGTGTTTGGATTTGTTAGAAAAGTCTTGTAATGAACTTTGACCACGATAAGGTTTCAAGGTTATAACAAACCTATTATTAACAATTCATCCAAATACAATTATTTTTGTAGCGTGTTTTTTAGTTTTTTAAACTGTAATTATTTCAGTGTAACTTACGACTTCGTTATACTTGATACGCTGTTGAGTGTACGTTTATTGAGTGAAAGTATGCGTAAAATCACTGTTAAATATTATAAATGCGCATTCTTAAAATAATTATAGTAAAGTCACTCGTTTGTTACGAAATAGTTCGTTGAAGGTTACAAAAAAACGCATTTTTTATTTTTGCAAGAGATGTAGTATTATTATTATTACAAAATATTATAGCCTATGACACTCTGGAAATGAAGACGAATCTAATGACACCTCGCGCATAAAAATCGGACCGATCGGCCTTTTAGGCTGTAGGCTGTCATATAGAAACATACATACATACCCTCATACATACAAATATACATCTCTGTCTCTGTGATATGTTATATGTTACTCATCTTCACTGACAGGACTTGGCTTTCCACTTCCCTCTTCCTCTCTCCTTCATCACCCCTCTCCCCCTCCCTTCCCCCTCTCCTTACCTTAAAACACGATTATAATGGAACGTTGTCGGTGATTTTTTGAGGTATGAAATAGATTTAATCCTGTTTTACCCGTTCCCGCGAGAATACCGGGATAAAAAGTATCTTATGTGTTAATCCAGATTACTTCCATTTAATTCCAGACTACTACTTGTGTGCCAAATTTCAGCTAAACCCGTCAAACCGTTTTACCGTGAAGAAGTAACAAACTGACACAAACTTCGCATTTATATGATTAGTGTGAAGTGTGATGTGATTAATTAGCATTTCCTATTCCAAACTCCAATAATAGTACAGTCATTTGGTCGAAAAAATAGAGGTTACCTGGAAAGTTTTCCGGGAGTTTTGAAAATTGGCAATTTTATAGATTTTGATATGCTCTTTCCAAATTTCAACTTTGCCACCTCGTATGTTTGCCGCTCGCACCGCCATATTGAAAAAATGGCGCCCAAAATCAGTTTTTTGATAATAACTCCTTTCCGGCGCATTTTACAGGAAAAACATATCTATACAAAATAAAAGTAGAGGAAATTTCCTACAATTTATGTTATAATCTTTTTTTCCCTAAAATCAATAGTTTCTACGTACGAGCGCCGTAAACCATTATACATCCACACCAACGTGTATTATTTACTTTAAACTGCTCATATTGTGATTTGTAAATTATAAAAATTATACGAAGGTTAAATATTTTTCCATAGAATGAAAACCCAGCTAACTATAGTCTGTCATGTCTCCGCAGGTATAAAGGAATGCGTCCCTTCTGTGTCAAGCCCCTTCTTCCCCTTCTAAGAAACATCTGGACCCAGCTGAGCTCAATAGAAATATTTAGTCTGAGTCATCAGTATACGTTTATCATTTCACAGTGTCGTTTGCATTTATAGAGCCATGGCTTCTAATGAAGTAAACTGCTTTATTTGTGGTGATATACTGCAAGAAAGTGAAGTTATTGAAGTGAAGGAAAAAGGATTGGAAACTTTTCGTCAGTCAAGTATAAAAAGAAAAGACAATAAATACAAACTTTTGGTGGGATTGAAATCCATAGTAGTTCACGATGCGTGTCGAAAACGATATAATAATGAGAAGTTAATCGCTGCAGCTTTGCGTAGGGGAAGTGATGGTACAACTTCTCAAGTACAACTGCGATCTACACGTCCAACGTTCTCATTCAAAAATCATTGCTTTTTATGTGCTGCTGAGATAACAGCAGAGTTTATATCTAAACAAAAACAGACGCGTTTATGTGAACGTAATATTGTGTATAGTGTGCGTAAATTGTCGATGAAAAATAGTATTTCAGAACTTGCTCGGGCTCGTAACGATGATTGGGGACAAGCAATAGTTGAACGCCTGGAGCAGGTTACTGACTTAGTCGCAGCCGATGCACAATATCACAGTTCGTGTATGAAGAAATTATATCAAACGCCTTCGACCGAAGAAAGAAAACAAGAGGTCCGTATGTAAGCGAGATTGATACCGCGATGCAATACATTTATTCATATCTCGAAGAAAATTCCGAAGAATGTCAGTTTTCTCTGGACGAACTAATGACAAAAATTGAAGGTGATTACCGTCCACACATAAAAACAGTGAAAGCACAACTGCTTAAAAAATATGGTGATGATATGTTAATTGCTGTCACTGCCAATAAGGCGCCTGTGGTTTGTTTTCGAAGTACAGGGTTTAAGTTATTAACGGATGCCTGGTACAATGCCTGTTACACTTTACGGCGCTCCTACGCCGAAACTATTAATTTTAGGGAAAAAAAGATTATAACATAAATTGTAGGAAATTTCCTCTACTTTTATTTTGTATAGATATGTTTTTCCTGTAAAATGCGTTGGAAAGGAGTTATTATCAAAAAACTGCATTTGGGCGCCATTTTTTCAAT
Source organism: Lycia hirtaria (assembly GCA_947563715.1). Taxonomy (NCBI): domain Eukaryota; kingdom Metazoa; phylum Arthropoda; class Insecta; order Lepidoptera; family Geometridae; genus Lycia; species Lycia hirtaria. The sequence continues at coordinate 18,004,174 of OX387384.1, forward strand.
ATGGCGGCGCGAGCGGCAAACATACGAGGTGGCAAAGTTGAAATTTGGAAAGAGCATATCAAAATCTATAAAATTACCAATTTTCAAAACTCCCGGAAAACTTTCCAAGTAAAAATACTAAATGACTGGACTATAAAACATATAAGTTACATATATCTTCGTAATCACCGTTAAAAATTCTTTATTTTCATACCACACTCGATGTATTTTGAAAACATTTTGATGTACCCAGTATTACTCACAACTAAGAAGAATCTATTGACACCACTCACATAAAAATACGACAAGCCGTTTAGGCTCTAGGGCGTGCCAAAGAAATATAAATATATACATACATACACTCGAAAAACATAACCCTCCTTCTTTCTCAGTCGGGTAAAAATGCACATTTCGACACTCACAAGGGAATCAAAACCTATGGGGTACTTACCGTTGACCTAGAACTGAAATTTGGCAAGAAGCATTGTGTTATAAAAAACCCGAAAACCGGACATTTTTAATTTAATCACAAAAAAATTGTGTCTTTATGCAAGGAATGAGGATTCAAATTTTAAAGAGAATTAACCGTATAATGTGGGGTATCATATGAAATAGTTGAATTAGCATAAGTTAAAACAGGTTTTTAAATATTTTTACGATGTATATTTTTCGGTATAAGAAGGAAAATATAAAAAAAATATATGATTTCCCCCTTTTATCTACTAGTTTGTACGGAACCTTCAGTGGGCGAGTCTGACTAGCACTGGTCCGGTTTTATTTACATGTATGGAGTGTCGCCACCCCTCTTTTTATTTTATTTTTAAATATTTAACAACGGCATTATGTACCGGTTCACGAAACACTGTAGCGTCGGTTAGTTATTTCAGCACGAATGGCTATTTTAATTCAATTTAATTTATTTGTATTATCGATTATTGGCATTTTATTTTACAATTCACGTACCTACATTTTATTGTACCTATATTGAAAAAGTATCTATAAATGTTTATACTTAATTGACATGTTTAATTTAATATGTTTAATATTTGACATTCACTTATTCTACTTTTACTGACATTGGACATTTCTATCTCTCACGAATTGTATGACATTTCGACTTCCATTCCTAAGACTGTACTGCGTGTGTTTAAATTGAAATGTTTCCATAATGATATGTGCGTAAAAATTGTGTGTAGTTCGTAGACTTCGTAGTATTCCCATATTGTTTTGTAGTGTAGTTTATCAGAATTAACTAATTTTTGCATGTAAATAAGTATTTACAAAGTTTTTCTTATCTTTTTTACGCTTTGAATGTGATGTATTAATTTTGGATGGATTTTGGTGTCTTAAGGTACCAATTCGTTTAAGCTACTTTGTACATTAATTTGCATGCCGAAAGGTCGTTTATGGCGTTCTGTTGTACCATTTTCCAGCTATTTCTGTTATATTCGCAAATAAATAAAATGAATATTATTATGTTGTCCTGTAACTGTGGTTATTGATAATAATTTTTTTTCGTTTTCATTTATAATATACCTATTTATAATTCTTATTAACAGGGATTATACTATTTAATAAATTATTTGTATTTTCTTTCAAGTATGTAACAAATAATACTTTTGATAAATGGCGAGATGGAGCGAGCGAAGGAGCGTCTTATGAACCCCACTATTGAAGGCTTTTGGTATTCGTATATCTGAGCCCGTTGAATCCGGAACCGGATTCGTGTTGATGTGCTCGCGAGGTGTACTACACACAGAGCTGCTAGTATATACGATTGTTATCTATAACCTGTACAATACTAAACCTTAGCATATCTGTTCAAAATACCTGTAATGTAAGATCATGCATGTATGAAATATGAATGACCGTGACTAGCCCTCCCAGCGGCGCGGCGGCGGCGTGCCTGCCGACTGCCGCATGGTAACACATGGACGTGTCTTGTACGAGTCATGTTAGAGATGAGTTGCAACTGGTACATGATGGATTGGGCCTTCCGAGCATTTACATTATTACCGATGCATATTACTAAGTTATCATCTGGTGATTTGTATCTTTAGTTAGGGGGATAAATACGAAGTATGTATAAATAGAAATAAACAAAAAAGAATAGAAACCTCTTCAAGGCTGCCTTTACAATTGTGTTCAAATTTGGTTCAAATCAAGCCATGAAAAAATACTTATTCCATACGTTTTGTCGCTAGTCCAAATATTTAGTACACGAAACGTCTGATTATATTATTCGTAAACTATGCGTTAACGGAATGTTATGTGATCATCATTTATTTGTATCAGCGAAGGTGGAGGTACAATAGTTCTATTGAAGGCGGCCAGATAATGCTGAATTCGTTCAGTTGCTTGATGTTTCACGTGTTTTACTATTTTTAACCTTCCTGAATTGCTTGAAAGCGTTTAGCCATCACTGCTGATTTAAATTTTAAGTTATCTAAACTAGCTCTTGTCACTAGCGCCATCCTCGGCCACACCGTCGCTTGATATCAGGCGAGTTGGTGGTCGATCGTAAACTAACTACCGTAAAAATACTATCTTATAAAAACTACTGCGGTTTCATACTATACTGATGAAAAATGGAGATGTAAGAATAATGGTGTAGTTTTTGTTCTTCTCCAGAGACTCAGCTATTACCATAAACAAAATCATAACGATCTGTTCAGCTGTTCAGGTGTGAGCAGGATACAAACAGTGTGTCTCGCTTGTAAAGCAATAGATATGTATCGGTGAGCGGCTCGGTAGTGGTCGGCAGCCCACGGTGTATTCTTGGCGCCGTGTGTAGTGTAGGTGTAGGTGTAGGTGTAGGTGTGTAGTGTAGGTGAAGGTGTGTAGTGCAGCTGTCAGTACTTGAGTGGTGTGATGTTGTTGTGCAGCGCGACCCTGTGCGGCGTGCTGGTGATGGTGTGCGCGGCGTGCTGCCGCCGCGGCGCTCGCGTAAGCAAGCCGCGTGAGGAGCGGCGCGCCCTCTACACGGTGAGCGCGGACCCGGCGCTCGCGCAGGTCGGTACACTTTTGAAGTTGATTGAATACATATTAGTGCGACCTTCGCGTTTGTTTCGGAGGCCGACGACCGTCGTCAAAAATAAGTTGCGCGTGAAGCCATCGAAGGGCTTCATGGCTCGGCTTTCGTGTACTTGTAATGGGTGCTGCCCGATGGTCCGGTACGTCTGACGGCTCACCTCAGCGCCCGACCTAAGGGTAGGTCCCGGCGGTCTGACACCGGCTCTACAACTACCTGCGCATACGTCCCTGCTCTCGTTGCAATGAGTTCTAGTGTTGTATCCGACTGATTATACAAAGATGAAGCTTACTAGCTTATTGACGTATTTTAGTCGTACTAATCGGTAAAAAAACTAAAACGTGGCGATCAATCGATCATTGGAAGATGAACCGACCAATAAATAAATAATATAATAAAATAGAGTGCGGCCAACGATTCCAACAAAATTATTTTGATAAGTTGAAAGCATTTATTAATAATGAAGTGCGTGTTAACAAATTACACTCCAATAATTTTGTATCGGCCCTGGAGTGTCGATACTTCGTATCGACGGAATTCGGTTGATAGGTACATTCATACAGGCAGTAGGGACTACGGACCGTCGGACCGTCGGACAGTCGGTCAGCCGGTGATTCTGAACGACAAGTGATCGCGCAAGTGAGGGGAGACACTAAGTTAATTTAAATTTCTTCTTGCTAATTACTGTAGAGCAGTGTTAAATATCGATTGTTCTTATTTTGGCTGTAGTTACTTTTTAGGGTTCCATAGTAAACAAGGAACCCTTATAGTTTCGCCATGTCCGTCTGTCTGTCCGTCCTAGGCTTTCCTTAAAGACTATTAGTAATAGAAAACTGGATGAATAGGAATATGTATATTAGTTATACCGAGAAAGTCGTAGAATAAAATTTTGAAAAAAATGGTGTGCCTCCCGTACCTACGTGTAAAGTGGGGATAAACATTTTTTTTCATGTTGTGGGGTATTGTTGAATAGGCAATCAAAAAACATTAAGGGTGTGCCAAACCGTTTTTCTATTTAGGGATCCGTTTACGAAATATGTATTAAGCTATTGATAATTTTTGTTAAAGTTGTTGTTGTGTTAAACGTGTCAAAAGTTAACCGTTTAGCCAGTAGAGGGTACTGGCTAAACGGTTGACTTTAAAGGTTCTAAAACCATTTCATTTCTTTTCATATCTTTAAAGTCAACCGTTGAAAAGTTGCTCATCATAATTACGATGAGCAACTGCCCTTCAAACCCTCCTTTGCGCATGTCACGACACCCACTTGGCCGCTTATTTATTGATTAGCCAGAAAAAATTACTAATTAGTCCCTCACTTCTATGGCGCAGTCAATTAGCTTCCAGAACCGATCCGTCATCGACAATAACTCGTTCTGTTCTGTCTCATCATCATCATCATCTCAGCCATAAGAAGTCCACTGCTGGACATAGGCCTCCCCCATGGATTTCCAAAAAGACCGATTGGAAGCGGCTTGCATCCAGCGTCTTCCCGCCGCTTGTATGAGGTCTCGTCATCTGTCCATCTCGTGGCTGGTCTTCCTACGCTGCGCTTGCCGGTACGTGGTCTCCACTCGAGAACCTTTCGGCCCCATCGGCCATCAGTTCTGCGTGCTATGTGCCCTGCCTACTGCCACTTCAACTTGCTAATCCGCTGTGCTATATCGGTGACTCCTGTACGTATACGTATCTCTTCATTTCTGATTCGATCTCGTAGAGAGACTCCGAGCATAGCCCTCTCCATAGCTCGTTGCGCGACCTTGAGCTTCCTTATGAGGCCCATAGTTAGAGACCACGTTTCAGTGCCGTATGTCATCACTGGTAACACACACTGGTTGTAAACTTTCGACTTGAGGGATTGGGGTATATTGGACGAGAAGACGCTTTTAAGTTTCCCGAACGCTGCCCAGCCGAGTTGGATACGACGATTGACCTCCCTCGCAAAGTTGGACCTGCCTAATCGGACCGTTTGTCCTAGGTAGACGTATTCGTCAACAACTTCAAGAGTGGAGTTCCCCACAGATATTTGGGTGGGCACTACTGTTCTGTCTACGTTGTCCATACTGTCCGTATGTAACGAGTGATCGGTCGAATTCGTGTCGAAATGTCGATAGTTCCACTCGTGGTCCCCGGGCAGCGCGTCACTACCATCGATTTTTGTGTTCCCAAAAAGACAATACGAGACCTCTGTACGAGACATGGTATCATTAGTACTATTTCCGGTCACCGTGCTATTTAACTTCATAGAGTTATTATGTATGCCTGTATTCAAGTCAGATGTTAAGGAGATCACCTTCTTTTATATATTTCCCCAGACGGATGAGATGCCCGCGTGTGTACCTACATAACCCAGCCATGTAAGCGTTCACTTTCGCTATCACTGCAGCGATGCAGAGATGCGATCGAGTAGGTATCGACCTGATAACGGATGAGAACGGTCGTCTCGCGGTGTGAAGCTCAACAAGAGGGATGTTTCTATGATGGATGGGATGTATGTGTGTGTATCACCTTTCCTATCCCATCATTTAGAATCGAATACTCGAATAAAGTTCATGTGAAGGCACAAAGGGTGTTCGAGGCCGCTGCCGCGTGCCGCGCTCTCGGCGTGGAGCTGCAATAACTCGCATACTTTCTCGTGAAATGTTTCGGTGAGGTTGTTTCTTGTAGTATGTATGTTTCCAGCGTTGGGTCGCGGCGTGCGCGCCCGAATCCGTACAATCCTATCCCTACTAGATACGATAGAAGCAGTCGAGTGGAATTGAAATATGAATAGGAATTCAGATCATTGAATAGTTTGAAGTGGATTTAATCTTTTTTTAAATACTTTTATGATATTATGATTATGAATAACTAAAAAACCTAAAAATATTTTTATTTACAACATACTTAGCCATAAATACTGTTACAGTTAAAAATAAGAAAGATATTACATTTGAATTTGGAATCTGTCATTTTTATACGATTGTTCATTGAGTTTTCTAATTTTGGCGCCAATACATTGTACAATATTTTGCGATATTAAAATGGAGTGGGGTGATAAAGAAAACCGAATCGCTGTGATTGCATTACACAAAGTTGGTATGGAGCCAAATGAAATTTTTTAAACTCTCCATACGCTTGGTATTAGTCAAATGTTTGTGTACCGGGCTATTAATAGGTACAATGAGACCTCCCCTGTTTGTGACAGAAAAAGATCTGGCCGTCCACGTAGTGTTCGTACGAAAAAGGTGGTCAAAGCAGTAAGGGAAAAAATTCGAAGAAATCCTGTCCGAAAGCAAAAGATTTTATCTCGGGAGATGAAGATGGCACCCAGAACCATGTCGCGTATTTTAAAAGATGACTTAGGACTTGCAGCCTATAAGAGACGCACTGGTCATTTTTTAACTGATAATTTAAAAAAGAATAGGGTGGTAAAATCGAAACAACTACTGAAGCGGTACGCAAAGGGAGGTCACAGAAAAATTTTGTTTACGGATGAGAAAATCTTTACAATTGAGCAACATTTTAACAAACAAAATGACCGTATTTATGCTCAAAGCTCTAAGGAAGCTTCCCAATTAGTCGACAGAGTGCAACGTGGGCATTATCCGACTTCAGTGATGGTTTGGTGGGGTGTTAGCTATGAAGGAGTGACTGAGCCATATTTTTGTGAAAAAGGTATCAAAACATCGGCACAAGTGTATCAAAATACCATTCTTGAGAAGGTAGTTAAGCCCCTTAACAACACCATGTTCAATAACCAAGTATGGTCCTTCCAACAAGACTCGGCGCCAGGTCATAAAGCTCGGTCCACGCAGTCTTGGTTGGAAGTGAACGTTTCGGACTTCATCAGAGCTGAAGACTGGCCGTCGCACACAGGGGTAAAGGGCCCTAAAAGTCGATCATAATTCAAAAAAATATTTTCGCTATTTCTGGGAAACCCTTCCTACCTGGCTTTAGTCTAATGTGCAAAGAACAATAGACCGCCATGTTTTTTGGGCTACAGGTACTTATTATCCAACGGTCAGTCGTTTTCTGTGCATGTTGCAAGATACACATAATTCGGCTACCGTGATTCACGAAAAATCTAAGTTGCGTTAAAGACATTTCTGTTTAATGTGTAGTGAATATTGGTGATTTTCAACATGGATAATATTCAACCAGGTATGTAGAATCTGAATCAATGTAATTTGAATCAAAAATTGATTCAGAATTTTATTAATGTATCTTTTTGCCAACTGCCTAATTTTATCGAGATATTGTTTGTTTCTTATTTGTAAAATAGTGATTTTGTTGTATTTCCCGGTAAGTCCCGGGTCAAATTCTTTAATTTTTGTCTACTACACTTTAACATCTTCTAGATTAAATAAAAACAAGGTGCCAGAAACTGCCAAAACATATTTTTTAGATTTTTTTAAAAATTCGCCTATTACAATACAAACTTACATTTTGCAGTCACTTGTATTCATTGTAGGTTTTCTTTGTTCTAGGCTCGTCTGTAATAAGGATTGTGACCCGGGAAGCTGTTTACTTTATGTCCAAAAACTGTAGTGGAAAGGATTTTGCGTAAAAGTTGGATATGGTTGAGAATAATTTCATAAATCAGCCAGATTTCTTAGCCGAACAAAAAAGATTTTTCTACAAAAAATTTCAAGCTAAAGGCTGAAATGAAAACCAGATGGCAATCCTGTAATAGAAATGAGTCTATTTTTAAAAAACACAATGAATGGTTGCAAGGTTCCATTGAAATTCCATTGAAATCTACGAGTAATACTTCTAATGTAGGTCGTCCTAGAAAATCCTTTGATGAATTAACGGATTGCAGCAAACACAGAAGAACTTTAAGTATACGAAAAGATAATGAACCTAATTGTATTCTCAATGCTGGTCAAATGGCACTTCGAGAATCTGGCAATATAAGTAGAGCACATGTGGTTAGAGATATCATGACATCGCCAACACGCGGTGAAAAATATCGAAAAGCAAGAACAAGTGATGCTGACAAAGTTGAAGTAAAACAGTTGAGTATTAAACAAGCATTATCAAAACCTTTTAAACCCGAAACAATTGATATGTTACTTGGTTCAAGTACACCTGATGCCGAAGATAATATAGAGAGCAATAAAGATAATGATGAATATTCAGACGAAGAAGGGTGGGATTACTCATCAGACTAAAATTATAAGTATAATATGTAAATAGTTTCAATGTTGATGACATTTCTTCTAATTTTGTACATAATAAAGTAAATCATGAACCTATGTAATTGTTATTATTATTCCTATTTCACATATTTAACCAGTAGTAGTCATAATTTATGCATTAGAAGTAAAAATCGTGCAAAAATAATTTTGATCGACTTTTAGGGTCATTTACCCCTGTGTGCGTCGTCTAGTCCTGGTCTTAATCCGCTGGATTATGATTTATGGTCAGTTTTAGAGAGTATGGCTTGCTCTAAACGCCATGATAATTTGGAGTCCCTAAAACAATCCATACGATTGGCAGTGAAGAATTTTCCCATGGAAAGAGTGCGTGCTTCTATTGATAACTGGCCTCAACGTTTAAAGGACTGTATTGCAGCCAATGGAGACCACTTCGAATAAGTTTTTATATTTTAAATTGTTTTATATTTATGTACACACTGTAAAAGTAATAAATATTATTTGCAATAAAAAAATAATTTTTTTCTTCGTGACAATATTTATGGCAAGACTATAGGCGAAAATAAAAGTATCTATTGGTATTGTTGTATCGAGATACTCGTAATATTATTCTGTTCTGGTAAGTTCACCTACCAGCCACAAGTGAAGGAAGACCAGCCACAAGGTGGACAGAAGATATCACACAAGTGTTCCTGCCACTTGTGTGATGCGCGCTGAATGCAAGCCGCTTCCAACCGGTCTTTCTGGAAATCCATGGAAGAGGCCTATGTCCAGCAGTGGACTTCTTGTGGCTGAGATGATGATGATGATGAAAGTTAGCCTATTCCCTCTTCGGTCTAGTTTAAATATATAGTATGTTATACTCGTAGTTATAATCGAGCAAGTCGGAGCACGAGTTGTGGTTACATATACATTTGTAGTGATCCAAATATTTAATTAGTTTTATTAAATTGTAGTATGTTTGTTCAATATTCAGGAAAAACTTTATTTTTCATTTATAATCCATGTCCAGAAAGTAAGCCCCAACAAGGTTCGATACCTATACAGAAACATTGTCGTGACTCGTGACCGGTAAATGCAAAATGTTAAATTATACGTATTGTATTTTACGTTTTTTTTCATTATTTACATAAAAATCCGACCAAGTGCTTGGCTGGTCATGGTGACATAAAAAAATTGTGACGGGTGTGTGTGTGCACGAGTTCTTCATTTATACTTCTCCAAGTAGTATTATTGGTTAACTTGTAAACCTACTTCTTGTTATAGTTTTTCTTTTAATTTCCTCATATTATTATAAGCTACTACCATATATTTTTTCACATATCCATAAACAACCATTTAGTTGGTAGAGGGCGGAGACACATTTTTTTCACCTTTGGCGGCTTTATCTTGCATATATCACATCTAAGAAAAAAACAATATATTAAACCGTGGTCTTATTTTAAGAGACCTGTTCAACGATACATTATTATTCATTGCTTTTTAATTTGACTGCAGCATTTAGTAGCTGTTCACAGAACACATCTACATGCTATATTTCAAAATAACTGTGACATACGGACAGACATCTCTCTGTCGGACATGGCGAAATTATAAGTGTTCCTTTTAGTTACTACTTTTAGTTAAACATATTAAAATTAATAAAACAGGACATAGACATTTCAATAAATGCAAAGAAATGTAACATAATACTAATAGTTATGGAAGTTATCCACGGAGTAAGCCACGGAGTACCTTTGGTACATACTCATGAATACTCACTTATAATAAATGCAGTGAACATATATAAAGAAGATAACAAGTAGGTACAAGTTGACCCTTCCCTATCACCCACATCTGCTATGTTGTATTCTGTGACCGCACCCACCCTTACCTTGACCACTGGAAGGCAACACCGGCACGGCGGCACCGCGCACCGCGCACCGCCGCGACACGCAACGCCTATATTTAGCTCTCTGTGTATTCTATTTTTATTTTAATTTTTTTATAAAATAGGTGAAGCAAAAAGGCAGACGGCTCGCCTGATGGTAAGCGATAACCGTCGCCTATGGACAACTGCAACATCACTGACATTACTGTTGCTTTCCTAACCCGGAAAGGTGCTTGTAGATACCCTTTTTAAAACCCTCTTTGTTGAAGCACGGCGGAAAAACCTTCCGAGGAAGGACATTCCACATTTTGCTTGTTCGCGGGAGGAAGGAGCGTGAGAACCTGACTGTATGGGATTTCCAGTTATGCAAAATGTGGGGGTGAGCTTTTTGGCGGTTTCGTGAAGTACGATGGTGGAACTCCGAAGCAGGTATTAGTTCAAAAAGCTCTTCAGAGCATTCCCCGAAAAATAAGCGGTAAAAAATGCAAAGGGATCCCACATCTCTACGTAGATTAAGTGAGTCCAGCTTATCGGTCAGCTTGGGATCGTCAACAATTCTAATGGCTCGGCGCTGTCGATTGATCTGCTCTATAATTGATCTATTTCATTAAAAACAATATTTATAAGTTTATCCAACTTTAAAACACCCGACATAAAAACGGTTAAACATTAACTAAGACACTCTCGATCAAATTCTTTTCAAACTAAATACTTAATTGGCGAAGTGCGTGTCGGACCACGCGCAGAGTAGGGTTCCGTAGTTCCACTTCAGTATATGTGGACTTTGAATAGAACGACTTGTTTGATATTACGAACACATTGTTTTGCGACACTAATACACAGACACACAAATACACACATCAAATTATAATACCCTTCGTTTTTATTCGGAGGTTAAAAAATAAACAGAAAATAGCGAGTTTAGCTAACTGACCTGAACAACATATTTATAATTTTGGATAAAGTTACGTTACTTTTCCAAATAACATGAAATGGTAAACATAATGCGTATATGCAATGTGCGTCTAAATAAAAATAACCGTAGAAATCGAGTAGCTTTAGCTTTAGTAATCGAGTAGTTTTTTTTTTTTTTTCATCCTAAAGCTACTCGTACTCTACTGTGTATATATATATATATATATATATATATAAATATATATACATATATACTCTATCTATGTATAATCTATAGTATTTGGGCGACCGAGCTCTACTCGGATTTTTTATGACTGAAAATACGAGCAAACCCGGGTTCACTAAAAATCGGCCAAGTGCGAGTCGGACTCGCGCACGAAGGGTTCCGTACTATCATCTATAATACTACAAAGTTTAGTTCTGTTTATAAAATAACGAGAAATCAACGAAATTCCAAGTAGTAAATTGCAAACTTATAGGTAGGTTTTCGATACACATCCGGGCAGCATGACGACGCTCGCGCGAATACGCGCGGTTATGGCTCGCTCCGTTATGTTACCTCCCCCGCTACCCGCGCGGCCGTTGCTTAGCAACCGCCTCGCGCTCGCGCCACCACCACACCGCGGCGCGGCGCTCGCACCGCGTTTAGATGCACGGATTATTTACATTTTGTGAGTTTTTATGTATTAGATTAGGTATTTATTTTTATAGTTAATATATTTCTAAATATTTACTTACAAATATTCAAGTTTCTACCTGTTAATTAAGATCGAGTAAAAATTGCTTAAAAATTACGTTTGTTGTATGGGAGCCCCCCTTTAATATTTACTTTATTGTTATTTAATTATTTATTTTGAAAGGTAATATACAAGTAAATATTCTGTGAAAATTTGAAGCGTCTACCTGTTACCGTTTTTAATATTGAGCAAAAAACTACGAAAAAAACACGTTTATTGTATTTATTGTATATATACCCCTTAATCATTTTTTTTTAATTTTTAGTATTTGTTGTTATAGCGGCAACGGAAATACATCATTTGTGAAATTTCAGCTTTCTAGTTATCACGGTTTATGAGATACAACCTGGAGACAGACAGACAGACAGACAGACAGCGAAGTCTTAGTAATAGGGTCCCGTTTTTCCCTTTAGGTACGGAACCCTAAAAATGAAACCTATCAAGATCTATTTATCGTCCCCTAATCTACCTACAAATCAAATTTCATTAAAATCGTTAGAGCCGTTTCGTTGGAGATTCAGATAATATATATACATATATAATGTGTTATAGTGGGTGTCTTTAAATCGCGAGAGAATTGGTTTCTTCTAGGTAAGCGCGCTCCATCGTATATCGCAACGTCGCTTAACAACAGGCGAGTTGGCAGTCAAGCGCAAATCTATTTCTACATTAAAAAAAAATACATAAGTATACTAAAATTGCTCGTTTAGAGGTATTATTAGATATATCTATACATAGCGAAGTGGTCATACGAGTATGAAAAATAAAAATTAGCCGCACAGCGTGTCAATGTCAAGGTACGTCACATATCGAGAAGTTTCATACTCAAAAGTAAACCATTTCGCGAGAATTACTTGCTACATGATGGCTCAAATGGACAATCACTTGTAAGCTACAATGTGTAGGATGTTATAGCATTTGCCACTATCTCGACCTTTACCTTTACCTTAGAACAATCAAATACCACGTAAACTGATATTAATTAGCGCGTTAAAATATAAACAAACCATGGTCAAGCCCGATACATGACCTAGTAAAGAGGAACAGGCCAAAAGTGGTTTGTTAGAAGTGGAGTAAAGATCGTTAATCTGTTTATTCCTTGTCGGTTCCTGCAAGTTGCTATCACCGACATTTAGCTGCAAACTAATGCAGTAACTGATGGGTACTTGGAGTTTGAGAGCTAGGTATTACGAGTCAAGTTTGGAAATTAACGTGACCTAAACTGAAACAGTGAGAGCATTGCACGTACTGCAGTACTTATGTTGCATCAAAAGTTATTATTTTCCTCGCTGGCCAAGGAGGGTAATGTTTTTAGGACGTATACGATTGCGAACTCTTGCAGTTTAAACGGCACGATCAACATGACAGTTACATTATGTGCGATAATAATTTTCATATTCATATATTTATTGATAAAGTTTTATTTTATACGTCAAGTTTGTACAATTAATAATACAATATTATGTACAAACTTACAAACATTGGTAAGCGTACGAACAAAAAAAATAAACCGGACAAGTGCGAGTTAGACTCGCCTACCGAGGGTTCCGTACAAACTAGTTGATAAAAGGGAGAAATCATATATTTTCCTTCATATACCGAAAATATACATCGTAAAAATATTTCAAAACCTGTTTTAGTTTATGCTGATGAAGCTTTTTCTTATGATACCCCGCATGATATGGTTGAATAACTTTAAAATTTGGACCCTCGTTCCTTGCAAAATGACACAATTTTTTTGTGATTAAATAAAAAAAAACAGTTTTCGGATTTTTCCTATATGTGTACTCTAACACAATGCTTCCTGCTAAATGTCATAGTTCTGGGTCAACGAGAAGTACTCCATAGGTGTGATCCCCTTGTGAGTGTAGAAATGTGCGTTTTTTACGACATATTCGGATGTAACTTCATTTTACGAAAACTGAGAAATTGTATTTTCCTTTCTGCCGCAAGAGACTATAGATCTTCGTATATGGTTTTAATTTCAATATGATACCTTCACGCGTTCCCGAGATGCAGGTCTTGAACCCGGTCGGACAGACAGACGGACAACAAAGTGATCCTGTAAGGGTTCCGTTTTTCCTTTTGAGGTACGGAACCCTAAAAATATCTGAAAATCCATGTACCATAATTTGAACTCTAGGAAGTAGCCTTCGCGCCAGGAAGGTTAATAATAATGTGTGTGTAATAGATAGTACGTTAAATACAGTTTATATCATCCAGACTTGGGTTGCGCGCTTGGATCAATAAAATATTCAACGTGCGCGTGATTGGAGTTCCCAGTTTGTGAAAGTATAATATTACAAATTAGTGAATTCAGTGACGATCACAAACTGAGTTTAGAACTTATTTAACAAATTTTAGTGAAAGCCACTCAGTACTCAGGGGTAGCAGCCAATATACCTACCTATTGTATTGGCGAGTCAAAGTGTCGTCTGCCCGCGTCCCGCCCGCCGCCGCGCCGCCGGCCGGGGCCGCGCCGCAGTCCCGCATGCAAACGAGCTCTCAGAGCTCTGTTCTGTTTACATTGTCTTCTTTGCATAAATACAATTAGCTAACGTAGGAGAAACACATTAGTCGATTTTTTATTGTTACAACCTTTTATTTATCGATGTACTTGGACTTGTACTTGTAGGGGCACAGGGCGGATGTGAAAATATTTAAAACGATATTAGGACCTCTTCCGCTGGCTCGACAACAATGTAGCCTGGTGGCCTGGTGGGCGCGCCTCACTCTGATAACAATGCAGAGATGTGCGAGCGCAGAGCTGGCCTGAACCTACTAGTAGTACCCGACCGTATAACAGGGATCACATCATAACGTAAGTTAGGTTTACATTACGCTTGATATCATGTTGAGTGTATTGTTTTCGCGAGAAAGTATGCAGTGAAATATAGGTAATTTAATGGGCATTATTTTAGGAAAATTCTTGTAAAATCGGTTATTTGTTACGAAAAAAATCGTTAGAGAATATGTTTTTTTTTCAAGAGTTGTATTATTATTCACTCGGGAAGTAAAGAAAGAAGGACTCTACCGACACCTCACACATCAAAATCGGTTAAGTTGTTGATGTAGGAGGTAAAATAGAAACATACATATAAACATACACACACACACGCATTGGGTAGGTAGGTACTCACATGTGAACTCGATCTTACCAAGGAGACTGGGACGAATATGACAAATAATTAACACATCGAGTTTACGCTTATATTTTGCGTTATTCTGAACACTTTTGAATTTAAATTGTTATTTTTATAGACAATAAAAATGGATCCTAAACAGATTTTGTACATCATGTTTATTGTAATAATTTAGTTTTTAAAGCGTCAGGCTCTAAGTTATAATACCCAAGTAAAGGTCATCATATTTAATCAAACAAGCTGTAGAGCGTGCAAAAGAATTAGTTATATGTTTAGTACACACGCTCGAAAAACACTACCTTATTTTGGGCAGTTGAGTAAATATAGTGGCCTCATTTGCAAGCCGCCATACCGAGACTATGACTAGTTCTAGTGTAGGTAGCAACGTGATCGCGTCTGATCGTAAATAAAACAATGTATTACGCATTATGATTTCATATATGGTCGGTTTCCATCTGAGATTTCCCCCGGCCGCGATGCTCGGCCCCGGGCGCCGATCTCGGCAGCGCTGATAAAAATCGCATTAGCCATAATTGAAGGCACGATTACACGTTACGAGCGCTTCTGCCGTGTTTTAATATGCTTACCGACGATTAGTGCCCGTGAGCTCAGTTTGTCTATATAACTGGTTATAACTCTTCGATCGTGCTCGTTAACCGAATAGATTATCTTTTATTTTTATTAGGGTGTGATTGTTGTGTTCGGCTGTAAATTATGAATAACCTTGTTTTTTATCCAGGGGAAACCCTTTATGGGTACCAACGCGCCTCGGGGGAGGCTGTGTGGTTATGTGTGAATCCCGCCCAGACATTATGCCTATACCGGGTTACCCACTAAAACCCCTGGGGTATTACAACCGGGCGCCTACGTGCCGGGCCTATGGGTGCACTCTTTGTACTCGTTCCACGGGCCCGGCGGCGCTGGTCTTTGCGAGCCCTCCTCGGACGGACGCACATCACCCGTGTCCTTGAGAGGCACGCGGAGACACCGCGCGCGCCACCTCTGGGCTTATTAGCTGAGCGACGAACTCCCTCGAGTCCACCGACCAAAGCCCCGACTTCCATCTGTGAACCCCCCCATCCGTTCATAGAAAGAAACCTCCACCTCTGGTCCACCATCCCAGAGCTCCAGTTTCAGTCTGTGAACCCTCATCCGTTCAGACTGAAACCACCATCTTCTCGATGTGAGCACCCGACTCAGTGAGTAGTCTTTCTCACACTGACCCCGGTGATCACATCCTTTCACAGTTTGATGAAGAGCCGGGCTGACCAGTCTCCGGCTCCCCATCAAACCACCTCCGACGTTCTTCCGAGCCCTAGAGCTTTCGGGTGCTAGGGACACACCGAACTCGAGAGACCCCACTCCCACTAAACTTCCACTTCAACGATGCGAGCCGCTGACTCAGTGCCCGAGAGACGCTGGCTCAGTGCCCGATTGCCGCTGACTCAGTGCCCGACAGCCGCTCAGACACTGTCAGTGAGGCATCGCATCCCACGACAGGTCGATGAAGGGTAAGGCAAATAGTACCCGGCCCCCCATCAAGCCTACCTCCATCGGTCTCTTGAGTCCAGGTGAAACACCGGAATCGAGAGACCATCGCCTTTTTGGTGCCCAAGGAACCCCAAACATCGAAGCAAATTCGATGCGAGCACCTGACTAACGAATCGGAACAAGAGAACAAACAAGAAAACAAATCGAACTATGATAGCAACAGCAGCATTTTCAAATTGCATTTTGCGTTTTGGTTCCGACTCAGCATAGGTAGGAGGAACCAGCCGTGCAGGGGTCCAACCCCTTGGAGCGGTACCAACGTACCGCTTGGTACCGTCTGGCCACGCTTGGTCCCCACCAAGCGTGGCCAGACGGTGGAAGAGTCTGGGAGAGTGCCCACTGTCTGGCCGTGCCCACTCTGATGTCGAGTCCGACATGATCCGCCGCTCCCCCCGCGCCACGGGGCGGATGGGTATGCGTAAATGCATTTCCTCACGTAAATAAAAAAAAAGGTAGGGGGAACCAGCGCTGATCTTTCTTTGGGACCGACACGTGACGTCATAAACGATTCAGTAATAGGTTAAACATATTGAAGAAGTGCAAAAGCACAAGTAATCCGACTCACGACGGCGGCAGTCGGCGGGCCTGCCGGAAACACAGCAACCGGCGGGGAACTCTCACCATGTGTGGCTGCCACACTCATGCGATGCTGCGATGTTACAGAGTTTCCCTTCTGTATACGACACGACGTTTTTTTCGGGTTCCGTAGTAACTACGAAGTACCCTTATATTTCGCCATGACCGGCCCTGTCTATATGTGTATGTCTGTCTACATTTCTATACTATTAGACCATATCAAAAACTTTTTCTTCAGGCAGTTTTCCAGCAGGTTACCAGTTCTCGGGAAAAAATTCGTTAGTGGCTCCCTCTCTAGAGTTCACAGTCAATTTGTCGTGCTACAAAGCTTTCAAACAGGAAGGTGACGCCGCTAACTCCAAGCTATTGCCTGTCTCCTGGTACCATACGGCTCCTACCATCAATCCAAAAATCGACTTTCCAGTTGTTTCCAACGTTCACAGATAATAACATAATATTGTACTCGTATAATATGTATCGACAATGTGCAACGTGTCGTACAAATATCAGGGAGATAGATATATTATAATAGGTACGTAATGTCATAGTAGAATAATGAAATGTCAATAAAATATGTCAAATGTAAATAACAACATAAACATACAAACACTTATGAAATTTTGCACACATGTTTAGAAGCTGGTTTAGACTAACATATCCAAAAACTGTGCAGTTCTGACAATATTTCATACATACAGGTCGAATTGATAACCTCCATTTTAGGGTTCCGTACCTCAAAAGAAAAAATCGGAACCCTTATAGGATCACTTTGTTGTCCGTCTGTGTCTGTCTGTCCGTTGATCCGGGCGTCAAGACCTTTATCTCGGGAACGCGTGAAGGTATCGTGTTCAAATTAAAACCTTATACGCAAATCCATAGTATCTTGCTGCAGAAAGAAAAACAAAATTTCTCAGTTTTCGTTAAAAAAGTTACAGCCGAATATGTCGTAAAAAACACACATTTCGACACTCACAAGGGAATCAAAACCTATGGGGTACTTCCATTTAGAGGATTTTGTAGGGGACATTTTTAATTTAATCACAAAAAACCCGGACAAGTCCGAGTCAGACTCGCCCATCGAGGGTTCCGTACAAACTAGTAGATAAAAGGGGGAAATCATATATTTTTTATAATGTCCTTCATAAACCGAAAAAAATACATCGTAAAAATATTTAAAAACCTGTTTTCGCTTATGCTACTGAAGCTCTTTCATATGATACGGTTAATTCACTTTAAAATTTGGACCTTCATTCCTTGCATGAAGACACTATTTTTTTGTGAAACAGGTTTTAAATTATTTTTACGATGTGTAATTTGCGGTTTATGACGAAAAATGTAAAAAAATAAAATAATCCCTCTTTTATCTATTAGTTTATACGGAACCCTCGGTGGGCAAGTCTGAGACTAGTCTGGTTTTTAGGGTTCCATACCTCAAAAGGAAAAAACGGAACCCTTATGGGATCATTTTGTTGTCCGTCTGTCCGGGTGTCAAGACCTTTATCTCGGGAACGCATAAAGGTATCGAGTTGAAATTAAAATCATATACGCAAATCCATAGTCTCTTGCTGCAGAAAGAAAAAGAAAATTTCTCAGTTTTCGTAAAAATAAGTTAGAGCCGAATATTTCGTAAAAAATGCACATTTCGACACTCACAAGGGAATCAAAACCTATGGGGTACTTCCCGTTGACCTAGAACTATGAAATTTGGTAAGAAGCATTGTGTTAGAGTACACATATAGGAAAAAATCCGAAAACTGGACATTTTTAATTTAATCACAAAAAAATAGTGTCTTTATCCAAGGAATGGGGGCCCAAATTTTAAAGTGAATTAACCGTATCATGTGGGGTATCATATGAAAGAGCTTCATTACCCTAAGCTAAAACAGGTTTTTAAATAATGTTACGATGTATATTTTTCGGTTTATGAAGGAACATATAAAAAAATATATGATTTCCCTTTTTTATTTAGTTTGTACGGAACCCTCGGTGGGCGAGTCTGACTCGCACTTGTCCGGGTTTTGTTTGTTTGTACGCTTCCTTACGTGGTTTCGTAAAAAGTATTATTTGTTTTTATAAGAACTTGCATTGTTTTTTAAATCGCAATGTAGGAATTTGCAAATAAGTTCTCTCGCGAGGTCTACTGTTTGTAGAACTACTGGTTATAGTATGGACGTTTTTAGTCAAATAGCATTTTTGGTTGTTCATCGCTCACGCTCTGTAATAAAGTAAAACATTCGCTTGTTATAGTCCGGACATTAGACGGCGATTTATTGGTTTTCCCTGTCCTCCCGTGGTAGAGGCTGCGGTCTCGTAGCCGAGGCGACGGAAGCGGGACAATCCCGCGCCGGAAGCCGCGCCGCGCTAAACGTATTTACTCACTCCGGCCGCGTCGCGTCGTGCCGCGCCGCGTCACGCCCCGGACAACGTGCTCCGTGGCGCAGCTAATACCGGGCTCCGTAGGCTAGCCTCACAGTACCTCAGTATTCTCAGATATTAGGGACGGAGTTTGCGTGACAGTCTTGCATATTTATGAAACAGATGGTACTTATTTACTGAGAATTGTATAAAGCGAGGTAAAGCGTCACGTATGTACGTAATGGGGTTTACATATACATTTTTCCTTAGTTAAATAATTAACATTCCTGGCTGTTATGTTCACCACCTTGTCTCGCGATCGCCACACAAGTAGGAATTAAACTGTTTTCTACGTCTTGACCGATTTCGATGATTCTTTTTTAGGGTTCCGTACCTCAAAAAGAAAAAACGGAACCCTTATAGGATCACTTTGTTGTCCGTATGTCAAGGCATGTATCTCGTGAACGCGTGAAGGTATCGAGTTGAAATTAAAACCATATACGTAGGTCTCTTGCTGCAGAGAGAAAAATCAAACGTCTCATTTTTCATTAAAAAAGTTACGGCTGAATATGTCGCAAAAAACGTATATTTCTATACTGGCAATGGAATCACAATCTATGGGTTCCCGTTGACCTATGTATTATAAGTGTGAAATTTGGCAAGAAGCATTGTCATATATTACACATAAAGGAAAAAAACCGAAAAATGTACATTTTTAATTTAATCAAAAAAATAGGGTCTTTTTAAGCAAGGAAGGAGGGTCCACCTTTTAAAATGGTTTAACCGTTTCAGATAGATAGATAAACTCTTTATTGTACACACCTTAAAAGTAATAACAAAGTACTTAAATAGACTAGTGCAACAACAGGCAGCCTTATCGCTAAAAGCGATCTCTTCCAGGCAACCATAAGATGAAGAAAAATATATAATATAAATCAGACGGGGCGTGCAACGGGAAAGTTATCAATTCGACCTGTATGTATATAATATTGTCAGAACTGCACAGTTTTTGGATATGTTAGTATGTACCAGCTTCTAAATATTCGTAATTCGTCGCTGTCCGGCGCAACGCACCGACTCGCTAAGACGTCGAAACTGATCCATGTGGCAGCGCCGGAGGTTTATGACCGCCTGCCGCATCACGTCAGAGATGCTCCCTCACGACTCACGAGCATCATTCAAGCATAGATTGAAGAACTGGCTTGTCGAACAGGCGTTCTACAAGTTCGACGATATACCAAATATTAAAGAAACAATCTGACTAAACATCAGTTATCTATCTGACGTATTGAATTATGCACCCACTCGTATAGTGACCAATATATTTTATTAGTGTGGTATTGCTAATATTTGTTATTTAGTTATTTTTTAACTTGACATTTTGTAATTAATATTATGTTAATATTTATTAAAATCACCAGATTATTATTATTATTTTTTACATTTCTTTTTTGTTGTGTTTTATGTTGAAATTTTTTGTATGAGACACATTTAATTATGTGTAATATTGCTTGATGAAGCAAAGAATGAAATATTTAATTATTTTTTTAATACTTCCTTGTTTATTATTTGACATGTAACGTAATATTAAATTGTTATGAATAAAAATATGTATATGGATAAAGATGTGTGTTAAATTCAATAAGTGTACTTATGTATGTTTGTATATTTGTCCACGCAGAAACTAGAAAATAAAGTATGAGAGATACTTTATTCTCTAGTTTCTGCGGTTTAGTTAGCTAGTTTCTAACTTAGGAGTCACCGTAAGTTTTATAAAATCGGTACAGTAGTTTTCAAGATAAGGACTGTTTTAATTTTAAAATATGAGCGTTTCAACGACGAACTACTGGGCGGATTTGAACGAAATTCAGAAGGTTTATCACTCGTACTATGTTAAAGGATGTGGCATACTTTATAACCGTGGCTCTACACTTGTGCCGTGAACGTCCTCAAACAGGCGTGATCATAAGTGTAGATGGTTTTCACGGCGTTCGCGGCCGTTCACGCCTGTACCTCTACCATGAGTTTTTAGCGATCCAACTCGTTAGCGAGGGTGTGAACAACTTCTATGGAAAATAGTACCGTGCTGCCAGCGGTTACCTAGAGAACTAAAATCGGCACCATGAGTCACTAAGGTAAAAACCTATCGAAATGAAACCACTAGCGTGTAACGTTTTTAGCAGTTACCATACTAAACGGTACCATGAGACACTAATTTGACAAGTGCTCTCGAGAAACACCGTCTCGATTGGTCGCAATTGTAGTAAAGTAACTCACCGGCATATTGTAGGGTGAATGCTTGTGAAAGTGTATTTGTTTTGTTAAAGAAATACAATAAACTGATTAATTAGTAGTGATTTATGAAATATAAATACAAATTATGAAGAAAACTCCTTGTCTGAACTTTATGACGCTTTATTATTACTTATAACACTGCACTTATTTCACTGCACTGAGCGGTCTGACGCTAAGACCGCCTTTTTACTACCGAGTTACGCCACGACTGGTTTTTCGAAGGGCCGCTCGCGCTCGTCCGCCCGCGATATATCCCCTCCTCGGAATTACAACATCCCGCCATCATCCGGGGTAGCGTTCATTCTGTTCGATCACCGTTCTCCAGAGTATATAAATTAAGAAAATAGCAGTGCTGCCACTCCGCAACACTGAA
Source organism: Lycia hirtaria (assembly GCA_947563715.1). Classification (NCBI taxonomy): domain Eukaryota; kingdom Metazoa; phylum Arthropoda; class Insecta; order Lepidoptera; family Geometridae; genus Lycia; species Lycia hirtaria. The sequence goes on from OX387384.1 coordinate 18,026,137, forward strand.
AACACCGCACACCACATACAACAAATATTCAAATCATGACAAAATAATGTCTGGTAAGAGTTATTTAGCATGGAATAGGTATGTTAGCGACGGCTGCATATGAAGACGAACGATGTGAACAAGGAAATTTCCATATAGTCACTAGTATGCGAAGGAGAATTGCAGATACACTTGCACATATTTGTGAAAATAATTATATAAAAGAAAATCAGTAAGGAGGGTTTCGAAGATTTGTGTGACTTGGTATTACTTTCTTAGTACGCGCCCTTGAAATCTACACAAACAGTCTCACTTGAATCAAAGGTAGTTATGGTACCTAAACTTACATACATTAGGATAGAAATTCCTATAAATGCATTCCTTATTTATAGGTATGTCTATTCAAGTTATATATATATTGTGTTTTATGTTTACGGTAGCTATCAGCTGTTATTAGCATAGTCCACCATTTTTCGAAGAAGCTATAGTTATCTTCTAGGTACATAGGTGTATTTGAACAAATATGTTATTTAATTTTGTAAACGCACTATAGAATAGGCATTGCTATGTGACGCAATAAATTAGCCGGGTTATAGTGTGAAGTTAGATACCGATATGCTTTTGTACCAATATATCGAAGCAAAAATACTCAACTCGAGCACGCTAGCGAGCTCTCACTGGCGAGTCTGCATGTCTCATGGTGCCGCTCTAACGTAAAGTAACTCGCGGTGCGTTTATTCACTGTCAAGTGAATCACATGAGCGGTTTTTGTCGATACCATCTCATGGTAAGGGTACTGTTCCCCGATCGAAGTCGGTATTTTGTCCCGCGACAAAGGGTTCGCAGCAGTTCGCGCCTCGTTCACGCACATCCACATTCACAGCACCGTGCCAGTTTGCTCCTGACTATAGATGTGTACGGACGTGTAATGCGAGCTAAATGCCAGCTGAATGGCATCGGATTAATATAAGTTTAGATAATTAATTAAAAAATCGCTTTTTGAAATATTACCACGCTGAACGTATACTGTGGGACTCGAAGCATCCACATCCTAATAATAAAAGTAAAATTATGACGCCTGGAGAAGGATTAGTTTTCAAATTAATATCGATCGGTTACCATATATTTCAGTCATTCATCATCTTCTTTTTCTCCAACGCTTTCGAACGATTTTCTTATTCTGTAGGTATAAATAGTTATATGTTGCCACTTGCCACATCAAACAAAGTTAACGCAGCAGCAGTTTCGACGTCCGTTTCACGGCAGGTTTCACGGCACAAATAAGTGACCCCCGTGAATGTGAAGAGAGCGCTTCTGCCGCGAATTCACGCCGTGAATTCACGGCACAAGTGTGAAGCTACGGTAATGCACAAATTAGGCGTTACAATAGTAGTGCAGTGACCTCAAAAATAGTTGTTTTACGTACCTACTTAGGTAGACGCCCAGTTTTGATTGGTTTCGTGTTATTTCTTTAATTTGTTTTAAATTACTTTTATTACGACGTATATTTTTCGGTTTATGAAGGAAAATATATAATTTTCCCCTTTTATCTACTAGTTTGTACGGAACCCTCGGTGGGCGAGTTTGACTCGCACTTGTCCGGTTTTTTATCTGATTGAAAACATAAATGTTTATAACTTTTTGATTTTGAGTGAGGCAGTTAATAAAACAGGCCCGTTCCAGGTCAGTTATATTAATTAAACATGAAGTCGAGCAGATCGCGCTGCGCTCACTAGTTCCCCGTAATTGTTTTGTTTAGCGACGGAGGCTCCCGCAGCGCTCCTCTCGCACGAATTGACAAATGAGTGATCGGCCTGATCCCCAGCCGCAGCCGGAGGAGAAGCTCTCGAGACCCGCGCGCGGGCTCGGTGCAACCCTGCATATAAATACGGCTCTTTTCTATTTTCCGTTCCGCTTGCTACTTCAGATTTCTGTCTATACATCTATATATTCACAAAAAAAGTATGTATGTATTCTATCAGCCATCGAGTTCCATAGTACAAGCTTTGCTTAGTTTGGGCTAGATGGTGTTGTGTGAAATGTCCACATTTTTTATTTATTTATCTATACATCTCTCTATTTCTACAGTCTACATTAATACCTATATTAACAAGTATCTATACAAAATACACGACTGCATATGAACGGTCTTTGCTGTCTAACTTACGATTGCTTTAAGCTTGATACGCTGTTGAGTGTACGTTTTTGCGAGAGAGTAAAAATTATTTAAATGACCATTATTTAGAACATTTCTATTATAATCAATTATTCATTATGAAATAATTGTAAATTAAACATTTTAAGTGATTTTTATCGTAGTAGTGAGGAGGCGAAGAACAGACACGGTGTCCCAGTCCCAGATCCCAGTGTCGCGCAGGCTGCGTCGCGCTCGAGCCCCGCGCCGCGCGCGTGACGCACGCGACTCGAGCGCAATATTTGCGAATGTTGTTCATCTCGCTCGACGGTACGGTAACGCTATATTCTGTTTCAAGTGTAACGGGCAGGAGGCCGCAGGAGGCCGCAGGAGCGTAATGAGCCGCGCGCTCGATTTCACCAGTTCTACATCAAAAAGTCAGTCCGTTCAAAGGTTATGGTCCCTCGAGACAGCGGAATGTAATCGCTTTTTAGGGTTCCGTAGTAACAACGAGGGACTCTTAAAAATGCGTCACGTCGTGAAATTTGTCAAGTAGATGTGTTCAATAAACCTGTAATGTAGTGTGTGTTGTGTGTAGGCAATAAACCTTTACATGTGCGGTATCGTTGAATATGTGTTTTAGAATTAGGCTAACTTTTCATATACCATTTTCTTCTCAGATGTAAGCTGCATTTGTAAACTATAGACCTAGAAATTCATAATTAACCACAGTTATAGTAGACCACATCGAAGACTTTTAATGAACATTATTTTGACCACTCTATGCTAACAACTTTCCGCGATAAGTCGCTATATACTATCTTTATATGAGAATAAATAATCTAAAAAAAAAACTATCTACTCATCTCTTTGTTGGACTATAAATGTGATATGATACAAAGGTCTTTGAACTTTTTGCAAAGTGGTGTTAGTAAATATCCTCGCTATAGTGACAAGATATCTTCTAGATATCTTAATACACTGTAGCTTTTCATCAGGTGAGTTGGTGGCCAAACGTCTATTTCGTATAAAATAATAAAAATAACTTTGGTTACGGAACTCTACCATATGAGTGTTTCGACACGGTCTTGGCCACACTACCTGTTTAAATTTAGCAAATGATATCACACGCTTCCTTAAGCCTAATTATCTTATTAATTATTATATCAGCCGTTCTCGTTCCAGCTAACCACAGTCATTTCATTTATTTATTATATCAGCCGTTCTCGTTCCAGCTAACCACAGCTCATTTCATTTATTTATTTAGCCATAGGATCTCAAGGAACACTTAGCAATGTCATGTTACAGATATTTTACATTAAGGTAAATCAAATATATATTATCAAATCAAATGCGGCTGTATAGGCGCCTTGTCACATTAGAAATCAAATAACAATATAAAATAATAAAAGATTGTTATTGATACATTATTAATAATTCAAAATAAATTAAATGCTGCTGTAAAGAGGCCTTGTCATGCTTATAGTTATTTGTGCCGAACTACACTACTCCACGCCAATTTATCGTGGATCTTCAATCGAATAATAAGCTTTACTAATCAAGTTATTCTTCACTACATTTTTGAACCTTTTTTCATTCAAATCTAATATTTCTTATGGTATCTTATTATAAAACAGTACTGAATTTCCTAAAAATGTTTTATTACTAGTTTGTAGCTTAAGTGCCTCTTTCATAATCTTTGAGTAAAGTGAGAAGTAGCTACGTGCCGAGTAATGTTATTTAGCGAGTAATAGTCCCGATTAACTTTTGTCAGTTTCACAAACAAAAACCTCGCTCCGAGTAATAACTCAGGGGTTAGCCGAATGAAAGAACGAAAACATTCATTGTTCGTTTAAATCCCTTTGTTACAACTGTTTAGTTAGTCAAATACACGTAGCGCCACAAACGCATACTTTACATGGTACTTAATATGAAAATATTAACTGACAACTGAGGTACGAAATATGATTATTTTATGAGGTTAGTATCAAGTTCTATAATTCGAACTATTAATTTTTTGTTGTTATTTGTTCTTCATATTTGTTAAAAATAAACAGAATAGAATTAAAACCCATTTTTTTTAGATGTGTTTGGTTTTGGCTCTCAGTACACTCTTAATACTACGATTTTATATATCAATTCATGTTTATCTTTTAGTAGGTAAGATATCGTAGTTTACCTGGAAATAGAGTCCTTTCTCCACATTTGAACAAAAGGTCATAAAATAATAAAATCCAGCCAGGGACATCTACAATAGAGGTTGTACGAATGGCACATCTGTTTATGACTGACAATGGCCTTACTCGTCGATTATCTCCGATACTCGGCAGATGAAGTCACACGAAAGTTACGGGCCAGTTTATGAGATGGTTATGGCTACTCAGACATTATGAAATTAGAATCTACAATTACTTGGCGGTTCAAGTGGCAAGTAGCCAACTTTAATCTTTACTCGGGGGTGATGAAAGAAGTCCTAAGTGTCGGATGAACCAGTTTATCTCTCAGATAGTAATTTGTTATAGCACTTCTCTTTGTGAAAGTATCTAAATATTTTCGTGTGTACATTATAACTTCTAATATATATAAAGATGGTACTGTCATGATACCAATGTTTTTGAAGTTACTGCCGCACTCGACGAAATCGATCAGCTCGCGGGTTAAACCTCTAGTTTGTTTTTAATCCATCATCTCCGCTGACTTTCCAATCGAATTTAAATCTTATTCTGTTGTCACAGGGTTTATGGTGATTTGTAGTCAGTTTGCCATTTGCGGGAAGCAAATAATTTGGTGTGGATTTCAGGTAATTAAATATCGAACATAATCCATCATTTTCAAACGACAACCGCGCGCCGCGCGCCGCGCTCGCGTCTCCGCCTCACTTTCACTTTATTGCGAAAGTCTAAATAACATTAATATCCCCTCCGCGGGCACATGGCAAAGGTCACGTATTTATTTGCCCCCCGCGTATGGCACGCCCCCCCGCGATTTTTTTGATTTTTTTGCCGCGCGCTATTAAAAAATTAATAAAAAATAAAATTTGTATGAAAACTATATATAAAATTAATATCACTGTAATCCTACTGAATAAAGCTAACTGATATCCAACGCATATGTATTTTAATTAAAAAAAGTATCCCCTATCTAGGCTTAAAGTTGAGCATGCGATTTTTTTTCACCATTTTTTACGAAAAAAATCATATTAAAAAATATTAAAAACATTTCATACATATTATTGTTTTTTTGGCTTTAAAAAACAACAATATACAGATATCCGAGAAAAAATAACATCATCCCATACATTGTTTAGATTAACAAGATCGTCATAAAGCACGTGCGGTTCAAGTGGCCAATTAGGACGGTCGTAAAAACGGGTCATGCTTACAAAATGTGAACTTGATATTCTTTAAGTTGGAATGGCTTGTAACTTTTGTTTATGAATAGTATAATTTATGAGCTTCTGGTTTTGTAATGGTTTAGTCGATAAAAATGTGTTTTATTTATCTATTAGAGACCATAAAAAACCTCGTTTCGGGCTGATGATAATGATGATAGATAATTGAAAAAAATACGCGAAGTCAATTAGGACGTTATTGAGCAAAATGGGTTGCTTTATTTAAAAATCTGTATATGCAGTCTTATTATTAATAACATAACAAATAAAAAACATGCAACATACATACCTGTTGTAATTGAAACTATGTTTCAAAATCGGCTATAAATACCGACGGCGGACATCTGGCACGGCTTTTCGGACACTATTGTTCGTTCGACATGTATGCGTTTAGATTCATATTTGTGATTAATATACACATCACATACTTAATTTAACACTTGTATCGTATCACTGGATATATATCGGTCACATATTACTATTAATTTTGAAGTATATAATGAAACCTTATTTTGAAAAAAAAATCACAACATAAAAGTCACAAAAAAAACACTCAAATTTCGGCACAAAAAAGGTCCGTCGGCGTTCGGTTCGAAACAAATATTTCGATTTTTTTGATCACACAGACATGTATTTGACACTGTCACTAACTTTATTACTGGTTTTGCCACGTGTAAAACATAACAAAATATGTATTTAATCGAAATAAATACATAAAATCGGTATTTATAAATAGATGGCAAGAGCGGCCGCCATTACGTGTTTATAACCTTGACCGCGCGCGTCATTCTGATGCAATTTACACAGAAATTTATTTCGGAAGTATCAATTCTAACGTATCTGATTGGTAGTTTGTCATTTTGCCTGTCTATGAACGAGTTAGAGCAGAAAAAAATATTATGTCATAGTTAACTGGCGGGGAGTACAACAAGGAGAGGAATAACGATACGCTAGCGTATGGCATGCCAGCCAGCGCACAATGGCGGGAAATACGCTGGCGTATTTAATGCCTCCTGAGGGGATATTGCACTTTTTCGTAACTGCAGCCTGTGAACTTGTTCGTAACTTGTTCGTTGTAGAGGTTTTACAAAAAATATTTCAAAGCATTTAAATTAATTAAATTCATTTAAATTAATTAGTTCATTTAAATTAATTATGCATATTCTCGCTAAAACGTACACTCAACACCACATCATGCGCAAGGTAAGCACTACGAAAGTCGCTCATATACAATAGGTCATTTTTAGAAGGTAGGTAATTTTTAGTATCTGAACGGTTTTTTTATTCGACAATAGGCTTGACACAACTGCATGGATTTGAACGTTTGGCAAGATTATATCTTATATTATATACAAAGACCTACATTACTGTTATCCCAAAAAATACATTGTGTTAAAATATCAGTGAGGATTATATCAATATTAAATTTATCAATTTAAGATCGGTGTCATGAATGGAACAGATATATATGACGCAGTTTACATGTTCAAATGAAGCCGGAGTAGCCGGAGCCGGGCTAGCTTCCAGATTATTTATTATAATTGTCAATTTACTATCAATCGATTTTAGGTGTACCTACAGTCCTACACCACCTAGGTACAGCTAATTCAGAATAAATACGCGTAAGTTGTCCGTCTCTATGTATGTACATATCATTTCAAATCAAATCAAATCATTTATTTCATCTAACAATAATAGTACATCACAAAAGTTACGGCACTAATCATCAAACTGGGTGAATTTAATCACTCGTGTCTTGATAGATTAGTCATCATTGATAGTGATCCTGCTTAAGTACATGTCAAATTAACATTAATTAGTACAATACAATGTCAATCATTACAAATTCAAATATTACAAATTATTATTATTATTATTTTTTATCAAGATTTATCATTTTATTTTAAGATTACGAAAAAGTCAATAGAATAAAATTAAAATTAATTACATTTGATGTCAAATTTAATATGGAAACAAACAGAAGTAAGGTAATTCATATGTCGATGAGCGATGCTGTCAAGCTGTCGGCCATCCTCATCGTTGTGTTCATAATCGATTAAAGTAATGGTAATGTATCGAGTCGTGGAGACGTACTCGAGTACTCACCGTGTGTTCTATTTTATCCTCATACAACACTCCATGCTTCGTTGCGACCTGAAAATAAAGGAAAATATAGATTAGTGTTTTCCATGGGGTTTCTAACTAGTAGTTGTACGAACAGTAGACCTCGCGAGAAAGCTTATTTGCAGCTCACCTTGGGTCATCTGTACATAATACCTACATTTTACCTAATTTTATAAATGGAGAAAACGTAAAATCAAGAAAATTATTCAGCGCTAAAATGCATCAAGCACATCCACACGCCCTCACTGTTACACGCAGTCTCAAGTTGGTTGTCATATCTCAACAACCACTTGACCAATTCTGTTTATTTTTACAAGTTGTAATAATTGTGTACTTTATCTACGTACCAAATATCATTAAAATCAGTTGGTAATTAGCGCCGCAATAAACTTCCCTCCTTTTTATGGGAAATTATTTATATTTTGATAAGAAGGGTGTCTTATCAAAAATCACCGTTGAGAAAAAAAAAACATAGAACCTATACGCCAAGTTTCATCAAAATTGGTTCAAAATTACGCCCTGTATGCCAGTACGAACATACAAATCACAAACTCACAAACAAACTGACAGATGAAAGAAGGCCAGTTGATGCAGAGACGCTTCGCTCGCTCGGTCAATTAAGTATTGTTTCAAGAATCAGAATCAGAATGTAATTTATTGCGAAACTGTTCAATTGTCAAAAGTGGATAATCTAGATTTTATAATCTAGATTATCCACTTCTCACTCATAAATGGTTTTTTTTTTCGTTATTACCTAAGGATAACATAGGTACGTGTAGTTTAGATAGGGTGTTCGTCAATTTTCAATTTTACTATATATTAATGTGTTCCTTTCGCGTTCAATTTAGACACTTTGACCAACTAATAAAGCATGGGAGTTGTGCCCAGAGCCGAGAGGAGTAACTGGGCCCGAACGTGGCACGTACCTCGCCGCATGAGCTGAGAGGGATAACTGGGGCCCCGGCCCAGAACGTGGCACGTACCTCGCCGCATGAGCCGAGAGGGATAACTGGGCCCCCGGCCCGGAACGTGGCACGTACCTCGCCGCATGAGCCGAGAAGGATAACTGGGCCCCCGGCCCGGAACGTGGCACGTACCTCGCCGCATGAGCCGAGAAGGATAACTGGGCTCCCGGCCTGGAACGTGCCACGTACCTCGCCGCATGAGCCGAGAGGAATAACTGTGCCCCCGGCCCGGAACGTGGCACGTACCTCGCCGCATGAGCCGAGAGGGATAACTGGGCCCCTGGCCCGGAACGTGGCACGTACCTCGCCGTATGAGCCGAGAAGGATAACTGGGCCCCCGGCCCGGAACGTGGTACGTAGCTCGCCGCATGAGCCGAGAGGGATAACTTGGTCCCCGGCCTGGAACGTGGCACGTACCTCGCCGCATGAAACGAGAGAGATAACTGGGCCCCCGGCCCGGAACGTTGCACGTACCTCGCCGCATGAGCCGAGATATAACTGGGCCCCCGGCCCGGAACGTGGCACGTACCTCGCCGCATGAGGCGGGAGGGGGGAGGCGAGACCTACTGAGTACTTTACATCGTTTTATGTAAAGTACCTACTCAGTAGGTTTTTTATACAATATGGGTTTGCGTTAGACCGCCAATTCACCTGCTGTTAAGCGATGTTACGATCTACGATGAAGCGCGCTTACCTAGAAGAACCGATTCACTCGCGATTTAAGGACACCCAGATTTTATCCATCGAGATAATACACTCAGGAAACGTATTATTCAGCGGTTCGTACGATAAATGTGGAATTAAAATATAGGTAGTAATCCGAAAACATAACCCTTTTGCTTCGCCGTAGTGGGGTAATAAAAGTATAAGAAAATACAACAAAAATATATCATTTCTACAACTTCAGTCATCAGTTTTAAGTTATATTATAACTATTCAAATCCTAATATTATAAAAGTGAAAGTTCTGTTTGTATCTCCGTTTGTTTGTTACCTTTTCACGAGCAAATGGCTGAATAGAGTATTATGTTATTTGGCACGAACGTAGGCTGCATTTTGTCACCATCATCATCGTTCTTCATCACTACGCGGGTGTAACAGTGGGGCACTGCTAGTAATATAATTAGGGAATGGAACCGGTTTTTCCCGGTTCTAAAAAAGCCGGGAAAACCCGGTTCTGTGAAGTAAAATAAGAACCGGGTCTGCAGAACTAAAGAACCGGTTCTTTCGGGTCTTTCGGTTCCCTACGATTTTTTATTATTATTTTATGTTTACGCAGTTAGCTCATTAAGAAGATTCTTGTACTTCATACTAGATGGTGCTATTAGCATTTTAAAGCACGATATTAGTGTTTTTCTCATCTGGAAACAGTTTACGAGTATTTGTTGACCATTCTGGCAAGCAGTGTAGAATTCGAACGAATGTATTCTTCAGCGGGAATGTCTTACAACAGAATACAATCTTTGTCACAGTCTGTGACAAATATTGTATTCTGTTGCGTGACTGTGACGCACAGAGAATAATATCCTAGATGAATTAGCGGATACCCGATGTTCGAATGCGCAAGTCCGTGAATGCACATGAGAAGAAGGGAGCCTTTAACAATCTGGCCTGTGTCTCTGACATTTAGAAGGCCTTTGATAGGGTTTGGCATGACAGTCTCCTTAACAAGTTCCATCTTGTGGACTACTTGCTTCCTTCTGCTCTTGGATTAATTGCACCGATATTTCACGGGGTTAGATTTAGCTTTTTCCCTGCAGTCAGCAAGGAGCCGGCTGCTTGTTGTTGAGTTTGGCTAAATTCTGGTAGGAGGAAATACACAAAACACCCCAAGCGGGACGTCAGCTTGTCGCCCTCATTTGAATGCATGTTCATAGTATCAGACAAAGTATATTGAAGAATTTATGAAGATTTAGATTCATATTCTGACTTATAAATGACTTGAATTCTGAATAAAATATTTAAAACTTGTGACTGATTAAAAATAAGTGCTTTCTTGCATTAAAAAATAATTTTCATTGCATTATTCGCAAAAGAACCGAAAAAACCGGGTACCCGGTTCCAAGTCGCTACCAGAACCGAAAACCCGGTTCTAACGAGAGAGGTCCGATTCTGCACTACCTAAATATAATACTAAGTTGAAGTTTCCGGCAGCCTAGTGTTGAGACCGTCTGACTTGCGATCCGCAGGTCCTGGGTTCGAATCCCACGGCACGCACCTCTGTCTTTTCGAAGTTATGTGCGTATTGTTGATTGCCAGCAACTTCAAACGGTGAAGGAAAACATCGTGAGGAAACCTACATGTCTGAGAGTTCTCAATGATCTTGAAGATGTGTGAAGTCTGCCAACCCGCACTTGGCCAGCGTGGCAGACTATGGCCTAACCCTTCTCATAATGAGAAGATGGCCCGCGCCCAGCAGTGGGACAGTTTGTATAAACAGGGCTGACAAAAAAAAATATAATACAGGCGAAAGTAAGTCTGTCTCTGTCTGTTTGTTATGTTTTCACGAGCAAACGGGTGAACCGATCGTTACGATATTTGGTACAAAGGTAGATAGAACCTGGAGACGGATATACTCCAATCATTATCAGAATGTTTAATAAGTACGCATGAGAACCCGCGGAACACAACACGTTCCCACAGTCCGTCCCCCGCGCCCCGCGCCCCGCGCCCCGGCTCGACCAGCGACCAGTATAGTCGGAGTCGCTCGCTCATTGTTCCTGTTGTTTTAGGGCCCGCGCGCGACGGTTGTATTTCTTTAACGTAAGTGGTTCATTTACATTTTACGTATACCTATACCTACTTACATTACATCGTTAATTAACTTTGGCCAATTTATAAAGGTATTTTTTGAAATTCTTTTTTATTTACTCAATTTCCATCAAGGTGTTTATGGATAAAAAAATAGTAAAATTTGTCGAAAATGCGACCTTCTCGAAAAATCTCCAGTATATTGGTTCCGGTTGTTCGCACGCATGTTTGTACGGGCACGACCAGGATCGTACCCGGCACGGGCGGCGGCCGCTCGCTCCTCCACGGGGCTGTTCCAGTCAGAAGACTCACTGTGTTTCCTTACTAGAATCGATGTATGTCACGGCTGCACTAACCACAGTTATCACTATAAAATAATATCGTAATCTAGTCTAAGAGTCTAAGAGCAAACACACGGACGGATAGACATAGAGACGGACACGGCAAAACTATAATGGTTCCTTGTTGACTAACGGAACCCTAAAAACAAGAGCGGAGCTGGTTCTTTTATAATAATGTATTATTATATCCTGAACCATTATAAGTTTAAAAAAACTTGCATTATTTCTATTAGTCGTAGTAGTCGACACGTAATTACAAATTTGAAGCATATTCCCGTTATGTCGAGTCCGGGAATGCTCGCGAATTTCTGAGACAATTTTCCTTCCCTTCCCGTAATCGGAAGCAATAAATCTGACTGATCTTACCATTTCCTCGATTTATTGGTGTTTAAATTTGCTCGGAAATGTACGATTAGGGATAATATTTTCGTTACCTATCGCCACTCCGGCGCGATATTTACGAGAGAGTCATGATCAGATAATCAGACGCGATGAAGATGTTATCTCGCTCACACTGTCGCCAGCTCGTCGGGCTGTCGAATCGAGACTGCACGAATGTACGTCTGCCTCCAGAGAACAATGCTCCTCCAGATCTTTGAACTAGTGCTTCTACTACTACTAGTGAACTCCACTCCACTCCACTCCACTCCACTACATGGACTAACCAAGATTTCAAACAAGAAAAATATTGAGTGAAAAATAAAAAAAAATCGGCCAAGTGCGAGTCGGAATCGCGCACGAAGGGTTCCGTACTATCATCTATAATACTACAAAGTTTAGTTATGTTTATAAAATAACGAGAAATCAACGAAATTCCAAGTAGTAAATTGCAAACTTATAGGTAGGTTTTCGATACACATCCGGGCAGCATGACGACGCTCGCGCGAATACGCGCGGTTATGGCTCGCTCCGTGATGTTTCCTCCCCCGCTACCCGCATGGCCGTTGCTTAGCAACCGCCTCGCGCTCGCGCCACCACCACACCGCGGCGCGGCGCTCGCACCGCGTTTAGATGCACGGATTATTTTCATTTTGTGAGTTTTTATGTATTAGATTAGGTATTTATTTTTATAGTTAATATATTTCTAAATATTTACTTACAAATATTCAAGTTTCTACCTGTTAATTAAGATCGAGTAAAAATTGCTTAAAAATTACGTTTGTTGTATGGGGACCCCCCTTAATTTTTATTTTTTTTATTTTTTAGTATTTGTTGTTATAGCGGCAACGGAAATACATCAGTTGTGAAAATTTCAGCTTTCTAGCTATCACGGTTTATGAGATACAGCCTGGAGACAGACAGACAGACAGACAGCGAAGTCTTAGTAATAGGGTCCCGTTTTTACCCTTTGGGTACGGAACCCTAAAAACGAACGATTAAAATGAATTTTATTTTTTTAAACAACACAGGTTTATTTTGTTTATAATACTCGTATCTATGATAAAGATTGAATGAAGATAATATTTTAGAATGGTATCACAATCCTGCGCATTTTACTAAAACATTTGACGAGCTCGAGTAACGCTATCATAACAGCAACCTGTCTTCGAATCACCTGCTAATGTGTCCCCTTCCCTTCATACACAATATAGATATCCTCGTTTCAGCTGTACCTCGTGTGCTTGCAACCCCTTCATACACAATATAGATATCCTCGTTTCAGCTGTACCTCGTGTACTTGCAACCCCTTCATACACAATATAGATATCCTCGTTTCAGCTGTACCTCGTGTGCTTGCAACCCGTTCATACACAATATAGATATCCTCGTTTCAGCCGTACCTCGTGTGCTTGCAACAACATCATTTATTTTGGCATCGACAACCATTTACCTAATTATAGATTAGTTCTCAGAATCAAACGTAGAACAAGTTAGTTTGAATAATATTTGAACCCCCGGCGGGCCAACAAGAGGGGTCTTCTAAGTTTGACGCGTGTATTTGTATTCTGTAATAATCTGTATTTGTGTTTTGTCTAGATCAAAATTGGTCTATTCGTTTGTGAGCTACGAGGCCTCAAACGGATAGACCGATTTTGATCAATATTTTTTTTGTTTGGAAGATGATTTCATCGAGAGTTACTAAGTTACTATTTTTAGCTATGTTTCATCAAAATCGGTTCAGCCGTTTTTATTTGTCGAGGGTCATAATACAAAGAAGCAGGATGGTGAGTGACAAGTGTAGCATATGGACAAATGCAATATTGTGAGTGATGCCCTGAGAGGGCGGAGGTTGTCCTCGAGCTTCTTCCGTCCCGGTATCGGGGTGTGGCGCGGGCGCACTCCCTGCTGATTGTCCTGTCGGTGTTTGCAGGCGGTGGCGCAGCTGGAGCCGGCCGGACCGCCGCCCGCCTACGAGACCCTTGTGCCGCCCCTGGGACACAAGCACTGCCATCACTTGCAGGTAACGACACAACGCAGGCGCAGGCGCAGGCGCAGGTGCAGGTGCTTGCCAACTTACAGACGACTGAAGATTATTTATAATCTCTTTTCCCCGAGCGGCGATTTCGACCTCGATATCATCGCTCCAAATTATTATTTTTTCATATGATGTAATATGTATTTTGGTACTTAATTGTATGTATCTTTAACGAGAGACACGTCGATGGAGTAACGATATACGGAAAGTAGTTGGTAGTGGATGGAAACAGAAACCAGAGTATAGTGTTGAATAGCGTTCGATGGGAGAGGCCTATGTCCAGCAGTAGACTAAAGTAGGCTGATGATAATGATTGTAAAGTTACGAACGAGTTGATTGTATAAAGAACGTCTCTATATATGTCCTTGTAAACTACAGAAAAATACACATGAACTTCCCTGGAAGTATCTTTAGTCTTCTCACTATAGCGATTAGGCCTCCTTACTTAACGTAGCGAGACAAAGAGGAGAGCCAGCGTTGGTATCTTCTCCATTTCCCCTTGTGTTACCCCGGCACCGCGCTCATCGCACCTGCGTGTGGTTCCAGGAGGTGGTGACGCAGCCCCGCGCGCCGCGAGACTCCGAGCCCCCCTCCTACGAGGCGGCGGTGCTCTTCAACGATACCAAGTTATAGACGGAGCCGCTACAGATTATCGCACAGCCTTCGCTAGTGTTGAATTCTTTCTTCATCGACGTGGGTGCGTGCCCGTGCTCCCACAAGTAGCACGATTGGCGGGTTCAGTATGGAAAAGGCTTTGCAGGAAGTGTGGGTTTACAGGTAGTTTAGTCTCCGCGTGGTGAAATAATGTATTGAACTCACAGGTGGGCGAGTTCAATCCGGGACATTGAATGGGACCGCGCGCGAAATGTGTTTGCGCGGCTTGGTCGGTGGCGTCGCTGCGCGCATGGACAGCATCCTACTATAGGTTGCATCCTGATCGCTGCGCACTGCGGGTGCTCTGTATGAGCCGTTGAGGGACCATAGGACTCATCATATAAACGACTTTTTCTGTGGGACCAGTCTGGAAATCGCGAAATATCAGCTGTTACTTACGAAACTTCTTTTAGAATATAATTATTTTCCACGATATCAAGTTTGGTGCTAAAGTAAAAGTCATCATCCTTAATGTTGAGTACGAAGAAGTTTTTATGTACGTCGCTCGTCGTTCAGTGTTCCACCCTGTGCTACTGTGCCACTCGGTGGAAGAGGACAGCGACCGACCAGCCGACCGTCGTTCAGGAATTCAAACATTACAGTGCTTAGTTACAGCGGTACTGAGTAGAGAGCTAGGTACCATTGTTGAAATAACGCGAGCTGCGTACGAGTGTGGCCCCGGGCCCGCCGGCCGGCTGTACGCGTGCCGGCGGCGTGCACCCCGGCACGGCGGCGGCGCCCTGCGAGACCGAGACGGAGCGCGGTCCCCTCTAGCACCTAAACAGTGTAAATTAAATGGGTATGTCAGCACATGCCACCACTCATGTGTAGAGGTCAGTGTGTAGTACCTCGAGGATCCGAGACCTTTGACAGAACATCAATCGCGTGACTTGTACATAGAGTAAACCTTGTTTCGGCGTCAACTATTGTTTTATTTAAATAAATAGGGAACAATACGATAAGTTTGTTATTTATACAATATTATACTTATATGTATTTACCTAATTCGTTTAAAAGCAAAATTACAGAATGAATTTTAAATTGTTTCGCTCGTAGTCAATTCTATTGAAATAAAAATTACGTTTGTAGACGATCACACATCGCCATCGAGCCGAAAGTTAAGTAAAGCTTGTATTGTATTATGAGAAAAATTCAACCTAAAAGACACTTGTTTACTTTTTATTTATTCGTATTATGATATACTATCTAGAAACAGAACAAACAGCCCTTCTCATTACACAAAGGTTGGTCCTGGGAGGAGGTCGAACCCACCACCTACGGCTAAGAAACCCCACGTATCACCGTACTAACCGAGTTGTGAGGCTTGTGAGGGCGGTCTATCGTACACAATGAATGTACGTTTGAGCACCGACTCCGCTGACGATTAATGGCAAGCGACGAGTCACGGCGCGGTGGCGGCGCGGCGGCGCGCGGCATCGAGCCCGGCCCCGGGGTGCTGTGCTTTTATTGTTTTAAACAATTTGTCATTTTAATATTTTGAAAACAAGACCGAAATTCTGAATAGTACTATTGAGTCGAAATAAACATTTTTCCAAAGAAAGGGAAGTTAAGTAATCAAATTTGTTTCTCTCTTCTCCAATATACCTACTCAATTATTTTATTATATCTAAGTTTAAAAATGTGATGCGCGAGAGAAGTAGCCGCGCTCTTTAATCTCCAGCTTACCTACTATTTGGTATTTATTTATTTACTATCACTAACAACTACGAGTAGTAAGAATTGAAAAAAAAGAAAAATATATTTATTTACATAAATAAATATATTGTTGTTTATGTATGTACTTATTATTTGATTTATAACACATGATTTACATAAAACATAGTAAACTTAGTTACTATTCACTCTCAGTACATATTTTCATTATTATTATTATGTTACTAGATATTATCAAGTCATTTGCATTGTATTTGGGTATAACAAATAAATAATTTATAGACGACCCGGCGTACTTCGTATCACCTATCAATGAGTGGACCCGATATTTTCTCAACGTTTAATCCTTCCCTGGACTATGACAAACATTTCAAAACCAAAATCAGCTAAATCGGCCCGGCCGCTCTCGAGTTTTAGCGAGACAAACGAACAGCAATTGATTTTCATATATATAGAAATAATATAGAGATTAATTAATATTACCTTGATCTGACAGAATGTCATGTAATAATTTACACTTCTATTTCTTTCAAATTTTTCTTGTAAAAATATCATTTATTATCTGAAGACATACTATACAAGATATCGTTTAAAATATATTGCTAAGTTTACATTACTGCAATTTGAATTTGTTTGTTTGCATTATTGCTCAGAAAAGAAATCTAAATATTATAGTATGAGCCGTGTTACAGCTGGCGCTACCGCCGTCAAAGAAGCTTAAAAATAAGAAAAAGTTTGTTGTCTGGCCAAAGTTCAGCAACCCTGACTATTTCCAGGAGGGATTCTCTTCCCTGTCAGACGCTTCAGCTCACGAACAAAATAAATAATAGTAAAAGCTTAAGCTATTCATCACAGATGTCAGATTCGGCCGGGAAATGGCGGCTTCAGGGAACGCATCTTGAATCCGAAATTATCCTAGCCATCACGCCACCAGCCTGCTCGTCTTGAAACAACAACTACCTATTGAAAATTAATGTAATAACTTGTTTTTTGCAAATAATTTAGTAAATGTTGATTGAGATAATAATGTAGATATTAATTAATAGAACTTGTGTTTAAAAATATATTTTTCATGTCTCTACACTTCGCACATTTTTATGTAAAATGCATCGATGGAAGTCACTTTGTCTTATTATCTACTCATTATGTGATTTGATTCAGTAGTATTAAGTAATAAACGCCTAATTAACAGACAGTGAAGTACAGTGAAGTACAGTGAACAGCTGACAAGATCTTATGACTAGAATAAGTAATTATTTGAATAAAGATAGTCAGTAACAAATATTGGAATTGTTACATCTAAATAAGATATTTCAAGTGAGTAAGTACTGTATATTTTTAAGAGTTGGCGCAATAAATTAAAAATAATTGACTGTAAGTTTGTCTTTATTTATGTAACTAGCTACGCCACTTGTCGATAAAAACTGTGATAATCTTTTCTTTTTCCCTAACAAACAAACAAACAAGTCACATTCTAAGTCAAGTAAATCTGTTCCGGTCAAGTCATGGTGAACGCTCAGTAACAGGCTCCCTCGACTCGCTCAGTCCTATAGTGGACATGTGCTTATTAAGCACATAATTATATACACACAAACTCGAAACAACTCGAAAAACATAACCCTCCTTCTTACGCAGTCAGGTAAAAATGACAGGCATGACAAGCTGTGACATACAGTAGAAAGGTCAAACAGACAGACGAACGTGAACGAAACCCGTTTCGTACTGGGGACCGAAGTGAAGTACACGGTGTGTTCACTTGTTCCGACTTCTGCTCGATCTCAACAACAGCACGAGAGCGGCGCGGCGCGGGAGTACCGGCAACCATCGGCGGACACTTGTGTGTGTAGCATACTACAAATACATAACCAGAATTACGAGTATACTTAAGAAGCTTCTACGAGTAGTAAGTCACCATCACTTTACTGAGGCAAGACTTAAATTTGAAAATGACTGATTACGTGACTTAGACTATGACTAGAACACTATATGTATAACTTGTATTATTCAAGAAACTTGAAAATATTTCAATACTTGACACTGGCAAATCGCTAATCACGTAGTACAATTCAATAATCGGCCAAGTGCGAGTCGGACTCGCGCACGAAGGGTTCCGTACTATGATCTATAATACTACAAAGTTTAGTTCTGTTTATAAAATAACGAGAAATCAACGAAATTCCAAGTAGTAAATTGCAAACTTATAGGTAGGTTTTCGATACACATCCGGGCAGCATGACGACGCTCGCGCGAATACGCGCGGTTATGGCTCGCTCCGTGATGTTACCTCCCCCGCTACCCGCGCGTTCGCGCCACCACCACACCGCGGCGCGGCGCTCGCACCGCGTTTAGACGCACGGATTATTTTCATTTTGTGAGTTTTTATGTATTAGATTAGGTATTTATTTTTATAGTTAATATATTTCTAAACATTTACTTACAAATATTCAAGTTTCTACCTGTTAATTAAGATCGAGTAAAAATTGCTTAAAAATCACGTTTGTTGTGTGGGAGCCCCCCTTTAATATTTACTTTATAGTTATTTAATTATTTATTTTGAAAGGTAATATACAAGTAAGTATTCTGTGAAAATTTGAAGCGTCTACCTGTTACCGTTTTTAATATTGAGCAAAAAAATATGAATAAAACACGTTTATTGTATGGGGACCCCCCTTAATATTTAATTTTTTTTAATTTTTAGTATTTGTTGTTATAGCGGCAACGGAAATACATCATTTGTGAAAATTTCAGCTTTCTAGCTATCACGGTTTATGAGATACAGCCTGGAGACAGACAGACAGACAGACAGACAGACAGACAGACAGACAGACAGACAGACAGACAGCGAAGTCTTAGTAATAGGGTCCCGTTTTTACCCTTTGGGTACGGAACCCTAAAAAAGAAGAAGAAAGGTGAAAATAGAGTTACTTCGACGATTAGGCGTTTTGTTTAATTATTTATTACCCACTGAGCATGATATGAACTTTATGTATCCTAATGCTTTTTAATATTACAAGTATAATTACAAGTAACGCAGTAGCGTACTTTGAAGTCGGTTGTTTCAGTTTTTTTAACTATAAAATTATTTCTATTATTATTAAGTATATTATATTTTGTTTTTACTTGTAATTTGACATTTGTAATTTAAATACTCTGGACATTTTTTATTTATGATTTTTTTCTTTATCTACACTAATAATATTATAAAGAGGAAATATTTGTACTTTTGTATGTTTGACAAGTTATCACTCAAAAACTACTGCACCGATTTAAAAAATTCTTTCACCACTAGAATACTACATTATCCCTGATGAACATAGGCTATATTTAATACCATAAAAAATAGGGATCCTTACTAAAACTTCAATAATATAACCCAAGGTGTAAAAAAAATAGCCATAAACTGTCTTTCATCGCATACGCTGCTCAAATTATTGATGATAGAACAAAAAAAATGTTCTACAATATTAAAGAACAAACCAATATCTTTCGTACTACGTTTTGTGATTCTAGGCGTACCTTATATATTTTCTAATGTTAGCGACGTTGATAAAGGAATGCTATTGGTTAGCGAGTGTTAAAATGTAAGACATAAGTCTGTATCGTACACTACACTACACCGGTGGATCCGGTGAATAATCTGATTAGTTACCGCATTGAGAGTTGAATGTTTTTGAGAGCGAGACAACAATAGCATCAGCAGTAGAACACGAGCGGCGAGCGTTCCTTCAAACAAGGCATTGTTGCTGCACGCGCACGCGCCTGGTTACATCTTACACAACATCTCGCTGGACGCTGCCGCTCATTCATGATTGCTCTCACACACACCACACTCGTTTACATAAAAATGCGGCTCGTTTTCGGATTCAGGTGCTCGCAAGGCTGTTTGATTTAAAATATTCGCTACGCAGATGACAACAGCTATGTTTAAAGAACATTGTTCAGAGATTGTGTTGTCTCCTACCGGCGCACTGAGATTTTATAAAGCTTACATAAAATAGAACCTAATTTCGCAATTCGGTTGATTTCCTCCTTTGAAGTCGGATGAAAAGAAAATGTGACATAATATTATTTCATTTCATATTATGTCACTTGCCAAATGTGGTGATATGCAACCTATTTTAAAAACCATAGTTTGTCACATCGCTTATGCCACTCTGTGACTGTCTGTCATTACTTTATATTCCTAATATTGTACGCCGTATTTTTGTCGATTAAAGCCATAATTTATTAGAAATGGTTTAGAATTCTACAATTTAATCGACAAAAACTAAAAAATATGGAAAAATATCTAAGACCAGAAAGATTCGAAGCCGATCCCTCAGCTAGTTCGGACCAATCGAATCTATGGACTCATTGGAAGGCAACTTTTAATAATTTCATCCAAGCTATACAAAACAAGGAAAAAGTGAGTGATGACTGCAAATATCAATTATTAGTCAATTATTTATCTCCGATCATCTATTCGCACATCAAAGATTCAAAAGATTATGACGCAGCTATACATAAATTAGACGCGTTATTTTTGAAACCGGTAAACGAAATATACGCCCGAATAGCCAAAAGACAACAAGCTGGAGAATCTATTGATCAATACATACAAACGTTAAAACTCTTATCGAAGGACTGCGACTTTAAATCAGTAAACGCCGAACAAAACGAAAGTGAGTACATTCGAGACGCCTTCATCTCAGGGCTGTCGTCATCAGCAATACGTCAGCGACTCTTAGAAAACAGTACTCTCACTCTTGATAAAGCTTATGAGCAAGCACGAGCTCTAGAAATGGCGCAAATTAATCAAACAATACAAACAAGTTAGAAAAAAAATATCTTCGTTTTGTAATAAGTAATTGAAGGCGGAATAAATGGCGCGGAGTGGCGCATCCTGTGTGGGAGCCCGCGAGCTGCAGCCGCCGCGCGGGTGAACCATGGTCAGCGCAGGAGCGCGGCCCTCGGCCCTCGGGCTGGTCAACGGTTAGAAGTCGGAGCCCGAGTTCGATTTAAATATTTTGATCTATTTTTTTCGTATTTTGATTCGGAACATGACATATAATGCGGCGGGTCAGACTCATTGTTAGCGTGGCCACGCGACGCCACCAGTGGGGTCATACAGGATTGATTGTGAATTTATCACGCATTTATACATATACTCATCTTTTTAACCTTACTATATAATATTGTAAGTTTTTTTATGCAAGATAGATTTACGATTGTCCACTAACTCGCCTGATGTTAAGCGACGGTGTGGCCGAAGATGGAGCTCGTCGATCTAGAAGATATCTACTCACCCTAGCCTTGAAAATTCCAAGATTAGGAAACAGAGATAGCGGCATAGAATTCCATTCCTGTGTAATAAGCATCAAGAAGGTGGATCGATATCGCTGAGTACGGATTTTTGGCATTTCAACGAGAAATAGGCGGTAATTCGCCGACTTTCTGCTAGTCGTGTAGTGAAATAGGGAGAGTGGAATTAGGTTTGAATTAAGTGAAAGTAACTCTACTGTTTGTCTCTCTGTCGGTTTATTACATTTTCACAAATCAGCTGAACCGATCGTTATGAAATTTCGTACGTATAGATAGCTGTGAACCTGGAGACGGACTAGGATAGGCTACTTCATCACCGTTTTTCATGATTACGCGGGTGAAACCGCGGGGCACAGCTAGTTATTTATAAATCATCCTTTCTTGCATATTTTCTGTACAAAATAGTTTCGCTGTTTCACATCCGGGTTTTTTTTTTTTTTTTGTCAGCCCTGTTTGTACAAACTGTCCCACTGCTGGGAACGGGCCATCTTCTCATTGTGAGAAGGGACATCCGGGATATCAATGTATAAATGTGTCAACGGCTCTGTCTAGCTATGAAACGTTTTTTAAACGAGAATGCATTTAAAACACCCTTGGGTAATGTTTCAGTGGAGCCTGTGTCAGGGCAGGGTCGGCTGCTTGATACAGTTCTAATGTAACTCCGGGTCACAGCATTCGAGATAACACTACATGTAATATGACGTATATTACATCTAGACACGCGGTAGCGTGTCAAGCCAGATTCCAGCTAACAGAACTGGCGTGCAGCACCGTGTGTATATTTATCTCGAACCATTTGGAGCCACTTTTGACCTTCTCATAACTCAAAAACTACTTCACATAAACATGTCAAATTTGGCTCGTATATTGAGACCACCGAGATACATAATATGTGTATATCCAATTTTCAAAAACACACCTCAAACCGTTATTTAGGTATTAACGTCCAAAAATCGCCATTTTTATCACTGACTGACCTATAGATCAAAATTCTAACCCAGTTCCAGATGACCTAGAAAGTTCAAATTTGGCATCCAGATAGGGTGAATACAAAACTAGTAACCGAAACTAGTAAATTTTTATCATTTTATTATATTTTTCAATTAATTGATTCTATTAAGAACACTTACTTATAGTGTATGTAATGTGAGAATCAGCAATCAAAATTGATGACAGCCGGTCTTTATGTGGATTTTAAATTATAACCCTTAATTATTTTTTTATCCATACATATCAGTTTTGGTACTTATAACTAGGAATATAGTCGGCTTTCGAATTTATTACGTTATTAACTAGGATTTAGTTAATATAATCAATTATTATATATTTGAATATTTAGCTCACTTTTTTTTTTAATTCAACGATAGACATTCATTGCGCTTGACCGTCAACTCACCTGGTGTTATGCGACAGTTACGGTCTAAGATGGAGCGCGCTTGCCTAGAAGAAACCTATCATCACACACAATATCAATCAATATCATTTCTTCTTATAACTTAGGATAATATGTTGAAACCTAGGCTAGTTCTCATATACGAATTATTATTAAGTACCTACTAAAACAGTCATGGAAGAGCCCTATGTTCGATGGCTAGTTTCTACCAGCAAGCCAAATTTTCGGAATAATAAAATAAGAACTTACAGATTTAAACCTTGAGAAGGCTATAATTTAATTCGTATATGGACTAGGTTTCAGTGTATTATCCTAAGTTATAAGAAGAAATGTTATTTGAAGTTGTTATAAAATATTATTGTTGCTATAAATACGTTTCAGGACTGGCCATTGAACTTGGCACCAATTTAGTGCTCACTTCTTTTGTCGTTGAAATCAACAACTAAGGTATATATATATCATAATATTGAACTTGGTTCTCATTTCACATTTATGTTTTTGATGGGATTCCTATTATTCTGAGATGTGTTTGAAGAGGTCAAATGTTAATACAAATACTTGCTAAACTACACAGTTATGTAACACCGTGCCTACTTAGCTGACAACAAGCGGCACGGTACCTACTTAGCTGACAACAAGCGGCACGGCACGGTGCCTACGTTCAACAGATAATATAATAACAACATTATTTTAATCTACATTTATCACTAGTAATTAATGAAGAACTGACAATTCCGCGCTCCAATTGTAATATTTATCGTGGATATTCTTTGTTCGAAAACAAAAAAAATAATTGATAAAAAATAATATATGATAATAATATGTTTATTTGATGTGGTCAAACGAGTTGGTGGTCAATCGTAGATCTATCTTGTATAAAAAAAAATATTTATTATTGAAATACAAGAATTTGGCTTAATATAAAAAGATATATTTAAACATTTAACGTAATATATTTTTTTTTCACACTCGCGTAGTAATAAATAAGTAGCCAAGACCGTGTCGAGACACACATATGTGTGTGTATATGTAGGTTTCGTAACCAATGCTGTATGTAATCTATAATAATTAAAGTTTAAAAAATAAAAGCAACCGACTTCTCATGAATGCCATTCTCAGAACTGGACCAAATTGAAATGGGACCACACGGGAAGCACCCGCTTTCAAATAAAAAAATAATCATCATAATCGGTTCACCCAGTCGAATGTTATGAGGTAACAAACATTTTAAAAAATACAGTCGAATTGAGAACCTCCTCCTTTTTTGAAGTCGGTTGAAAAGAAAACCACTTGGCGAGTATTGTTTGTTTAGAATGAAATATATATTTAAACTAGTAATAGTTTTTTAGTTATAATAATAGTAATACATACAAATAAAAAAAAGAATCATCAAAATCGGTCCACCCAGTCGGAAGTTATGAGGTAACAAACATTAAAAAAAACCGGACAAGTGCGAGTCAGACTTGCCCACCGAGGGTGTTCCGTACAAACTAAATAAAAGGGGGTACAAACTAAATCATTTTTTTTTTTTATATTTTCCTTCATAAACCGAAAAAATATTTAAAACCCTGTTTTAGCTTCTGCTAATGAAGCTCTTTCAGATGATACCCCACATGATACGGTTAATTCCCTCAAAAATTTGGGCACTCGTTCCTTGTATAAAGACACTATTTTTTTGTGATTAAATTAAAAATTTCCAGTTTTCGGATTTTTTCCTACTCTAACATAATGCTTCTTGTCAAATTTCGTAGTTTTAAGTCAACGGAAAGTTCCCCATAGGTTTTGATTCCCCTGTGAGTGTGGAAATGTGCGTTTTTTACGACATATTCGGCTTTAACTTTTTTTTTACGAAAACTGAGAAATTTTATTTTTCTTTCTGCAGCAAGAGACTGTGGATCTGCGTATATAGTTTTAATTTCAACTCGATATCTTCACGCGTTCCTGAGATAAAGGCCTTGACACCCGGACAGACGGACAACAAAGTGATCCTATAAGGGTTCCGTTTTTTCCTTTTGAGGTACGGAACCCTAAAAAAACAACAGTCGAATTGATAACCTCCTCCTTTTTGAAAGTCGGTTGAAAATTAAGTCAAATTCGTAATAATAAATATTTTTCTTCGAAAGTTTGTGATGCGGTCTACTTACTCTGATTATCATGAAAATTTAGCTCTAATAGTATAGAAATGCAGGTGACACACATACACATACACATACACACACAATTTTTCATCTGTGGCGGACTACATGTTATACACATCACATCCTGAGAATAAAATGATATAATTATGAACCAGTCTTATTTTAGAGACCTATTATTTATAATGATATACTACAGCTACACGATGGGGTGGATTGAAAATAATCATCCCTTCTTTATATGTATGGAGTGTCACTGACTCCTAGTTTTCAGTTTTTTTAATGATACTACTGCATATTGTAGCAGTTCACAGAACACTTCTACCAGCTAAATGTTGCTAATGTAGTGCCAATAGACTTCGAGTAAAATGCCTGTGACATAAGGACAGAGAGACAGACAGGCGGACGGACGTGGCGAATTTATAAGGGTTCCTCATAGTTACTACGGATCCATAAAAACGGTGATGATCATGATGTATACAATATATTACCCTACGTGCATCTCTGGCACTCAAGTTATCGCTGTACAGATAACGGCGCATTAACACCTATTTATCATTAAAATGACAAAAATCCGTACTCAGCGATATCGATCCACGTTCTTGAAGAGTATTGTACAGGAATGGAATTCTTTGTCGCCAATTCTGTTTCCTGAGAACTACAATCTTGGAATTTTCAAGGCTAGAATGAATAGATATCTTGTGGATCGACGAGCTCCATCCTCGGCCACACATCGCTTAACATCAGGTAAGCTGTGGTCAATCGTAGATCTTGCATAAAAAACGAGTTGATCCGTTCGATCAAGGAAATGTAACAAACAAGAGTTACCTTCGCTTTCCAACAAACTTCAGAAAAGGGGGAGGTTCAATCTATTATTTGTTATTTGTTACCTTATAAGTCCGTCATTTGTCCAGACTGGCCTTGTGGCTCAGTTGGTAGTGTGTTTAAGTCTACCTGCTGAACTGAAAGGTCGTGGGTTCAATCCCCACCCAGGGTAAACATTTGTGTGATGAGCATGGATGTTTGTTCTGTGTCTGGGTGTTTCTATGTATCATATGTATATATTTACAACAAAAAAAGTATATATGTATTCTATCAGCCATCTAGTTCCATAGTACAAGCTTTGCTTAGTTTGGGCTAGATGGTGTTGTGTGAAATGTCCACAAATATTTATTATTTATTTATAAACCAATTTGGAAAATTATTATGTACTTCTTTATTCTCAATGCAGGTAAACTGGACATGAAACACTGAGGAGTGAGGAAGCCCTGTGCGCTCGCTTCTCCCAGGTTCAACAATAGACTGCTCGGCAGCCGAGATCTCGCTCGCACTCCAGTCAGCGGCTTCACATTATTCCTCTTCACGATTGCCCTCCACTTCTATTGAAAGATTCGATCTCAAAGCTCGGAGTGATCCTTCGACTCTGTTGCCCTTTTCAGATCTAGGAAGCATTTCGCATTTCAGGATGCATCGATTTGAAGTCAGTCGCACACCTAACAAGGCGGGCGGCGGCCCAGCCACTCTATACCTGACATTAGTCATGTTTAATGCGATTATTATTATGATCTCGAATCTTTTAATATTTCCTTGTAAAAGTCTTATTATCATTATCTTCCTAAATCGTTCTACTATCAAACGGAAAGTGTTATCGATAAAACATCATTTATAAATTACACTACACTAACGAGACTTGGGACTTGGGTGGGACTCGGTCGGACGTCGTACAACAGATACAACAATGAGCTGACCGCGTGAGTCCACATAAAAAAAGTTTCGATATGGCTAAGTACAGTTATATTCTCTTTGGTTTAATAGAAATTTGATATTTCTATTGAACCATGTTTAAATTTTTTAATTTTTAATAGAACGTAATATTCTAATAATATGATAGCACGGAAAAACTATTCTCCCTAGGGACGAAAAGTAGTGTTTTCGTGTCTGTGTACCTGTACAGGCAAATACAAACATATTTCCGAGTATGAGGAATGAAAATATGATTACAATATAGCATGATAGAGTTCGCCTTGGAGTTTTGGCGGGAACGTCTTAGTAACGTGTTGTTGCTTTGTTTTATTTTCCTAAACCTGTGTTATTTTGAACATTAATGCTATAAAAATGGTGGTGTTTTATTCATTAAGTATTCGATCAAGTGCGTGAGTGTGGGCAAGTGAAATAAAGCAGTAAAACGTTGTCGGCAAAACTCCATAGAAGCTTCTAGTAAAGTCGCCACCACTTTACTGAAGCAGGACTCGACTTAAATTGACTTGACTGTAAACGTGACTTAGATTGTGACTAGAACATTTACAACTTGTTTTATTCAAGAAACTTGAAAAAATCCTAATACTTGACACTGGCAAATGCTTTAATGCGGGTCCAATACAAAAAAGAAGAAGAAGAGTTCACCTTGAGGGATGGGGTCGTCGCTCACCTCGCGACCACGTGAGTGACTCACCTAGTACCACCAGCTTATAACACAGCGCTTGTTGTCAGAGCAATCGTAACATATATACCTGTAGCCATTTTACAACATCTGTGTACATTGTACTTTACACCTCATCTGTTGACAATTCGTAGCGATACTGAATGTTTGGTAACTAACCAGCTAATCGTAAACCGCACCGAAACTCGAAGCTAAATATCTTCTGCCCGTCCATCCGCGGTTTAGCAAACGACTCAAAAACTATGACAGGTACATTACTTATCTTCATTTACCTACATTCCTTTTAAAATCCCTGTTGAATGATACCACACATGATGGAGTGGGGCAAACATTTTTTTTGTTCTCGACTTCGTGCCCCCTACAGGACGTCGTATCCGATTCAACGTGACGTCACATACTCGTAGCGTATAAACAGCGGACAAACACGACGCTTCCGACGACACCTCTTTTGCCAAAATATGATAAGTACTCTTAGTTTAGAAGTTATGTACATACATACCGGTCAAAAACATAACCCTCCATTTTGCTTCACCGTAGTCGGGTAAAAACTATTAAGAGTCCGTAGTCTGACCGTCGTCTGTCTCGCTCGCGCATACCCACATTTTTGAAGATATACAATGGCTGAATGAACTTATAAACAAGTATCTATGTTAAAAGAAAAACAAAATACCAGACTGCAGAATAGCAGTTTTTGCAGTCTATCTTACGTTTTCCTTACGCTTGATACGCTGTTAAGTGTACGTTTTTTGTGAGAAAGTATGCATAATATTGCTCTAAGCGATTATAAATGTGCATTCTTTAGAATAATTCTAGTAAAACCACTTGTTTATTACGAAAAAGTTCCTTGGACGTTATGAAAAAAACGCATTTTATTATTTTTGTGAGAGATGTATCATTATTGTTATAAAAAAATAAAGCCTGTGACATTCTGGAAATGAAGACAAATCTAACGACACCTCGTAAAACCTACTTGCTTGTGATATTTTTCCTTACAATTTCGTTAGGGAAATTAATTGCTGGATTTTTTTCAGCATACCTATTCGACAAGAACCATTTAGCTGGTAGAGGAGGAGACACTTGACCCTAACGAAAATTAGTTAGTAAAGTAGTTAGTAAAATTAGTTTTTATTTAAAATGTCTGAGAATCACGTTAGTTTCCATAGTAAAACATCACAAATATTCACAGTTATCAAAATTGATACTACTCTTAAAAATTCGTTATGAGTTTGAGATGTGTATCTCTGTATTTATGTGTGTTTGTGGCAAGCTGTCAAATTGACGTATCAAGTTGCGTTTCAAATTCAATTCAATTTAATACAGGTCAAATTAAAAATAAATGAAAAATTCTGGTTTGCAAAAGTTTGCTCTACTTTTGAATTCTGTGTATTTTTCTGTTTTGAATTTTCTAGTATATGTATTAATTTGTATGCATGCATATCTTGCTTATGTTAGGTTATATTAAGGTAATTTATTGGCGAAAATTTCAGCGACGACATGCTCTTCGACCAAGCTTTTGTTACACACGTGTCAGTAGTGGTCTCTCTGGTTCAGGGTGCGTTATTAAATGCGTTATTGTATCTATAAAGTTGTAAGGCGTGTAGAAGGCTTTACATCGTAACGCTGCTACGACGAAGAAGGATTGCATTGTAAGCTGTTCCGGTTTGAATGATTATGGGATTTGGACTTACGTAATGAAATCTCTCTGGATTATGTAGTTCTTTGAAGAATCAAGTATTTGAGGAAGCTGCTCGGGTAATCAGCGGGCTCGTCCATACACAGGGTTGTTGTGGTGACTTATACTGCGGGAACAACTCAAATATTGTAAAAAAAAAACGTTGTCCAAATTCGTTGACTACAGTACGGAATAACCTGATTAAAATCTTAACTTATATCACTTACTAGTTGCGCCCCGCGGTGTCACCCGCATAGTGATGATGATGATGATGATGGAAATATATAGCTTTTGTCCTTCTCTAGGTCGTAAAGAATCTTTGTGCCAAATTTCGTAACATTTCGATTGGTTCAGCCGTTTAGCCGTGAAGAAGTAACAAATAGACAGACAGTCAGACAGACAGACAGACGACAGACAGAGTTACTTTCGTTTTCATTATATTAGTTATGTAAGGTTATAGCATAATAGGACAACTATAGACTAATTGTTTTTGTGTAAAATGTAATTGATTTATAGTTATTCAGTTTCTGGTCGCGTGTATGTTTATTTGGAAAACATTGTAAAATGTGCAATGATGCTTAGCGCATAATTTACTTAATTTTTAAATATTAAAATATTAATTTGAAGTTCCCGGCAGCCTAGTCGGGAGACCGTCTGACTTGCGATCCGCAGGTCCTGGGTTCGAATCCCACGGCACGCACCTCTGTCTTTTCGAAGTTATGTGCGTATTGTTGATTGCCGCCAACTTCAAACGGTGAAGGAAAACATCGTGAGGAAACCTACATGTCTGAGAGTTCTCAATGATCTTGAAGATGTGTGAAGTCTGCCAACCCGCACTTGGCCAGCGTGGCAGACTATGGCCTAACCCTTCTCATAATGAGAAGATGGCCCGTTCCCAGCAGTGGGACAGTTTGTACAAACAGGGCTTCATTTTTTTCACACAAAAATAAATTGTTAATGTATTGGTTTAGTGTAAATGTGAGACGCTGGTATTGGGTACATTATAGATCGGGGTTATACGCGACGCGATACAGAAACATCCTCTCTACATCGACACATCCAGCATCGAACATTTGCAGTTTTGGTTCCATCTTCAGAAGAAATTCATGGCGCCATATTATTGCATTAGAGGTGGGTCATTGACAATTTACCCGTTAATTTAAATAAATACCGGTCAAGTGCGAGTCAGACTCGCCCACCGAGGTTTCCGTTCAAACTAGTAGATAAAAGGGAGAAATCATATATTTTTAGGGTTCCGTACCTCAATAGGAAAAAACGGAACCCTTATAGGATCACTTTGTTGTCCGTCTGTCTGTCCGTCCGTCCGGGTGTCAAGACCTTTATCTCGGGAACGCGTGAAGGTATCGAGTTGAAATTAAAACCACATACGCAGATCCATGGTATCTTGCTGCAGAAAGAAATATAAAATTTCTCAGTTTTCGTAAAAAAAAGTTACAGCCGAATATGTCGTAAAAATGCACATTTCGACACTCACAGAGGAATCAAAACCTATGGGGTACTTCCCGTTGACCTAGAACTCTGAAATTTGGCAAGAAGCATTGTGTTAGAGTACACATATAGGAAAAAATCTGAAAACTGGACATTTTTAATTTAATCACAAAAAGTGTCTCTATGCAAGGAATGAGAGCCCAAATTATAAAGTGAATTAACCGTATCATGTGGGGTATCATATGAAAGAGCCTCATTAGCATAAGCTAAAACAGGTTTTTAACACATTCTTCGCCCCCTGCAGACCCTTCACTACAGCCGGGAACCAAAACTTTTTAGGCGAATTTTGATTAAGTAGAGTGGCCGCGCAAAGCAATGTTGACTGCCTCAAACGCCGGCAGTTTACTAACTTCTACAATATGAACAGGACTCGCTCGCTCGGATCCGAGTGTGAGGCGCCGCTACTATAGCCCCGCCCCACTCGGATCCGTGTGGTGAGCAAGAAATGTGTTAAATATTTTAACGATGTATATTTTTCGGTTTGTGAAGGAAAATATAAAAAAAATTATATGATTTTCCCCTTCTATTTAGTTTGTACGGAACCCTTGGTGGGCGAGTCTGACTCGCACTTGTCCGGTTTTTTTTATATTTTCAACAAATGTGAAATTTCGATAACGTCGAAATTTCACATTTGTTGTGTCATTTTTTTTTATCTATAACGACTATAATATTAACAGGTGACTTGAAAATAAAGTTAAAAATGGTTTAAAATGAAATTTTCTTCAGTAAAAATGTTTTTTTTTATAAAGTCATATAAACATTATCTAAAAATAACCGAAAAACTAACAAATCCTCCCGCGCAACGACACCAAAACCGACCTTGAACAAAGTAATCAAAACAAGTAACTATATTTAAAAAACTTTTTAAAAACAAGCTTTTATTGTTCTTGTTAATAATAAAGTACTCGCCAAGACGAATCAAACGAGCCGAAACTCAAACAATGTAAAACATGATTATTATGTTATGTTTTGTCTATATTTGTATAATATAACTTCATTTAGTATCTAACTAGTTTTTTTAATAAAATTAAATGTTACTGATTTGTGAAACGGAACGCAAAGTAGCGCTATTTTGTGTTTATCTATTTGACATGTTAAACTTTGACATGAGTCGGTCAGTGTTTGTTCCCCTTGCAGTTGAGAGCGTTTTCGTACTCCTGTTTGAGATAGCAAATTACTGTAAATAATGTAGTGGCCCAAAAACTGGGTTAGGTTATGTTGCAACATTAAAAACACATCGCGCGAGCCGAGCGAGCGTAGCGAGCGTGCCGCGGCAGCGGCCGGCGAAGCGCTAGAAATGAGAATACCACTGATTGAGTTTCTTCGGGACGTTCGATCGGATCTATTCGTAGAGTTCCGTGGATACCCCGTACATTCCCTGTACATTGCACCGCAAGAATAGGCATTATAACAGTATCCTTATAGCCATAACAGCGTTGAAAGAACGGCATTGACCAGTCAACTTGTTTTGTGTAATCAACTGCTTTACGTATCAACGAGAACCTAATAACGTTTTTACAAAACCCGTTAAATTTGTTTCAACGGGTTTCTCTCGTTCGATCCATCGCGCATTCGGAGATTTTCGTGTATCGTTCAGCGGCTGAACTTTAGCCAATAAGCGTTGAATTAACAGGACGAAGCTGCTTTGTGTAATTAACAGGCACAGAATTCGGCCTATTACATAGGATTTGTTAACAGGTTTCAACATTTTTACTGATTTACGTAATAACGAAAAGCTGTTAATTCGTTGACGATTGAAAAGCTGTTGAAAAAAACAGTTCGTTGAAAAAACGCCCACCTCTATATTATATTGATTTTTAACCGACTTCTAAAAAGGAGGAGGTTATCAATTCGTAGCGTATATTTTTTTTATGTATGTACACGAATTACTCCGTCATACGTGGACCACTCCCAAGTTGGTCCCATAGTTATTTTATAAACATTGCTTTCTTACTTTTTGGATAATCTCTAAAAATGTGAATATTTTCATTGGATGCTTGAGTGAAGTGCTTCATATTATAGAAACCCAGAGTTCCACTTACACGTTTTTCTTTGCAAAAGTGTGATATGATTAACTTTTAAACATATGCACATTTTGTAATCTTCAAAGACGAAGCAGGGTTTTGGCAGGAACATCATAGAAACATGTTGTTCCTGTTTTATTTTTCTAAACTTGTGTTATTTTGAATATTAATGCGATAAAAATGGTGATGTTTTATTCATTATATATTCGATCAAGTGCGTGTGTAGACAAATGAAATAAAGCGGTGAAACCTGTAATTTTACGTTGTCGGCAAAACTCCTAGAAGCTTCTAGTAAAGTCGCCACTTTACTGAGCCAAGACTCAAATTTGAAAATGACTGTTTACGTGACTTAGTCTGTGACTACTACACTATGATAATTTAGTAATTTGGTCATATACGTATATCAAAAGTCAGTGTGACCAACTGTCCTAAGAGCCTAACTCTTGTAATAGGGCCTCGAATTCTGTGTCCTAATATAATTTCTAGGATAAAAAAATTATCGAAAGACTAAATAGCGCGGTAACTTTAACAGAAACTAGTAAAAATATGTTGTATTCGAAAAAAAACGTAACAATTTCAGTTTAAAATAACAATCTAAAGAAATAAGAAAAATAACAACGGTTGCAAAGGGCGGCGCGGCACAATGAAATATGTCGTGCTTTGCCGCGCGCCACCACCGACGAGACAAACCATTTATCTTTTGCGATGTCCACAGATAATAAAGCGATAGTTTATTTTTATCGCCGATGTGAACGACTGGTGGCTTATTAAATCGCATCATACATTATTTGACATAAAAAGTAATTTAAAAATATTAAATCGACTTCGAAACAAATAACTGAACAAGTATAACTTCAGAAAACTCAAAAACCCCCGACAAAAAAAACCGACTGAACCGATTTGGATGAAACATAGCGTTTATCACTCTAGATGAAATCCTCTTTAAAAAAAATAAAGCAAAACTAGATCAAAATCGATCCATCTGTATGAAAGCTACGATGCCACAGACAGATACACGGATATACATATACACACAATGATGTACTATAATAGAATCTCATTGGTTACACACGTCAAACTAATTAAGCTTATAACACCTCTCTTTTTGGATCGGGGGTCAAACAGGAGCTATGAGAAATGACAACAGCTGTTACTTAATACCGAAAAATTAAATCGTAAAATTGGGCGTCTACCTAAGTAGGTACCTAACCCTTCCTATCTAAATAAACAAGTCTGTCTCTCACTTTTCTACCCCGCTCAGTGACTTGTATGTTTAAAAATATTGTGATCTAATTAATATTTCTGTACGAGCAGAGAGATAGTTGCGCGTTTTGAGCCCAATCCAAAGGGCAGCGGTGATGGTGTTATGGTTCACTAGACACGTATCCCGTGCTTCCCGCATTATATGAATTGTGGTTACGCGAGCTCGCCCTGTGCCAAAAGAGCACGGAGGTTGGTTTCACAGAGCAGCGATGCGGTGCGCAGAGAGCCGCCACGCGCCACCGCGCCACCGCGCCGCAGCTGGTAGGCGGTGTGCTGTGTGGTTTACGACATGTGAAGAGGTTTACTGCACTCGAACGCGCCGGATATTACGAGCGCCAATAAAACGACCAAATAACCCACTGTATTTGGTCAAATACATAAAAATATTACGGACGCCTCGTAAACCGTATTTAATATTGGGAAATAAGGACGATCACTCGGGAGGCGCGACTCGTGACGATGTCGACCATTCATTACTTTCTATAAATTCGATTACGATTCACTTGTTTTTTTCAGACTCTTCAACAGTGATAACGTTTTATCTAGTGTTCTGTAGGTACATAAAAAAAACCCAAATCAACAAGTTTAGTATCTACTAGTAAGGCGGTAGGTATTGTGTAGGTATGTAGCGAGAAATTGAAATTACATATGTTTTCCTGTGTTTGTAGTGAAATCGGATGCCCTCGCAGCTCAGGGCCCTTGTTCCGTATGACCATTGCATAGGTTGCGTGACGTGAACTAGACGTGGGTGCGGTGACAGTGGCCCAGTTGGCAGTATAGTGTGTTCCTTGTGTGTACTGGCTATTTCTGACATAGTTCCACGAACTACGTAGACTACTACTAGTACTAAGTAAACCTCGCGAGCACAAAGTTTGCACTCGTGCTGTATACCGCTCATATTCGAAAATATTATTCGAATTGAGTATAGAATGTTTCAGTCAAATAGAAAACTAGTTGACAAGAAGCTACTTAGACTCGAGCTCCGCCTTAAAGTAGCATGTCTGTCTATATTCTATAAGATTCATTTCGGGGAGTGTGACGAGCTTCACGATCTAATTCTATCCTCCCCATTTCACTACAGTCCTAGCAGAAAGCCGCATTACCACCCATTTCTCATTGATATGCCAAAAATCCGTACTCATTGATATCGGCCCATGCTCTTGATGCGTACCGCACAGGAATGGAATTCTTTTACGCCATCTCTGTTTCCTGAGAACTATAATCTTGGAATTTTAAGGCTAGAGTGAATAGATATGTTGTAGATCGATGAGCTTCATCCTCGGCCACACCGTCGCTTAACACCAGGCGAGTTGGTGGTCAATCGTAGATGTATCTTGCTTTAAAAAAACCGCCCACCGAGGGTTCCGTACAAACTAGTAGATAAAAGGGGGAAATCATATATTTTTTTATATTTTCTTTCATAAACCGAAAAATATACATCGTAAAAATATTTAAAAACCTGTTTTAGCTTATGCTAATGAAGCTCTTTCATATGATACTCCACATGGTACGGTTAAAGAACTTAAAAATTTGGACCCTCATTCCTTGCATAAAGACACAATTTCTTTATGATTAAATTAAAAATTTCCAGTTTTCGGATTTTTTCCTATACGTGTACTCTAACACAATGCTTCTTGCTAAATTTCATTGTACTAGATCAACGGGAAGTACCGTTTTGATTCCCTTGTGAGTGTCGAAATTTGCGTTTTTACCCGACTGCGAAAGAAGGAGGGTTATGTTTTTCGAGTGTATGTATGTATGTATGTATATTTCTTTGGCACGCCCTAGAGCCTAAGCGGCTTGTCGTATTTTTATGTGAGTGGTGTCAATAGATTCATCTTAGTCGTGAGAGTGACACTGGGTACATCAAAATTAAAAAAAAAACAACACGGCAAAAAGTAATCTAAAAAAAAAATATGTTTTCAAAATACATCGAGTGTGGTATCAAAATAAAGATTTTTTAACGGTGATTACGAATATATATATAACTTATGTTTTATTGGAGTTTGGAATAGGAAATGCTAATAAATCACATCACACTTCACACTTATAAAATAAATGCGAAGTTTGTTACTTCTTCACGGTAAAACGGCTTGACGGGTTTAGCTGAAATTTGGCACACAGGTAGTTTATAATCTGGATTAACACATAAGATACTTTTATCCCGGGATTCCCGCGGGACCGGGTAAAACAGGATTAAACCTATTTCCTACCTCAAAAAAATCACCGACACCTGTTTCATTATAATTGTGTTTTAAGGTAAGGAGAGGGAGAAGGGAGGGAGAGGTAGGGGGGGGGGGGGGGGGGTTTGAGTGTATGTATGTATGTGGGTATGTATGTTTCTATATGATCGCCTAAAGCCTAAAGGGCTTGACCGATTTTGATGTGAGAGGTGTCGTTAGATTCGTTTTCACTTGCTGAGTGTCAGGCTATATTTTTTTGTAATAAAAATCATACATCTCTAACAAATATAAACAAACGCGCGTTTTTTGTAACTTCCAACGAACTATTTCGTAATAAACAGGTGATTTTACTAGATTTTTTCTAAAGAATGCGTAATAATCTTTTACAGCGATTGTACGCATACTTTCTCACAAAAACGTACACTCAACAGCGTATTAGACGTAAAGAAATCGTAAGATGGGCTGCAAAAACCTCTTTTCTGCAGTCGGGTATTTTGTTTTTCTTTTAACATTGATACTTGTTTACAACATATTCGGCTGTAACTTTTTTTTTACAATTATTTATTTATTTATTATATTATTATTATTTTGAGCCTGTTTTGTCCCACTGCTGGGCAAAGGCCTCCCTATCCTCCTTCCATTCTTCTCGGTTCAGTGATTTTTGAGTCCAATTCTTACAATAGGAGTCCAGTTCATCCCGCCATCTCCTTCTGGGCCTACCAAGTGGTCTGACGACTTGTGGAACCCACTGTGTAGTGAGCTTAGCCCACAAATCGTCCGACATACTGCAAACATGACCTGCCCAGTTCCACTTCAGTTCGGCGGCTCTATAACCAACGTCAACGATCTGTGTTTTGGAGCGCAGTGTACTGTTTCTAATACGGTCTGAAAGTCTGACTCCCAAGACACTGCGCTCCATAGCTCGCTGGCATACCCCGAGAGCATGCTTCTGATCTTTTTTTACAAAAACGGAGAAATTTTATTTTTCTTTCTGCAGCAAGAGACTATGGATCTGCGTATATGGTTTTAATTTCAACACGATACCTTTACGCGTTCCCGATATAAAGGTCTTGACACCCGGACAGACGGACGGACAGACAGACAGACAGACGGACAACAAAGTGATCCTATAAGGGTTCCGTTTTTTTCTTTTGAGGTACGGAACCCTAAAAAGTATATATATTAAAAGAAAAACATAATACGCGATTGCAGAAGAGCGATTTTTGCAGTCTAACTTACGATTTCGTTACGCTTGATACACTACAGCGTACGTTTTTGTCAAGTATGCGCAAAATCGCTGTAAAAGGTTATAAATGGGCATATTTTTTATGTATGTTCCTCGATTACTCCAAGACACCTGGATCGGTTTGAAAAAATATTTTTTTGTTTGAAAGGGTATACTTCCCAGGAGCCACATATACATTTTATCAAAATCGATTCAGTATTCTGGTTTTTATAACAAATTAGCTGGAAAAATTACTGTCATCCAAGTAAACGAATTGCGTATTTTGAAGTCCGTTTTTACCCGACTGCGTAAGGAGGGTTTGTTAGGAGGGAGGTTATGTTTTTCGAGCGTATGTATGTATGTATGTATATTTCTTTGGCACGCCCTAGAGCTTAAACGGCTTGACCGATTTTGATGTGAGTGGTGTCAATAGATTCGTCTTAGTCGTGAGAATGACACTGGGTACATCAAAATAAAAAATAAAAAATAAAAATTAAGGATTTTTGGCGGCAAAAAGTAATCTCAAAAAAAAGTTTATAAAATACATCGATTGTGGTATCAAAATAGAGAATTTTAACGCTGAGGGGGGCCTCTGCGCCATGGGCTGGCGACGCCCTTGCACACAGGTAGTTTATAATCTGGATTAACACATAAGATACTTTTTATCCCGGTATTCTCGCGGGAACGGGTAAAGCAGGATTAAACCTATTTCATACCTCAAAAAAGCAGCTTGACCGATTTTAATGTGCGAGGTGTCGTTAGATTCGTCTTCTTTTCCAGAATGTCACAGGCTTTATTTTTTGTAACAATAATAATACATGTCTCGCAAAAATAATAAAATGCACATTTTCGTGACGTCCAACGAACTTTTTCGTAATAAACAAGTGTTTTTACTAGATTAGACTATTATTCTAAAGAATGCACATTTAGAATCTTTTGGAGCGATTTTATGCACACTTTCTCACAAAAAACGTACACTTAACAACGTATCAAGAGTAACGAAATCGTAAGATAGACTGCAAAAACTGCTTTCCTGCTGTCGGGTATTTTGCTTTTCTTTTAACATAGATACTTGTTTAGTTTTTTAAACGATTACTTGTATCTCGACAACCTCTTGACCGACTTTACTAGAAATAGAAACTGAATAGAATTGACTTTGAATAGAAACAGTAAATCTTCCAAAAAAAGTCTGTAGTCGTAAGGTCTACTGTTTGCAGAACTTATCGATTAAGAAGAATAATTTAGTTATGAGCAAAATCGGTAAAAATTTGTACGCGAGTACCAATAGACATCCGGAAAGAAGGAAAAAACAATTGCCAATTGAAGCAGAGAACTTCGCTTCGCTCAGCCAATTAAAATACTAGGTATTCGAACATTGCAGTGACGAGTAATTCCTGTTTCAGAAACTATGCAGGTTTACATTATGCATCCGACGCGCCGTGTTGGCCGCGTAAAAGCATTAATATCAAAGGATGTTCTAAAATACCTCTACATTGTCAGTTTACCATAAATCATGGAAACTAGAGCGATCTTCGTGTAAAATGTGTGTTCAAATTATGCACAAATAAACATTGCCGAAATTAGTTGCAAGCTTGCGAGGTCATAGTACAGGCTATATTTTGTCATTGTAAGCTTGCAATTCAAACAGGTGTAGGCATGTTCAGTTTTTAGGGGCAAATAATAACATGTTTATAGAAGGTATGAGAGAAATTATTTTTCGAAACACTTACCCAGCAGCAAAATGTAATAGGGCGAATTCTGTGCCCAGCAGTATTTCTACAAAGAAGTTCAAACATGCATACAATTACTCATACAATTTTGCATTTTTTATTAAGTTAAATAGTGACAATGACGACATTGAGTGACACGTTCCCGTAGCATCATCATCAGTAATCTTCTTTAGTGTTGAGTGATGCACTAAGCGACATGGACAGCCTAAGCCACTGCTCCTAGATACGTGTGTTCCTTTTGAAAGGCCTTCAAGAATGTTTTATTACTAGTGCATCCATCCACCAAATATATCCTTTGACAGCGGATGAAGTCACGGGTCGCAGCTAGGCCAGTACGATGTGTAATTTACTGAGAGAACTGACGTAAGCATGTATATGATACCAGCGACGGGATAAGAAGATAGTGAGAAATTGTTCTTGTTGTTATATCTATAGTCTGTAGTAGAGTAGGTACCCCTGCATACGATAATGATAACATTCAATGTCGAATGCGTACAATTCAACTTCAACAATTTTGATAACATTTTCTGGGGGACAGAACATAATCTGCGGGCACGGCCGTGCCCCCAGATTATGTTCTGTGATGAGGTCGTGAAGTAAGCAGCTAGCAAAACAGGAGTCAATGCTGGCAGTCGATGCAGTAACCTCAACCACAACCGCTTTTTCGCGGTTCTCTTGATCAAAACTATCCCTGACCTATATTATGTATTTTTAGACACTTGTAGACATCGTTAGTTTGACAGAAATAACTACGGTAACACCGTCCGCTCCGTCTTTACGAGTATATAACTACGGTAGCACCGACCGTTCCGTCTCTACGAGTATATAACTACGGTAGCACCGTCCGCTCCGTCTCTACGAGTATATAACTACGGTAGCACCGACAGCTCCGTCACTACGAGTATATAACTACGGTAGCACCGTCCGCTCCGTCTCTACGAGTATATAACTACGGTAGCACCGTCCGCTCCGTCTCTACGAGTATATAACTACGGTAGCACCGTCCGCTCCGTCTCTACGAGTATATAACTACGGTAGCACCGTTCGCTCCGTCTCTACGAGTATATAACTACGGTAGCACCGTCCGCTCCGTCTTTACGAGTATATAACTACGGTAGCACCGTCCGCTCCGTCTCTACGAGTATATGCATGCATGCTCGCTATATAATCTACGTATACGAATAGAAAACTTTACATTGATTTCGTATCTCATAAAGAACCCCTATATTCGCTATGGCCATCTTTCTCTCTGTCCGCGGCTAAACACTATTTAGTACTGGATAACTATAATTTGGTACAGATATACTTAAGTATTGATTACGCAGAAAAAGTGGTACTTTTAATCGCGAATCCGTGGGGCGCAGCAAGTTATTAGTAATAACCCGTGTTTGTAGGTATTAGTTTTAATTAGAAGTGAACTGAAACGATAGTCAGTTTCAGAACGCTTGAGACGCGCAAGTGACCCACCGCCGCCGCCGCCGCCACCGCCGCCGCCGCTACCGCGCCGTCTGCGGGGGCGCTACTAACGACATTTATAATATGCGATCCGAGTAAGGCTGACACCGACAAATAACTCAGATCACGGACCGTTTTATTATGAACTTTTGTACTAATCATAGTCATGGTTGAATTTAGCAATGTGTATAACACGTTCGCAAATGTTTTACCTCAGGCGTGTTTATTAAATTCTTAGTTTCGCTCAGAATTTTATTATAAGCATTCACTATTTTAATTTTATAATTTGTCGGCATAATTAACATGTATGTGTAATAAATAAATGTAATAAATTATTCTATAGCTTCTAATTCTAATTCTAATTTGAAGTGGGGGCGATAAGACCTGCACCGACGTCCCGCTTGGGGTGTATTGTGCATTTCCCCCCGCCAGCCTACTCAAACCAGCCAAGCTCCTTAAAATAACAGAGCACAGCTTTGGGTCGCTGGAATAATTGTACCACCACTGTTGCGTCAGGTGTTTCTTTGCAGAGCTGATTTTGACTTTGAGATTTTTCCAGAAGTCCCGATCTTGATCTAGCCTGTTCTGTAGCAGTACAGTGCAGTAACACATGCTCTACAGTCTCGTTATCTAGAAGGCAGCCTCTGCACAAGGGGCTGTCTGTAGCTCCAATCTTGTGCAGGTGGTAGTTTAAGTCACAGTGACCTGTGATGATACCTATCATTTGTCGTAGGTCCGACCTGGATAGGCCAAGTAGCTTGTTAGTTATTTTCCTGTTTATTGATGGATAGAATTTTTTTGCATGTTTACAGTCTATTGTTTTGTTCCATAGGTTTTGTTGTTCCTTCTCTGTGTGAAGACATAATAAATTTCGTGTTTCAGCCGCTGTCGGTTTGCATAGTTCCGCAACGTCTGCACATATTTCTTTTTTTGTACCTTCTTTGGCAAGTAAGTCTGCTTCGTTGTTTCCTTTACATGAACTATGGCTTTTCGTCCATTGGACTACGACTTTGTAAGTATTGGTTAGATGTTGTAGGACAGAGTGGCATTCGGCTACCACTCTAGACCTAGTAGTGGGCTTTCTAAGTGCATAGATAATTGCTGCACTATCGGTAATAAATGTTAAAAGCTCTTTATTTCCTGTTGCACTGCGTTCCGCATCTCGTGCTAGTACCGCTCTAGCCGCTAGCAAGAGCCCCATCGCTTCTGCCTGCAGCACGGTTGTAGTTTTATTTAAGGCCTTGGAGTCTCTGATTTCGAGTTCTGGCGAATAGAAGCCACATCCTGCACCTTTGTCATTTTTTGCACCGTCTGTGAAGACGCTTTTAGATTTGGCCCTACTATAGCTTTCTAGTACTAGTGTTTGAGCCGCGTTCATAGCCGCGGACAGACAGAGAGACAGTAAAATTACAAGGGTTCCTTATTAACTACGGAACCCTATACACATTATATATACAGTTGAACATAGAGCTTCTTCCTTTTTGAAGTCGGTTAACAATTATAACAAACGCTGGCGCCACCTGTTCTGAACCAGAATAACTAATGTCAATTTGTGCGAGCTTTCTCAAAGCTCAAATCTTCAGCTTTTATCTTTAACGTTAATACATAAAGGTATTCACAGATGGCGCTGCTTCAATTAAACTTAAATGCTTTCGACGTAGATTTTTCTATTTGATTAACAAAATGCGTTACTAATTTAGTACACTATTCAATAAATATTTGACCGAGTGAGCGAAGAAAACAAAGGTCTCTGCAATCAACTGGCCAAAATGTCTCTTCTGCCCGGATGTTTGTTGGTACTCGAGTACAGGTAGTATTTATTTTTTGATTAAGGGGATATTTTCTGGAAAAGGTTTTTTTTATTGTGGCTCCATATAATGACCGATGGCGATAATATTTGTTAGAAATCAGTCAAGAGGTTATCGAGATAAAAGGTGAAGTCTCGGCTGAAAACAGTAACGGTAGGTATTTGCTAGGAGGTCATTTATCTGTCGATTTTGTTGTTAATATTAGGCAGAAACATTCACATATACTTACAGATAATAATTTCTAGTACGAGCTGCAGACCTCGCGACCTGACTTTTTGTCAACCAGTCATTTAGCAAGTTTGTGCTGTTTGTAGAACTACCTAATTAATACTTATAAATAACTGCGTGTATTTTTCACTTTAAAGGAATAGAACTCGTAATTTGGTTCACTCTACGTATTTCGGACATCATAAAGATAAAACACTAAAGTCAAAGTCAAAGGATTTATTGCCAGGCTGTGTTACAGTATTGTAAAAGATATTATATGTACATAATGTACAAAGTAAGTCGGAGCTCCATAAAACGGCAATTCTTATTTTTAGTGCGATACGTACTCAACTCTTAACGAACCCAAATGATAACACATGACATCAGTCAAATACGACACTAGTGTAATCGTGTCACGTCGCATACACATAACGTCTTTGTTTTGATATATAGGTATGACTGGACCGAGCGGAGCGTGTCTCCGTACTATTTTATGGTTACCTATTTACCTATATACTTAGTCTGGCCATAAATACTGTAACAGTTAAAAATAAGAAAGATATTACATTTGAATTTGGAATCTGTCATTTTTATACGATAGTTCATTGAGTTTTCTAATTTTGGCGCCAATACATTGTACAATATTTTGCGATATTAAAATGGAGTGGGGTG
This sequence comes from Lycia hirtaria, assembly GCA_947563715.1. Classification (NCBI taxonomy): domain Eukaryota; kingdom Metazoa; phylum Arthropoda; class Insecta; order Lepidoptera; family Geometridae; genus Lycia; species Lycia hirtaria. The sequence continues at coordinate 18,069,582 of OX387384.1, forward strand.
ATAAAGAGAACCGAATCGCTGTGATTGCATTACACAAAGTTGGTATGGAGCCAAATGCAATTTTTAAAACTCTCCATACGCTTGGTATTAGTCAAATGTTTGTGTACCGGGCTATTAATAGGTACAATGAGACCTCCTCTGTTTGTGACAGAAAAAGATCTGGCCGTCCACGTAGTGTCGTACGAAAAAGGTGGTCAAAGCAGTAAGGGAAAGAATTCGAAGAAATCCTGTCCGAAAGCAAAAGATTTTATCTCGGGAGATGAAGATAGCACCCAGAACCATGTCGCGTATTTTAAAAGATGACTTAGGACTTGCAGCCTATAAGAGACGCACTGGTAATTTTTTAACTTATAATTTACAAAAGAATAGGGTGGTAAAATCGAAACAACTACTGAAGCGGTACGCAAAGGGAGGTCACAGAAAAATTTTGTTTACGGATGAGAAAATCTTTACAATTGAGCAACATTTTAACAAACAAAATGACCGTATTTATGCTCAAAGCTCTAAGGAAGCTTCCCAATTAGTCGACAGAGTGCAACGTGGGCATTATCCGACTTCAGTGATGGTTTGGTGGGGTGTTAGCTATGAAGGAGTGACTGAGCCATATTTTTGTGAAAAAGGTATCAAAACATCGGCACAAGTGTATCAAAATACCATTCTTGAGAAGGTAGTTAAGCCCCTTAACAACACCATGTTCAATAACCAAGTATGGTCCTTCCAACAAGACTCGGCGCCAGGTCATAAAGCTCGGTCCACGCAGTCTTGGTTGGAAGTGAACGTTTCGGACTTCATCAGAGCTGAAGACTGGCCGTCGTCTAGTCCTGATCTTAATCCGCTGGATTATGATTTATGGTCAGTTTTAGAGAGTATGGCTTGCTCTAAACGCCATGATAATTTGGAGTCCCTAAAACAATCCATACGATTGGCAGTGAAGAATTTTCCCATGGAAAGAGTGCGTGCTTCTATTGATAACTGGCCCCAACGTTTAAAGGACTGTATTGCAGCCAATGGAGACCACTTCGAATAAGCTTTTATATTTTAAATTGTTTTATATTTATGTATTAAACTAACACACTGTAAAAGTAATAAATATTATTTGCAATAAAAAAATAATTTTTTTCTTCGTGACAATATTTATGGCAAGACTAGGTACAGTGGATTTCATTTATTACGACCTTGGTTGTAGCGACCATTTACCTATAGCGACGTTAAATCTAAGTCCCTTGAATTTAAAGCATACTTTAGTACAAAATTCATGTGGCTATAGCGACTTTGGATGTAACGCCGAGTTCGGGTGTAGCGACTGTTTTTAATGAATCATTTGTAACAAATTCCTAGAAATCCCATGCAGATATTGCGACCGGAGTCGGCCGCCAAAGACACAAAGATTTTTTTCTTTCACAAACATTTCTTATCTTTTGTTTACATCCATTGCACACAGATGGTCAGCAAGTGTGGAGACCTTTACCTTTTGTTTATAGATATCAACTAAGTAGGTAGGGGAAGCGTGTACGTTTCGGAGCTTTTATGGTTCAGTTACAAAGTGATATTCTGAGTAGCAACTGGAGTTAGTAAACTTTTGAATAAGTATGGGGTAAGGTAGGTAAGTTAGGTGTTGTAACAAAGCTTAAAAGATACTGTTTATTTGGTGATGGAAAGGATATATTATAGATATTGAAGAAGTAATGAAAATAGAATACACCCTACAGCGTACACTAGCACAAAAAAATAAATTGAAGCAAACTAATATTACACATTTTTTTAAATGTACCGGTGAATAACTATGTGTGCAAATATTTTCAATAATAAATGAATATAAACTACACATGTGTACGTGTCTGTATCTCTTTACCTTTGCCTGTAACGACTTCCGGATATAACGACGAAAATAGAGTGGTCCCTTCATTGTCGTTATACCCGAAATCCACTGTATATATATATTGTAAATACATACAATAGATGGAAACACCCAGAACAAATATCCATGGTCATCATGCAAATGTTTGTCCTGGGTGGGGATCCAACCCACGACCTACAACTTAGAAGACAGACATATGTACCTACTTACTACTAACTTACGTTTACTTTACTTACTAGTCCAGTCAAACAATATACACATCCATACACCCATAAATATAGTGACGCTTACATCTGACATAAATATGAAATAGTACATGGTTAATAACATCTGTGACGGCGCGCAGCCTGGTGCGGTCATCATAATTATCGACCACCAGTAGCCCGCGCTCAATTACACGCGATTACGGAGACCGGCGCGGGCGCAGCTGGGCGAGGCGCCGCGCTCCACACACTCTCAACTGGCAGCTCTGTCACACGCATCCTGATACTAACACCGTATGGTCGCACACTAATCACGACTCGATATTTGATCCCCGACCCAATAGAGATGTTTTAAGTTTTGACGCGTGTATCAGCGTATCTGGGTATTATATTATTATATTTGTCTGTCTCTGGCATTGTAGCTCTCTAACGGATGGACTGACTGTGGTCTAGTACATAGGGCTCCATAGTCAACTCGAACAAGTGTAAATACATAATTTCGTTTACTTGGATGACATTTTTTTCAGTTATTTTGTTTTCAAAATCAAATGAATACACATTTTAACGAAGCTTCTAACAGAATTTGTCTAGGTTTAATCTGAAAGTATATTATTTATTTCAAATGAACAAGATTTTTTCAAATCATTTTATAAATGAGGTAGTATATATATATATATATATAGTATATATAATAAAAAATAGAACCCAATTGAGAACTTTCTTTTTTGAAGTTAGTTAAAAGAATAAATTCACATGTTTGTGATATTAACAAACACACAATAAAAGTTTTAAGTTTACATCGGAATTTATACTGTTGAGTCCAGTAGTTCCAATCCCTGAGTGGCAGTACAATGCACTTGCCACTATGACATAATTGAATGTTAAATGTAATTATGAAACTACTAAATGTGATTAATCATGACCAGTAAAAAATCAGCAGCATTATTTAGTGTTCTGTTATTTTAAGGAACGGTTGGCTTGCCACTAGTCAGGGGAGACTTACTTCATTTTGGTCAAGAACTGGCACAGATTCGATTACTATGGAAACATGATAATTATACTAGAAGCTATTCAATGAACTAAACAAATAGGCGTAGCAGGAAGTACTGCGCGCTGTATTCCCTCATATCACTCGTACAGAGATTACAATAGTAACAACTGATGTCCTGTATCTTTTCATATCCTAAAATTTTAAATAATGATGTTAGCTGATGAACTGGTATGGTACAGTTGTAGCACCTCTGCCTCAGCATCGTGTTCCACGGGAGGCAACAACGGGTGCAGGTTGACAGGCAGAGAGAATGGTGAATTTTAAAATCTACTTTGTCTGAGTGTCAATCGTAAAATTAGGCAAAAAAAGTTAGTCTCTTGTTTTTATACATGTTTCATCTCCAGCATTGAAAATTCAAGTAAAAAAACCTAAATGTTAAACCATAATAAACTTCATAGTTCACTTCGTACTTTGTCAACTTCATTAATTTACTATGATAAACTTCATCAACTATGGAAATAGTTATTGCAACTACCAGGTATTACCAGGTGATAACAAAATAAAAACATAAAGTAAACACAAGTAAATAAAACTTATCTACCAATTTTGGATAGTGAATGTGTAAGTAAACTGAAATGTAACCCTTGTGCGCGAGAATGTAGACAGGCTACTCCCTTCCATACTGCTGCACAAGCATATATTATATAGGATATGGTAGGCGCTCAGTGTAAATGGGGGTAATTATATTCTAAAATAATAATGTAACCAAAATAAATATAATTATGTATGTATATTGAGAGAATAATAAAATAGCAGATGGTAAAATGTAGGGTCTGACATTCAAGACATCAAATCTCTTGACAGCTCAAACATCAACACAGCTGAAATAAAATTAATACAGTTGTATCAATGTAGCTACAGGAGGTAATACAGAAACATACACCCTAGCTAATATTGTAACAGTGAAAACTCTGTATGTTATTGTTCCACAATCACACCTATGTTCCCACATGAGGTAGGCAGACTGGTAGAGCATCAAGGACCATGAGGATCCACTGTGGATAGAGGCTTAGATGGAAGGGAGAGGGTAGTAGCAGAGGATTAGGAATTGGAGTGAAGGTGTAATATTGGCTTGCAGTGACAGGGGGTCAGCCCACCATAAACCACAATTTCCCTTAAGTCCCTGACTGTTACAGCATGCCCAGGAAGAGAAGCAGCTTGTACATTCAATAATTTTCTTTTTCTCCGTTCCAGCATGGAAGATGAGATTTTTATTGACTTTGATCCTACATGAAAATAAGGACAGGTGTCTGAAACGCCTGATAAATTCATTGCATTTTAATGACAATCTTTGATTTTATTGACTTGGCACTTTGAATACTCACTTATATGGGCGATTCTCTGTAAGCTCGTAATCGGCTGTCCCAAACGATTTTTTCAAAAAGTAATTTAGTTATCTTTAAAAAAATCACTCCTACTGAAACTTTAACCCCGAAACTTTACAGGCCCATTGTTTTTAGAACCATAACTATTTTAAGTTTTTTTCTAGACGTGATAGAAGCTCTAAAAACACAGTCCCCTGGCTGTCCCCAGCGCTGGATTCCCACCTAGCAATGAGATTTACGAAGAAGTTATTGGAACTACATACATTTGTAATTATCTTTGAAATAGAACACAGTTTATTGGCAAATGTAAAAAAAAAATGCCAGGACAGCATTTGTATGGGCGTGTACGAGCTTACAGAGAAATGCCCATATATGTAAATGGTATAATTTACTTTGTTTGACATACTTCTTTGAATGGACATGGCAGGCATAATGCCTACTTGACAATTGATGTTGACATTTTATTTTATATAATTCATATTTTTGTAATCCTCTGATATGAATTGTTTCAAATTAATATCTGCATATTGATCTCAGTAGAGAGTATAATTTTCTTTGGTATATTGTGAGATAAATTGGTTGTTAATCATAATCATAGTCAATTTATTAATAACAATAGTTACAAGCCACAAGTTGGAAATATCCAATAATAGTAGTAGGATAATAGGATAATAGGATAATATTACTATACTTTTTGTATATCATGATATACAAAAAGTATAGTAATATTATCTATTGTCGCATACAGTATACATTGTACCAATCATTGGTTTATCTAATAAATTCCAAAACAAAAATAAATGTAGATAAAAATAAATATAGCTTTGTATCAAACAAAAACTACAAATGTCAAAATAGGCATGTAAATACAAAATGCTATATTCATATTTGTTTATTGAGATAAAAACGGAAAAAGACCAATTACAATTATCTCACAATATTAAAAAATTATTCTTAAACAATTCATGTTAAGAAATATTCATTATATAAATACAATATTATTTAAAATGTCATTAAAAAAATGTCAAATGGGCAATACGCCTAGCATGTCAATACAAAAAAAGATATATCAAACAAAGCAAAATATACCGTTCGGGTAAGTACTCAGAGTACCAAGTCAATAAACTCAGAGGTCACCATCAAAATCCAATGAATCGTCAGGCTTTTTACACCTGTCCCATTGATCCATTAAATTTTCACAGTAAGTCAAGGAGGTACTTAAAATAGTCTTCCAGTTATCATAAAAAATGTCACAATCATGGTTGGCAGCAAGGAGTGTGTTTAAGTGGCGACGGGCACGATTCAGAGGTGACATAGAACGTGCTACTGCCAGACTGCGATCTATGTGGAACAGGTCATGTGGGCGACCACGTCTGTTTGCTGGAACCCTGGGCTCATCCAGTACGAACAGTACACATAGCAAGTCGTGCAGACGTATAGAATCGACGGACCCCCTAAGCGCCTTACAGCAGATAGTTAGATGGTCTAACATTCTTCTAACTTCCAAAGAGTTGTAACCAAGCTGACCAAGCAGGAATTTAGTTGGGTACAGAAACGGATATTAACCATACATTTTCTTATACAGCTACCTTAAAAAGGCCTTTTGGACTTTTTCAAGCATTTGTGCGTAGTTAATTGGTTTTTTCCATTGTTATCTCAATAAAAAAAATTGAAATTACAATCTAAATAAATAAATATTGGTGGACATTTCAACACCATCTAGTCTCAAACTAAGCAAAGCTTGTACTTTGGGAACTAGATGACCAATAGAATACATATGTCTTAAATACTTACTTTTTTTTTTGTAAATACATACTTATGATAAATAGAACACCCAGACATAGAACAAACATCCATGCTCATCACACAAAAGTTTGTCCTGAACTTTGGGGATTGAGCCTACAGCTTAACGGGCAGAAATACTACCAGCTGAGCTACGAGGCCAGTCAAATGGTATAATAATGGTAAACAGTAGCTTTACTTATCACTGACGTCTACCAATCTGTTGCTGATTTTAAATAACAACTTCATTACACAGCTACAATTGACATTTAAACGAGTCCATGGAATAACCAATTATTTTCATCGAATTTTGCTTTTGCTTGCTTCACAGCCACTTCTACAGGTTAGCCGGAATGGTTGTTAGCACAACGGACAGAACCATAGGATAAGGAGAGGATAAAATCTGAAATTAAAATAGGGTACAGTTTATTGTACAAACGGAAGGAAAAAGAGGCAAACGGATCGCAAAAGAGCAGAATGTTTCCGTACCTTAGCAGGTACAAAAACATAACGGTGTAGCTACTCACCTTGAAATTGTTGCCAAAATATTACGCTCCGATTGTTGTACTCCGAACTTTCACTGAATTCCAATTAGAGCTTCACTTGTGGTTTCTACAAAGTTCAGTAATCACTATATTCACCAACCCGACTGAAATTAGGAAAAAAACACAATTCACACTTGTTCCATTTACAACAATGGCAGTGTTGCCAACTGTACTTATTTGTAGCTAAGCTAAGCCCTTCCCAAAAAGTTGCTAGATTTCCAAATGTTATCCCCGTATATTACAAAGTACTCTTTGTGTTATCTCAAAAATTTGCTAAATAATGAAAATATAATATCAATTTATTTTTTGGCTAAGCATTCAAATTAATTCTTCTTCCACCGCTGGCGATTATCTAAAACATTTAAGGTTGTCACAAGTTACATAAAATTTTAAAATGCCAGTAGGAATGTAAACAAATTATGGTTAAAACGATAGATTAAGAAAGCAGACAGAGAATTTAATACGATGGTTAAAGTTAAGTAACGTTTTCCGGTAAGGCGGATAGTGTTTCCTACCTTGCCTGTTTTAAACAAAAACCGTAGAATTACTTTGACAAAAGTAAAAACCAGTTATAGATTCTAATATTCACAGATCTTAGTTTAAGAATGTTAGTGTTTGATAAAATTATGTAAACTAGACATTATTGTACATCCGTAAACAATATAGTTAAGTAAAAAATGTTTTCTTATTCTTATTAATTAATTAAACCGTTTTGTCACAATGGGTATCATGAGGTTATCATAATTATAGTTCTAAAATAAAATTATTAGATTACACGAGAAATACTTAGCTAACAGAGTGGTCAAGTTATAATCAGCCTAGAATATTAAAAATTTCCAGGAATAAGAACTATAATTTTGGATTTCAATTTTAAGCATTGACCTAATATTATTTGCTACGATTTTAAGGCTAGAGTGAAAACACTAACTTCTAGATTACGGGCTCTGTCCTCGGCCACAGCGTCGCTTACCATTACGCGAGTTGGTGATGAAATTTAATATGGATCTATTCTGTATAACAAGTATCTATATTAAAAAAAACTTTTTTAAAACAAGCTTTTATTATGTTCTTGTTAATAAGTGCTCGCCAAGACGAATCAAACGAGCCGAAACTCGTCGAGTTACGTCGTTTCATTACAGAGTTCCTATGACCACCTTCCAGCTCCATCATCAGACCCTGGTTACCATTGAAAGACAAACTATTCGTCAAGACGATTCAAATGAGCCCAAACTCGATGAGGTTGTGTCGTTTCATTGCGAAGTTCCTTTGGCCACCTTCCAGCTCCATCATCAAGTTAGCACCATATAGTCATAATATTTTATTGTCACGCGATTTACACATGTATGCAAAATTTCAGCTTAATGGTTAACCGAGAAGCAGATCAAATTTAATTTACAAGATTTGATGATAAACATTGGACAGGTGAAACTAAATAAAACCTTGTAACTTACGTTTGTAACCGTGTTACGGCATGTAAAAGTCATTAACAAGATCTTACTATTAGGCAAAATAGTTGTGTGTGATGCTTTCAATAGCTAAAAATTGGGGCATGGCTGAGTCACGGATGCGACCGCGTGTTGTACGTGATTATGTGTACGTAACGGTACGAAAATTTTATCTTTATAAAATATACTATTTTATGTATAATTATTATCATAATCATGTTTGAACACTATTAAGTCCTTCGGATTTCCATGTTTTGTTTAAGATGTCAATTATTTCCTTTCGGTGTTTATTGGCGACTCTACCGATCAATTCAATATGAAGAATACCAAACTCTACCGATCACTCTCCTTGACACTTCTGACATTGGCAAAGTTGCTACAACGCACGGAAGCCATCAAACAAGTTGAAGTTGAAGTTCGGAAAAGAATAATATTTAGTAAACAATCAATAATGATTGTGTTATAACTATAATAATTATTAGTCTATGACATATCATCGTTACCTACACAGTCCAGCGTCAATACAGAAGTAATTTTATCATCCACTTGCATTATTTCAACTTTCACGTCAAACAAATAAAGCACTTGCCAAAATATGTAAATGTAGTATAGGAAAATTGAGCCAACTTTCAAAAACCCGTAGATCTACAAAATATAACTGTAGTTTGGCTATACCAAGGACTCTTCTTCTTTTTTGTATTGAACCCGTATTAAAGCATTTGCCAGTGTCAAGTATTAGGATTTTTCTTAGACCATCTAAAAATGGACGCGCCTTCCAAGAGATTACCCCTCTGCCAAGTTCTATAAGACAAAATCCATCGCGTTTATAAAAACTATTTTCAATCGACATTCATCAGTCCAGCCCCCGTATTCTGAACCCATTCGGTTTCGGAATCGATTCGATTTGTATATCTCCGTCTCTGTCATTCTCTATGGAAATGACAGAGACGGAGATATTCAAATCGAATCGATTCCGAAACCGAATGGGTTCAGAATACGGGGGCTGATACCGATGCAGAGGTGTAAGGAAGTCTCTAAAAATACCCAACTGTGCAGTTTTCGACTGTGGCAAGAGATCAAATACTTCTACAATCCAAAAAGATGGTGTATCATTTCATAAGTGAGCATTTTTTTACAGTAATTTTGGTTTACTTTTAATAAAATTGTTTAAAATCATTCTTATGAGCTCGTGATTCTAGACGCCGGTGAAATCTCGAGTACAAAAAGTAACAGAATATCCCTACGTAGTATCTTCACTCAATTATGTATCTTATACCTAAAAGCCAGAGTCTATATTTCTAGTGGAAAATAAATGTCTTGAAACCACAGGATTTACGTCATCTAACGGTTTTTTGAGTAACGAGACAACTCATTTTGATAGTCAATTTGTGACCTTATTTCGTTTACAATTAGTTCCATATTCGATAGCAAAGTAGTTGCTTTGTTTCTTTCTCTCACGCGCTAGTCTCGGCGGGGAATCCCAACTAGTGATGTACCTTATCACCTCACACAGTTTACAGTGTTGATATTGATAAAAGGTCTGAGTGAATTCCTTCCTCTGACACTTTTTTAATCTACTGCGGTTTTTCATTTTATTATAATATTATAATGTGCGGGATATATACCGCGGGTTAATTGATTTGAGTTCCCAATGTTTCAGCGCAGTTGCATACAACATGTTCACGGGAAGACTAGAAAGTGTATGTTGATTGGAAAAACAGTTAAAAGTAGATGTAACGATCTACGTTTTTAAGTATTTTGCAGCGGAACTTGTTATCACCGGTTCTTTATTGCGCTCTATAATATGTAAAAACATAGATAATATATTTAAGACCAATAATAATGTAGGTATATACCTAACGTAAACCTGATTAAAAAATAAATAATGTATGTTAAAGTGAATTAACTGGTTTAATTTTTTTCATGCATCAAACATCGTAGAAGATACAATGACAACATACCTATATCAACATTTACATTTGTTGCATCATAAATGAGGAAGTTTCATACAAACTTTCAACATTCTCGTTAGTCTCTTAGAGGATGTGTTTATTTTTCATTAAAAACGTTGTCATTATTTAGCTTACATTCTATAACTTAAAATATAAAACACTGAATGAAATTAAAATATTGACAGGACAAAGTCAACTTATTCAGTGATCAAAATATCGATAACATTATTATCGATATTTATCAAACACTATCGTCATTTGCAGTTTTGATACTGGTGTTGCCGCAGCTTATTTTGCTTCGATTATGGGTAAATTCTGCGCCTCCACTAGTCTTATAAACGCGGTGCAACTAACGGAAAAAAAAAAGTTACAACGAACCTGTAAATTTCAGTTCCCAAGTTTTGTCATCGGACTTCTTGTACAAAAACAAATGGACAAAATAGTAGTTCCCAAGAAGTTTAGCACCTTTTAGATTCCAAGTTTTGCCGTCGGACTGTAGTGGTGGTGCGGGCTCTAGTCTCTAGTCGATTACCTACAACACTCGGAATATTGTATAGTTTTAAAACTAGGGTGAAATGAGGCCCTCGCTCCGCAAACGCAAACGCCACCCCCTTTGTTACTTACATCCCGCGTATAGTAGGTACTTAATATATGTCTCGTATATACTATTATAAAAGTACTGTTATTTTCTGAGAAAAATGGCTGTGTTATAAGGACAAACGAACATGGATCATTTATAAGGGTTCCTCATTTACTTTGGAACCCTAAAAATAAACCAAACTGACTTGATTATAAAGTGTTAATGATAACTTTTTCTAGTTACTTATACGATTTCTAATAGGTTTTCTTATAAGTATTTTTTATCAACTGCATATTTGGTGTAGGTACATTATTTTAACAATCATAAGGAAAAAATGGCATTTACATGGCAGCACTGTTATGCAGAATATTACGTTTATTTTGCATGTTGTATACGTCTCTTGTTTGTTTATGTAAATTTACCCTAACCACGCCCTTTTTTGTAAAAGTGTTGAACATTTGTATTTGTGTGCGAATATAAATAATAGAAGAGTTAATTTGTGTGACGATAGTTTTTAAGTGTGTGTTTGTCCTCGCCCCCCGCAAAAAATGGCAGAAATTTTTGATCGTAGCATTTAAACTAAGGCGGGTCCATTTTTAGATGGTCTAAGGGATTTTTCAAGTTTCTTGAATAAAACAAGTTGTAAATGTTCTAGTCACGTATACAGTCATTTTCAAAGTCAAGTCCTGCTTCAGTGAAGTGGTGGCGACTTTACTAGAAGCTTCTATGGAGTTTTGTTGACAACGTAAAATGACATGTTTCACTGCTTCATTTTACTTGCCCACACTCATGTACTTGATCAAACACTTAATGAATAAAACGCCACCATTTTTATCGCATTAATACTTAAAATAACACAATTTAAAGAAAATAAAACAAAGCAACAACATGTTTCGATGACGTTCCCGCCAAAACTCTCCTACCAAGGACTCTCTACAAACTACTGTACGATACTACACACAGAGTACATACTTTATAATATAAGGAAATGAACTCTTTCTAATTATGAAGTTATCTCTAAAGACGATCCTTGGACTTTTTGCGGGAACGTCCTTGAGACAATATGTTGTTGCTCTGTTTTATTTTTCTTAACTTGTTATTTCTAATATTAATGCGATAAAATGGTGGTGTTTTATTTATTAAGTGTTCGATCAAGTGCGTGAGTGTGGGCAAGTGAAATAAAACAGTGAAACGTGTCTTTTTACGTTGTCGGTAAAACTTTTAAAATGACTGTATACATGAATTAGATTGTGACTAGAACATTTATAACTTGTTTCATTCAAGTAAATTGAAGAAATCTTAATACTTGACATTGGCAAATGCTTTAAGCGGGTCAAAATACAATTAAAAAAAAAATACTCCTTGGCCAACACTGCCCTCACAGGATAGACCCCTCACTGCCAATCCCAGCATTCCCAGGTGCCAAATAGTTGTTTGGGAGTTTTAGCGGGAACTTCTTAGTAACATGTTGTTGCTTTGTTTTATTTCCTAAACTTGTGTTATTTTGGACATGAATGCTATAAAAATGGTGGTGTTTTATTCATTAAGTATTTGATCAAGTGCGTGAGTGTGGGCAAGTTAAATGAAGCAGTAAAACGTGTGATTTTATGTTGTCGGCAAAACTCCAAAGAAGCTTCTAGTAAAGTCGCCACCACTTTACTGAAGCAAGACTCGACTTATGAATTGACTGTATACGTGACTTAGATTTTGACTAGAATATTTACAACTTGTTTTATTCAAGAAACTTGGAAAAATCCTAATACTTGACACTGGCAAATGCTTTAATGCTGGTCCAATACAAAAAGAAGAAGAATAGTTGTTTGAAAGCGTATGGGTTGGAGTTTTGGCGGGAACGTCTTAGTAACGTGTTGTTGCTTTGTTTTATTTTCCTAAACTTGTGTTATTTTGAACATTAATGCTATAAAAATGGTGGTGTTTTATTCATTAAGTGTTCGATAAAGTGCGTGAGTGTGGGCAAGTGAAATAAAGCAGTAAAACGTGTGATTTTACGTTGTCGACAAAACTCCATAGAAGCTTCTAGTAAAGTCGCCACCACTTTAATGAAGCAGGACTCGACTTATAAATTGACTGTATACGTGACTTAGATTGTGACTAGAACATTTACAACTTGTTTTATTCAAGAAACTTGAAAAAATCCTAATACTTGACACTGGCAAATGCTTTAATGCGGGTCCAATACAAAAAAGAAGAAGAAGCGTATGGGTTTGAAAGAGATGGTCTAAGGTTTGAAAGCTACGCCTAGAGTAGTCTATGCTTTTACGGCAATGCAAGTCCTTTATGCCTTTTCTTTTTTTTTAGAGTTCCGTACCCAAAGGATAAAACGGGACCCTATTACTAAGACTCTGCTGTCTGTGTCTGTCCGCCCGTCTGTCACCAGGCTGTATCAGATACAGACTGGTGATACAGTGTATCTCATGAACCGTGATAGTTAGACAGTTGAAATTTTCACAGATGTCGTATTTTTGTTGCCGCTATAACAACAAATACTAAAAAACAGAATAAAATAAATGTTTAATGGGGCTCCCATATAACAAACGTGATTTTTTTGCTCGTTTTTGGTCGATATTGATAACGGCAACAGGTAGACGCTTGAAATATTCACAGAATAATGAGTTATATTATTCACTTTAAAAATAAAAAATTAAATTAAATTAAATTATTATGTTTGAGGACAGACGAGAAGCTAGCTGAGCTGGAAGAAGAAATGAGTAGATTACATTGGGATATCCTGGGGTTATCAGAAGTCCGACGAGAGGGTGAGGACACGATAACCCTGAAATCCGGTAACCTACTATACTACCGGGAGGGCGACCAACAGTCCCAAGGTGGTGTCGGGTTTCTCGTCCACAAGTCCCTTGTTAACAACATTCTTGCCATCGACAGTGGTCGAGCAGGGTTGCGTACCTGATACTCAGAGTATCCAAGAGATATTCGTTGAAGGTCATCCAGGTATACGCACCGACCTCAGCACACTCGGATGATGAGGTGGAGGTGATGTATGAGGACATTAGTAGGGCCATACACACTTCTGAGACCTATTTTAATGTTGTTATGGGGGACTTCAATGCGAAGCTGGGCAGGAAATGCGAAAGTGAGTTGAGAGTGGGGCAATTTGGATATGGACAACGGAACCCCAGGGGACAGAGGTTGGCCGACTTTCTGGAGAAAGAGGGACTCTTCATGATGAACTCTTTCTTCCAGAAGCCACCTCATAGGAAATGGACCTGGTTGAGTCCCGATGGTTCTACGAGAAATGAGATAGACTTCATCCTGACCACCAAGAAACAAATATTCAATGATGTCTCTGTGATCAACATGGTTAAAACCGGAAGTGATCACCGAATGGTACGAGGCACTTTGAATATTAATGTTAAACTTGAGAGGTCCCGTATGATGAAGTCTACACTCCGACCCACTCACGCCCATATCCAAAACCCCGAGAGCTTTCAGCTCGAACTATCAAATCGTTTCGAGTGCCTGGTGAGCTGCGCATCGGTGGATGAGATCAATAACAGGTTTGTGGAAACTGTCCGTACGGTGGGCGCGAAATTTTATAAGCCCCACCGTACAAATAGACCGCAAAAGCTCTCGAGCCATACCCTCGACCTCATGGCTGAACGACGCTCATTGCAACTGCAGTCTTCCGGTGACGCCGAGTCATATAGGCGGCTCAATAGACTCATATCAAAGTCTATGCGACACGACATCCGTACCTTTAATAATAATCGTATTAAAGAGACGATAGAGCGGAATAAAGGCTCCAAAGTGTTCGCAAAAGACATGTCTATTGGGCAGAGCCAGTTGACGAAGCTGAAGATGGAAGATGGCAGTATAGCGTCGACTAAAGCAGAAGTCTTGAGGGAAATCGAGAGGTTCTATGGACAGTTATACACATCGGTCGCAAAACCTGTTAGCAGTTTGGGCAAAGATCCAAGAGCCAAACTGACTCGACATTATACCGAAGATATCCCGGACATCAGCCTGTACGAGATTAGGATGGCCTTGAAACAGCTCAAGAACAACAAGGCACCGGGTGACGACGGAATTACATCAGAGCTACTGAAAGCGGGTGGAACACCGGTACTGCAAGTTCTTCAGAGGCTCTTTAATTCCGTCGTGCTTGAAGGTACAACGCCAGAAGCATGGAACGGAAGCGTGGTGGCGCTGTTCTTCAAAAAAGGAGACAACACTTTGCTGAAGAAATACAGACCCATCTCGCTTCTGAGCCATGTCTATAAGCTGTTTTCAAGGGTCATCACGAATCGTCTTGAACGCAGGTTTGATGACTTCCAGCCTCCCGAACAAGCCGGTTTCCGAAAAGGCTATAGTACCATAGACCACATCCATACGCTGCGGCAAGTGATACAGAAGACCGAAGAGCCTTAACTTGCCCCTTTGCTTAGCGTTTGTGGACTATGAGAAAGCCTTTGATTCGATCGAGACCTGGGCGGTGCTTGAGGCTCTCCAGCGATGCCGTATTGACTATCGGTATGTCGAAGTGCTGAAGTGCTTGTACAACAACGCCAACATGTCAGTCCGAGTACAAGACCAGAACTCAGAGGCAATTTCATTGAAAAGAGGCGTGAGGCAGGGAGACGTTGTCTCTCCGAAACTGTTTACCACCGGTTTGGAAGATGCCTATAAGCTTCTGGAATGGAAAGGGCTCGGCATCAATATTAACGGCGAGTAGGGTAGAGTGTCCAACAGTGAACCGGTAGTACACACCGAATCAGATATATTTATGTGTAAACGCGACGTTGTCAGTCCGTGCCGACCACCCGAATGTACTTTACTTACCGCGCCCCGCCCGCTCCTCAGTCGTGAGCGAGCTAGCGCCAACAACACCCGTGCGGCTGGCCGGTTTGACATTTTCGTTGAAAAAATAAAACATACAAGTGAGTGCTACTTTTTCGATTTTTCTTATATGTTACTATTATTGATTGATTTATAATTTTTACACTTTTCTGTGATAATTTGTCTATCGTTTACGAATACAGTTATTACTGAGAGTCTTTTCAATAAGTTTTTACGCAAACAAAAATATAAAATGGTGGGTGTTGTACACAGAGAATCACACACGTTGATTGAACAGTGAACCATCGGTTCATTGTGTACATCACCTTTCGTTATTATTTAATGTAAGCCTTTACTCATTCATAAAAGTTAATATCGAGTTTTTGTAACAGGATGGGGAGAACTAAAAAGGAGAAAAGGAAAATTGGAAATCACAGTAAACAAGATATGCTTCGGGCTATTATGCTAGTGAAAAATGGTGAATCTATTCGCAAAGCAGCAAAAGAATGTCAATTACCCTATCCAACTGTAAGGAGATATGTAGAAAAGTATAAGAAAGACGAAGGTACGAATTTAGTTCCGAATTATGAAGTGAATTCTGTTTTTACACCATATCAAGAAAAAGAACTGCGAGACTACATCCTCGATTGTTCAAACAAATTTTATGGTCTTACTGCAAAGGATACTCGAAGATTAGCCTACCAGATGGCAAAGTTAATAATATCAGCGTTCCTCCCTCATGGGAAGAAAATAAAATTGCCGGAAAAGAGTGGTTAAGGTCATTTAGAAAGAAACATTCTGACATAAGCCTAAAAAAACCGGAAGCTTGCAGTTTGGCACGAGCTTCGGCGTTTAACAAAGTAAATGTTCAAACATTTTAAAAAAACTTAAGAGATGCTATGGAAAGGTCTCCTAATTTTGGTAACGGAACTCGTGTATTTAACTTGGATGAAACGTCTACTACAACAGTTCAACGCCCGCAAAAGGTCCTTGCACTTAAAGGGAAAAACATTTGCAAAATAACGAGTGGCGAAAGAGGTGTTTTGGTAACGACTTGCTGCATTGTTTCCGCTTCAGGCCAAGCGTTACCTCCAGCAATGGTCTTCCCACGAAAAAAAATCCAGACTCACATGCTTCATGGCGCTCCTTCTGGGACTCTTGGTTTGGCGGCGCCATCTGGGTGGATGAATGCCGAGATATTTTTAGAAGTTATGAAGCATTTTATACGGAATACCTCGGCTACAAAAGACAACCTAGCTTTATTGATCTTTGATAATCACGAAAGTCATTTATCAATTGAAGCATTGAACCTTGCAAAGTCTTTCGGCGTAACAGTTCTTACTCTGCCTCCTCACACTACGGCACGACTACAGCCATTAGATGTAGGATTGAAAAGCTACTACAACTCTGCTGTTGATTCATGGCTACTACGAAACCCTGGACAGACGTTAACCATCTATCATGTAGCTCAATGTGCTGGTGAAGCTTATTTGAAAGCAATGACTCCAATTAATATCACCAATGCATTCAAAAAACGTGGTATATTTCCATATGATGATTCGATATTTACAGAGGAGGATTTTTTGCCGAGCTCTGTGACAGACCGGCCAGAACCAGAAAAAGAAAATGGAGAAATAGAAGCAGAAACAAAAATAGATAATAACTGTCCACTTTCTACTACCTGTTCTCCTACAATATTACAGGAAGAGCCAATACAGCAGATAATTAGTTCAACACAACCTGATTTGTTCAACTCACAAGCAGAATTCTTACAAGAACCTGCCCAAACGTTTAATTTAAGCGTTACACCAAAGAAACAGGTTAATTTTAATGAGAAACCACAACAACAAGAACTTGCAGCTTGTGCTCCCACTCAAAACGTTAAGCTTACGCTCGAAGCCCCCGTTTCAGCTTCTAAAGATGGGAATAGTTTTATTTCGCCTAAAATGTTTAGACCCCAACTGAAAGCCGGCCCAAGAAAAACTAAAACTAAACCTCTAGGCAGAAGCATGATAGCTACCGACACACCTGAAAAAGACTTGACAGGTGGAAGGAAAAAGAAAGATAAAGTTAAAGTAAAGAAAGTTAAGACAATGGATCTGTTTCAAGAAAAGAAGAAACTCAGGAAGAAAAAAACTATGAGTATTGATGACGATTCTAGTGAGGAGGGCACTTTTTGCGCAAGTGGCTCTTCATCTGGCGGAGAACAGTTCTTCAGTGAAAGTGAAGATGATGAAACTATACTAACCGATGACTTTTCACCTCTGCCTCGAAATCCAAACGTGGGAGACTTTGTGATTATCTCATTAGAATCAGAGAAAACGAAGAAAAAATGTTATTACGTTGCCAAAATTATTGATGAGACTTCTGAAGATGGATATGACTATGCTGTTTCATATTTATAGCTAAAAAGTAAAGTTTTCCACACGTTTGCTGAACCTATGGAGCCAGACATGGCAATGGTTGCAAAAAATGATATAAAATATATATTGTCGGATCCCAGGGTAGAAGGCAGCAGTCGCCGAACAGCGACGTTTAAATTTTCAGTAAATTTGTCACTTTTAAACTTCCCTTTTTAATTTTTGAAATTTTCTTTAAAACAAAATGATTATACTTATTAAGAACAAAGCCAATTGTAATAATTAAGACTGAATAGCTAATGAAACGATGGATCTCTATAAGCTAAAAGCTTATTGTAGTGATTAAAAATTATTATAATTGTCAATAATTTAATACATTCCTAAAGGTAAGGTAGTTTCTTTAGTAGAAATACATATTTGATTATATAAAGATTTATATATATATATAGGTAGTTTTATTTCTTCACCTCGATTTTCCTATCATAAATTTAGCAGATTTACATACATGATGATTTACTGTGTACATACTGGTTCACTGTTTACCTGAACACTGTTCACCGTGTCCCACGGGGTGGACAGAGTGAACCATTTCTCATATTTTAAAAATAAATAAATGGACTCTATCTCGTAGCACTTGGGTCTAAAATTGATAAATAATATTATAGTCTGATTAGTTACAAAGCCTTTAGTCCAAAAAACTCCTTATTATATTCGCATATGGTTGAGTTTTAAATGTTTAACTTTTTAATGGTTCACTGTTGGACACTCTACCCTACATCACTCACCTTCGGTTTGCCGACGATATAGTAGTCATGGCAAAGTCGATGGAAGAGCTCAGTACGATGCTCGAAGACCTCAACAGAGTTTCCCAACGGGTGGGCCTCAAAATGAACATGGACAAAACGAAGGTTATGTCGCCCATGTAGTGCCCACCCCAATATCTGTGGGGAACTTCACTCTTGAAGTTGTTGACGAATACGTCTACCTAGGACAGACGGTCCGATTAGGCAGGTCCAACTTTACGAGGGAGGTCAATCGTCGTATCCAACTCGGCTGGGCAGCGTTCGGGAAACTTAAAAGTGCCTTCTCGTCCAATATTCCCCAGTCCCTCAAGTCGAAAGTTTACAACCAGTGTGTGTTACCAGTGATGACATACGGCACTGAAACGTGGTCCCTAACTATGGGCCTTATAAGGAAGCTCAAGGTCACGCAACGAGCTATGGAGAGGGCTATGCTCGGAGTCTCTCTACGAGATCGAATCAGAAATGAAGAGATACGTAGATAGACGTACAAAAGTCACCGATATAGCACAGCGGATTAGCAAGTTGAAGTGGCAGTGGGCAGGGCACATAGCACGTAGAACTGATGGCCGATGGGGCCGAAAGGTTCTCGAGTGGAGACCACGTACCGGCAAGCGCAGCGTAGGAAGACCAGCCACGAGATGGACAGACGACCTCATACAAGTGGCGGGAAGACGCTGGATGCAAGCCGCTTCCAATCGGTCTTTTTGGAAATCCATGGGGGAGGCCTATGTCCAACAGTGGACTTCTTATGGCTGAGATGATGATGATGATGATGATTATGTTTGTTGATCGGTATGTATGAAATGTATGTACTTAAATATGTATGCATTTATGTTAATTTGTTTCCTCATTAAATAAATTTGTTTCCTGTAAACTAGGTACTTATTATCATAATTTGACAAAAATGTGTTATGCCTATGCAAAACCCTAAAATATTTTAAACTAGTAATTCTACTACGAAACCTCTCGAGAGAGCTTATTTACTGCTCACCCTTGGGTCATTTGTACATAATACCTACATAAAGTTGGCTTAGGAGGCCCTTTATAAAATTTTCGCCGATTTCGCAATTATAAGTGATTTTACAGACGTTATTAATTCATGGTCAAAAAACATTTTTTCCATAAGTGTAAGCACCTTGAAACAAGGCCGTAGGGTTTAGGGATTCTCAAACCTTCTAAATTTTCGCACTCGCTTCGCTCGCGCGTTCTTACTACTTTAACATAGAAATACTGTGGGCTAATACTTCTCGTATTAGCCTACATATTTAAAGCATATTTCTATAAAAACAAAAACATTTTTTTTATTTAAGTTTAAAAAAAATTCGCTTTCGCGCTTCATTTTTTCCTATTCTTTTTACCCAACCGTGTAAGAAGTAAGGTTATGTTTTTCGAGTGAATGTATGCTTGTATGTGGGTACGTTTCTATATGATCGCCTACAAGCCTAAACGAAAACAAGTATCAATGTTAAAAGAAAAACAAAATACCCGACTGCAAAAAAGAGGTTTTTGCAGCCTAACTTACGATTTCTTTACGCTTAATACGCTATTGAGAGTAAATTTTTACCAATGGTAGATATATCTCAAACAAGCACTAAAGCGTCGCTATCAATTTTAACCATAATTTGTTTACATTTACTGACATCTTTGCATTGTATGTGACTTGTGACAACAGTTTTAGATATTCGTCAGTGGTGAAAAAGGTAATTTATTTGAAATAAAATTTACCCAAACAAGTATCAATGTTAAAAGAAAAACAAAATACCAGACTGCAGAAAAGAGGTTTTTGCAGCCTAACTTACGATTTCTTTACGCTTAATACGCTGTTGAGTGTACGTTTTTGTGAGAAAGTATGCGTACAATCGCTGTAAAAGATTATTGCGCATTATTTAGAAAAAATCTAGTGAAATCACTTGTTTATTACGAAAAAGTTCGTTGGAAGTTACAAAAAACACGCGTTTTTTTATATTTGTGTGTGATGTATGATTTTTATTACAAAAAAATATAGCCTTTGACACTCAGCAAGTGAAAACAGGAAAACAGGTTATAAAAGAACGGGTGTTGGTGATTTTTTTGAGGTAGGAAATAGGTTTAATTGTGTTTTACCCGTTCCCGCAGGAATCCTGGGATAAAAAGTATCTTATGTGTTAATCCAGATTATAAACTACCTGTGTGCCAAATTTCAGCCAAACCCGTCAAGCCGTTTTACCGTGAAGAAGTAACAAACTAACACAAACTTCGCATTTATATTATAAGTGTGATGTGATTTATTAGCATTTCCTATTCCAAATTGCAATAAAACATATAAGTTGTATATATATTCGTAATCACTGTTAAAAATTCTTTATTTTGATACCACACTAGATGTATTTTTAAAACTTTTTTTTTACCCGACTGCGAAAGAAGGATGTATGTTTTTCGAGCGTATGTTGTATGTATGGATATTTCTTTGGCACGCCCTAGAGCCTAAACGGCTTAACCGATTTTGATTTGAGTGGTGTCAATAGATTTGTCTTAGTCGTGCGAGTGACACTGGGTACATCAAAATTGAAAAAAAAGAAAAATTAAGGGGTTTTGGCGGCAAAAAGTAATCTCCAAAAAAAACTATCCTAACTGTATCTTTCTATATGATCGCCTAAAGCCTAAAGGGCTTGACCGATTTTGATGTAAGAGCTGTCGTTAGAGTCGTTTTCACTTGCTGAGTGTTATAGGCTATATGTTTTTGTAATAAAAATCATACATCTCTCACAAATATAAAAAAACGCGTGTTTTTTGTAACTTCCAACGAACTTTTTCGTAATAAACAAGTGATTTTATTAGATTGTTTTCTAAAGAATGCGCAATAATCTTTTACAGCGATTGTACGCATACTTTCTCACAAAAAAAACGTACACTCAACTGCGTATTAAGCGTAAAGAAATCGTAAGTTAGGCTGCAAAAACCTCTTTTCTGCAGTCGGGTATTTTGTTTTTCTTTTAACACTGATACTTGTTACGATACATTCGGTTGTAACTTTTTAATGCGAAAACTTAGAAACTTTATTTTTCTTTCTGCAGCAAGATACTATGGATCTGCGTATATGTTTTTTTTTTAAATTTCAACTCGATACTTTCACGCGTTCCCGAGATAAAGGTCTAGACACCCGACGGATGGACAGACGGACAACAAAGTGATCCTATAAGGGTTCCGTTTTTTCCTATTGAGGTACGGAACCCTAAAAAATCAAGAATCTTTAAACCAGGCTATGTCCAAAGTTTAACGCAAAGTCAAAACTACCCACATTGATAGTAATTAATATTACATTTTCATTATTCAGCCGTCATAAATCGAAGGTCACTTTACGATAAAATTTTACACATAGACTCAATTTTTAAGAGCCAAGTAAAATCAAATTCTTTTATTGGCATAAGAACGGTGTAAGTACAGATATAAAATTATATACTAACACCATAAACTGATGCTTTAGCTTGGGTTGTTTCTTCACTAACATTAGGTAAAAATTAGTTTTCATGACTTTGACGAGATACATCTTAACCTAAATCTACAAGCGGTACTCTTAACAAAAATATGATGTAACTCTTCTTCATCTTTTTTGTATTGGACCCGCATTAGAGCATTTGCCAGTGTCAAGTATTAGGATTTTCTCAAGTTTCTTGAATAAAACAAGTTGTAAATGTTCAATTCACAATCTAAGTCACATATGCAGTCAATTTATAAGTCGAGTCCTGCTTCAGTAAAGTGGTGGCGACTTTACTAGAAGCTTCTATGGAGTTTTGCCGACAACGTAAAATCACACGTTTTACTGCTTTATTACACTTGCCCACACTCACGCACTTTATCGATCACTGAATGAATAAAACACCACCATTTTTATAGCATTAATGTTCAAAATAACACAAGTTTAGGAGATTACAACAAAGCAACAACACGTTACTAAGACGTTCCCGCCAATACTCCATGATGTAACTCTTTGACACTAAAATTCGACATCGGCCGATGATGCACAGAAATACAAAGACAATTAATTCACTAGAGTATAAAAATCGATCCATCTACTATCGTTTTTTTTTTTTTTACCAAACACCTGAGATTGTCCATTCAACCAGCACCCTTATTCTAGTTCTAATCGGTTGTCGGTTTGTCAATTTTGTCGGTAATGAGCCGGCTATCGAATAAAGCTCCATTCGACTCCAATTGGTATTCACGAATTCGAATTTATGCCCGTCGGTCCCATTTTTAGTATAGAAATCTCGAGAAACCAAAGCCAATCTCCACTCATCCTCAACTGGATCCGCCGGGATTCGGGTAGACCTATTCACAAACTCAAATCCGAAGGAGTTTGACATATAAATTCGATGGCTAATTCGATATCGCTCCCGACAGGATAAACCTGTCGGGAGTGATATCGAATACATTTTAATAAAATAAGATCATTTTTTTGATATTTTCAATTACCATTTTCCATAATTTGACATAATATATTCACCTAATAGTCAAATGTACCGATTTTACGGGTTTTAAAATTCCCCTAATTATGATTTCCAAAGTTTCAAAATGTAATATTTTATAGTTGGAGATCTTAGTCAGATTACACGCATGGCGTACTAAATATATTAAATATTTAATACTTGTTACTAATAAATGGCAAATACATTAAATGCGCGAGTACAGGGAGAAAATAGAAGAACTTTGAAATCACACACAAACATGCATACACACAACAAACAAGGTATTTTCGAAGCATGCTTCACATAATGAAGCTATAAATTTACTAAAGAATTATGTACCATAATTAAGTTGATGGATTAAGTTATATGTATATTTTGCAATAAATTATATATTTTGTCAGTCGCCGGTCATAATTAAGCTTTTTTTTTTACTTCTATCACGAATGCTCTAATGTTTGCAATGCAATTCAATACAACAAAGCGCGTAAAACGATAGCGTGTGCTAAAGTCGACGCACACGCCATCTAGTGTCGCAGTTAGAAACTAACTAGGCAAAGAACTATCATTAGTGTGTGAGTGGCAAAGTTGACGTATTTTAAATGTGAATTAAATATATAGTATAGAAGCTACATACATGAAACTTTGTATGTTTTATAGATGTACTGACTACTTTTTATCCAAAAAATGGGTTCTCTAGTATTATCCATATAAAAGTTATGTTGTGTTATAAAATATAGACTAGTTCACCCTTTCAAAAGGGTTGGAGGGTGAAAAATACAAATAACGCACTATCCATCCATAAGTAAAAGGATGTATGTATAAGCAAAGCGCGCGAAACGATAGCGTGTGCTAAAGTCGATCGCACACGCCATCTAGCGTCGCCGTTAGAAACTAACTATCATTAGTGGTGAGTGCCAAAAGTTGACGTATTTTACATGTGAATTAAATCTATACTATAAAAGCTACATAAATGAAACTTTGTATGTTTTATACATGTACTAACTACTTTTTATCCTGAAAATTTGGACTCTCTAGAATTATCCATAACGAAGTTATGTTATGTTAAAAAATATAGTCAAATTCTCCCTTTAAAAGGGTTGGAGGGTGAAAGTTACAAATATCTTAATTTTTCTGTTGTTTATGTACCAATTGTAGTTTGCATACCAAATTTCAGCTTTCTGAGACTTCAGGAAGTGCCCTATATTTTTGTTTACACTCAGAGGGTGTACCGACAAATAGGGGTTGGAGGGTGAAAAGCAAAAAAATGTTTTAATTTCTTCGTTATTCATGTGTAAATATAAAAATTATCTTACACACCAAATTTCAGCTTTCTAAGACTTCAGGAAGTACTATAAATTATTGATATATTATTGATGAAAATAACGGGATAGCCCTCAAATAGGGGTTAGAGGGTGAAAGTTACAAATATCTTAATTTTTCTGTTGTTTATGTACCAATCGTAGTTTGCATACCAAATTTCAGCTTTCTGAGACTTCAGGAAGTAACCTTATATTTTTGATTACACTCAGGGGTGTGCCACTCACCTACAAATAGGAGTGTGCCCCCAGATACAAAAATCAAGCGTCACTAAATAAGTAAACTTAGTTAATTTTTCTCGCTATTACGGCCCACGCTAAACATCTGGTAATATTTATTTTATTACTGATGATACCCACTACAAAATATAAAAAAGTCAATAAATAAGTAAAGTTTCCTATGTTTTTTTACACCTTTGGTGGGTAATCTGTAAACTCGTCCACGGTATAGTTCACGTCACGTAAAAAGAACGCTGGTTTGTACGTAAGCGCGAACAAACCAGGGTTCTTTTTACGTGACGGGAACTATACAAGTGAGTATGTGAACCTTCAGTCTAGACGAGTACTACTTCGTATTGAATACCGATTTTGTTAAAATAAACATCTACCTACTTATGTTAAAGTATGGCTCCTGTAGAAAATACTATACAAAGTACAGATCGAAATTGCCATTTATGTAGCACCAGGCGGTAGAAAAATATTATCGATATTTGATTATCTACTGTTTGCAATGGAGGCCATTTGTGGGCCGATTTTGATAACATTTAGTAAAAACATTCTATACAGAATACTACACAAGAATTTCGAATATAATCAGTAGACCTTGCGAGCACAGAGTTGATGCAACAAATAATTATGTAAAAATGTGTACTTACGAGGCGAGGTGTGCCGTTCGTAGAACTACTAGTACAGTCAAAGCTCCTTATCGCTTGCTTCATTCGCGTTTTCACTATTCGCGGATAAAAAATTGCGACCCAATTCCTATATTCGCGGCTAAAGATTTCTGTATTCGCGGATCCAAACGGTAATCGGTACATACATATTAACAAAAAGCATTCGGTATCCTTTGTAAATAAAAAAGACCTTATTACAACTACACCTAAAGTATGTTGTTAAATGCTATCACCGTTGTATAATTGGTTCGACTTTACCTTTGACATAAGCCATTTTGGCCGCGGTCGGTGTTTCTGGGAATGTAAACAAACAATGTTTAAGTAAAGCAACCAAATATTACTTAATCAATGCATAAAGTATATTGTTAAATGCTGACACATATTAGACGTTCCGTCCTCTGATAAGAACCGCTTTGCATGTTTTATTGTTTCATCTTTCCATTCCTTACAAAAAATGGGATCGAGTAACAAGTCTCATCCGCTGTCTTCCTTATTTATAATGTCGACAAAGAAATTAAAAACGAGTATCGATGCGAAAAGAATAGAGTTACCGCTTAAAGTGAAAATATAAATGCTTGATCGTTTACGCCTTGGAGAGTCGTTTGCATCCATATCACGCTCATTCAATGTCAACGAATCAAGAACCAAAAAAGGGTGCCCGTGGGTGGTCTAATGATCCGGGAGAAGGCAAAGCGTCTTTTGCGTAAAGACGCTTTGCATTTTGAAGAATCTGGTGGTAGAGTTGTTCTTCTTTCTTCCTAAAAATTCTTTATACCATTGTCTAAGCCTGAAGATAATAATTAATCGATATGGTAAAAAACTTCAATTAAAATGATTTTTTGTACATATTTTTTTTCGTCACCTTCGAACGTAGGGTACGTTCGAAGGTGACGAAAAAAAATATGTACAATAATCCCATACAAATCACCATTCCATATTCACGGCATATTTACGGAACGTATACCCCGCAAATAAGGAGCTTAAGGAGCCCCGAATTACTTTATCATAAAATATAAAGATAGGCTTAACGATAGGCACTTAACATTATGACCAACATTGAGTTTAAGTAAGTATGTATTTTGCTTCTAAGAAACCAATATTTATCTTCTAAAGAATTAGCACAATTATACGATATTGTGGCATGTTATAACTATATATATAAATATATATAGCTGCGACATTGCCCTTACATTTAGTACCTAACATTATTTTATGAGAATAACTTCCTTTTATGGAGTTGGTTAAAAATGCACTTATCACAATGTTGGCCAAATGTGAGTCGGTTCACTGGAAGGCTGTCGCATTCGTAATGTACAGGTGCAGTCGTGAGCCGCACGCGGCGCCCCGCTGCGTGGGGCGCGGGGTGCGCACCCCCGCGCCTCCCGCAAGCGCCACCCGCACGGCGCACGCACACAATGAAACCAAGTGCGGGTACTCTTACAGAGTTTATTATTTTGTTCTTGGAACTCATAACGGAATGCATACATTCATCATCATTCTCTCGGCACATCGTTACACGTGGACTCTTAACGTAAGTCACAGATTCTATCACAATCTCTATAGCTACGCAATATGTGTAGACATCACTATTCGTAACAATTGGAAAATAGATTTACAATAATACAAGTAGGGTACATAGAATACAACGGAGGAGCACAAGGTACGGTCGCTCGGCGCTCGGCGCTCGGCACTAGGCGCTACGCGCAAGGCGCTCGGCGCGCCCATCCCTTCCCTTCCCTTCCCACGTGGCGCGCAAAAAGTTAATTTATCTCAAAAATACATTCGTAGCCCGGCACATTTCAGAAACGCGCCGGGTTCGTATCGTCCGTCACTCCGATCCGTCCCGGACTCCCAGCCCTAGGCCGGTTAAAGCTTCGCGTTTCAACGTAACCATAAATATTCACGATTACACTAACTTGTACTTCGATTACCTAAAAATAAATAGATTCATAGTCAACAGTCTAAGATAACATAATATCACGGGTCGCGAGTCGAGGCCGCTCCGAGGCCGCTCCGAGGCGGCGACGCTCGCTTCGCACGTTTAAATACTCTTTACGTTAAACTACTTCCAAAATATATAGTCATATATGAATATAGGAGAAGAGTCGATCTAGGAGCGGTGCGGCGACAGCGACGCGGGGACGGGTCAAGCCGCGCCCGAGTCCGGCGGCAGCTTGGTGGTGCGCAGGCGGTCGTCGGCCGCCAGCAGCCGATCCAGCTCCTCGTCCTCGTAGAAGACGACGAAGTTCTCCGGCTTGGCCACCGCCTCGAAGATGGAGCACACGGAGGGCTTCACGTTGTAGAAGTAGAGGGGCTGGCGGCGCGCGTGGAAGTCCGCCGTCAGCTGGTCGATGCTGGTCGCGGCCGTGTAGTCCGCCGAGTAGATGTGCGTGCACTCCAGCACGACGGGCACCGTGCCGCCCGCCGCGCACTTGGTCACCAGGCGGCGCACGTAGTCCACCGAGGGGAACATCAGGCAGCGGTCTGGCGTGATCATCAAGTACTCCACGCCGGCCTCCGTCTGCAACACGCGCGTCGTCACTCTCTTGCTCTCTCTCTCACACACACACACACAGTGATACAAGTGACGAGTAGACTCACCCTGAGCATCTCTACGGAGAACTTGGGGCGCGCCGCGTGATACAGGATGAAGACGATGTTGACAATGACTCCGATCAGGATGCCCACCTCGATGGGCAGCGTCAGGCACAGCACGAACGTGCACAGCCCCGGCACCAGGTCCAGCTCTGCGGGAGACAAGCACGGCTCGGATAAGGCTCACGGACGGTGACGCATCGACCGACGAGTCGCCGGAACACTCGGCAGGTGGGCGGACTCACTTTTAGCGCGCCACATCGGTTTGACGACGTTGTACTCTACCATGAAGAGGATGGCGGAGATGATAATGGCGGCGAGCGCACTCTTCGGGATGAACTCGAAGTACTGTGTGAAGAACTGCAGCGCCAGGATGACCATCACGCCTGCGGAGAAACGGACACGAGGTCTGCATCAGAGCGGTGCCAGCCTTATCTCACAACACTGACCCTCGACTGTAGCGCTCTTTTTACGCGGCTGCGTAAGAAGGTTTCTTTTTCGAGTGTATGTATGTATGTATGTGGGTAAGTATGTATGTAAGTTTCTACATTACCTCCTACAGCCTAAGCGGCTTGACCGATTTTGATATAAGAGATGTCGTAACACTAATCTTCACTCCCTGAACATAGAAGACTTTAATAGTGTCAAAGGTTATATTTTATGTAAAAATAATAATACGACTCACGCAAAAATAAATACAACAGATAGACAGACGGACGACAAAGTGATCCTAAAGGGTTCCGTTTTTTTTCCTTTTGGGGTATGGAACCCTAAAAAATGCTCAATAGGAAAAAACGGAAGCCTTATAGGATCACTTTGTTGTCCACCTGTCCGTCTGTCTGTCAGTCTGTCAGTCTGTCCGTCTGTCCGTCCGTCCGGGTGTCAAGACCTTAATCTCGGGAACGCGTGAAGGTATCGAGTTGAAATTAAAACCATATACGCAGATCCATAGTATCTTGCTGCAGAAATAAAAATAAAGTTTCTAAGTTTTCGTAAAAAAAAGCTACAGCCGAATATATCGTAAAAAAACGCACATTTCGACACACAAGAGAATCAAAACCTATGAGCTACTTCCCGTTGACCTAGAACAATGAAATTTGGCAAGAAGCATTGTGTTAGAGTATAAAAAAACAAAAATAAAAATATATAGGAAAAAATCCGAAAACTGGACATTTTGAATTTAATCACAAAAAAATTGTGTATTTACGCAAGGAATGAGGGTCCAAATTTTAAAGTTCTTTAACCGTATCATGTGGGGTATCATATGAAAGAACTTAATTAGTAAGTTAAAACAGGTTTTTAAATATTTTTACAAAAAGCATGGCTAGGCCGTTTTCCGGCTTTCAGTTATTTTATTTATTTAAGTATACAAAACAGAATATAGCCTAACATAATATAAGATAACACGTGACAAACGATCAGAACCAGACTATAATCCAAAGCATGTATACATCATTTGAGCAAACACATTTTAGGTATTAAATTGAAACAAAGGGGGGGGGGGGGGGGGGGGAAAGAGAAATAGAGGCTATGAATATTTTGTTACTTTATATAGGTGAATGTGTAAACAAATCTAAATTTTATTCATTTTGCAATTGATTTTATTTTGCAATCTATTTTATGGATTTGGTATAGAGGATATCCTTCACTGATTTAGCATAAAATAAGAGTTTAGGAGTAAAAATATCAATGTCTAGCTTATTATTAACACAGTCATTATACTGCCGAGCCATCCTTACTAGCGGATTATTAGTTATAAGTCGCATAACATGCCGTACATGGACTTCTAAGGAAGAAAAGAAAGACTAAAATCTCTGCTCTTGAATGATATATAATTGTAATAGTAATGTAATAGTTACATGAAACGACCAAGCCATGCTTTTTGACCAAGATTTAAGGCTTACAGAGATAAGTATTGTAGCGTTAGACTTTGTAGAGCTAGCAGCTTGGCTCTTCAAATTCAGTCAGATCTCATCTGATTTCTTTTTGTCATTGAAAGTGGCATGACAATGCGAGGCATGGCAACCAATTTTACATGAAATGTTTTTGGTGGGATTTCATTTCTTTTTGTAAGAGGCCCTGTAATTTCTGCAACGTTTTATTTTAACGGAATGTATTTTCCTGTGCATCTGTTATTATTTTTTTGCAGCACACTCTCTGTCATAGCCGCTTTTCTTGTTGGTTTATTACTTAAAATAGGTGATAGTTACTGTAACCTTCAATTCTGATATGGTGCCATACTATAGCGCGTGTATAAGAGTCGGTATCCAGATACACTTCTCAGTCTTCAGCACAAGTATAAAGTTGCAGCAGCTCTTACGTTATCAAAAATTATAAATACAACCATTAGAATGCATTGATTCCAAATTTATTATTCTTAATTGAATTTAAACATATGACTTCAAAGAAAATTACAAACATACGTTTTATGAGAACTTATGCGCAAACCCGCTGTAATAGACTATAAATGCGCATTATTTAGAATAATTCTAGTGAAATCATTTATTACGAAAAAGCTAGTTGGAGTTCTAACAAATCTAACGACACCTCGCACATCATAATCGGTTAAGCCGTTTAGGCTTGTAGGCAATCATATATAAACATACAAACATACCCATATACATACATATGTACATACAATTGAAAAACATAACCCTCCTTCTTACACAGTCGGCAAAAAATAATAAGAAATAATCAGGCACGAGCGAAGCGAGCGCGAAAATTTTCGAATTTTTAAATCAAATTTTAGGTATTCATATGCTAATTTGCTGTTAATGTTGTCACAGTACTGATATGGCTCAAAAATACAAAGGATATTAAATAACTTGAAGGAGATGAAGGATTTTTGATAATGACCAGGATATGTTTGAACCCTCAACCTTAAAAACATAGAGTTCCTGGAAGAATTCAACGGTGTTTAAATCACACCGGTGTTTAATCGGTGGTCTCGCTCGCATTTTCGAGCCAGATCTGCTATACCTATAAGTACTATTAAGTAATGCAAAATTCTAATTCAGCATGGAAGCACCTTCAAACCTGTGTTACACTTTTATTATGTCGCGATTAAAGCAATGTGCATGTACACGCCTTACAATATTCATAGTCAAACGGATTTTGTGAGATAGAAATTTATAACCAGACGCGATCTGCGGGCGAGCGCGCGCGGTTTCAACTATGCCCCGCGAATAATAATTTTCGTGTCTAGATTATGTAACTACCTACTGGACGTCTCAATGGTCAAAGTTAATTAAATGATGAGTTGTGCAGCCGCCCTCTGATATTGCCGCCCGGGGCATAGGCCCCGGCTTGCGCCCCCCTAGATCCGGGGCTGAGTTACAGTTCGTCCCAATGTTATGCAACATAAAAAACCGGCCAAGTGCGAATTGGACTCGCGCACGAAGGGTTCCGTACCATTATATATAAAAACGGCAAAAAAATCACGTTTGTTGTATGGGAGCCCCCTTTAATATTTACTTTATTGTTATTTAATTATTTATTTTGAAAGGTAATATACAAGTAAATATTCTGTGAAAATTTGAAGCGTCTACCTGTTACCGTTTTTAATATTGAGCAAAAAAATACGAAAAAAACACGTTTATTGTATGGGGACCCCCCCTTAATATTTTTTTTTTTAATTTTTAGTATTTGTTGTTATAGCGGCAACGGAAATACATCATTTGTGAAAATTTCAGCTTTCTAGCTATCACGGTTTATGAGATACAGCCTGGAGACAGACAGACAGACAGACAGCGAAGTCTTAGTAATAGGGTCCCGTTTTTACCCTTTGGGTACGGAACCCTAAAAACAATAGCACGCCTTAATTTGCAACGCCACACCAAATACGGTCTTTTATAGATTGAGTCAATGAATGGAAAAGGCATGAACCATTTCCAGACATACTATGAACTGTACGATAGCGTCCTAACCCGTCTCCCAAAGAAATTATTTTGTTACTCATATTGTTCGTCTTATTTCCTTTTTATAGGAATACGTGCTTTAAACCAACTTTAGATTATTCTTGTATCCGGACTATTATTCAATAACTTAATCTTATTAGTACCCCTTCTCTAACAAGATCCCCGTCACGAATCCAAGCTTCTAAATAAGCTCTCGGTTGAGAGTTATTATATTTTTCTGTGTAAATAAGTCCCTAAGTACTACTTAAAACAAACCAAATTTTCAACGAAAGTTGAATATGTATAGTACAAACCCATATTTACTAAACAAACAACAAACGAAAACGCACTATGCATCCATAAGTAAAAGGATGTATGTATAAGCAAAGCGCGCAAAACGATAGCGTGTGCTAAAGTCGATCGCGCACGCCATCTAGCGTCGCCATTAGAAACTAACTATCATTAGTGTGCGAGTGCCAAAAGTTGACGTATTTTACATGTGAATTAAATCTATAGTATAAAAGCTACATAAATGAAACTTTGTTTGTTTTATACATGTACTGACTAATTTTTATCCTGAAAATTTGGACTCTAGAATTATCCAAATCGAAGTTATGTTTAGTAAAAAAATATAGTCAAATTCACCCTTTAAAAGGGTTGGAGGGTAAAAGTTACAAATATCTTAATTTTTCTGTTGTTTATGTACCAATTGTAGTTTGCATACCAAATTTCAGCTTTCTGAGTCTTCAGGAAGTGCCCTATCTTTTTGTTTACACTCAGAGGGTGCACCCACAAATAGGGGTTGGAGGGTGAAAAGTAAAAATGTCTTAATTTCTTCGTTATTCATCTGTAATTATTAGCTTACACACCAAATTTCATCTTTCTAGGACTTCAGGAAGTACCTTATATTATTGATGAAAATAACGGGATAACCAAATAGGGGTTAGAGGGTGAAAGTTACAAATGTTTTAATTTTAGCATTGTTTGTGTGCAAATCTTAGCTTACATACCAAATTTCAGTTTTCTAGGACTTCAGCAAGTCGTTTATTTTTTTAGTTAATCAATGCCAAATCGGCGTATTTTAGGTATCAATAAAATCGAAAGTATAAAAGCTAGATACAAGTTTTTTTATATAGTATCAGTCTACTGACCAAATCCAAAAATGCTTCCAATCGGTCTTTTTGGAAATTCATGGGGGAGGCCTATGTCCAGCAGTGGACTTCTTATGGCTGAGATGATGATGATGAGTCTACTGACCACAATTGATCCTGAAAATTTGAACTCTCTAGTGTTATCGGGGCCGAAGCTATGAGGGTCTAAAAATCCGACAAATCGCTTCGAGTCCGACGAATCTCTTCGTGTAAAGGTAGTCCCCGGCCGTACGTACCCGCTCGCTCACATGGCGGGGGCACGGCCGTGCCCCCAGATATACTTTTTTACTTTTATGCTTTTTTTACTTTTATACTTTTTTACTTTTTAGACACCGTACGGGCATAATAAATTATAATGTAGGTACTATCGCAGTAAAGGTGGGAGAGGAAGAGGCGCTCACCCGTGTAGAGGCCGTTGAAGGGTGTTTTGACCCCGGACCCGTTGGAGACGACGGAGCGCGCCAGCGAGCCACCGCCCGGGTACGCTTGCACGAAAGAGTTGACCACGCCGGCGACACCGAGCGCGATCATCTCTTGCGTGGCGTCGATGGTGCGTCCGTCCGAAAACGCCTTACAGATGGCGATGTCTTCTAGCAGCACGATCAGCGGGATGACGAGCAGCCCCGAGCCCAGTTCGGACACCATGTCGAGAAAGTCAGCCGTGGAGTTGTCGGCGCGCACGTAGCTGAACGGCGGCAGCTGCGGGCGCGGCACGCCCGAGGGAATGGCACCCATCAGCCGCACCGGGGAGGAGCCGTACCGAGCCGCCAGCCAGTAGCCGAGCACTCCCGTGCACACCACCACGATGGCGTTACGGCACGTGCCCACCATCCACAGGCACTTGGTCACCACCTTTTGGCGCGTGCTCGGCCCGTTCTCGGACTTCTCTCCCAGTTTGATCATGCCGATTTTCTGAAAACAAAACCGACGCGTGAACACGGGAGTCGACCGACTCGAGAGCGAGCGGAGCGGGGAGAGACCATCGGAGCGAGGACTCACCCTCATGAGCAGCAACAGCGCGATGCAGGAGAATCCGAGCACGGGGTCCCAGAGCGCAGCCGCGTGCAGGTTGCCGAAGATGCTGATCCACTGCTGCAGGAAGGTGGTGCCGGTGACGGTGATCCCGAACAGATCCTTGACCTGCGAGGTGGCGATCATGAGCGCCACGGCGGAGGTGAAGCCGGAGGAGACCGGCCCCGACACGAAGTTGATCAGGAAGCCGAGTCCCAGCACGCCCATCAGCAGCTCCACGAGGCCAGAGAGCAGCGTCAGCAGCACGGCCTTCTCGAGCACGCCGCCGGCCACCTGCCAGGTCAGCAGCGAGGCGATGGCGGTGGGGCCGGCCGGCACGGCGCGGCACCCGCCCAGGACGATGTAGAGGAAGCAGCCCAGGAAGGAGCCGTACAGCCCGTGCTGCGGCGGCAGGCCCGCGATGTTGGAGTATGCCAGCGACTGCGGGATCACGGTCAGGCCCACGGTCACGCCGGCGATCAGGTCGCCCACTGCCTGCTCGCCGGTGTACCTGCGCACGACACATGCTCCACACTGTGACTACTCCGTCCGGTCCACTTGTTGCGTGTTCTACGCCTTAATGTCTAACGTATGTCACATGTATATGTATATGTCGATATGATAACGATAATGATTACTAAAGGTTAACTATTACTTGCGCGGTAGAAGCACGTATCGCATAATGTAAGCGGTAAACCGAGGAATGTGCCCTGTACGGTTGAATCCGTACATATGGGATCACCATAATATGATCCCTGGTCTATTCGATATGTTAAGTTCAACGGTTCACTCGTGGTTTTCCATGCTTCTACCATCTTCTTATATTCTAAAAAGCAATGAATAGTTTCTCGGCGTCTGTATTATCACAATACTCACTGCGGCAGCCAAGAGGTGATGGGCAAGCGTTTATGCAAGGTCTTGCGGTTGAAACGCCGCCGTAGTGCCGCTCGCCATCCTTCGCGCGACTTAGAATCCGAGACTGGAACAAAGCAGGCCGGTCACTCGACTCATTGTTTAGAGATGTGAGGTGTGAAGTGCAAGGCGCGAGCGGCGGCCAAGTTCAGGGCCACGGCGACACGTTCGCTTCACTGGCACGTGCCGTGTTCCGGCGCACCTCCATGTGAGTACATTCGCAGCCGCTGCACTATCATACCTACTTCATTATATTTTATTATATGCTATGAGTGCCGCGGTGATAACGTGACGAAACCGAATTGGTTTAATTCTGTTTAAATGGACCACAACAACAACAAGTTAGGATCCTGTCATTAAGTAGGTACTCGGCTACAGTGCTGGCTAGTGATACAAAAGACAGATGGGCCGGTCTGCATGATGGACACGCGGGCTGGGATGTGTGGCAGGACCAACCCGCTTGTTTCGTACGATATACCAGGCAACTGGAGGGGGGCCAGACAGACAGGAGCAGGAGGAGTACTTACTGATGTAGTCGTTGCTGGCGTGCTTGTCGTCGGACTGCGGCAGCGAGCCGGATGACGCGTTGTGTTTTCTCCGCGGAATCATCCTGAAACAGAGAGCGGGCACGGTACAACGTGGGGACGCGGGGGCTGCATGTCACGCCGCTATTACCGACACACACTCGCTCGCCTAACGAGGAATGTAAATGTGGTGAAACAACAGAGTGGTCCGGTGTAATTACACGCTCGGTCACGCCATGCGCCAGTTCCTGCCCAATCACAGTTCTACTTCTACCGAAACGAGATATTTACGTTTTGCGATAATTTGTCGGATCAAACTACGGAATTAGTGTTTTCAATCATTAAGCAAACTAACCAAATCTATCTATTTTTAATGGGTTTTTTACGTTTGACGATTGGACACGTTATATTGACGTTGAATGCTCGAGTCGGGTATCCGCCTAGTTCAGCCTCTAGACTCTTTTATTACAACTCATAATCTGGGAGTATTTATGACATTGTTAGGTCATTGTTAGGATTGATTGAGTAATTAAAATCAATGTCACCTGGTGTCAATGTTCATGTTCATGTATTGTCTGATGCACAGGAACACGGGAGCCTCGTGTGTGCGAGTCAAACTCGTACTTTACCGGATATATTTCTTTGCGTGATCCACCCGGTGAACGAAAAAACCGGACAAGTGCGAGTCAGACTCGCCCACCGAGGGTTCCGTACAAACTAAATAAAAGGGAGAAATCATATTTTTTTTATATTTTCCTTCATAAACGGAAAAATATACATGACATCGTAAAAATATTTGACACATTCCTTGCTAACCACTCGGATCCGAGCAAGCGTCCCGTTCATTTTGTAGTAGTCAGTAAGCCGGCTTGAGGCAGTCAACGTTGCTTTGCGTGGCCAATCTGTACTTAATCAAAATTCGCCTAAAAAGTTTTGGTTCCCAGCTGAAGTGAAGGGTCTGCAGGGGCGAAGAATGTGTTAAAAACCTGTTTTAGCTTATGCTAATGAGGCTCTTTCATATGATATCCCACATGATACGGTTAATTCACTTTAAAATTTGGGCCCTCATTCCTTGCATAGAGACACTATTTTTTTGAGATTAAATTAAAAATGTCCAGTTTTCGGATTTTTCCCTATATGTGTACTATAACACAATGCTTCTTGCCAAATTTCAAAGTTCTAGGTCGACGGGAAAAACCCCATAGGTTTTGATTCCTCTGTGAGTGTCGAAATGTGCGTTTTTTACGACATATTCGGCTGTAACTTTTTTTTACGAAAACTGAGAAATTTTATTTTTCTTTCTGAAGCAAGATACTATGGATCTACGTATATGGTTTTAATTTCAACTCGATATCTTCACGCGTTCCCGAGATAAAAGTCTTGACACCCGGACTGACGGACGGACAGAGGGACAACAAAGTGATCCTATAAGGGTTCCGTTTTTTCCTATTGAGGTACGGAACCCTAAAAAGCAGCTTCTCTTCGTTCACCGGGTCCACCTCAACGTATCAACGAGCTGGATAAACTTGGGTAGTTTACAAGAAACCCTTATCAATTCGGCATGTCACACCTTCTTACCCAACTGCGCAAGAAGGAGGGTTATGTTTTTCAAGTGTATTTGTTTTTGTATGTACGAGTATGTATTTGAGGGTGTTTTTATGTATATGTATGTTTCTATATAAACCCCTAGAACCTAAACAGCTTGAAGTGCCATAGGCTATATTTTATTGTATTGCTATATTTTTTTCTAGAAATAGCAATACAACTCTCACAAAAATAAAAAAATGCACATTTTCGTAACATCCAAAGAACTTTTTGGTAATAAATAAGTGATTTTACTAGAATCATTCAAAAAAATGCCCATGTATAACCAAAAGGATATATGTACATGGGCATTTTTTATGCGCAAAGTTGCTTTAAAAAAAGCAACTTTGCGCATACTTTCTCACTCAAAAATGTACACTCAACAGCGTATCAAACGTAACGAAATCGTAATCTAAAAATCTCTTGCCGTACAAGTGAATTGGAAAACTGACATTTATGTAGGCAACGGCTTGGCCCCCAGCCCCCAGCCTCCACTCTAGGGTTTGGGAATTCTCGACAATTTCAAAGTCCCGGGACACGAGACAGCCCACGATCAAAGTCCCGGGACATCCTGGGACTTCAGGATGTTTCAGAATAAAATTTGAATTGAGTTAATTTCTAGTGAAAAGTATTAATAACAAGTATGTTTATTAAAAGAAAAACAAAACACCCGACTGCAGAAAAGCATTTTTGCAGTCTAACTTACGATTTCGTTACACTTGATACGCTGTTGAGCACAGAATTCGCCCTATTACATAGGACCGTTTTTGTGTGAAAGTATGCGTACAATTATTGTAAAATAAATGCACATACTTTAGATGTTACGAAATAGTTCGTTGAAGGTTACAAAATAACATATTTTTTTTAGTTTTGCAAGAGATGTATTATTATTGTTACAAAATATTATAGCCGACACTCTGGAAATGAAGACGAATCTAATGACACCTCGCACATCAAAATCGGACAAGCCGTTTAGGCTGTAAGCTGTCACATAGAAACATACATACATACCCTCATACATACAAACATACATCTCTGTCTATGTAATATGTTACACATCTTCACTGAGAGGACTTGGCTTTCCTCCCTCCCTCCCCCTCCCTTCTCCCCTCTCCTTACCTTAAAACACAAGTATAATGGAACAGTTGTCGGTGATTTTTTTGAGGTATGAAATAGGTTTAATCCTTTTTTACCCGTTCCCACGGGAATACCGGGATAAAAAAGTATTATAAGTGTTAATCCAGATTATAAACTACCTGTGTGCCAAAATTCAGCCAAACCCATCAAGCCGTTTTACCGTGAAGAAGTCACAAACTAACACAAACTTCGCATTTATATTTTAAGTGTGAAGTGTGATGTGATTTATTAGCATTTCCTATTCCAAACTCCAATAAAACATATAAGTTATATATATATATTCGTAATCACCGTTAAAAATTCTTTATTTTGATACCACACTTGATGTATTTTGAAAACAACATTTTTTTTTGAGATTGCTTTTTGCCGCCAAAAATCCTTTATTTTGTTTTTTATTTATTTTGATGTACCTAGTGTCACTCTCAAGACTAAGACGAATCTATTGACACCACTCACATAAAAATACGACAAGCCGTTTAGGCTCTAGGGCGTGCCAAAGAAATATACATATGTGGCGACATACGTCACCACGCACACACACGAGAGCGTGGGAGGGCGAGTGAGGCGGGCGTACTTAGCCCGCGTCGGGATACGCACCCAAAACAGTCAGCAATCTTATGGCACGCGACACACACGCGGAGTGAATTCTCTTGCGGTACAAGAGACGCGCGATCGAACGACCGAAGAGTGCCGATTATCTTACTCGTCTCGGTCTCCTCCCGCACTCTCATATCTTGTGCATCGC
Organism: Lycia hirtaria; assembly: GCA_947563715.1. Classification (NCBI taxonomy): domain Eukaryota; kingdom Metazoa; phylum Arthropoda; class Insecta; order Lepidoptera; family Geometridae; genus Lycia; species Lycia hirtaria. Next base: position 18,108,510 of record OX387384.1, read on the forward strand.
ATTGATAATTGTGTTCGTGTTCGTGTCTTCCAAATACACTATTAATTGGGACATGGTGTTTTATTCCTTGGAACCGGCCGCCTGAGGAGGCTGGTTCTCCACCATCCCGCGTGCCACGGCTGGCTCATAAAAGAAGGAACCAGAGACCATTGGGCCCCCGCCGTATCATCATACAGCGGTGGCTCCTCCCTGGCATCACCCTCCATTTGGTGATCCTTCATTGGTGACCCCGATCTACACGACGCGACGCCGAGTGAGTCAAGACTCCACCTCCGTTGCGCCGTGATACACGCTACATGTTCTAAAAACGCTCAGCGCTCGTGCCTTTACTACGCTCGCGGGACTTGCGGACGCGCAACCCGCCACCGCCATCGGCCACTTAGTACGACGACAACGCATAGCTCGCGGGACTGACCCGCGCTATGTAACTCGTTACTGCTACCACTGGCCGCCCGGCCTTAACCATCTACCTACACTCGAAAAACATAACCCTCCTTCTTTCGCAGTCGGGTAAAAAGCAATTTTTAGTAAGAATCAACATTAATTAGACATTTATTAAACACTAGCTGTTACTCGCGAGGCAAGCTTGTACTTCTATGAACCTAGATGACTGATGAAATACATATAAACTTTTTTAATCGACTTCAAAAAAAGGAGATTATCAATTTGATATGTATGTATTAGGGATGTTGCGAATATTCGCATCCGCATCCGCCTATGCGGAACATCCGCATCGATTTAGACATCCGCATCCGCATCCGTATTAATCGATGAGCTGAGCGGAGCTGATGCGGATGCGGATATGTAGAAGGTCGCGACAAGAAAGAAAGGGGGGAGGGGGGGCGAGTGGCGCGTGTCGACCGCACGTGCTGATTGACCAATAGGAAAGCAATAATTTTGTTTTGGACTTCGGTGAATCGGTGACGGTGACGCGCCTCGCTATTGTTTTGTTGTGACAAGATCTGACGCGCACGTTTGTTTTTATTGTGCTTTTTGTTAAGAAGTGTGAAGAAAGGATAAATATTACTGTTTTTTTACCCTACCAAACCAACAGTTTTTTGTACAGATCCGCATCCGCATCCGCATCCGCGGATGTGAAAAAAAATGCATCCGCAACATCCCTAGTACGAGTATGTATGTAATATACCTAGTTATAATTACATAATACTCACATAAATGTTAGTGGGCTTCTAAGTACGTGTGCCGAATTTCACAAGTGTATGGATGTATGTTTGTCCACAAATTACGCGAAAACTAGAAGTATATATTGCAAAAATACTTTTTCAACCGACTTCTAAAAAGGAGGAGGTTATCAATTCGACTGTATTTTTTTTTTAGTTTTTTTTATGTTTGTTACTTCATAACTTTCGACTGGGTGAACCGATTTTGATGATTCTTTTTTTATTTGAAAGCTGGTGCTTCCATTTCCCAATTTGGTCTGGTCAGTTCTGACAATAGCATCCATGAGAAGTCGGTTGCTTCAGTTTTTTAACCTATAATTATTTATTAATAAAGTATCTTCCAGATTAGGGAACAGTGCAAGATTTATCGAAATCGGTTCAGTACTTTTCAAGATATGAACATTAATAAGTTTTAAGACATGAACGTTTCATCGACGCCATTCAAACGACAGCCCTACAGGGCGGGTTTGATCGAAATTTAGTAGGTTTATTACTCATACTATGTAAAAGGATCTGGCATACTGCTTACCCAAAAATGAGGTGTTACAATAGTAGTGAAGTGAGTTTCAAAATGAGGTGTTACAATAGTACGAACTCACCCAGTGATGTTTGGTGAATCAATTTTTTTTTTTGAAGCAAAACGAATAATCAAACATCAAAAAAAACCGACAAACTAAATCAAAACTAGACGTTTACCTAAGTATAGGTACGTAAACTAACTATATTTTTAAGGTCGGTGTCTGTTTAGGACTTAGTTGGTGATAGTTTAGGTCCTGACACCGACCTCAAAAATTGTTGGTTGACGTACCTATACTTAGGTAAACGCTCTAATAATAAAACGTAATAGTTTTGATTTAATTTGTCAGTCTTATAATTATACTAGTTATTTCTCCCTTTTCAGTGAATTAGGTTGGTTTGAAGTCAGTTTATTTAATTTGTCGGTATTATATACTAGTTATTTCTCCCTTTTCAGTGAATTAGGTTGGTTTGAAGTCAGTTTATTTAATTTGTCGGTATTATGTACTAGTTATTTCTCCCTTTTCAGTGAATTAGGTTGGTTTGAAGTCAGTTTATTTAATTTGTCGGTATTATATACTAGTTATTTCTCCCTTTTCAGTGAATTAGGTTGGTTTGAATTCAGTATATTTAATTTGTCGGTATTATATACTAGTTATTTCTCCCTTTTAAGTGAATTAGGTTGGTTTGAAGTCAGTTTATTTAATTTGTCGGTATTATATACTAGTTATTTCTCCCTTTTCAGTGAATTAGGTTGGTTTGAAGTCAGTTTATTTAATTTGTCGGTATTATATACTAGTTATTTCTCCCTTTTCAGTGAATAAGGTTGGTTTGAAGTCAGTTTATTTAATTTGTCGGTATTATATACTAGTTATTTCTCCCTTTTCATTGAATTAGGTTGGTTTTAAGTCAGTTTATTTAATTTGTCGGTATTATATACTAGGTATTTCTCCCTTTTCAGTGAATTAGGTTGGTTTGAAGTCAGTTTATTTAATTTGTCGGTATTATATACTAGTTATTTCTCCCTTTTCAGTGAATTAGGTTGGTTTGAAGTCAGTTTATTTAATTTGTCGGTATTATATTTTATTTTATTTGGGAAACAAACAGAGTTAATTTAAGTTAATGTACTTATAAATATTAGGGTATCTTATCTCTATTTACATGTCTCCGCATACGTTTTACTAAACAAACGGTTGTCCCCAAGCAATATCCATCTATCTATCCTTTGAACGAGCAATCCTTGTATATCTATGTATATATATAATCTGAATCTCGGAAACGGCTCCAACGATTTTAATGAAATTTGGTTTTTAGGTAGAATAGGGGACGATAAATCGATTTTACCAGGTTTCATTTTTAGTGAACCCGGGCTTGCTCGTATTTTCAGCTATAAAAAATCCGAGTGGAGCTCGGTCGCCTAGGTACTAAGCACGAATTGAACATATATTGTAAATAACATAACATAAGCATACTTTATGACGTCAATTTCGGATTCGCACCAAGCCAGATTTTGGACATTGCAATTTTAAGTTTGTGAGGGGGTGTGTTAAATAAGTCGAAAACAGGAAAATCATCTAGATGGTTAACAAAGTTCGCCGATCTAATAAAGAAAGAATTTTGCCTGTAGTTTGCAGCAATATGAGGGATATGAAGATATGCATGACGTCTTACGCTCCTTGATGGAACTTTCAGACTTATCATAGAAAGAAGATGTGGAGAATCAAGTTGAGATTAAGCTATTTTAATTAGTAATACAATTGTCTGCTATTTTACGTCTCTCGCAAAGAGGAAATATGTGGTGTCTACAACATCTCGATTCATAATCAATATCTCGATTCTTACATTAAAAATATTATATACTAGTTATTTCTCCCTTTTCAGTGAATTAGGTTGGTTTGAAGTCAGTTTATTTAATTTGTCGGTATGATATACTAGTTATTTCTCCCTTTTCAGTGAATTAGGTTGGTTTGAAGTCAGTTTATTTTTTTTAAATTACTTTTATTTACTACTACAATTGACCACCAACTCACAAGACGTTAACCGACGGTGTGGACGAGGATGGAGTGCTTCGATCTAGAAGATATCTAGGTACTCAAGCTTTGAAGATTGTAGCTCTCAGGAAACAGATGGCGGCAAAGAATACAATTCCTGTGCAGTACGCATCAAGAACGTGAACCGATATTGCTATGTACAGATTTTTGGCATTTCAATGAGAAATGGGTGGTAATGTGCCGACTTTCTGCTAGTCCTGTAATGAAATGGGAAGGGTGGAATTAGGTCGTGAAGCTTTTGCGCACACTCCCCGAAATGAATCCTATAGAATATAGACAGACTTTACAATGGTGTTTAGTGTTTTATGATGCTTTTTCAAATCTGTTCGAGATACGGATCCAACAAATGCTTGAAAGTTTCTCAGATGTTTAGGAGTCGGGAGATCAAGGCAGCAAAATGGTGACCTTACAGCGGGAAGATAAGTAGTTGAGATGTCGAATACACGTTCATCGCGTATTTTTCAGTGATATTTCATAGACTTTTATAAGTATTTTTACATATTATAACAGCGGAAACTTATTTCTACCCGTAAACATTATTCGATGTCGATATCTCGATATTCTAGTATTTATTTATTTTTTATTTATTTAACAAAATCTACAGTCCTTTATAACGTACATAAATAACTTAGATAAGGCTTAAGGCCAAAAATAGATTTACATTTTATATTTAATCTTATACAATTACAGTCGTAAAGTAAAGGAATATACTTTTACATTAGATAGAAAAATAAGCCCTGCTTAAGCTAAACGTGTGCGTGATGTGAGTGTATTATGGTGAATGTGTGCGTGTGTGTGTGTGTGTGTGAGGATCCCTCCTCTCACACACACACACACGCATCCACGTTCCTACATATACTCCCCTCCCGGGGAGGTGAGTATATGTAGGAATGTGTGTCGCGTGTGTGTGTGAAGCGCATACATACATAATATATAAATTAACTATTGTCATTTAAACATTTAACTATGTCCCCTTTAAAGGAATCTTTTTTAGTGTGAAAAATCTGTTACATGATGAAATTTTGTATTGTAGGTTCAAAGTAGTCGATTAATAACTGAATGTTGTGCATAATTACTGCGAGAAATTGCGACAGAAAATTATTTAGTATGTCTGGTGCGTGATACTGGTGTACAAAAAGTCAGAACCTTAATGCTCAATATTGGACTATGGATATATTCATTACATAAGCCATGCCATGAAATGTCATATCCAATAGAGTTCGTCGCTTTTCAAGGGAAGTTATGCGGTCGATTATATTGAATGCGGTGAAATTTACAAGAGTCGTCATATTCTAATGAGTATTTACATGCCCTATAATTTAAATGCTTAAAAAATTTATATTGATTGTTTTCTATATTCCTGATGTATGTAACATAAGAAGGATTCCAAACCGTACTGCAGTATTCCAACACACTTCGAACATAATTATAAGTAATAAAGCAATTTAACACAACTAATATCGGAGAATGGTTTGCAGACCCGCGTAATGAAACCAATAATATACGAAACCATTAACCCAGGGAAACCAGGGTATTATCTGGAGAGGTAATGAAATTTCTCTGAAAGAAGTCGTTAAAAGCTGAACATATATGTGATGTGTGAATCACCGAATGTCATAGATTGTGGATAATCAGTGGCGTTCTTTCGTTTAGATTTTATATAGGTCCAAAAAGCTTTTATGCTTTTAATTTAGAATTTATTCCTATACATACATAATTATATTCAATGTATAATAATCGATTAGAGCCTAGCCATTCATATTTTGAATCACACAAAAATTAAACATCAAAAGGTGAGTTTTAGAATTCCGAACTCGCATATCTTTACCTGCACCACAGCGGTCGTCACTGGGTTATTTCAAAAATATTGTTCATTGCCGCCAACAAAAAACGGTATCCTTTTGTATATTATAAAACTTGTTTCATTTTTATTTCTAAGGGCAGGTTTCTCAAAAGACATCCAAAAAATTGTTTCATAAAAGAAAAAAAACGGACAAGAGCGAGTCAGACTCGCCCACCGAGGGTTCCGTACAAACTAGTAGATAAAAAGGGGGAAATTATATATTTTTTTATATTTTCCTTCATAAATCGAAAAATATACATTGTACAAATATTTGTAAACCTATTTTAGCTTGTACTAATGAAGCTCTTTCATATAATAACCCACATGATACGGTTAAAGCACTTTTAAATTTGGTTTTTTGCTGCGAGTGTTGATTTTGAATCCTGAGTGTGGCGAGGGATTCAAAGGCACGAGATGCAAAAAACTTTGCTCTCGTGTAACACACATAACTTTTCGCTTCAGCAGCGAGAACACTTTAGGAGATTAAAATATATTACGTAACATTATTGAAACTAGAAATAAATATTTACAGGTTAAATGTCAGTTTTATTTGCAGTAAATACTTTTTTTTCGTTTAAATACAACAATAACTAAAAAATTCAATAAATTACATTAAAAGACAGTTATCTTTTTGCAAAATTTCTTTAGTTCATACGAAATTCCGAACGTGTTTGTCTTTGAGGTCGAATTCAAAATCGGAAATTCGAAAGGGCTGGTCTTCGTCCCTCTCTCTTTCTAATGGCGGGAAAGAGATAGAGTGTGAATGTTTCGAATTGTATGATTAACCCAAGGCTGAATATAATATTTGCGGCTTTCTGAAAAAAAGTAATTAAAAAGTTACTTTGTCTCACTCAAGTGAGCAAAATCGCATTTTGCTCACTGATTTCAGGCAGCAAAACCTACATGTTTGAGCTACTGAAGTGAAAATAAACTTTCTTGTTACATAGATTAGGTTATCAGACTAGTTGTCAAATGAGGTTTCACGATTTTGATAGCGTTTAAAAATAACACCGGACAAGTGCGAGTCAGACTCGCCCACCGAGGGTTCCGTACAAACTAAATAAAAGGAGGAAATCATATATTTTTTTTATATTTTCCTTCATAAGCCGAAAAATATACATCGTAAAAATATTTTACACATTCCTTGCTCACCACTCGGATCCGAGTGGGGCGGGGCTATAGTAGTGGCGCCTCCCACTCGGATCCGAGCGAGCGTCTCGTTCATTTTGTTGTGGTCAGTAAACCGCCGGCGTTTGAGGCAGTCAACGTTACTTCCCGTTGACCCAGAAGTCCCAGAACTATGAAATTTGGCAAGAAGCATTGTGTTAGAGTACACATATAGGAAAAAATCCGAAAACTGGACATTTTTAATTTAATCACAAAAAATAGGGTCATTATGCAAGGAATGAGGGTCCAAATTTTAAAGTGAATTGACCGTATCATGTGGGGTGGGGTGGAGCTTCATTAGCAGAAGCTAAAACAGGTTTTTAGATGTTTTTCGTTTTATGAAGGAAAATATAGGTATTAAAAAGATATAGGTATATGATTTTCCCCTTTTATCTACTAGTTTGTACGGAACCCTCGATGGGCGAGTCTGACTCGCACTTGTCCGGTTTTTTATGATACGTTATTTTTATGTGTAAAATAATTTTATTAAATTTATGGGGATATTTAATTTATGTGTACTATTACATAAGTGGATAATATTATTATAATTTTTTTATTTGTTACTTTTTTATGTCAAATGTATTTTATGATTGACGTTTGTAAGAAAGTTGTTAAGATAGCTATTTTTATGAGATAAGTTATATGAGGAAGTACATTCATGAGATTTTTTTAATGAAATACAACAGTGAATCACAAAAACACGTCAGACGTACGATTACTTTAGGACCGGTGACGGTGCGTTCAATGCAGCGGCAAACACGATGTCATAATAGGTTGAGACTTCAAAATTGATCCAAAAATAGTCTAGAAGAGAGCATACTTTGTTGAAAACGATGCAACCAGCGATCTTGTTTTCAATTGTGGCGAAATAACATTACCTATCCAAGTTCCCGTCGGATGTTGAAGTAGTTGAACTGTCCGTCTCTAACGATGTCATTATTGTTCATAATTACGAATGGATTCATTTCAACACAAGTCTAATACAATTATGGTCAAACGTCACTTAAAGTTAACCATTAAATTTATCCCGTAATGAATCATGGAAGCGGTTAGGTAAGAATGTGCGAGACGAGACGTCAGTGTCTTTCGTCAACGGGTTGTGGTTCAGGTGGTAGGTATAACCATCCACCAACAACGTGACGATATACTTACCCATATCCCGTTCGTTAGGGATATGATCGGGCGGCGCGGGCGCGGCGGCACTGCTTCTTGTATTGTACCTACGATATCGACGCGACGTGAGGCGAGGTACAGGAACCTTGCGAGGAAGGCATGCACTGTGTCGTCTGAAACTATTCATAATAACGACAATGTACGATTAGTTTATACTAACTGAACGCAAAGAGATTGAACATTCCAGTGACGCGACAACGGAGTAGAACAATACTGAGCCGAGCAGGTACTGTTGACGCTGCTATTGAAGCACGTAAATGTTACGAAACATCGGAGAGTAATTAGTAGCAATATACGTGTTTATTGACTTGTAGCGCTGCAGCGCTGCACGGCCCTGCTGCAGCGGGACCTCGCGTTGCGTGATAACGCAAGCGGGTAGCCTTGCACTTACGATTGATTACCTACAACGCAATCATTCTCATTATTTATTCAGAAAGTAGGTATTCATGAGGACCGGTTTCATATATTATTGTAAATTACAAAGGGGTATAAAAAAATCGCCAATGAACATTTATTAATATCCATTATCAGTGTCAAGCCAAACAACATTTGATGTGAGCAATTATATAAATGAAAATTACTTATTATTTATTCAGCGACTAATTTTATCATTTAAGTAGTAGACTGTGTTTATTTATTTTACAGCTTCTTTAGTGAACAACAAAAATTGCTTTGAAAATGAGAGTGAGTTCCATCCGTAGCAATTTCAACTCTCAATTAGAAAAATAATAATCTACCGTGTTACTTAGTAACACCTTATTAAAATTAATAATAATCTACCGTGTTACTTAGTAACACCTTATTAAATTTAATAACAATCTACCGTGTTACTTAGTAACACCTTTTTTGAAATACAAGGAAATAGCGTCGCGGCAAAGTTTTCTGCGTCGTTGCATCGTCGCGTCGCGTTGCGTCGTCTGCTGCAGATTTGTTATATTATGGTCGCTCGATCTATTCCCAACCCCTCTAGGGCGATTTGTTTGCTACCTGCAGATTTAAGATATGGTCGCTCGATCTATTCCCAACCCCTCTAGGGCTATTTGTTTGCTACCTGCAGATTTGAGATATGGTCGCTCGATCTATTCCCAGCCCCTTTAGGACTATTTGTTTGCTACCTGCAGATTTGAGATATGGTCGCTCGATCTATTCCCAACCCCTCTAGGGCTATTTGTTTGCTACCTGCAGATTTGAGATATGGTCGCTCGATCTATTCCCAACCCCTCTAGGGCTATTTGTTTGCTACCTGCAGATTTGAGATATGGTCGCTCGATCTATTCCCGACCCCTCTAGGGCTATTTGTTTGCTACCTGCAGATTTGAGATATGGTCACTCGATCTATTCCCAACCCCTCTAGGGCTATTTGTTTGCTACCTGCAAATTTGAGATATGGTCGCTCGATCTATTCCCAGCCCCTTTAGGGCTATTTGTTTGCTACCTGCAGATTTGAGATATGGTCGCTCGATCTTATTCCCAACCCCTCTAGGGCTATTTGTTTGCTACCTGCAGAATTGAGATATGGTCGCTCGATCTATTCCCAACCCCTCTAGGGCTATTTGTTTGCTACCTGCAGATTTGAGATATGGTCGCTCGATCTATTCCCGACCCCTCTAGGGCTATTTGTTTGCTACCTGCAGATTTGAGATATGGTCGCTCGATCTATTCCCGACCCCTCTATGGCTATTAACTGTTTGTTATCCGCAGATTTAATATATTATGGTCGCTCGATCTATTCCCGACCCCTCTAGGGCTATTTGTTTGCTACCTGCAGATTTGAGATATGGTCGCTCGATTTATTCCCGACCCCTCTATGGCTATTAACTGTTTGTTATCCGCAGATTTAATATATTATGGTCGCTCGATCTATTCCCGACCCCTCTAGGGCTATTTGTTTGCTACCTGCAGATTTGAGATATGGTCGCTCGATCTATTCCCGACCCCTCTATGGCTATTAACTGTTTGTTATCCTCAGATTTAATATATTATTGTCGCTCGATCTATTCCCGACCCCTCTAGAGCTATTTGTTTGCTACCTGCAGATTTGAGATATGGTCGCTCGATCTATTCCCGACCCCACTATGGCTATTAACTGTTTGTTATCCGCAGATTTAATATATTATGGTCGCTCGATCTATTCCCGACCCCTCTAGGGCTATTTGTTTGCTACCTGCAGATTTGAGATGTGGTCGCTCGATCTATTCCCGACCCCTCTATGGCTATTAACTGTTTGTTATCCGCAGATTTAATATATTATTGTCGCTCGATCTATTCCCGACCCCTCTAGAGCTATTTGTTTGCTACCTGCAGATTTGAGATATGGTCGCTCGATCTATTCCCGACCCCTCTATGGCTATTAACTGTTTGCTACCCGCAGATTTGATATATTATGGTCGCTCGATCTATTCCCGACCCCTCTAGGGCTACTTGTTTATTACCTGCAGATTTGAGATTTAATCGCTACTCGCTAGATCTAGTGTCTAGTGTGACCACGGCCGATGCAAAGTGTTCGAGACGTCAGCTCATAGAATTATGTAAAATATACGATACGCGATAAATCTATTAACATTTGTTTCATATCAATGAGTAACAATCGCATAAACCTTAAAAAACTCCACAGAGATCTATGTTACTGTTCAGTGTGCAGTACTATATTACTGTGCAGTATTAATATTATATTACTGTGCAGTGTGCAGTACTATATTACTGTGCAGTGTGCAGTACTATATTACTTTGCAGTGTGCAGTACTATATTACTGTGCAGTGTGCAGTACTATATTACTGTGCAGTGTGCAGTACTATATTACTGTGCAGTGTGCAGTACTATATTACTGTGCAGTATTAATATTATATTACTGTGCAGTGTGCAGTACTATATTACTGTGCAGTGTGCAGTACTATATTACTTTGCAGTGTGCAGTACTACGCATCATTCTGCTCATCAAAAGAAACGGCCGGTAGTGTGCCAAGTTTCTGCCTCTGTTGACAATACAATAAGATGACAGAATCAAATTGCTGCTGCAGGGATAGGATACACACATATAGGCACATCATATTTTGTACGTAGATCTAATTTTGATTGCCAATCATGATATCTATAAAGAACTGATGCTGCGGCTTGGATTTTCTCGTTTCGAGAAAATTCCTTAACATTTTTGTTTTATTATTTAATAACACTATATTGACCGCTAACTCGCCTGATGTTCATCAAGGTTTTAACTGACACGAGGCCTGTTAACGTTGTTTGAAAGCATTGCATTACGCACGAGTACTGTAACTGCAAAGCCTTCCCCGCACTATTGCGGTAAAGGACTAACGTCGTCGTCATCGCCCTTGCTCACTTATAATTATTCCATAAAGTTTAAAATCTATGTCAGATTTACGAGGAAAGTGGCTGTGCTTCCACTTTGAACAAATATACTTTTTAATAAAGCATTGCCATTCAGCGAGGAAATGCGGCAAGCATTTTGGGCATTTTGCCTGAAACTGGAGATTGTTTGAACTATCCATAGTAAATAAAAAAATATAAATACAATACATAATAAAAAAAACGGACAAGTGCGAGTTAGACTCGCCCACCAAGGGTTCCGTACAAACTAGTAGATAAAAGGGAAAAACCATATATTTTTTTGATTTTTTCCTTCATAAACCGAAAAATATACATTTATAAAATATACAAAAATATTTAAAAACCTGTTTTAGCTTATGCTACTGAAGCTCTTTCATATGTTACCCCACATGATACTCTTAAGTCACTTTAATTTCAACTCGATACCTTCACGCGTTCCCGAGATAAAGGTCTTGACCCCGACGGACAAACAGACGGACAGACGGACAACAAAGTGATCCTATAAGGGTTCCGTTTTATCCTATTGAGGTACGGAACCCTAAAAATGACCAGTTTTCGGATTTTTTTCCTATATGTGTACTCTAACACAATGCTTCTTGCCAAATTTCAAAGTTCTAGGTCAACGGGAAATATCCCATAGGTTTTGATTCCCTTTTGAGTGTCGAAATGTGCATTTTTACGATATATTCGGCTGTAACTTTTTGAGCTACGGAACCCTAAAAATCACGTTTGTTGTATGGAAGCCCCCTTAAATATTGATTTTATTCTGTTTTTAGGGTTTCGAACCTCAATAGGAAAAAACGGAACCCTTATAGGATCACTTTGTTGTCCGTCTGTCCGTCCGTCCGGGTGCCAAGACCTTTATCTCGGGAACGCGTGAAGGTATCGAGTTGAAATTAAAACCATATACGCAGATCCATAGTATCTTGCTGCAGAAAGAAAAATAAAATTTCTCAGTTTTCGTAAAAAAAAGTTACAGCCGAATATGTCGTAAAAAACGCACATTTCGACACTCACAGAGGAATCAAAACCTATAGGGTACTTCCCGTTGACCTAGAACTCTGAAATTTGGCAAGACGCATTGTGTTAGAGTACACATATAGGAATAAATCCGAAAATTGGTCCTATGCAAGGAATGAGGGCCCAAATTTTAAAGTGAATTAACCGTATCATGTGGGGTATCATATAAAAGAGCCTCATTAGCATAAGCTAAAACAGGTTTTAACACATTCTTCGCCCCCTGCAGACCCTTCACTTCAGCTGGCAACCAAAACTTTTTAGGCGAATTTTGATTAAATACAGAGTGGCCGCGCAAAGCAACGTTTACTGCCTCAAACGTTACTTTACTTACTTACTACTACAAAATGAACGGGACGCTCGCTCGGATCCGAGTGGGAGGCGCCGCTACTATAGCCCTGCTCCACTCGGATGCTCCAATCGTAAACAAGGAATGTGTTAAATATTTTTACGATGTATATTTTTCGGTTTATGAAGGAAACAAAAAAAAATATTTCCCCCTTTTATTTAGTTTGTACGGAACCCTCGGTGGGCGAGTCTGACTAGCACTTGTCCGGTTTTTTTATTTTGACGAGAGAAAAATTATTATAATTACAAAAAACATAGCCTATGACATTAAAAAAGTAAAGACTAATCTAACAACACCTCGCACATCAAAATCGCTTAAGCCGTTTAGGCTGAAGGCTGTCATGTAGAAACATACATACACACCCACATACATACATACATACACTTGAAAGACTAAACGCAGTCGGGTAAAAACAAATGATAAAAATGATAAATGATAAATTCGTTTATTGAGATAAAAACGGAAAAAGACCAATTACAATTATCTCACAATATTCAAAAATTATTCTTAAACAAATGTCTGAGGATTACAAAATATTCATTATATAAATACAATATCATTTAAAATGTCAATACAAAAATGTCAAATGGGCAATACGCCTAGCATGTCATTACAAAAAAATAATTATGTCATACAAAGTAAAATATACCGTTCGGGTAAGTACTCAGAGTACCAAGTCAATAAACTCAAAGGTTATCGTCAAAGTCCAATGAATCATCCGGCTTTTTACACCTGTCCCATTGATCCAATTGATTTTCACAATAAGTCAAGGAGGTACTTAAAATAGTCTTCCAGTTATCACAAAAGATGTCACAATCAGGGTTGGCAGCAAGGAGTGCGTTTAAGTGGCGACGGGCACGATTCAGGGGCGACATAGAACGTGCTACTGTGCGACCGCGATCTACGTGGAACAGGTCATGCGGGCGACCACGTCTTTTTGCTGGAACCCCGGGCTCGTCCGGTACGAACAGTACGCATAGCAAGTCGTGCAGACGTATAGAATCGACGGACCCCCTAAGCGCCTTACAGCAGATAGTTAGCTGGTCTAACATCCTTCTAACTTCCAAAGAGTTGTCACCAAGCTGACCGAGCAGGAATTTAGTTGGATACAGAAACGGATAGTAACCATAAATTTTCTTATACAGTGACCTTAAAAAGGCCTTTTGGACTTTTTCAAGCATTCGCGCGTAGGTGACATGATAGGGGTTCCAGACACAAGCACTCGATTCAAGTTTGCTTCTAACTAAGGAGTTATTTATTGTTTTAATTACTTCAGGATTTTTAAAGTCTCTAGCATTCCGTAGGACGAAGCCAAGGCGCCGGTAAGACTCTTTTGCGAGTTCTGATATATGATCATGAAAAGTTAGACTGCGATCAAAATTTACCCCCAAATCTTTGATACAGTTAACCCTATTTATAGGTACGTTGTTTAAATGATAATCAAACTGTATTGGATTTCTTTTACGATCAAAGGTCATGACGTTACATTTACTTATATTAAATGTCATTTTATTTCTCACGCTCCATTCGTAAATTTGATTGATATCATCCTGCAATTTCAGGCAGTCACTAGAAGATTTAATTTCAAAAAATACTTTAAGGTCATCCGCATACAAAAGACATTTGGCGGTAGATAGTACATTAGGTAGGTCGTGAATCATCATTTAAAAGAGTAACGGACCAGTGACAGAACCCTGGCTTACACCAGAACTAGTGCAATATGGTTGAGATACATATGTACCATGCCTCACATATTGACACCGGTCCCTCAAGAAATCGGCCATAAAAATTAAGAAATCGCGAGTGAAGCCAAACGTAGATAACTTATGCAATAATATATCATTATCAATTTTATCGAAGGCCTTTTGAAAATCGAAATATACTACATCAACTTGTGATCCACGATCCATAGCGCTAGATATATAGTCTGTTTAAGCACAACAGGTTTGAATTTACTGCTCGGCCCGGCCTAAATCCGTGCTGCTCTTCGCCTATCTGTTGTTTTACCTGGCTATATATTTCATTGTGCAGAATGTACTCAAAGATTTTGGCAGGCGCACATAGAATTGCATAGAAATGTTGGGTTAGGTATAATACATTTTTAATTATTAAGACAAATACGTTTCAACGACGCAATTCAAACTACTGGGCGGATTTGAACGAGGTAGGTTTATTAATCCTTCTATGTAAAGGGATCGAGTATACTTTTATCCCAAAAATTGAATTTAACTATAGTAGTGAAGTGTGTTTGAAAACGAAATTACTCAGTGAAGTTTGGTGAATAAATTGTTAGTTTCAACTAAAACTAGTAAATACCAATAAAAATAAATAAACAAGTATCTATATTAAAAAAAAAAAAAACAAAACAACCGACTGCAGAAAAGCGGTTTTTTACCCGACTGTTAAAAAAAAAACAAAATACCCGACTGCAGAAAAGTGGTGTTTGCAGCCTATCTTACGATTTCTTTACGCCTAATACGCTGTTGAGTGTACGTTTTTGTGAGAAAGTATGCGTACAATCGCTGTTAAAAGATTATTGCGCATTCTTTAGAAAAAATCTAGTAAAATCACTTGTTTATTACGAAAAAGTTCGTAGGAAGTTACAAAAAACACGCGTTTTTTATATTTTTGAGAGATGTATGATTTTTATTACAAAAAAAATATAGCCTACGACACTCAGCAAGTGAAAACGAATCTAACGACAAAATCGGTCAAGCCCTTTAGGCTTTAGGCGATCATATAGATACATACATACATACACTCGAAACACCTCCCTCCTCTACCTCCCCCTCCCTTCTCCCCTCTCCTTACCTTAAAACACAATTATAATGGTATAGTTGTCGGTGATTTTTTTGAGGTAGGAAACAGGTTTAATCCTGTTTTACCCGTTCGCGCGGGAATCCCGGGATAAAAAGTATCTTATGTGTTAATCCAGATTATAAACTACCTGTGTGCCAAATTTCAGCCAAACCCGTCAAGCCGTTTTACCGTGAAGAAGTAACAAACTGACACAAACTTCGCATTTATTTTATAAGTGTGAAGTGTGATGTGATTTATTAGCATTTCCTACTCCAAACTCCAATAAAACATATAAGTTATATATATATTCGTAATCACCGTTAAAAATCCTTTATTTTGATGCCACACTCGATGTATTATGAAACAATTTTTTTTTAGATTACTTTTTGCCCAAAAAATCCTTAATTTTGTTTTTTTTTATGTACCCAGTGTCACTCTCACGACTAAGACAAATCTATTGACACCACTCACATAAAAATACGACAAGCCGTTTAGGCTCTAGGGCGTGCCAAAGAAATATATATACATACACTCGAAAAACATAACCCTCCTTCTTTCGCAGTCGGGTAAAAAACCGGACAAGGGCGAGTCAGACTCGCCCACCGGGTGTTCCGTACCAACTAGTAGATAAAAGGGGGAAATCATATATTTTTTTATATTTTTCTTCATAAACCGAAAAATATAGGTACATCGTAAAAATATTTAAAAAGCTGTTTTAGCTTATGCTAATGAAGCTCTTTCATATATTATGATACTCCACATGATACGGTTAATTCACTTTAAAATTTGGACCTTCATTCCTTGCATAAAGACATTATTTTTCTGTGATTTAATTTAAAATGTCCAGTTTTCGGATTTTTTCCTATATGTGTACTATAACACAATGCTTCTTGCCAAATTTCATAGTTGTAGGTCAACGGAAAGTACCCCATAGGTTTTGATTCCCTTGTGAGTGTCGAAATGTGCGTTTTTACGACATATTTGGCTGTAACTTTTTTTTTACGAAAACAGAAATTTTATTTTTCTTTCTGCAAAGTCAAAGTCAAAGTCAAAGTTATTTATTAATAAATATATAGATTTACAAGTCAAAAATATAAGTGTATACTATAAATTGTCCACCAGTATTATCATAATTTAATATACATTAATTATTACAATAAATTTACCTAAGTATTACTTCAAAATCATAAAACGAGATATTAAGGATCTGCATATATAGTTTTAATTTCAACTCGATACCTTCACGCCACAGAATTCGCCCTATAACATAGTATTGCTTCACGCGTTCCCGAGATAAAGGTCTTGACACCCGGACAGACGGACAATAAAGTGATCCTTTATGGGTTCCGTTTTTTTCCTTTTGAGATACGGAACCCTAAAAATCGACTTCAAACTATTCAGTGAACTGAAAAGGGAAAATTAACAACAGCTGTTGCATAATATCAAAAATTTTAATAAAAACTGGCCGTCTACCTGAGTAGGTCTGTACGTAACCCAAATATGTTGAGGTCGGTGCCTGTCTTAAAGCTAGTGATAGTATAACATGGCACCGGCCTTTTATAATTTTTTATTTATTTGTTATTTATATTATTACATTAAATAGTTTTGGTCGTTTTTTTTCTACTTTACGAAACCTGGTATAGGTACTGGTTTCTCTATACCTATACCATTTTTTTGTCGTCGGGAATTTTTGACTAAGGAAGTATTTCCCCAAAAAGTTTGCTGTGGCGCCATTTACTGTTCCATTTTAATAATATTATCTTAAAACATATTTTGGCACTCAATTGTAAACAATCATTTTAATAATATTGTGTTAAAAATATTTTGGCACCCAATTGTAAAAAATAATTTTCAATACTTATGAGCAAAATCGGTCAAGAGAAAATGTTGTGAAGACTCGATTAAAAAGAGAAGTTTGCTAACTAGGGCATTGATTTTTAAATTAAAAAGAGAAGTTTGCTAACTGGCATTGGTTTTTAAATGTTATTAATATTTGGCAGAAACGTTCGATACTCAATTCTGAAGAAGAATTTGGAACAAGAGCAGCACTTTCTTGCAACTAGTATTGTCTATCTATCGTGTACCTAACAAGTGTTGGGATCGCGAGGTCTACTGTCCGTTGAACTATACTAGTAATACAAGGTTCCGTACATCAAAATAAATAAGAGCCCTTATAGGATCATTTCGCTAACGCCAGCGAGCCGAGCACGCTAGGCGCGGAATAAGGACATAGAAAGTGATATGTACCTACCTAGTAGCGTTTTGTTACTACAGTTTTTACACATAATAATACTCGCGAGGAATTCGCTCCTGCTGTGCTACACTAATCATATCTATCTAATGTTTACCTACACTTCAACTTTTTCTTAACTAGGTAGGTATTACAATTATTTTAGCAACTTCCTTGAAATTTTTACCGGAAAAATTACGTCGCTGATTCAGAGCTGCATCGCAGGTTAAAATACTTTCGTCGTCATCGTCGTCGGAGCTCGCTCGGCTGCAGGCCGAGCCGCTGCCGCTGTACGCTGCTTAAGCTTTCCTTCTACTCAACTCTTGCGACCTAGTCATTAATATGCAAATCTAGGAAAATATTTATGTTTACGGACGGGCATGAAATATTCGCGTTAAGAAATAGGAATGTGGCACATTTATGAGGATACAAGTCGTACCGGGTAAACGATTCTTTAATCATTAAGCCCGATTAAAATTAATAATAAATACCTACATATATTAATATTAGAAAACTGCAAGCGTCAATCTGAGTATGCGTCCGTCGTCCGTGGGACCGCCCCGCACCAGGAGCTACCGGAGGGTTTTGATAAAAAAAGTCGTAAATACTCATAAAAAATAATAATAATGCTAATTTATATTCTTCTTCGGATTTCTCACGAGTGTGCATATTTTTTGTGAAATCTTATTATTTTTTTTGAATTCCGAGCTCGAGAAATAGCTGCCGTCCGACGACCTTTAAGGACAAATTTATTTTAAAAGGAAATTTTGAAATATAGGGAGCGAGCATCGGTCGGGACGGTGCGAGGCACATGCGACTTACTTGAGGGGTTGAGCGTGGAAGGTGCGACGGTGGTGCCGGTGTCAGCTGGGCATGGGGCGGCGGGTGCGGAGCGGTGGCGGGAGGCGCTCGACGGACGTGGTGGCGGTGGAGTTCAAGCGCGGTTGGACACGTGCGGCTCGCGGCGCGGTGCAACGCTGACTGGCCTGGTCGGAGTCTGCGACTCTGCGAGCGCCGAGCGCCGCCGAGCCGACTCACTTCGCAGCGCGGAGGCTGCGCGCGACACGCACGCACACACGCGCACCTCGCGCCGACCGGGGTAGCTCCGCATCAGGTCCGGAAACCTCGGCTCGCGCCACGAGCAGCCCGCGACCCGCGCCGCGGTCCCTCGCCCGGGGATGTTACTGACGTCATACGGCACACGTCTCGCTCACAGTTACTTATCCCGACACAATATTAAAGTCATTATTTACTAAGCTAAGCCAGTTAAATCTTACAAAAATAAACTAAAATTACTAAATTCGCAAAACGTGATGTAAAGCTACATTTTGGTATGTTATTTGGATTCCGAGAGTGTGAAACTACATTCAGCAAGCAAAAAAAAAATTAAGCTACCCTCATAAACTGCAAAATATTGGTACTTGTTTCAGTTTTTTCAATTTAATTAAAAAACTACGATTTTTTTATTATAGTTGCATCACGATTATTGACTTGCATTACACACAAAAAAAACACCTATTAAAATTCTGCGAAAAAAAATTTAGGGTTCGGGTTGATCATCTTGTTGACACAACTCATATTTCGATGGTCTTGTCTTCATTATCAGGTTCGTCTATCTCAATTGCAGGGACATTTTGGTATTAGGTACTTGCTACGACAGAAATGACAGAAAACAGAGCTAGCCTTGCTTATACGTGCGACCTTCCACACTATTTATATATGAATTGTCTCAACAAGATGATCAACCTGGAATGGCGGGAGTGATCCTTAGTTATTATATAAAATGGGCCTCATAAGTCTAGTTGCCAACCCGCACTTTGCCAGCGTGGCAGACTATGACCTAACCCTTCTCACAATGAGAAGATGGCCCGTTCCCAGCAGTGGGACAGTTTGTACAAACAGGGCTGATAAAAAAGTCTAGTTACATTTACGAGATATAGAAACGAATACAAAATAATCAAGTCATCGAATTCGAGTGGTCGGAATGGTAAATACCTCGTGCTATACCTACTATCGGCGAGCAGCCACCCGCAGTCTGCAGTCCTGAGTCGGAGCGGCGCGGAAGGCCGGGCGGCAGGCGCCGGACCCCCGCCGCGCGCCTCTCGTCATTCACTCATCATCACAATAACACAGCACCACTCCCGGGCCAGCGCAGCACCCCGCAACCCTCGCCCGCACCCCGGCACAGCCCCTGTCTACTGAACAACAGATAATATTATGATAGTGCCACAAGATACAGTAGTGCTGGTAGGAGTGGCATACCTACGGTAGTAATTACACTCGCACATCGTGTTGTTCAGCTCATTGCATCTCTGAAGAAATTATTGCTTATACCTAAGACTGCGTTGCACCAAGCTACATCGTTCAATCAAACAAATGTTATTATATATGTTACTGTAAAAGCCCGAATACAGTAACATATGCATTGTTTTATTTCCAAAACCAACATTTACCATCCGTCACTGGTAAAACCTAGCATGTACTAAATTCTAATGGTAAACGCCCGATAAAATCGTTTCTTTTTTACATATTCTTACATTTACCGACTCGTGTTGGTAAACCCTAAGATTTACTGGTAAAACCTAAGATTTACCAATATTCGGGCTTTTACAGTAACATACATTTACTCGGACGGTCACTTCGCATCAAGTTAACACATACATAAAATAAAATGATATAATGTTAAAAAGTCCGAAACAAAAACCTGTATCTGGTTACGAAATAAATACGTAAATACTGCTCGGAGTGTGAGTGTCTACTGGGTTGAAGAGCTGCCCTCCATCATCTATAATACTACAAAGTTTAGTTCTGTTTCTAAAATAACGAGAAATCAACGAAATTCCAAGTAGTAAATTGCAAACTTATGGGTAGGTTTTCGATACACATCCGGGCAGCATGACGACGCTCGCGCAAATATGCGCGGTTATGGCTCGCTCCGTCATGTTACCTCCCCCGCTACCCGCGCGGCCGTTGCTTAGCAACCGCCTCGCGCTCGCGCCACCACCACACCGCGGCGCGGCGCTCGCACCGCGTTTAGATGCACGGATTATTTTCATTTTGTGACTTTTTGTGTATTAGATTAGGTATTTATTTTTATAGTTAATATATTTCTAAATATTTACTTACAAATATTCAAGTTTCTACCTGTTAATTAAGATCGAGTAAAAATTGCTTAAAAATTACGTTTGTTGTATGGGAGCCCCCCTTTAATATTTACTTTATTGTTATTTAATTATTTATTTTGAAAGGTTAATATACAAGTAAATATTCTGTGAAAATTTGAAGCGTCTACCTGTTAGTGTTTTTAATATTGAGCAAAAAAATACGAAAAAAACACGTTTATTGTATGGGCCCCCTTAATATTTTTTATTTTTTTTGAATTTTAGTATTTATGATGAAGAATGTAGCTAATATCTTATTAAACATTAATCAGAAATAAGTTTTTAAAGAAACATAAAATTGAATTTTTAATTTTTTTTTAGGGTTCCGTACCCAAAGGGTAAAAACGGGACCCTATTACTAAGACTTCGCTGTCTGTCTGTCTGTCTGTCTGTCTGTCTCCAGGCTGTATCTCATAAACCGTGATAGCTAGAAAGCTGAAATTTTCACAAATGATGTATTTCCGTTGCCGCTATAACAACAAATACAAAAAATTAAAAAAAAAAAATATTAAGGGTTGTCCTCATACAATAAACGTGTTTTTAGGGTTCCGTACCCAAAGGGTAAAAACGGGACCCTATTACTAAGACTTCGCTGTCTGTCTGTCTGTCTGTCTGTCTGTCTGTCTGTCTGTCTCCAGGCTGTATCTCATAAACCGTGATAGCTAGAAAGCTGAAATTTTCACTAATGATGTATTTCCGTTGCCGCTATAACAACAAATACTAAAAATTCAAAAAAAATAAATATTAAGGGGGTCCCCATACAATAAACGTGTTTTTTTCGTATTTTTTTGCTCAATATTAAAAACACTAACAGGTAGACGCTTCAAATTTTCACAGAATATTTACTTGTATATTACCTTTCAAAATAAATAATTAAATAACAATAAAGTAAATATTAAAGGGGGGCTCCCATACAACAAACGTAATTTTTAAGCAATTTTAACTCGATCTTAATTAACAGGTAGAAACTTGAATATTTATAAGTAAATATTTAGAAATATATTAACTATAAAAATAAATACCTAATCTAATACATAAAAACTCACAAAATGAAAATAATCCGTGCATCTAAGTGCGGTGCGAGCGCCGCGCCGCGGTGTGGTGGTGGCGCGAACGCGAGGCGGTTGCTAAGCAACGGCCGCGCGGGTAGCGGGGGGAACATGACGGAGCGAGCCATAACCGCGCATATTTGCGCGAGCGTCGTCATGCTGCCCGGATGTGTATCGAAAACCTACCTATAAGTTTGCAATTTACTACTTGGAATTTCGTTGATTTCTCGTTATTTAAGAAACAGAACTAAACTTTGTAGTATTATAGATGATAGAACGGAACCCTTCGTGCGCGAGTCCGACTCGTACTTGGCCGATTATTTACGACAACCGAGAAGTTTGACTTTTTCACAGCTACTGACTACTGATCTGTGTGACTGTATAGTTTTAATTTCAACTCAATACCTCAACGCGTTCCCGAGGTAGAAGGTCTCTACAGACGGACAGACGGACATCAAAGTGATTCTATAAGGGTTCCGTGTATTCTTTTTGAGGTACGGAACCCTAAAATGAAACTGGAGTAAAAGTTTTTTCGAGAAGAGTTTAAAATAATAGTCGAATTGAGATTACAACAGCCGTCTCAGCGCTCGCGATCTCACATTCGTAGCGGTGTGCAATGTGACCGCTACTCATCATAAAACACAAAATAGTTTAAAAGCAATTTTTGTATGTTTTCTTGACAATGCTGCTTTCCGCGTAGGTAGTACCTACTACGCGCTGATTCACCCACATGAGCAATTCTATATACGATCATACGAAAAACCATACCTATTGCAATATCTTCTATATAATTATTAAATGTCTCACAAATCACATTCATAGTACCTACCTACTAATGTGTAAATGTACACTTCTATCCCACCAAAAACATTTCATGTAAAATTGGTTGCCATGTCTCGCATTGTTATGCCACTTGCACTGACAAAAAGAAATCAGATGAGATCTGACTGAATTTGAAAAGTCAAGCTGCTAACTCTACAAAGTCTAACGCTACAATACTTACCTCTGTAAGCCTTCAATCTTTATCAAAAAGCATGGCTTGGTCGTTTTCCGGCTGTCAGTTACAAATATATGTCGCATAACATGTCGTACATGGACTTCTAAGGAAGAAAAAGAAAGACAAACTAAAATCTCTGCTCTTGAATGATCATCATCATCATCATCTCAGCCATAAGAAGTCCACTGTTGGACATAGGCCTCCCCCATGGATTTCCAAAAAGACCGATTGGAAGCGGCTTGCATCTAGCGTCTTCCCGCCACTTGTATGAGGTCGTTTGTCCATCTCTTGAATGATGTATAATTGTAATAGTAATGTAATAGTTCCATGAAACGACCAAGCCATGCTTTTTGACCAAGATTTAAGGCTTACAGAGATAAGTATTGTAGCGTTAGACTTTGAAGAGTTAGCAGCTTGGCTTTCCAAATTCAGTCAGATCTCATCTGATTTCTTTTTGTCAGTGAAAGTGGCATAACAATGCGAGACATGACAACCAATTTTACATGAAATGTTTTTGGTGGGATTTCATTTCTTTTTTGTAAGATACCCTGTAATTTCTGCAACGTTTAATTTTAACGGAATGTATTTTCCTGTGCATCTGTTATTATTTTTTTGCAGCACACTCTCTGTCATAGCCTCTTTTCTTGTTGGTTTATTACTTAAAATAGGTGATACTCGTAGTTGCTGTAACCTTCAATTCTGTTAAGGCGCCATACTATAGCGCGTGAATAAGAGTCGGTATCCAGAAACACTTCTCAGTCTTCAGCACAAGTATAAAGTTGCAGTTCGTCCCAATGTTATACAACATAATAAACAATAGCACACCTTAATTTGCAACTCCACACCAAATACGGTCTTCTATAGATTGATTCAATGAATGGAAAAGACATGAACCATTTCCAGACATACTATGAACTGTACGATAGCGTCCTAACCCGTCTCCCAAAGAAATTATTTCGTTACTCATATTGTTCGTCTTATTTCCTTTTAATAGGAATACGTGCTTTAAACCAACTTTAGATTATTCTTGTATCCGGACTATTAATCAATAACTTAAATTCTTAACCTAATTAGTACCCCTTCTCTAACAAGATACCCGTCCCGAATCCAAGCTTCTAAATAAGCTCTCGGTTGAGAGTAGTATATTTTTCTGTGTAAATAAGTCCCTAAGTACTACCTAAAACAAACCAAATTTTCAACGAAAGTTGAATATGTATAATACAAACCCATATTTACTAAACATAAAACGAACGAAAACGCACGCACTATCCATCCATAAGTAAAAGGATGTATGTATAAGCAAAGCGCGCAAAACGATAGCGTGTGCTAAAGTCGATCGCACACGCCATCTAGCGTCACCGTTAGAAACTAACTATCATTAGTGGTGAGTGCCAAAAGTTGACGTATTTTACATGTGAATTAAATCTATAGTATAAAAGCTACATAAATGAAACTTTGTATGTTTTATACATGTACTAACTACTTTTTATCCTGAAAATTTGGACTCTCTTGAATTATCCATAACGAAGTTATGTTATGTTAAAAAAATATATTCAAATTCTCCCTTTAAAAGGGTTGGAGGGTGAAAGTTACAAATATCTTAATTTTTCTGTTGTTTATGTACCAATTGTAGTTTGCATACCAAATTTCAGCTTTCTGAGACTTCAGGAAGTGCCCTATCTTTTTGTTTACACTCAGAGGGTGTACCGACAAATAGGGGTTGGAGGGTGAAAAGTAAAAATGTTTTAATTTCTTCGTTATTGATGTGTAAATATTAGCTTACACACCAAACTTCAGCTTTCTAAGACTTCAGGAAGTACTATAAATTATTGATATATTATTGATGAAATTAACGGGATAGCCCTCAAATAGTTGTTAGAGGGTGAAAGTTACAAATATCTTAATTTTTCTGTTGTTTGTGTACCAATTGTAGTTTGCATACCAAATTTCAGCTTTCTGAGACTTCAGGAAGTGCCCTATCTTTTTGATTACACTCAGAGGGTGCACCCACAAATAGGGGTTGGAGGGTGAAAAGTAAAAATGTTTTAATTTCTTCGTTATTCATGTGTAAATATTGGCTTACACACCAAATTTCAGCTTTCTAAGACTTCAGGAAGTACTATAAATTATTGATATATTATTGATGAAAATAACGGGATAGCCCTCAAATAGGGGTTAGAGGGTGAAAGTTACAAATATCTTAATTTTTCTGTTGTTTGTGTACCAATTGTAGTTTGCATACCAAATTTCAGCTTTCTGAGACTTCAGGAAGTGCCCTATCTTTTTGTTTACACTCAGAGGGTGTACCGACAAATAGGGGTTGGAGGGTGAAAAGTAAAAATGTTTTAATTTCTTCGTTATTCGTGTGTAAATATTGGCTTACACACCAAATTTCAGCTTTCTAAGACTTCAGGAAGTACCATAAATTATTGATATATTATTGATGAAAATAACGGGATAACCGATTTTATGAGCATTTTATGAGAAGTTGGCTGAGTTAGCTTAGCTCCCTCCCCTTTCCACAACAGGACAAGCCGGAAAACGCTTCAATGCCATCCCTTCATGGTGGATTTGCCATCAGCTCGAACAAAGCGTTTTGCTTCCACCTTCCTAATGCGAACCGCTCGGGATTGGAATGCCTTGCCGCTGTCCTTATTTCCTGAAAACTATAACCCGGGTGTCTTCAAGTCTAGAGTGAATAAGTATCTTCTAGGTCTACGTGCTTCATCTTCGGTCACAGTATCGCTTTCCATCAGGCGTGCTGGTGGTCAAACGTAGAGCTATTCTATATAAAAAAAAAAAAAAAAAAAAAATAATCCTCAAATAGGGGTTGGAGGGTGAAAGTTACAAATGTTTTAGCTTTAGCATTATTTGTGTGAAAATTTTAGCCTACATACCAAATTTCAGGTTTCTTGGTCTTCAGCAAGTCGCTTATTTTTTTGGTTAATCAACGGCAAATCGGCGTATTTTAGGTATCAATAAAATAGAAACTATAAAAGCTAGATACATGCTTTTTTTTATATTGTATCAGTCCACTGACCACACTTGATCCTGAAAATTTGAACTATCTAGTGTTATCGGGGCCGAAGCTATGACGGTCTAAAAATCCGGAAAATCGCTTCGAGTCCGACGAATCTCTTCGTCTAAAGATAGTCCCGGCCGTACGCACCCGCTCGCTCACATGGCGGGGGCACGGCCGTGCCTCCAGATATTATGCAAGTCTTTGTGATGTAGGTAGGTATACTAAGTGAAAGTGTTGTAGTTAAAACTAATTTATTTTGCTTTGGTTGAAATATATTTTAATATCGAAAATGAAAGCTTCGAATATAGGAAGCTACATCCCGGGCGAGATGCGGCGGGTGAAGGCGCGAGACGCCACCGGCGCGGGCGCACGCGTTGAACTCTATTGCAGGCGCGCGCGTGTCCTGCCGCCCTGCGGCCGGCGCCCGCGCGCTAGAGCGGAGCTGGGAGTCGCAGGTGGCGCTGGCTCCGTCTCCACACTTCCTTAATTCTCCACGGACCGCGAGCGGTAGGGGAGTACGTAGATGCCTTCTGATGGAGATTTTGTTAGAACTCTATTACACGCCGTCAATATTGCGGATTCATTATATCGATATTTTATTGCTAATGGCTTTTTGCGGGAAAAGATCGCTCGTCGCATATAAATAGCTATATTATAAACACCATGTGTGGCTCGAGCGCGACACGACGTCGTCCGAGCAACGAGAACGATGTAAGTACGTAGCGAGGCGGCGGCGGCGCAGACGCGCGGGCCCGCGTCGCGTGTCGGTGGCCACCTGCAGCGGGTCGGCCGGCACGCGCTGCAGGTAACGAGGACAAGTGTCCCCGTATCGCGCCGCTCGCCGTCACATGACCGCCGCGCCGTCCCGTTACATGCCACGAGCGCCACATTCCAGCGCGACGCTCTCTCCGCTTGCAGCCGTGCTGGGACGCCGCCGCACCACCGCCACCGTCCGCGCGGCGCTCGTCTCATTGTCAAGATCAGGGTGGGAGGAGGGGGGCGTAGGCGAGGTCGCGCGCCGGGGGGCGCAAGCCCACCTGTTGCCGCATCGATCCCGCCGCCGGTGGCCTTGGGAATCGGGATCAGATGGCTGTTGCATAACAACACATTTTAAGAGCATTTTCAACGGCAAGAACCGAATCGACATTGAGTAGCTTCGTTATATATATTCTTCGTTATACAATTTTGTAAGAAGCCCCTGGCTCGGGGGAGGGGGGGTGGGGGGGAGGCGACATATTAACGTCCATACTGACACCTATTTACAACTTGCCGTGTATGTCTGTCGGTATGGTGTATGGGTCAAATATTAGAAGCTAAATTAATTTATTAGAACCACTTCCTGACGTTCGATTGAACTCAAACTTGCGTATCTTGGTGGCATTGCAATAATATGGTATATGTATCATAATGGTCCGATTCCCACATTTCCCACCCACAGCAAACATTTGTGTGATTAGCACAGCATGGATGTTTGTTTTGTATCATAAGTAAGTATTTACAAATAAAAGTATATATGTATTCTATGAACCATCTAGTTTCCATAGTACAAGCTTTGCTTAGCTTGGGCTAGGTCCACGATCCATCTTGACACATCCCACTTCACAAAACACACTAAAACAATTAATATATAAAGCACGAGCGCAAACATTTGATGTATTATTTTTTAGTTTCAGTAAGTAAGTAATGTGGGCTCCTAGCACCGCCATGTCCCAGACCTAGCACCGCCATGTCCCAGACCTAGCACCGCCATGTCCCAGACCTAGCACCGTCATAACATTATATATTATGATAACATGAACTATTATGATTTTTGTCGGGCTTGACGAGCTTCCAATGGCCCAAATAAACAAACATCCAGGTAACAGGTAACAATGCAACGTAGATTTAGTTTGTTTGTTTTTTACATATGTTTGTATATTGATTGGATGCATGGACCGTTTTTGTGAGTGCTGGGTTCTTTTGTGGCCTAAATTAATAATAATGTGCAAGAGAAGCGATCTCAAACATTCTGAAGGTTTTTTAGGAAGTTTTGGGCAGTGATTTGATTATTTACTCGTATTATCGAGTTCCGGCATTTTAGTGACCCATACAAATAAATAAAACCGGTTAAGTGCGCGTCAGACTCGCCCACCGAGGGTTCCGTACAAATAGTAGATAAAGTAGGGAAATCATATATTTTTTATATTTTCCTTCATAAACCGAAAAACATACATCGTAAAAATATTTAAAACCCAGTTTTAGCTTATGCTAATGAAGCTTTTTCATATGATGGGGTCGAAATTTTAAAGTGAATTAACCGTATCATGTGGGTACATGATATTACGATTAATTCACTTTAAAATTTCGACCCTCATTCCTTGCAAAATACACTATTTTTTGTGATTAAATTAAAAATTTCTAGTTTTCGGTTTTTTCCCTATATACATCCCCTGTACTCTAACACAATGCTTCTTGCCAAATTTCATAGTTCTAGGTTAACGGGAAGTACCCCATAGGTTTTGATTCCCTTGTGAGTGTCGAAATGTGCGTTTTTTATGACATATTCGGCTGTAACTTTTTTTACGAAATCTGAGAAATTTGTTTTTTCTTTCTGCAGCAAGAGACTATGGATTTGGTTTTAATTTAACATAGGGAAATTGATAATTTGTGAATGAAGTCAGTCGAAACTTTTCAGTTTCTTTCATCGAATGATGCATTGCATGTTACTACCCAAATAATCTGGGGTATATTGTAATATTATGCTTGTAGCTCGTATTAGGCTAGGTAATGGCTTACACGCAGGCCTACAGTCACAATACATAATAATTAAAAATTCGCGAGCGAGTGAGAAATTTTTTGCAAATATTTTGGCTAATTTCAAGCTTAAATAAATTATTATCAATTAACTTGCGCCTACGGATCCACCCATGCAAATATGGATATCAGGATCATTATATATTCAGGATCATTAAATAAGCCCATAATAAAGTGGCAAAATAAGTGGCCAAGACCGTTTCGAGACACGCATATAGTAGGGTTCCGTATTATCTGTATTCCGTATTTATCGCTATATCTCGAAAAGTTGTAATCACAGAGAGTGATCAAAACAATTTTCATATGGTCTACTATTATGGTTAATCAATAATAATAATCCGCTATAAGGATAGTACCATCCGGAGTTCCTCAGGGCTCGCATCTGGGTCCTCTCTTTTTCTTAATCTTCATAAATGACTTGTGCAGAACCATTTCATCGAAATAAGCAGAAAAGCTTCAAAGTTAGCTGGTTTTGTAACAAGGCAGACAAAATTTTTCAGAGACCCGGAAATTCCTATTTTACAATTGTTACGTAAGATCAATTTTGAAATATTGCAGTCCTATTTAGAGTCCCTCATACGATGTTCATGTCAACCATTTGGAAAGAATTCAAAAACAGTTTCTTTATCACCTCTCATATGCAAATAACCTCTGCTGAAATTTAACTTCCTACAAACCTAGACTTGCACACTTTCATTTAAATTCTCTTGCACATAGAAGGAAAACCGCCGATATCGTGCTTCTGCACAAAATAATAACAGGAAAAGTTGATAGTCCTGATCTTCTCTCAAAATGTAACCTGCAAATTCCCCGCTTTAATAGTCACCTAGCTAGTCGCAAAACGTTCAGCCTCCCATATTCTCGTACTAATTATTGCCGGCATTCCCCTATGTACCGCATGTCACTTACATAATATAACGAAATCTGCAAAGATTTAGACATTTTCAATACCACATCAATCAAAACCAAAAAATATTTTAATTCTGTCTGTAGTTTGTGTTGAGAATTGTAATTTAAATCAAGCTAAACTAAATCAAAGAATTTTAATCAAGTAACTATTAGCCTAACGCAGTAGTGTACTTTTTCTTTACTTTCATCTTTACGCATGTAGTGTTCACTTCTAGAAGGTCGTACATCCTCATGCCTTTGTAAACTTGTGTTATATGAATACGTAATTTATGTTTGTTAAGACCAGTTTAGTGGACCAAATAAAAAAAAAAAAACAAAAAAAACATGGATTTCTAGGTGCAATAGTATAGAAAAACAAATAAAAACATACAGGGGGGGCCCGGGGGCACAATTTTCAGGCAGAGGGACGCAAGCGACGTATCGCGGAGCATGGAGGCGACGCGGCGGGTAGTATTATGTTCTGTGGCGGCGCGCTCACTACACATATTATAGTCCCGTCAAAGTAGACAAAATATAAGTAAATGTTTATAAGTTAGCCATAATTCGCATAGAGCTGAAAATTGTTATAGACGTTCAATAAACCATTACTAATGAATGTCAAAAATGCCCTTCGATCCTACTTCTAAACAACGTACATATAAATAGGGTTAACTGTATCAAAGATTTGGGGGTAAATTTTGATCGCAGTCTAACTTTTCATGATCATATATCAGAACTCGCAAAAGAGTCTTACCGGCGCCTTGGCTTCGTCCTACGGAATGCTAGAGACTTTAAAAATCCTGAAGTAATTAAAACATTATATAACTCCTTAGTTAGAAGCAA
Source organism: Lycia hirtaria (assembly GCA_947563715.1). Lineage (NCBI taxonomy): Eukaryota > Metazoa > Arthropoda > Insecta > Lepidoptera > Geometridae > Lycia > Lycia hirtaria. The sequence continues at coordinate 18,138,932 of OX387384.1, forward strand.
ACTTGAATCGAGTGCTTGTGTCTGGAACCCCTATCATGTCACCTACGCGCGAATGCTTGAAAAAGTCCAAAAGGCCTTTTTAAGGTCGCTGTATAAGAAAATTAATGGTTACTATCCGTTTCTGTATCCAACTAAATTCCTGCTCGGTCAGCTTGGTTACAACTATTTGGAAGTTAGAAGGATGTTAGACCAGCTAACTATCTGCTGTAAGGCGCTTAGGGGGTCCGTCGATTCTATACGTCTGCACGACTTGCTATGCGTACTGTTCGTACCGGACGAGCCCGGGGTTCCAGCAAACAGACGTGGTCGCCCGCATGACCTGTTCCACGTAGATCGCGGTCGCACAGTAGCACGTTCTATGTCGCCCCTGAATCGTGCCCGTCGCCACGATTGTGACATCTTTTGTGATAACTGGAAGACTATTTTAAGTATCTCCTTGACTTATTGTGAAAATCAATTGGATCAATGGGACAGGTGTAAAAAGCCCGATGATTCATCGGACTTTGACGATAACTTTTGAGTTTATTGACTTGGTACTCTGAGTACTTACCCGAACGGTATATTTTACTTTGTATGACATAATTATTTTTTTTGTATTGACATAGCTAGGCGTATTGCCCATTTGACATTTTTGTATTGACATTTTAAATGATATTGTATTTATATAATGAATATTTTGTAATCCTCAGACATTTGTTTAAGACATTGTTTAAGAATAATTTTTGAATATTGTGAGATAATTGTAATTGGTCTTTTTCCGTTTTTATCTCAATAAACGAATTTATCATTTATTTATCATTTATCATTCTACAAAGCTTCTGCAATCTTTTTTAAATTAAAACCATGTACGCAGATCCATAATCTCTTGCTGCAGAAAGAAAAATCAAGTTTCTCCGTTTTCGTAAAAAAAAGTTACAGCCGAATTTTTTTGCAAACGTCGGATCGAAGGGGATTTTTGACATTTCATTAGTAATTGTTTATTTTACGCCTATACCAATTTTCAGCTTTATGCGAATTATGGCTAACTTGAATGTCTATTTTGACTGGACTAATGTAACTGTGACGTGTGCGTGAAGTAGTGACGATGTACCGCCGGCCACCGCTGCTGCTGTGCACTGTCGTGTATACTGTGACCGGCGTCACGTGACGAGTGCGGGAAGCGGGTCGCCGACCGCTGCACCGCACCACCGGCACCACGTGTCGCACGCACTCGCTGCAGCTGCAGGAAAGCGGCCGCGGGCCGGTTACGCGCCGAACGATCATGTGAATGCGCGCGGGGTGCGGGAGGGGACCCTGTAGGCCCATTGATGCCGTGAGTCAGCGCGCCCTCGCCCGGGCCCGGGCGCCGCCGCGTCGCCGCCGGCACGCACCCGCGGACACCACCGCCTGTTCCGGAGCGGCGCGCGGCTCGCTTTCGATCCTTCTCAACACTGGAGTTACAACAGAACGGTGCGGGGGATAGCGTCGATACAATAAATATTTACTAACGTAGTTTACCTATACTTTTTTTAATGCAATATATATCTACGATTGACCATCATTTCGCCTGTTATTAAGCGACGGTGTGGCCGAGGATGGAGCTCGTCGACCTAGGTGTGAGCGGGTACGCCCTGCGTCGGGCGCTAGGCGCAGCTGGTTTAGAAAGTCGAGCGCGCGCCGTTCGCCATTCGCGAAGCGGTTTCTCCGTAACGAACTAATAATTGAGCGAGTACTCGGCGAAGGGTTTTCCCGACACGTGATCTGGTGAGTAGCGGCCACTCATGTACAACAAAGTCACACGACATTAAGAGCAATTCTGGGGCACCTTTAAACTAATTCAAATGTTTAAAATAATTAAATTAAAAAATGGACGACGTTACTACAACTATACAATTTTTGTTCCTTTTTGAATTTAGTGAGTTTAACAATTTTGATTAGTTTAGATATGCCTTCAGAATTGACCACAATGAATAATTAGTGGAAACAACCGTGGCTCCTCGACGCAAGGCAACGCGCCTGCTGCGCCCAACGACCTGTCGCGACCGAGTTGGTAAAACGACAGCGCGAGGTGAGTTACTAAACACGCCGCCGCACGCTGCTATCGGCGGGTGGCATACTACACGTCTACTCTCGTCTCTTACCTACCTGAATGCAGGTATCGGGAAGAGAGTAGACGAGCCGCGCAACAAGCGGCCGGCGACAGAGATCCGTCCGCGGACAGCCAGCGACCAACAACAACACCAGGGCCTTGCATCACTCTCAGTGTTTACTCGCGTGTGTCGTCACTCAGCCCTCCGGCGCGTTACTTTAACCGTCGGAAACAAATAAACAGCTTGAATTATCTCACAGATCGGCGGCGTGCGATGCGACACGCGCTGCGGCGACACGCCTCTCGCGTGTGCTTCTGCTCGCTGTCACGACTACGCGATAACGCGCAACGTCGCGCGCTGGCCCGCGGCGCGGGCGCCCCGTGCCACGCAACATAATCGTTTCTAATTCTAACGTGTTCTATCTAACACAATACACATGATAGAATGGGAATACTATAGAACACTGAAGACGAAATCATAGCATCAGGCCTATCAACTAGGCGTATCGTGAAGTTTGGGTTGGATTGGAACATCGTACCAGGGGCGGGCGCAGGCGCACACCGGGAGGCGGCCGCCGCTTTTGAAGCGAGTAGTGGCGCCGCTCCGGAGGTGCGTCACTGAGTAAACATCTAGTTACATTATAGTTATCTTAATATTTGAGTGTGCAAGGTGGTGCGTTATCTCGACAGCGGGATTAACATCTCAAACCGTCTCAATATAAAGATATACGAGAGGAGAGCTCATAATGACGTCTGATACGAGTCGATAGCGTGATCCGAGCAAACGAGACGCCCGATTTAGAAACATGGTAGTCGGAACAACAAACAAGCACGTGGTTGGCGCGCGGAGCGACGCTACTGTTCTACTCTAACGACGACCGTGGCTCACGGCGGCACCTCGGGTTGCAGCCGGCGCGTCTCTGCCGCTCCCACTGCTGCTCACGAGAGAACGACTCGCCTTCAACTGTAACCGAGGACCTTGAGACTACGTTTCCTCCTACATCTGCGCTGGACAAAAGTTTCCAATTTTGCAAATGGTACTTTACTTTGCTTTCAGTTTTTCTACTTTTCATACATTACTTACAATACTTAGCTATCTACAACTATGTATATAAGTACGAGTTACATTCTGTTTCTATTGTATGTATGTCTGTTATCAGACTCAATCGACAGCTCCGCTCACAAATAACTCGTGGTTGCGTTACGTTGAATCGTTACTGTAAAGTGAAAATTGTATACTGGGTGTCTGTAGGCCGTTTTGGCTCCGCAGCATTAAATCAAATGTTGCACACATCTGCTTAAAAAGTAGATATCGTTTCTGAGAGTTCAGTCTACGTAGGGATAAAAAACCACCTGAGTTGTCCCCGATTCTGACTCGTCTTTTCCGTCTTTCTTTCCAAACGCTTCAGGTGTCACGTGACCTGATCGAAAATTCGTAAGTCGGACGGATTATAGTCAGAAACCTATCAGAATAGGTTTCTGACTATAATCCGTCCCTTCGTGAATGATTTGACCAAGATATTGTGTTTTACAAACAACCCTGTCATCGCCGAACACGAAGCGTTAGCGTGTTTTAAGAGTGTACATCGCCATCTAGCACGTTGTTAAAGAACTAACTTTATTAAATGAAGTGTTCATACAATAAAGATACTTCTATAACAACGTACTAGATGGCGCTGCACACTCTTAAAACACACTAACGCTTCGTGTACGGTGCTTGTACATACAATAATGAACTTTAAATGCAGAACGTTAGAATAGGTTTCTGACTGTCCGTCTTGCGATCTGACGATCTGACGCGAGTTTAACATTTTTTACCCATCCCAAAAATGCACATCGCCAGAGATCGCCGCTAACATAGTTTTCACTTCAAAAATATAATTCATGATTCATTTCTCAAATGCGATATCTACAAGATAACATTCCGCCAAAGGCAAAAAATATCTCTCTTGCATTATATACTTAGTAAACTATTACGATATGATCAGTGGTATAAAAAATATCAAACGTCAATTTTTCGAGGCACTGTGATATCACACGTTCAAGATATTATAGCTCAAGGGTCATCACACGTACATGTTATCTCGACACAGCACTCTCGTCGCAGTATACGCAGTATCTCCTGCAATGGGTGCGAGTCAGCATTCGGTGAGTCTCGGCCAGGGCACGTGTTGTGACTGTGCGCCCTGCACACTGCACAGGTACCTAGCACAGTAAGTCGTGTTCGCGCGACGTGCGGCGCACGTTATCTCCCTCACCTACCTTACCTACTCACATATAACAAACAAATCTAATACAGTCGACCTTTCCTTCCATAATTATGCTTCAATGCTGAGCATTATGGGGGCAAATAAATCTTACCTTCGAGTACCCGCTCAATAGGCAATAGGTCCAGCTTCTTCGCATCAAGAGAACAGGATAAATAAATGCATAAATTATGCGCGATGCAAGTTACCTAGCTGTCATTAGAATGCACGTGAAGTGCAAATATAGTGCAAGTGGGCAGTAGAGGGCCAGGGCCAGCCCACCTGGGAGAGTCATCGGTCGGCACGGGAGCCGCGGCCGGTGGCGCAGACGGGGAGACGCCGCGCCGCGCCTGCGCCCTGCTACGTCTGTGTTGCACTCTTGTAACTGCAGACAGACAGCCGACAACGAGTTCCCTACAGATTACGTAGTCACCTGTGAAGGATGGCGCTCTACCAGAGACGGAGAAAGCGTCCTCGCCGCTCGGAAACTGGTATTTACGCGGCTTTGAGCTTTATTTTGTATCCTACGTGGTTAGGGTGCATCTAGACTCCCGTCTAGTACATTGGCAAGAACATTGTACTGCACTACCTTCCTTTGGAGAAACAAAGGTGAAGCTCCATCCTGAATGAAGGAATCGATTAAAATGGATTTTGAAAATTAATGAAGATATTCTATAAAAGATAATTTACCTTTTATTTTTTTTTAATAATTTTTAATTTTATTTATCTTTTATTACTTAATAAATGGCCAAGTGTGTGTGGTGAGACGCGCAAAGTAGGGTTCTGTAGTTGCACATCATTATTATTTATGTGAACTTAAAACAGTTTTCTTTTTAATACTATGAACATACGAGTAAACGTATGTTGGTAGACATGAAATTTGCACAAAATTTTCATTTCATACTTCACTACACAGTGCTTCACTAAGAACATTTTTTAAGTTGATCGACTATTACTCGTTAACTTGTAAGGCTAGTTTTCATTGAAAAAAAATCATGTTCACTAACATGATTGTTTTCAATCTTGTTTACTAACATGATTGTTTTCATAGCTCCAAAGTCAACCCTTTAACCGGTAGAACTAGAGGCGGAAGGGGAAATGCAATCGAATCCCTAAATTGAAAAATGGTTTTCTTTTTGCACACTCACAATGTTTTTGATTACCTTACCGACCCGACGAAGCCCCACACAATGGGGTACATGGAAAAAATATTATTCATCCCCAGTTTACATTTAGGGGAGTTAACCCAAAAATATAATTGAAGGGTTGTTATTCTAAAGGGTCCAAGTGCCAAAAAAATAACAAACAATATTATTACAAAAATACGATCTATGTGCCATGCCTAATAATATCCAAATGAAAAAAAAAATTAAGAAAATTGACACTTAGACTCTTTCGACTCACAACCCTTTTTTTTCGAGATAGTGTTTGAACAAAGGCGCGGACAGACAGACAGATGGACAGACGGACAGATAGACTGACTTGGCGATATATAAGCGTTCCTTGTTTACTAACGAACCGTAAATATGGTCTTTTTTTTTAATAGAAGATAGATCTACTATTGACCACCAACTCGCCTGATGTTAAACGAGTGGCCGAGGATGGAGCTCGTCGATCTATAAGATATCTATTCACTCTAGCCTTGAAAATTCCAAGATTGTAGGTCTCAGGAAACAGAGATGGCGGCAACGAATTCCATTCTTGTGGTGCAGTACGCAACAGGAATGTGGATCGATATCGCTAAGTACGGATTTTTGGCATTTCAACGAGAAATGTGTGGAAATTCGCCGACTTTCTGCTACTCCTGTAGTGAAATGGGGAGGGTGGAATTAGGTCGTGAAGCTCTTGCGCACATTCCTCGAAATGAATCCTGTAGAAAATAGACAGACATGCTACTTTACGGCGGTGCTCGAGACTAAGTAGCTTCTTGGCAGCTAGTTTATCGTCACCAATTAACCTCACAGCTCGCCGGTCCACTGATTCTAAAGCTTCCAGCTGATACTTGGCTGATCCATCAAAAAGGTGGCAGCAGTACTCCATACACGATCGGACCTGTGCTTGATATAGATGAAGCAGTTGTCCCGGTGAGAAGTATCGCCTACCCATATTAATGATGCCAAGCTTTTTACTAGCCAGCTTAGCCTTAGATTCAAGGTAGCCCTTAAAGTTAATTGTTGGGGTTAACGTGAGTCCCAGCTCTAAGTTTTTAATACTTACGACGACAATAAATAGCGGTGGATGTTCGTCGTAGCGACGGCGACCGCGACGTCGTGTACTGTGCATCTGCACTGTCAGGCGCATTCAGCTCACAAGTATACATGCATACAATAACAGCACAGCACGCATTTATCGATATCAGCAGGGCTAGCATGGAGCGGGTAGAAATAGTCTTTCCACCGTTTTATTCACCTTTCAGAGGAAATATATATAGTACCTATGTTGTGTATGTGTACTAACATTGACAACTGACATTATAATGTTTATATCTATAAACGGCTTATACCTAAGTCTGTGCGGTTTATCTACCTTCCATGCCTAGCCAGCCGATTTAAGAAAAAATTAAACCGGACAAGTGCGATTTAGGCTCGCCCACCGAGGGTTCCGTACAAACTAGTAGATAAAAGGGGGAAATCATATTTTTTTTAATATTTTCCTTCTTATACCGAAAAATATACATCGTAAACATATTTAAAACCCTGTTTTAACTTATGCTAATTAAGTTCTTTCATATGATACCCCACATGATACGGTTAAAGAACTTTAAAATTTAGACCCTATTTTTTGTGATTTAATTAAAAATGTCTAGTTTTCGGTTTTTTCCTATATGTGTACTCTAACACAATTTTTCTCGCCAAATTTCATAGTTCTAGGTCAACGGGAAGTACCCCATAGGTTTGATTCCGATTGTAAGTGTCGAAATGTGCGTTTTTTTCGACATATTCAGCTGTAACTTTTTTTACGAAAACTGAGAAATTTTATTTTTCTTTCTGCAGCAAGAATCTATGTATATGGTTTTAATTTCAACACAACACCTTCACGCGTTCCCGAGATAAAGGTCTTGACACTCGGACGGACGGACAGTCAAACAGACGGACAGACCGACAACAAAATGATCCTATAAGGGTTTCGTTTTTTTTAAGCTATTGCATAGCTTCTATCGCGGGCCTTGAGCGTGGAGACCGAATCCAGAAATTCCGTAACGAAAATAACCTAAACAATAACGCCGATACAACCAATGCCACCTAGAGGCGATTTGCAGAACTAAAGAGACAAGCGTGATATTTCAAAAAGTCATTAAAAGTTCTGCTATTCATCGATAGATGGCAAAACTAAAAAGTATCACCGCTGTGCCGGTCGGAGTGGGGGGTGTTAGGAATACTGCATAAATAAAATAAATAAATAATTATAATTACATAAGTTGATAAAAAATGCTATGCAATAGCTTTACCGCGGCAGTCTCCGAGTGCCACACGTCTTTTTTCTTTTAAGGTACGGAACCCTAAAAACAAGAAAACAACAGATTCAAATTCAAAATAATTTAATTCAGGTAAATTACCCATACAGAGACATTAATTTTAACAATAACAATTAAGACAATTAAACATACAATTACAATCAGCCAGCTGTTCCGTCACAATAAATAGGTATCCTTCAAATCAAAATAAGTAAATAATGTCACAAGTGCTAATTAATAATGTCAGTGCAGATATAATAATAAAATTTACTTAAGTTTAAAGTTTACATAATCAAATAATAATAATATAAAATCAAAATAAATAATAAACAATCAAAAATGGCCAAAGCTATTTTCGAAGGAAGTATAACAATATTATGCCGAAATGGATATTCATAAAGTAAAGTATTCATCAATACAAGTTAAATAAACACCTTTTTATAAAACTATTTTGTTATACTATATTGACATTAAAGTTTTCCTATGTTAGTTCGAATGGTGCGGCCTGCGAGTCCTGCGAGTCCTGCGACGCATCGACGCGACGGCGACGGTCGATGTTTGCTTTGCGACTTATGTCCTATACTGTAACGTAGTAATCTGTGGTATTGAGTTATAAATTGGAGCCGAGCCGAGCATGTACGCACTAAACTGGTTGGATTATGCGATCTTACGTCTTCTGGTCGCAGCACACACACGAGTAAACGTACGCAGACATGCACAAACTGCATTATGTTCAGTGTTCAGTCACGAGGCGGCATTCGTCACCGGGCGCCGGGCGCCGGGAGCGACCGGGGAAGGTAACCCTGCCGAGTGCCGCGTGCGAAGGGGCGAAGGGCGAACTCAGCACGCATGCTTCATCGAGCGAGGAAAACTCGACGATGTGTATTTGAATCACTCTCGTAGGGGACTGTAAAGAGGTTTGCAAACAGCGTTCCGTGGCTAACTAAAGTGCTCCTTAATCAGATCGTTAGCTGATTTATAAAGTAAACAAGTGCGAGACCGCGTACTAGCCACCCGCCGCCGCCGCTGCCGCCGCGCCCGCGTCGGTCTGCTGTTATCGGGCGCGATATGCTCCGCGACGCCGGAGTCGCCTTCTCCTAACTCAGTAATCACTATCGTAATTTAATTCCATACACCGATACAGAAGCAATAGCTCAGATTGCACACTCTTTACGTTACCTATGTACCTGTTATTGCATCGCGGCCGAGACGTTGATGTTCCGCTTATACCTACGAAGTACGAAGTAGATCTGTTGGTAACTGGAAACCTATTTTGCGTTCTTTGCGAGTGTTAATGTTTTTAGTAATAATGAAACCGGCTACGATATAATAAATGTATCGCGACCGCATTATCATAATTAGCATTGTGAATAAACCGGTGTCAGTGACGCAGGCGACGCGGCGCGCGGCGACACGGCGCGGCGTGCCGACCGCTCCGCGCCGGAGGTCGCGGCGGACGGGACAGGTCTGGCTGGTCGGTGTACCGCTCGCGCTGTGCGGAGCGGAGACGCTGGTACGCACTTGGAAGCGCTCTATAATAAACAATGTAGCACGCGCGTGACGTCACTACACACGTGTCTATCACGAGCCGCCGCCACGGTACCCACTACCCAGCATCCTACGATTTCTGAATTTAGAAAATAATGAAAATAACCGGCTAAGTGTGTGTCGTGGCAGGTGCAAAGCAGGGTTACGTAGTTGCACATCATAATTTATGTGAACTTATAACAGGGTCTCCTGTTTGATACTATGAACATTGAAATTTGCACGAAATTTTATTTCTTACTTACTCTAAGTGCATTTTGCTCTAAGTGCATATTATACCTACCTATGTATGATATTTTTCCTTTTAATTTCATATTAGGTACTTATGCTACAACTTACTACCTAGTAGGTACCTACTTTTATTATTTACAACTTTCTAGTAGGTACTAATAGTCTTTGAGCTAAGCTGCGGACAGACGAAGAGACAGACGGACGAACAGACAGATAGCAGACGGACAGACTGATGATGCGTTGTCAGCTTTCGAGAAGGCTATAGAAAAAGTGTCTGAAGTGAACTTAGAAACACTCGATATGCCGCAGGTAGAGTGTGTGTCTTTTTATGAGAAAGTATGCACAAAGCTACAGTTACTGTATAGTTTATTTAAATGGTCATTATTTAGAATAGTTTTAATCGACTTCAAAACAAGTATCTAAGTACTCGTATATTAAAAGGCGACTGCAGGAAAGCGGTTCCTACAGACTAGCTTACGATTTCGTTATGCTTGATACATCGTTGAGTGTATAATTTTTGTGAGAAATTATACGTAAAATCGCTGTAAAGATTATAAATGCGCATTTTTAGAATAATTCTAGTAAAATCACTTGTTTATAACGAAATAGTTCGTCGGAAGTTACGAAAACATGCTTTTTAGGGTTCCGTACCCAAAGGGTAAAAACGGGACCCTATTACTAAGACTTCGCTGTCTGTCTGTCTGTCTGTCTCCAGGCTGTATCTCATAAACCGTGATAGCTAGAAAGCTGAAATTTTCACAAATGATGTATTTCCGTTGCCGCTATAACAACAAATACAAAAAATAAAAATAAAAAATATTAAGGGGGGTCCCCATACAATAAACGTGTTTTTTTCGTATTTTTTTGCTCAATATTAAAAACGGTAACAGGTAGACGCTTCAAATTTTCACAGAATATTTACTTGTATATTACCTTTCAAAATAAATAATTAAATAACAATAAAGTAAATATTAAAGGGGGGCTCCCATACAACAAACGTGATTTTTAAGCAATTTTTACTCGATCTTAATTAACAGGTAGAAACTTGAATATTTGTAAGTAAATATTTAGAAATATATTAACTATAAAAATAAATACCTAATCTAATACATAAAAACTCACAAAATGAAAATAATCCGTGCATCTAAACGCGGTGCGAGCGCCGCGCCGCGGTGTGGTGGTGGCGAGAGCGCGAGGCGGTTGCTAAGCAACGGCCGCGCGGGTAGCGGGGGAGGTAACATCACGGAGCGAGCTATAACCGCGCGTATTCGCACGAGCGTCGTCATGCTGCCTGGATGTGTATCGAAAACCTACCTATAAGTTTGCAATTTACTACTTGGAATTTCGTTGATTTCTCGTTATTTTATACGATTTTCTATTATAGATGATAGTACGGAACTCTTCGTGCGCGAGTCCGACTCGCACTTGGCCGATTTTTTTATGTTTGCGAGAGCTGTGTTAATATTATTACAAAAAATATAGCCTACGATACTGAGGGAGTGAAGACGAATCTAACGACGCCTTGCACATCAAAATCGGACAAGTCGTTTAGGCTGTAGGCGATCATACAGAAATATTACATATATGCATACACACCCACATACATACATAATTATACACTCATATACTTATACACCTATATACACCCTCGAGACATAACCACGTGCATAGATGTTCCGTTTACTCTCATCAACGAATAATGATGACCGGATGAGAGTCCTCGACTCGAACACAATATGGATAGCATCGCATTAACGCGCCGTCTGTCACGCGATAACAATAGCGATACTCGAGCCGCCTCTGCTTTGATCCTTATCAGATTGTTATCGGAGGCTCCGTCTCCCGAGTGACGGAGAGTTGCGTGCATGCGCACTCGGTCGGTGATGGCGTCCACACGCGGCGAGGACGCCATGCGCCATGGGAGTCGAGGACGTCGCGTGCGTCGGTCGGGAGGCTCTCCTGCTCCGGGCGCGTCCCGCGTCCGCGTCGTCGGCGCTGCTGCCGACTACATCGAACGTTGTCGGAGCCTTTCCAGCACCACCATTTCCGACAAACAAGCCCTACAAGCAGAACACGATATAAAAATAAAACAAATGTAGAACGAGTCAGTGAGAGGCGCCTACGTCACGTTGCATACCACCTACTACGTGTACGGTTATTCCCAACGATACCTACCTACCTACCTACTTATTGCGCTACAGCAACAGAACGTGTGAAGATACCTACCTACCTACTTGTTGTGCTACAGCAACAGAGCGTGTGAAGATACCTACGAACAAAAAATACTACAGTATTCGTAGGAAGATCTATCGGTTTTTATTAAAAAGTTTTTTGACCATGATAGCAACACATCTCGGTGGATTGAGTGACCATGATAGCAACACATCTCGGTGGATTGAGTGACCATGATAGCAACACATCTCGGTGGATTGAGTTTCGCTCTTTAATTTCTTACGAAGTAAAAGAGTTGAACGCACCGAGTGATGCATTCAGTAGTTGTCGTAATAGATAGGCAAGTACCTCGCTCACCGGCGCAGCTCCCTAGAGCGCGGGGCGCGGGAGTACTGCAGGGAGGTGCTCGTACAATTATATTATTTACACTAAACATAAAGCGGGTCGGCGAGCCGAAGCCGACACACTTCGAGATACACTCATAAATGTGTAACAGGTTTTTAGCAGGATAAAATCGACGAATTATGAAACAGCTTCGGTTTTTCCTCAAGATGCAAGTTAACTGGTCACCATTACGCTGTGGCGGTTGCGACGCGTAGGTGCGCACAATTTGGTGATGCTTCCATAAACGGCGGCGGCTCAATGGCGCACGTGGGAAGAACTCCTTCTACGGAGCTGAGTTTGGTGCAACAACGTGGAGACAGTGCAGCGCCGGCGCCGGCGTCCTGTCGACAGCCACGAGCGGACCTGCCTGCGTGACGTCACGCCTCCACCCATACAAGAGAATAGGCCTGCCTCCGATTCTTCCCGGTTATCCCACGTTTTTTTAATGTCTCACATTTTGCGCTAAGTTAATTATTAACCAGTTTAACTTTTTTCACACAAAAGGTAAAAATAGGTAAATAGGTCACATAAAGGTAAAACCTAGTATTCGTGGTAGGTATACTCGTACGTAAGGTGCCGCGGAAGCTTGCGGACGCGCACCCGCACTCCTGACACTGAAGGCGCCAAGGCGGAACACCGTGAGGTTTTAGGCGATGGCGCACCAGCACCACTCTAGCTGTGGCCCGACATAACCCGCCGCTCCCCCCGGCTCGGATGAAACATTAAATACATTTCCTCACGTAAAAAAGGTATACCTAGGTACGTTACGTATATTTTTCATTAGTCGACTCGTTGCAGGTAGCGCATCCCAGGCGTCCCTGTAAACGGCATAACGATTCATAATTATTAGAGTGACCAATCGATATCTCTATACACAATAAAAATGATTGACGAAAATTAAAATGCTGTAAATGATTTTCGCAGGCGGTCCCTAGACCCTACTGTATGCATGATGCGACAAAAAGTCACCCGCACCCTGGACCCTGGATGCGGGCTCCAACCTGCGGGACCAGGGACTTACCACAATCTCAACACCAATCTTATTTCAATATTACTTTGGTCTTTGTCTTGCTCTCTCAACTACTTATAGTAAGAGCGTGATATAATTCATGCTTGAACGCTTGTAGTACGGGGGCAGTGACAATTTAATATACCCATTGATATTTTCTCGATTTTTTGTAAATCGGTTTGTAATTTATCTAAGTTATATATGAGGCTATCGTCAACCGCTCGTCACTTTTGCAAAATATTTGTTTCCCGATGCAGGGAAGTTTAATTGCGGAGGAGTTCTAATTAACCTAGTATTTCATAATCGGCTGTCCACTTCACCATGTGCATTGTGAGGAGCATAAATAAATATATATGTATAGACCGCTCAAATCTTACAAAAAATCCCTAAAAACGCAAAGCGCAACGCTAGCTACAGCAGTAAAGCTACATTTTTGGTATGTTACTTGGAATTTGGACCGCTTAAATTCGTTAAGAGAGTGTGAAACTACATTTTAAAAGCAAAAAAATGTTGTACGGTCCGCATACCTAATACGTCTGTAACTGCGATTTTTTTTGAGTTTATTCAGTTTTTGCAGTTTAATTAAAAAACTATGGGTTTTTGACTATGGTGGCTTAAACCATTTTTAAAGTACCTAAATTAAATTTAAAGTCACCCACAGCTCCGTATGTCTAATAGTTTTTAAATATGAGATTTAAAAATATATGTTAACTAAGTCCTATACAGACACCGATCTAAAAAGTAGGTGGTGTACGTACCTACTTAGGTAGTCGCCCAGTATTGATTTTCTTCGTGTTATTTCTCTCTTTTCAGTTTGAAATCGGTTTATTTTTTTAAAATTACTTTCATTTATTCATTTTTAATAGTATTTACTCGTTTTGTTTGAAATTCAAAATTGTATTCACAATACAGGTCGAATTGATAACCTCCTTTTTTTGAAGTCGGTTAAAAACGTCATCGAAGCTCATCACCGCTCATGTCACTGTCTATCAAACAATTGAAATATAAGGTGTAGACACTGCTCTGTAGTTGCGAAGAACGAAGTGAGTGTTCCAAAAGCCCATATCTTGAAAACTTCTGAACCGATTTTGATAAAACTTACAGTGACTCCTAAGTTGAAAGATACTTTATTCAATAAATATTTTTTGAAATTCGATTTCTAGTTTCTGCGTAATGCGTGGACAAACATACATACACTTATGAAATTTGGCACACATGTTTAGAAGCTGATGGTATAGACAATAAAACAATATATACAATAAAACCGGACAAGGCGAGTCAGACTCGTCCACCGAGGGTTCCGTACAAACTAATATATAAAAGTGCGATATCATATATTTTCCTTCATAAATCGAAAAATATATTTGCTAATTAAGCTCTTTCTTATGATACCCCACATAATACGGTTAAAGTACTTAAAAATTTGGACCCACCTTCCTTGCTTAAAGACCCTATTTTTTTATGATTAAATTAAAAATGAGCAGTTTTCGGATTTTTTCCTATAGGTGTACTATAACACAATGCTTGTTGCCAAATTTCATAGTTCTAGGTCAACCGGAAGTACCCCATAGGTTTTGATTCCCTTGTGAGTGTCAAAATGTGCGTTTTTTTGCGACTTATTCAGCCGTAACTTTTTGTCATGAAAACTGAGAAGTTTGATTTCTTTCTCTCTGCAGCAAGATACTATGGATCTGCGTATATGGTTTTAGTTTCAACTCGATACCTTCACGCGTTCCCGAGATAAAGGTCTTGACACCCGTACAGACGGACAGACGGACAACAAAGTGATCCTATAAGGGTTCCGTTTTTTTTTCTTTTGAGGTACAGAACCCTAAAAATTGTGCAATTCTGACAATATTACAAACATACAGGTCGAATTGATAACCTCTTTTTTTTTGAAGTCGGTTTATAAAATATACGCGATAAATCCGTTAAAATTTATTTTATTTCAATGTTTTAATTTTTCAAGTAAAAATATTACTTTCATTTTTCATAGGTAAGTACTACACCGTCGTTGCACGATGGCCTTAATTTTTAGGGTTCCGTACCTCAATAGGAAAAAACGGAACCCTTATAGATCACTTTGATCACTTTTGGATCACTTTGTTGTCCGTCTGTCCGTCTGTCCATCTGTCCGTCCGTCGGGTGTCAAGACCTTTATCTCGGGAACGCGTGAAGGTATCGAGTCGAAATTAAAACCATAATAGTATCTAGCTGCAGAAAGAAAAATAAAGTTTCTAAGTTTTCGTAAATAAAAGTTACAGCCGAAGCATTGTGTTATAGTACACATATAATATAGGAAATAATCCAACAAACGGAACATTTTTAATTTAATCACAATAAAATTGTGTCCTCCTTATGCAAGGAATGAGGGTTCAAATTTTAAAGTGAATTAACCGTGTCATGTGGTGTATCACATGAAAGAGCTTAATTAGCATAAGCTAAAACGGGGTTTTAATTATTTTTGCGATGTGTAATTTGCGGTTTGAAGGAAAATATAAAAAAATAATATTATATTTACCTATCTACTAATTTGTATGGAACCCTCGGTGAGCGAGTTTCACTCGCACTTGTCCGGTTTTTTTAATATGTTGCAAGCCATCTATACTTAATTATTTATTCTTGAGTTACCGAAAATTGGATTGTAGGTACTTGCCTGCCTAGTGTAGTGGACGTGTGAGTAGCTAGTGCTAGAGCATGTGCCTAGAACAGCGTGGCTGTAAGCGTGTGCGCAAAAGAGGCCAAACTGAATAGTTGGTGGTAAGCGTGTGCGCAGAAGGGGCCCAAACTGAAAAGTTGGCAGTAAGCGTGTGCCCGGACGAGTTACGGAAAGTAGTTGGCACTCAGCACACACACGTGGCTCGACTCGGAGCGATGTGTCAGCCGACAGCGCTAGCTATGTGTCTGTGTAAAGTAGTTGACACTCACCACACACACACACAACATTCATGCAGGTATTTATTATTCAAACCTTCCTTATGAACAATAAGGAAGAAGGCAATATAATCGCCATACGAAATCTGTACTAAATACACGCAACACACTGCAGTATCAAATATTAAAGAAACAGTGCCTGAGTTGATGATCTTCCATTTCATCTACTTATATTAAAGAAACAGTGCCTGAGTTGATGATCTTCCATTTCATCTACTTATATTAAAGAAACAGTGCCTGAGTTGATGATCTTCCCAGATCTTCCATTTTATCTACTTATATTTTGAGCTGATAATGATAGCGGAAAAGAGAGAATATTGTAGGAGCGCAGCGCGGCAGGGCGGGGCGGGAGGGCAGGAGGGCAGGACTCGAGGCGAGGGCCGCACGCGCTCCGTAATCTATGCAGCCGACAACGATGATTGTCTGCCGTCTGCGCAAGAGTCACCGAAGATATAGCGACGTGTCCGAATCTATCTATATAATACCTTTAAACGAGCAATTCTTGTATCATCATCATCATCATCTCAGCCATAACAAGTCCACTGCTGGACATGGCCTCCTTCATGGATTTACAAAAAGACCGATTGGAAGCGGCTTGCATCCAGCGTCTTGTATAGGTATATTTAAATATAATCTGAATCTATAAAGACTATAACGGGACTCCTTATCACCATTGCCTTAAGAAAAGCCGAAAAAGTTCGAAAACGGTGTGAAAACAGTTCGTCATCCATTCCGCAACGAAGAATACGATTAAGAAGAAATAAAATAGATGTCCTCGCAGCTTACAACGTGTCTACACTATCTTACTTCTCTTTTTACGTGTCTGTAACTTGCTTGACCTATTAAAAGACAATTGTCTGGCTTCTAATTATTACGAAGGCGAAAGTGCATTAATGTTTTTCTGTCTGTTATTCTGTCTCTATCTGCCATCTATTGTTGGAGAGAGACACGTCTCTCTCCAAGACTTCAGCTCTTTTGCAGGCCAGGCTGCATTTACATGCACCATCATTATTATGACAATGTTTGATCAGAACGCGGGTGAAGCCGCGGGACAATGTCTGTTTCCTTTCGGCAGTGCGGGCCGCAGCCAGTTGGCCCTGGTGGAAGAAGGCACCTGCGTACTGCCACTGTTAGCGCTTAGGCTTTTATAAAGTGTATATCAGAACCGGAAACATACAAGAGCGGTTATCCTGTTTGTGAGGATAATTCAGTACGAGCTGATCGGTTGATGGGTGGCGTTACCTTGCCAGCGTCGCCACCGCGCCGCCGCCGCGTCGTCGGCGCCCGGAACATCGATACTCGTAGCTAATTTAAACAAACAATACATTTTTCCAAATGTTTATTTCGTTACTAACGAATGTTGGTGGCGACTGAATAACGAGCTTTGTATCAGGAAGGAATAAGGATGCAGCGCCTTCCTTGTCTCCGTTCACATTTTTAATGTAGGTACTTGCATCGTGAAAAACAAACAGTCAGAGATGATCAATAGGTAGTTGATCGCTTCGGTTGCTTGAGTTGGAACTTGGAAATAACTACAATGCCTACTAATGCAGCCAGGATAAGTGTGAAACCTCCTTGTAGATTGCACTAAAAATAAGTGGCCAATACCGTGCCGCGATACGCGTAAAGTAGGGTTCCGTAACGAATGCTGTAATCTAAAAGAAAACTACTTGGATTACTATGATGGGATGGGAATCCGCATTTATAATGTCCTACAGCGATTTTACGCATATTTTCTCACAAAAAAAAAAACGTGCACTCAACAGCGTATCAAGCGTAACTAAATCGTAAGATAAACTGCAAAAACTGCTTTTCTGCAGTCGGTTATATTGTTTACTTGTATTTTTACATAGATACTTGTTGCAGTTTCACTTATGATTTCGTTACGCTTGATACGCTGTTGAGTGTACGTTTTTTTGTGAGAAAGTATGCATAAAATCGCTGTAAAATAATATATTGATATTGATATTGTTTATTCTCATTAAACTTATCTATTATTATAACAAGTATAACATAGAAAATATTTACGCACTGACAATTTACAATTTGTAGAATAAAAAGTTCATTTATATCATCAGTTTGAAAGTTTGATAAATTACAATTTTTAAGTTTTGATTAATGGACACATAAAATATACAACAAATCTGTATAGGGTCGTATATAAATGCTTATCCTATATACCTATCTTACATATAAAGTTTCAGTGATATGAGCCTGTCAAGTTTGACAGCTGTCATTCGAAACTAAGATCTCGATGAGATCTATCACTTTTGTGAAGAAACCACTAGTCTAGGATCAATAGTTCCTGAGATATGAGCCTGTCAAGTTTGACAGCTGGCACTTTGACAAAATCTCAAAAAAATATGCAACTTTAAGACCCAAAAGGTCTTATCATTTTTGCCCATTGGGCCTTTTGGCTCAATAGACCTTGTGACTGAAGGATAATTATAGTTTTCGGCGCAACGAAATGACGTCATGCTAGAACGACAAACTTCTACATACAATAATAAACTTTAAATGCAGAACGTTAGAATAGGTTTCTGACTAAAATAATGACGTCATGCTAGAAGGAGAAACTTGTACATACAACCCAGAAGGATAATCTCCATACAAACCGCCTTTTAAATTCGGGCCAATTTTATTTTTTCAATTTGACACTTCATTTTTTTATAAATTTATTTTTAACCGTAGATACACGTCCATTTGCCAAATTTATCTACAAAGTTGCCTTTAAAAAGGATATCTCCCGATTTGATCGGGTAATCATGATTAAAGTCAGAATGGCCATGGGAGATTCATACAATCATATATCTGAAATAATAGTAACTTTGAAGTCTGTTGTTTCAGTTTTTTAAACTATAAAATTATTATATTTGTTATTTTGACCGAAATTTAGGTATAAACGTGAAAATTTTGTCGGTTACACGTTTATCACGGTCAAAATATCACATATATATATATATAATATAAACAACAGCTACTGTTAGTACATTGTAATAGTGTTCTTATGACTCTGAAAGAAAATCTGAAATCAAAAATGAAATCAGTAATTTAAATAATTTTATATCTATGGGTGCCGCGTGCGAGCGAAACAGGCAGCGGCACCACTTTCATCACTTTATAAAATAATCTAATGTATTTTTATTTTGTAAATAAAAAATACAGTTCATGATGATAGTATTTATTAAATAAGTTTATATGCAATTTACAAATTGTAACGTCATATAACTGATGTCACAACGGCAATGAATCGACTAATACCTCATTCATAAAAAAATAACTCAGTAGAAGTCATTCGCAGTTATTTTTTCATATTCATATTCATAAATTCATATTTTATTTTAGTAAACTTTAAGCCGGCCTTAACACGGACTTTGAGTTGCACGATCTGTTGAGAAGAATAAGAGTCAAAGTAATTGTGAGTGGAAAGACTATATTTTTATGCTACGGCGAAACATACGTGTGTGTGTGTGCGTGATAAATGTGTACATAATGTAGGTTAAGATCACGAAGGTTCTTTTTGCTTTCGCATCAGTTGACAGTCAGGTAAACATATATTAGGTTTTTTTTTGTTGGAGTGCATCGGTCCACGCCCAGCTATTTCATTCGGAACTTCATTTTTTAAAATAGGATAAAACAGCAAATGTTTATTTTATTATAGCAGAGTTCCTACATTGTGGTTAACGTAGCACTATTTTTTGTCCTCCGTATTCATTAACACATTATTGCCTCTCGAAATCTAATGGATTTATCACAATACTTTTTTTTATTTTTTTTATTTTTTTTTTATTAACAAATTTATTCTCCACAGACTCCAGGGTCCGTGCCTTTTATGAACTAATATATGCATTTATAGCTACTTACATTTTTTTTAAGTTATGCAAGAGGAAGACAAAATTTTAATTTACACTTAACTAACATGCGAGTATACGCCGAGCAGTCCAGCTCCCGCAAGCAGCACCCGTTCACGAGTTGACGCATGTGCCAGCCATCGCTCTCCTCAACCATGTTTGAGGGAAGAGGGCGACCCGCCACACGACGCCGCCGCAAGAAGAAGCTTTTTAGTGAGCGTGAGTGCTCTGAGTATACACGCTTTCTTATTATTATTAAAATAACACAACGGGGACAAATAATACATACAAGAATTTACAAAATTAGGGACAGACAACTAAAGAATAAAAATAACCTAACACCTAACACTTTTTTTTTTTTTATAACAAACGGCGAAACTTTCCATTCAGGGCCTCCACTACCGCCGTGTTGCGATCTTTGATAGCCATTTTGAGGTTGTAGTCTAAAATGGTCCTTGGTGTAGCTGCCATTGCCCGCCGCACAAAACGGCTGATGGCATCTCCTTCATCATCGGTGTAGTAAGTGAAGGTCCCGGTGTGCCTCGAGACTGCCACGACTGCATGCGAGACGCTGTCATGTAGCTGCAGTTTGCCTTTGGTCTTAATGACGATGACCGACTCGTACGTCAAACCTTGAGCTTCATGGATGGTGAGGATTCGTGACCCTGTATCACAATACTTAGATAAGTATGTCAATGGTTAATTCGTAGCACCAGTAATGGACCAAATTAATTTGATTAAATTCTACTGAATAAATACATTTTCACACCTATTTACAAACAATATAGTATAGGTAGTACAAATGATACAGGGAAATTGAGAAAACATATTTATTTTTTATTTATTATTATTATTATTAGAGTTCCGTAGTAACTACGGGGAACCCTTATAATTCCGTCATGTCCGTCTGTCTGTCTGTCCGTATGTCACAGTCATTTTACTCGGAGACTATTAACCCTATAAAAACAAATTTTTATACATAATTGTGTTTTGTGAGCCGCTACAAAATACCGTAGTAAAATTTTCAAAAAAATTAAAAATATAGATTAGGTTTTTCATATATACAATAAAGACTGGATCATTTTTTTCATTTTTTTAACCTCCATCGTGTCTCAGATGTGATATGTGCGAGATATAGCAAAGTTAAAAAGTTGTGTCCCCCCCTACATTTCTCAACTAAGACCTAAAAATTCATTTTTAACCATAATAGTAGACCATATTAAATACTTTGAATGAAATTTATTTTGAACATTCTGTGATTCCAACTTCTTTAAGGGACTATAAATTTAAATTTGAATAAATGTTATTAATGTCATGATTTTATAATTCAAAGTAACCTTTGAAGGTATTACTCAATGTTGTAAACGCTGGCGCCCTGTTTTTGTTATGTATTTACATATATTGTGGAAATTCACTGAACAAATTGTTAAGCGAGAATTCGGTTTCCACCAAGTATCATTTTGACTTCGCCTTACTATATCTGCCCAATGTTCTGCTTGTACAGCATCAACTAGAAAATCTAAACAGAATAGTTAGCATGGTGCTGTGTTAGTTTGAGAATTAAAAAAAAACATTTATCGTAAAATCAAATACCTTGTTTCACGTACAAAGGTCACCGACATAGCACAGCTGATTAGCAAGTTGAAGTGGCAGTGAACGTAGAACTGATGGCCAATGAGGCTGAAAAGTTCTCGAGTGGACACCACTCCCCGGCAAGCGTAGCGTAGGAAGACCAGCCACGAAATGGACAGATGATATTATACAAGTGGCAGGAAGATGCTGGATGCAAGCCGCTTCCAATCGGCTTTTATAGAAATCCATGGGGGAGGCCTATGTCCAGCAGTGGACTTCTTATGACTGAGATGATGATGCTGATTCACATATCATAATTATTATAGTTTACAAAACTAGAATAACCGACTTCAAAATTCGCAATTTTACTACTGACCGATTTTGAGATTTTAAAGGAATTTTAAATCAATTTAAATTACGAAATCATGCGGGTAACATATAAGAAAAATATAAGCTAACTGATAATCTCGTTTTTGAAGTCCGTAAAAATAATAATTGTTATCGATAACTTATATTACATCGACCCATCTCTAATTCTTTGCAGTAATTTGTATAAATAATAAAATCAATTTATGAAATGAAATGCATATATGCTTTTATACTAATATTCGCGATTGTTATTTTTTTTTTTTTATCAGCCCTGTTTGTACAAACTGTCCCACTGCTGGGAACGGGCCATCTTCTCATTGTGAGAAGGGCTAGGCCATAGTCTGCCACGCTGGCGATTGTTATTTATTGAAATGAAATAAATTTCAACAAGTTCATCGCGTAGGTATATTTCACATAATTTAAGACCCGATTTTTCAAACACTGGAGCATAGGTGGTCATAGGTGAAACACGAACATACGCTACAAATACGTAAAAATTTGTTTCATTACGCTTTTTATACTGTTAGAAATATATTTTTGCTACTTGGAGATGGAAGGTGATAATGTTTTCCATAGTTTTTTAAAGAAGTTTGTAGTTTTTACAAGATTGTTTATCACAGTTCACCATCTTGGCAACGTAAGAATTGAGAAATGATTGCGATGAGATGACGTTTAAGATTAAATGACGTTTGTGACCTGTCATTAGCAAACACCTGATGTTGGTGTTAAGTTTTCGGAACAATATTTTGTATCGCATTAGGAGTCTTGTAAGTCTTTGCCAGTTAGAATAGATTACAAGTGCACAACTTGCATGACGGTGTTTGC
This sequence comes from Lycia hirtaria, assembly GCA_947563715.1. Taxonomy (NCBI): domain Eukaryota; kingdom Metazoa; phylum Arthropoda; class Insecta; order Lepidoptera; family Geometridae; genus Lycia; species Lycia hirtaria. Next base: position 18,161,592 of record OX387384.1, read on the forward strand.
GATGGAGCATACCTACACGAACCGGTCGACGTTACGATTGTGGTTAGTGTGGTTTACGAGGTAACATCGATCTACCTACAATTTTAGAGTTCCGCACTCAATAAGGAACCGTTATAGTTTTGCCATTTCCATCCATCTATCCGCTCAAAAGGTTGGAACTCGAAATCTTGCGAACGTTCAGCTTGTTCCAAAGAAGATACCAAGATCTATATAGTACGAGAGCGCACTGCAACAATACATACGTCCATCGGCTACCAGATGAGACCCATTTCTGGTGCTGAGAATGGATGGGCTTCCTGAATATAAAAGGTTGCCCGCGCAAATACTAGCGCGTTTCTTGTGAGAGACAATTTTCTGGTGTTTTGCATTAACATTTACCTCATCTATTAGCTATTAGTATAAGATGTTGAGAGCTGCCACAATAGTTAGAGTGCATCAAGATGTACACAAAAATACTAGGTTGCCTTTAGTGGATGAAAAAATTAGAAATGTACCTCATCGTCTACCACGATGAAACCAGATAGACCTAATAAAAGTAATAACCCAGTGCATAAAAATAGATATTTATATTTATTGTAAAAAAACTAATAGGTAAAGAAATAAATAAAGTGATTGTAATAATTAAAAAATATTTCGCAAAATTAATAAATAAACTATTAATAATAATAATTCGCGATAAATAAGTTAAAAGTTTCATTTTAAAAAATGTACTTAAACAAGTATGTTTATTAAAAGAAAAACAAAATACCCGACTGCAGAAAAGCAGTTTTTGCAGTCCAACTTACGATTTCGTTACACTTGATACGCTGTTGAGTGTACGTTTTTTGTGTGAAAGCATGCGTAAAATCACTGTAAAATATTATAAATGCGCATTCTTTAGAATAATTATAGTAAAGTCACTTGTTTGTTACGAAATAGTTTATTGAAGGTTACAAAAAGAAACGCATTTAATTTTGCAAGAGATGTATTATTATTGTTACAAAATATTATAGCCTACACTCTGGAAATGAAGACGAATCTAATGACACCTCGCACATCAAAATCGGACAAGCTGTTTAGGCTGTAGGCTGTCATATAGAAACATACATACAAACATACATCTCTGATATGTTATTCATCTTCACTGACAGGACTTGGCTTTCCCCCCTCCTTCTCTCCCTCATCTCCCCTCTCCCCCTCCCTTCTCCCCTCTCCTCACCTTAAAACACAATTATAATGGATCAGTTGAATACCCTTAATGTTCTGTGATCAGTTGTCGGTGATTTTTTTGAGGTAGGAAATAGGTTTAATCCTGTTTTACCCGTTCCCGCGGAAATACCGGGATAAAAATTATCTTATGTGTTAATCCAGATTATAAACTACCTGTGTGCCAAATTTCAGCCAAACCCGTCAAGCCGTTTTACCGTGAAGAAGTAACAAACTAACACAAACTTCGCATTTATATTATTAGTGTGAAGTGTGATGTGATTTATTAGCATTTCCTATTTCAAACTCCAATAAAACATATAAGTTATATGCTCGTGACCTCGCGCCGACTGTACATATTTTTAAGACGCTCCCGAAAGTTAAACCAAATATTGTAGTGAAAGTACATAAGTCTGGTTGGAAGTTACATCAATCGATAGATCTCAACTCGGACTACTAGGTAATTCACACAAAATAACAAGACGTACCAAGAATTAACCCCAAAATTAATTACAAAACAAAACTGAGTGAAGCTACCAGCTGTTCGAGTGGATGCGTCACGACGCGATAATCCGTTAAGCCTACCACTGTTCGTGTCTCTGTCGCACGGCCTCATATCGGCATCGCGCGTTGCTGTACCGACTAACTACCCGTATTGAACTATTGTTTATTTCACTGTCTTACCTTTCGCAACGATCTTTTTGTGCATAATACAGTATGGATTTCTGCTGTGCCGCTTGTAAACAACAAATAACTTCGAATACGAAACTAATATGTGCCAGTTGCTCGGAACACTACCACCCGATATATGTGTCAACGCGAATTCTTCAAACACGGATAAAGTTACAAACTGGAAGTGCCCCTCCTGTCGCGCAATAGAACCAAAGCAAGGAAATGTAAATACTCCGGTGCGTTCCTCCGATGTGCTGCCACCGGACGCCTCTATACTCCCCATGGATTCCACACCCGTGCCGCGCGCTGTCAAACGAGTGGCACTTTCTTCGCCTAATGGGGAAAATCGCGAAAACTTCGAATGTCTCTGTGTCGCCGCTGAACTACGCCTCCTTCGGGCGGATATGGCTGAAATAAAATCCTGTCTGATGCTACTGACGGAAGGGATGAATAAATGCAATGAACGCCTAGACGGTTTAGAGCAAAAAATCAAAAACCTAGAAGATACCTATACGACTGAAATTCCGGTACTTTTCAACACCACAGAGCTACTTCAAGACCAGGTAACTCAACAAGTGCAGACTAACTTAAGGAAGGAACTTGAAATCATTGGAATTAGCGAGACTCCGAATGAGAATTTGCAGCACATTACTATGATCACAGCTGCGAAGATCGGCATAAATCTTACTGAGAATGATATTGACTGGGTAAGAAATGAGACCTAGAAATGTGAGAAATTCTAGTAAAAGTGACCAAACTCAACCTCGCCCCATCATTCTTACACTGACCAAGAAGATAAAAAAAGATGAGATGTTTTTTTTTTATTTTTTTTTTTTATTAACAAATTTATTCTCCACAGACTCCAGGGTCCGTGCCTTTTATGAACTAATACATGCATTTATAACTACTTACATTTTTTTTTTAATGTTATGCAAGAGGAAGACTTCGTGCTAAAAAACAAGGCTTCCGGTTCTGCTGGACTAGCAACGGCAGAATTCTGTTGCGTAAAGAAGAAGGGAAACCAGCTGTGGTCATCTACTCTGCAGCGGACCTGGATCGCATACTCCCGTTAACACAGAATTAGCCCTGCTGAAATGGAGATGTACTTTTCATGTTTAGATTTTTTGTGCTTTAAATATTATAATATGTATAGCAGTAGTTCATATATTAATTTACAAAAAATGTTAAATAACAATAACGATAATAAACACTCTGAAATCCGAATGTCATTGTATTGTATATTTGATGTATTGTTCCCATATATCCTATCACTCCAACCAAGCTCCGTTCCTAACATTATTTTCACGACAATAATCTATTTTCAACAACTACACACTCACCACTCACATAAAATTTACTCATACAAACACTCACTTCTACTTACACAGGCTAAAACAAAACTTAAATCTTCCCTGTCGAGAAGGCATGCGGCACGCAATCGAAATATGCTTTCTTATCACTCTAATCTTAACGGTATAAAATATAAATTGTATAATGATTGATCAGGAAGTATATGATGAAATAGATAAATCACTTCAAATAATGTACACCTTTACTTCGCCGGAAGATTGTAAACGCTTTTTCACACCAAACAGTTTCAAAATTTTGACATTTAATATATAAGTCTACAAAAAAATATCTAAAACTTTAAACCGATTTGAAGCGATTTGAGACCGATTTTGATGTACTTACTAGTCCTGACGGAGTGCTGGCTCAATGACTCATCCTTAATATACCAAATGCAAGTTTATAATGTTTTCTACACGAAAAAGATGTTAAACAAATGCGGGGGAGTTATTGTTTATGTAAAAAACTGCTGGTCTGCGAGTGCTACTGAACCTTCTTTCGACGATGCAAATTGTCTTTTGGTAAATTTAGCTTGTTACAATCTCATTTATTACTACAGACCTCCATCAATACTTTTCATTATGTCATCTATCATATTTCAAACTCATGTCACTCATACTATTCTAAGTCTGATTTTCAATTAAACAACATTGTATTATATCAAAAGAATATGTTTTATTTTATTGGCGACGAGGAGTAAATCAGAAAAATGAACGATGAACAATTTGCACAGTTTTTGCGGACTCAACAGGTCCAACAAGAACAAATAACTTCCATACTGAAATTGTTAGTACAAACAATACATAAAGGCCATGACACACAAGCGACTATTAGCGTGACGAACGCTTCAAACTCATCACTATCATCTAAGGATAGGATGATGATTTAAAAAAAAATCAACATGGAAAAATTTGACTCGGAGAAACACAAAATCGAGGACTTCATTGACTATTTTGAGAATAAGTGCAAGATTCTAAACGTGAGTAATAGTGATGATTCCTTAAGAAAAGACATCCTTTTGAACATAATATCACCGGATACATTCCGTGAGTTAAAAATAGCGCTTACACCAAATTTTGATAATAGTACGTACATAGACATACGGTCCAAGCTCTTGGATTTATTCAGAATCAAAAAAACTAGATACCGCGCGTTACTGGAGTTTTGGAACTGCATGAGGGAACCTGCTGAATCTATGGAGCATTACGCAAACAGACTTAAGAGTTTAAGTCGAGACTGCGCCTACAGTGACGAACTATTGGAACGACAACTCCGAGATCGTTTTGCCACAGGGCTGAATCATCCTGACTTGGAAACAGACCTCAAACAAAAATGGCCCGATTTACAAGAATCAGGCAGAGAAGTAACTTTCCAAGAATTCTTCTCAATTGCACAATCTAGAGAACAAGCGGAACATGACACACCAAACACAACGGATGCCAACGTGAACAAAATCAAGAGGAGACACACTCAAAGGTCTATATCAAACCACAATAGACAGAGGAAATTAAATTTTGAACAATGCCTTAGATGTGGCAAGAATGACAAACACGACATCTCAAAATGTGCTGCCAAGAATCATGTTTGCGATAGCTGTAACGTCACAGGACATTTTGAGAGCTGCTGCATTAAAACGGGGCGAGCATATATTGTCCCAAATAAAAAGAATGCTACCAAACGTCTTCACAGAATTAGCGAAGCACGAGCGTCTGCATCTAGCTCTACAATAGCGACAGACATTGATAGCGAAAATGAAGGAGTCTACAACGTTACAGGCTCCCGAAAAATACGAAAAGGTTGCAAATAAATTGATGTGACGATCAATAACGTTAAATGTACAATGGACTGGGATCCTGGATCCACATACTACATAATTAGCGACAAACTATGGCAAAAAATCCGTTTCCGGTTGTCAAAACAGAGACAGTGTTATTCAAGTGCTCCCAGTTTTAAATTAAAAAACAAGTGCAAATCAACAAGAATCACTATTACTTACAGAAAACGAGGAAAAGGAACTAAAAACATAACTCATTAACACAAGGACAACGTTCAAACAAAGAAATCCACTGAAAACAATCAAGAGAAAGTGAGATCACAATTGCAGGTTAGAAAAATATACTCCATTAATTTACTTGAAAACAGGATGTTACCTGACATTGTGGAGTAGTGCCAACATTAAACAAATAATGGCGTTCGGATATTCACATTGAATAATGGAAAACCAGACGTCATCCTGACATATTGGAGTGGTGTTAACATTGTGCATAAAATTACGTTCCGAATCATACTAACACACACAACATATTTAGCATTCGTAAAGTGATACCAGCTTTTAATTATTAACTTCCGAATTCACGACAGCAATAAATCTATACTTTAAAATGGATAATAACGGTATGTCGGAAGACTTAACAAAACTATTTCAAATGATGAAAATTGAATTGGAAAAACAAACAACAACAATTACACAGAACGTAACTGCCACTTTGATGAGTGCTATTGATGAAAAAATACAACCAATATTAGAAGAAAATAAAAGCCTAAAAATTGAAGTACAAACATTGAACAAAAAAATTAAATACTTAGAGGATGCAAACAAGAAAAATAATTTAATACTACATGGTGTTAAAGAAACCGAGAAAAATTACGAAGAACTATTCAATTTAATAAATAATACTTTGCAAAACACAAATCTTACTATTGAAAAATATGAAATAAACAGATACCACAGACTAGGACGTATACAAGAAGGAAAGACCAGACCTATACTAATCTCCTTAACGTCTTATTAGAAGAAAATAGAAATACTAAGAAATAAAATCAAAGATCGGAACGCGGCGGTGATGGAGGCCCTGGGCCGAGAGTAGGCGACAGATTTATGTAATTAGACGATGTGAGTGCAGTCGCTGATAGAGTCCGATCAAACGAGGGCAAACAGATAATCTGGAAACCCCATCTAAAACCGGGCTCTACCAGTGACTGCATTCACAGAAATACTAGTATTTCAGTAGTTAGAAATAAGAGTTGTGTGCACACCTTGAGCATTCATGCTCACCATCGAAGGCTCCTTCTTGCGGCGGCGTCGTGTGGCGGGTCGCCCTCTTCCCTAACATATAGTTGAGGAGGGCGATGGCTGGCACATGCGTCATACTCGTGATCGGGTGCTGCTTGCGGGTCGCTGGTTTGCTCGTGGTATGCACGCAACATAGTAATAAGTACTTATTGCAAATTGCAAAAGCATGATGCTTTCGCTTATATGAGAGCCAGATCTCATTCACTGTCAGAAAAACAAACCAAACAACCTAAATTATAGGAATTATTAGTCACCGGAAAACTGAGAACATCGAAAAATACAAAAACAATAACAACAAAAAACAAAAAGATCCCCAATACGGTTGGTCACCGTGGGGTGATAAACCAAACCCCCAAAGGCTTGCAACTGAAAAATTAAATAAAATAAAACATGAACAACAAAATCTACAGAATACTATACAAAAATCAAGAAATAAATTAAATATAGCTACACTTAATACCAGATCAATGAAATCACAAGAAACTTTATTAGAATTAGAACATGCATTGGAAACTGTCAACTGGGATATTATCGGATTAAATGATGTGAGAAGAGCAAATGAACAAACCGAAGAACGTGACCAGTACATATTATATCATATAAATGAAAAAGCTGGAATATATGGAGTAGGATTTATGGTTAAGAAACACCTAAAAAAAGAAATAATAGAATTTCGAGGAATAGCAGATAGAATCGCCATTTTAAATATAACACTCCCTGGATATAAAGAACCAACCTCAATTGTACAAATATATGCTCCAACAGAAGTTACCCAGAAAGATATCAAAGATGAATTTTGCAACAAACTTAATCAAATTATGCCACACCTATGTAAAACAATTATAGTGATGGGCGACTTCAACAGTCAAATTGGAAAGAGAAATAAAAATGAGAACAATATACTAGGTCCATACCCAACTGGAAAAAGAAACGATAATGGACAAAGACTGATAAACTTTGCACTAGAGAATAACCTACGCATTATTAATAGTTACTACAACAGGAATCACAATAGAAAATGGACATGGATGTCACCAGATGGAAAAACAAGAAATGAGATAGATTTTTTTCTAACAAACAAACCAAGATATTTTTCAAATATTGATGTCGTAAACCAACTTAACTACAACACTGATCACAGAATGCTAAGAGGAAAAATATACACATCAGAACCAAAGAAATCGAGGAAAGACATCCGAAGTAGTAATAAACCAATACTTTTGCCAATCGCAGGAGATATTCTAGAATCCTTAGAATGTAACCTAAAAACAATAAAAAATAACACAAGTATTCAAGAAAAATATGATAATCTCGAAAAAGTATTTAAAAGAGCTGAAAACAAAGCTAGAATTAATAACGACACAAAAGATAAAATAGGTCCTCAAGCAAGAAGTTTGATAATACAAAGAAAATCTTTATACAATGATAGAAAGAATAACAAAAAGAAGATAGAATATCTAAGCAAAGAAATAAATCTGCAAATTAGGAAACATACACAGAACAGAAGAAACATTATAATAAATTATTACATAGAGAAATCAGGAGGAGTGAAAAAAGCGTGGCAAGAGCTTAAAGAAAGCACAAACTGGATAGACAATATGACACATCACAAAAATAAGAGAAACAAAACAAACAGAATCGAGATATTAGAGGTAGCCACAGATTATTACCGAAAGTTTTACAGCGATAAAGAAACATCAGACGCAAACCATAAGCAGATTGATTATAACACTAATGGTAATTAGGGAATTCAAAGCATACTGAAAGAAGAAGTAGAAAGGGCTATCAAATCGCAAAAAAGAGGTAAAGCACCAGGAGATGACTGCATAACAAACGAACTTCTAATAGGAACACTTGATGTAGCATTAGATGCTGTAACAGATATTTTTAACGAAATTTTAGACTCAGAATATATACCTCATCAATGGACCATGTCAACCATAATACTACTCCATAAGAAAGGGAACAAAGACATTATAGCCAACTACAGACCTATTAGCCTGATGTTGAATATCTACAAAATCTTTTCTAAAGTACTGCTTAACCGCTTAACGAAGATTCTAGATGAAAACCAACCCAGGGAGCAGGCTGGTTTTCGCAGTGATTTTTCTACAATTGATCATATACATACCATTAAACAAGTTATTCAGAAATGTCACGAGTATGGTATTGTATACTATATAGCATTTGTAGATTACAACAAAGCATTCGACTCTTTAAAGCATACAAAAATATGGGAAGCGCTGGCAACTCAAGGAGTTGAAAACAAATACATAAGACTAATACACAATGTATACAAGGACATGAATGCAAAAATACGAACAGAAAGAGGAGTCAGACAGGGAGATCCACTTTCACCTAAACTTTTCTCAGCGGTGCTTGAATATATATTTAGAAGACTCGATTGGGATAAATATGGACTTAACATCAACGGAAGGAATTTAAACCACTTAAGATTCGCATATGATCTGATCCTGATTTCGAAAAATCCAAGAAGCCTGCAAGAAATGTTAGAACAACTGGCATACGAAAGCGATAAAGTCGGACTCTCAATGAACGTTGCAAAAACGAAACTAATGACAAACCATGACAAAGTCACCATAACAGTAAATGGCAACAATGTTAAATATGTTGAAGAATATACATACCTCGGACAGATAATTTCTCCACAAGACCTAACAACAAAAGAAATAAATAATAGAACACAGTTAGCATGGAAACGATACTGGTCCTTAAAAGAAGTCTTTAAAAACCCTCAGGTACCACTCAAAGCAAAGAAAAAAATATTCGACTGGTGTATTTTACCCGTCTTGACATATGGATGTCAAACATGGAGCCTAACAAAACATAATTTACGAAAGCTCGAGACATGCCAACACAGTATGGAACAAATTATGCTGAACGTTAAGTTAAAAGATAAAGTCAAACTAAAAACACTAAGATGTCAAACTAAAATTAATGATGTAGCATACTATATAAAGAAATTAAAGTGGAGGTGGGCAGGCCACATGATCAGAGATAAGAAAGAAAAATGGGCTAAAGACATAACGGAATGGTGTCCAAGACAAAATAAGAGAAATAAAGGAAGACAACGAATTAGATGGGAAGACGATATCCGGAAAAAGGCAGGTGTTACGTGGAGAAGGATGACTCATAATCGGAAAGAATGGCAAGCTCTTGGGGAGGCCTTTGCGAAAACGCAAGACAATCTCACTACCGGTGACATATAATAAAATTTAAATTATTTTCTATTTATGTTTTATAAGATTGTTAAATAAATGCTATTATTATTTATTCAATTTAAATCTCGGGTCGCAGCCCGGTCCTTTGAAGGGCATCAGTGGAGCCGAAGCCAACACTGAGAGGCCCTTTACAAAAAATAAAAAATACAGTGTTTTGGTATGTGGATGGATGATGGAACTATTGTACAATATGGAATTTGACAAATCGGGGCTATTGAAATGAAATGGTTATGATTTATAAAACTAGTTTATTGACTGATGCTCCCACACAGTGAGTAAGATAAGGTACTTCTGTGTGGGAGCATCAGAATGAGATATCGGCACCTGCCTATTTTGTCTCATTATCCAAAAATATTGAGGCAGGTGATGACTCGCCACCCACTGAATGGGCTCCCCATAGTGGCGCCGCATATTGGCGCCGGAGAAGCAACATCGGTGTGGGTGGCTAAGGGTGTCGAGAGGTGTGCTGCGCGTTCACTGAGAGCTACTAGCGGCGTTATGCCCTTTAACACTTCCTATTATTATTATTATTATACTCTTTATTCAATTTACATCTTAATCTAAGTTTTTTACAATAGAAATACAAAAATATAAATATTATAAAAAACTTAAACCTAGGGTGCCGCTGGCAGCGGGGCGGGGCTCAAGCTGCCGGTGGTAGGGGCTACAGAGAGAGGGACCTCCTGACAATGCGTGCCGTGTCCAGGATGACTGCCTTCTGTATCAGACCCTTGACTCAACCGTCGAGCGAGAGCCTCTGGAGATGTTGGTCGAGGCTCTTCGCTATGACACCATTCACCGAAACGACTATCGGGACAATGATCGTCGAGTCAACATCCCACATAGCGGATACCCCGTGAGCCAAGTCAAGGTACTTGCTTAGCTTGTCCTTCTCGGCCTTCACGAGATTCTCATCATGTGGGATGGTGATGTCGACGAGCACTGCCCGGCGCTGAGACCGATCTACAATCACGATATCAGGCTTATTGGCAACAATAGTCCTGTCCGTGACTATAGAACGATCCCAGTAGAGCAAAGCACGGCTATTTTCGAGAACTGGCGCTGGTGCGTACTGATAGTACGGCACCTCTGACTCGACAAGGCCGTATTGAAGGGCAAGTTGCTGGTGGATGATCCTGGCTACTTGGTTGTGTCTGTGCAAATACTCGCCGTTAGCAAGATGCGAACAACCGGAAACAATATGTCGGAGAGACTCTCCGGGACGGTGGCATGCCCGACAAATGTCGACCGTACCGTCCTTCATGATATATTTCCGATAGTTGTTCGTCTTGATAACTTCATCTGCAATTGCACAGGCAAACCCTTCAGTTTCCCCAAAGAGGTCACCGAAGCGCAGCCAGTTCACCGATGCAGGCAGGTCTACATCAGGTCCTGATAACACCCTGTAGAACCGCCCGTGCAACTCCTTGCTCTTTCATACGTCTTTGCGGTCTTCGATGCTGAGCACCGTTGGTTTGCGCCAGTTTTCTTTTGCCAAGGAGAGAGGCGTCAGGCCCTTATCAACTGCCACTACATCACAATGCATACCATATTCGTTGTTTCGGAAATAGTCCCTGAGATTGCACACCTCACGGTTGTGAAGGTTCTTGGCGTTTAAAAAGCCACGACCCCCCACTTCCGCGGGATGTACAGTCTCATAACAGACGAGCGTGGGTGTAACATGCGATGTAGTGTCAGTTGATGACGGACCCTCCTATCCAGGGCGTCCAGCTCAGTTTGAGTCCACCTTAATATGCCAAAGGAGTATGTCAGTAGAGGCATCACCCAACCGTTGAAGGCGCGTGCCTTATTTCCACCTGACAAAAGACTGTTAAGTACTTTTGACAGGCGACAAAAGAAACGCTCCTTCATCGATTTTTTTATGTCATCTACCGCTATACCCAACGACTCTGACATACCAAGGTATTTGTAGGTCTCGGTCTCGGAAAGAGACCTGAGGATCATTGTCTCAGAAAGTTGTAAGTTCGGAGAATTTACAACTTTCTCCCGCTGTACTTGCACGACCGTACACTTATCAACACCGAACTCCATTTTAATGGCGTTGCTAAAAACCTCTGTAGTTTTTAACAACGTCATTAAATCTTGTCGTTTCGGTGCAAAAAGTTTGAGGTCGTCCATGTACAGCAGGTGAGAAATGATCCGATTTATTATTATTATGGCAAAAAATAGGATCACCACCATTAACAGAAGGACCGAGACTCAAAGCGTACGGAAACCATAACAACAAATTGAAAACTGAAGGAATAGCCAACGTAGACGTCGAAGTCGACGGACAGCAAAAAACATTACCTGTAGTCGTTATGAAAAATGCAAAACCCTTGCTTTTTGGTCTACGACGGAGCGAAATATTCGAAATGGAGTTTCCAAAACCAGTTTACTCTATTAAAATAGAAGCACCGACAACACTTGATCAAGTATTCAAACAATATAAAGATCTTTTTGACTGACAACTTGGAAAAGTGAACAATTACCAATTAAATATTCACGTGAAACCAGGTGCAGAACCTGTCCACCTTCCTGCGCGACCAATTAAATTCAGTATAAGGAAAAACGTAGAACAGGATTTAGACCGCCTTGTCGACACAGGTATTATAAACAAGGTAGATCCAAACATGACGTCATTAGAGTGGGCCACGCCTACAGTAAATGTCTTAAAACCTTCAAGTGACATTAGAATTTGTGGAGATTACAGTACTACTCTTAATCCAGTCCTAACGAAACATTTACATCCAGTACCTATCTTCGACCATTTACGACAAAAACTAGCAAAAGGTGTCTATTCAAAAATTGATTTGAAAGATGCATACTTACAATTTGAAATTGCACCCGACTCAAAAAAATACTTGACTATTTCAACTCACAGGGGATATTACCAATACAACAGAATGCCGTTCGGAATTTCGACCGCCCCATCAATATTTCAAAATTTTCTGGACCAATTACTTGGAGATTTACCCAATGTAGCAGTATATTTTGATGACATTGCACTGACAGGACAGAATATAAATGAACATTTAGTCACACTCTCTACTGTGTTAAGCCGACTTAAACAAGCGGGTTTAAAAGTGAACATAAAGAAATGTAGTTTCTTACAAAAGAAAATCGAGTACCTGGGTCATATCATTGATCAAAATGGAATACACCCTACCCAAGGAAAGATAGATGCTATAACCAAAGCATCACAACCAACAAGTGCCAAAGAATTAAGATCTTTTCTTGGCCTTATCAATTACTATGAGCGTTTCATTCCACATCTACACGGATTGTGTGCAGATCTCTACGAATTAACTAGTGGAAAACAGAAATGACGATGGTCTAGTAACGAAAAACGAATTTTCGAAGACGCTAAAACAAGCATTGCAAACGCAAAACCTCTCGTTGCGTACGATGAATGTCGCCACCTCTTTTTAGCGTGTGATGCATAAGAGTAAGGAGTTGGAGCTGTTTTATTTCACAAAAACAAAAATACTGAACAACCAATAGGTTTCGCATCCAGGAAACTACGACCAGCAGAAAGCAAATATTCTGTTATTGACCGAGAAGCCCTAGCCATAATTTTTGGAATAAAAAAATTTGATCAGTACTTGAGAGGAACCAAATTTACCTTAATGACAGATCATAAACCACTCATTCACATTTTGGGTCCTCAACGCAATCTTCCAAAATTGGTAAATAATAGACTTGTATGATGGGCTCTAATTGATTGGAAGCTACCAATATGACATCATCTACCAGAAAGGAGAAAATAATATTTTGGCTGACTGTCTGTCAAGATTACCAAATCCTGAGGTAGAACCTTCGACAATCGAAAATTCTGTACATAGAATCACTGAACGTCTTCTTGGAAACAGAATCGAAGATCTCCATTTATCAGAAGAAACCTTAAATAAAGAAACACAGAAAGACCCAATCCTCTCACGAGTATATCAATCTTTAAAAACTAGTTGGAGGGAAATCATTACAAACAAGACATTAAACATTTCTACAGGAAGCGTCTTGAGCTATCCATTGAAAATAAAATCATAATGTGGCAAGGTTGAATCGTCGTGCCTGAAACACTCAAGAAACCAGTCTTACATTACCTTCATAGAGGGCACCCAGGAATATCTGCCATGAAAGCGCTATCGCGTTTCTACGTATGGTGGCCATCTTTAGATGAGGATATCGAAAACTTCGTTAAAAAGTGCACCAGATGTCAAGAGAACAGGCCGTCCAATAATGAATTACCAGTATTTTCATGGTCCATACCTGAAGAAGTCTGGGAAAGAATACATATTGATTTCGCAGGACCATTTGAAGGCACTTATTGGCTTGTTTTGTGCGATGCATTGTCAAAATGGTGTGAATTAAGACCAATGAAAAATATAACATCTAAAAGCTTATGTTTTGTGCTAGATGACATATTCAGCACCTTTGGGCTTCCGCAAATGATTGTGTCTGATAACGGTCCACAACTAATCTCCCATGAATTCAAAGAATATTGCAAAAAACAAGGAATCTTACACGTCACCTCAACCCCGTATCATCCCCGCACAAATGGATTGGCTGAGCGTTTTGTGCGAACTTCTAAAAACAGGATGACCAGTAATGAGGGAACATCATTGAAGACCCGCTTATTGGAATTTCTGTTCACCTATCGGAACACACCTCACAGCACTACCGGCAAATCGCCTGCACAAATGATGTTCGGTAGACAGTTGAACTGCGTACTGTCAAATATCAGACCGAGTAAGAGGCGAAGATTGCAGTACGAACAAGTGAAAGCCAATATGATGTCTTCTGCACCCACTTATCAAACAGGAGATAAAGTATACATTAAAACTAAAGAAGAAAAAAAGTGGCAACCTGCAACAGTTGCTGCCAGGAAACATAAATACTCTTATGTTGTCACCACATCAACAGGAAGTTCGAAAAGAAAGCATGCAGACCAAATGAGACCACGACTTAGTTCAGAGTCTGCTAACGCAGCTACCCCTAGTCCCATTGTCACTTTTCCTATGTTATGTCCTCCCGTCTCAACAAATGTCATTCCTTCCTTGCCTACATCATCATCACCTACATTACATGTCCCTGACATTCCTTCATCTCCACCAACATCATCAAACACTACATCACTCACTTGTTCACAATCTCCCATATCATCAACAACATCATCTCCCATATCGCTCGCCTCAGCTCGAGCTTTTGTGACTCCAGTGTCCATTCCAGCACCCCAGCCTCGCCGAAGTCAACGCCAGGGGCAATCTCCACGCCGTCTGATTGACGAGATTTAATTGGGGAGGAATGTTACAATCTCATTTATTACTACAGATCTCCATCAATACTTTTCATTATGTCATCTATCATAATTCAAACTCATGTCACTCATACTATTCTAAGTCTGATTTTCAATTAAACAACATTGTATTATATCAAAAGAATATGTTTCATTTTATAGCTGATATTCTAACAATAGTAGGAGTATGTAGATCGCCTTCGGTATCTAATTTATCAAAATTTCTAGACTCCCTCAATTCTAGTCTCGATAGTCTAAATGAGCAAAGATCTCTTGTAGTAACAGGGGATATGAATATAAATATTTTAGATGACAACCCCTGTGAATACAATGCGTCGTACCAGTGTTTAATGGCGGAGCACGGTTTGCTTCCGGCTATAACAGAACCTACTAGAGGCAAAAACTGCATCGATCACGCCTTTTTGAGATTAGAGGCAATAGACGAGGCTGTAGGTGCCGTCTGTAACACATCTATCACCGACCATAGTATGTTAATAACATGTGTGCCACTTAGAAACAGCCAAAAATCCAAAACAACTAATAGAGAAATCACTAAAATAAATTTTCAAGAAGTAGTCAAAGATCTGGAACAAACTGACTGGTCTCAAGTTATGGACGCTGAAAATGTCGACGTCACCGTCCGCAATTTTACTCAGTTGGTTTCTCAATCTATACAAAAGCACATGAACACAAAAAAAGTTAGTCGGTCAAAACATACCATCAAAGCTTGGATAACTCCGGGCTTACTCAGATGCCTGCGACATCGCGACAAGTTGCATCTCCAAGTTAGACAAGCCCCAGAAAATTATCTTCTAAAAGCGACCTACACTCGTTATAAGAAGTTTTGTGATAAAGTGCTTCATACAGCCAAAACTAACTATGACAACGCTCAGCTCTCTGAACATCAAGGTAATCCAAAAAAGCTATGGAGGACTATCAAACAAGTTTGTCACCTCTCTCGTCGAAATAAGGAATCACAGGATCTCGTAAAATCTAACAACGAAGCTCAAACGTCAGTAAATAATTGCAATCAGCACTTCGCTTCCGCTGGAGCAAACTTAGCTGCCAAAATTCTCGATAAAAACTAAACTACTCAATATGCCCTCTGCCACTTAATGCATGTAGAAAATCACTGGTCTAACTCGCTTTTCCTAACTTCCACGGATAACGTTGAAATCAACAGGATAATAACCAACCTCAAAAATGATAGCGCCCCAGGTATGGACGGCATCACCCCGCGTATATTAAAATATGCCAGGGGGACTCTACTTGAACCTATAACTCATATATGTAACAAGAGTATGGAAAGTGGGTCTTTTCCAGACCTTTGGAAAACTGCGATGGTGATCCCAATTCACAAAAGCGGTTCCAAAGCCTCGGTAGACAACTACAGGCCCATCTCATTATTAAGCATACTCTCTAAAATATTGGAAAAAGTGGTAAACAAGAGACTAGTTGACTATCTAGAGAAATATAAACTTTTGTCTGACCGACAATTCGGTTTCAGGCGGGGCAAATCGACGGAAAACGCTATACGCCTGGACTGCGGAGAGAGACGCATTGGCCTCTTCCTCGATTTAGCGAAAGCGTTCAATTCTTTGTCAATGCCTATGCTTCTCAAAAAATTGAAATGCTTTGGTATAAGGGGAATAGCGTAGGGCTGGTTTGCTAGCTATTTATCAAATCGGAAACAGTGTGTCAAAATAGGAAATTTCGTCAGTAACATGGTGAACTTAAACTTTGGGATACCACAAGGAAGCATCCTGGCTCCAACCCTATTTCTTGTATACATGGATGGTATCTTAAGACTCAATATTCCGAACGCCGAACTCATTTGCTACGCGGATGACACCGCAGCAATTTTCTACGGGAAAGAATGGCGTAGCACTGTTTTAGCGGCAGAGAACGGTTTGTCCCAATTGGCTCAGTGGCTGGATGCTAACTTACTATCACTTAATGTAAGCAAAACAAACTTCTTAGCATTTCACATCACTAGTGCAACTGAGCCAAACTTACACCATCTCATGATACACAAAGTCAGGCAGAATCTTCATACAGAATCTCACTCTGATCAAAAATCGAGCAGCAGTATAAATAGAGTGCGGTCGACAAAATATCTAGGCATTGTAGTGGATGAAAATCTATCCTTCGAAGAACATATCAACACGCTGTCAAAAAGAGTACGAAAGTTAATCTATGTAATGAAGGTTCTTCGTCCAGCAGCATCGATGGAAGTTAGAAGATTACATGACACTGTGCTAGTCTATTCTTCAATACTGCGTTTGGGGAGGCACGGCCAAAACACACATGCTGAAGATTGAACGAGCGCAAAGAGGAGTACTTAAAGTGATGCTAGGTAAGCCACGCAGATACTCGACTGACAAGCTGTATGAAGAAGCATCGGTACTAACAGTTCGTCAGTTATTTTTTATGCGTGCTACTTCTATATGCCGTACTACTCCTATTTGTCAGCAGTATCTTAACACTGAAGGGGGATGCGATAGTCAGGCTCTATCACAGGCCCGAACAGTATTTGCCCGCAGACTGCCAAAACACGTACACCTGAATACTTACAACGAAGTATGTAAAACGCTAGATGTTAATAATTGTACTTTTGCCGAAGCAAAGTCAAAACTGAAAAGATGGTTACTTTCCCTCACTTACAAAGAAACAGAGAGATTTATAAAGCAGAAGTCGATTCAAAGGCCATCACGAAAAAATTTACATGATTAGTGATTGGGTAAATCAAATCAAATAAAAAAAATAAAAAAACAAATATCGATCCAGTCCGATACCACCTTGAGACTGAGACCGCACTTGCTATTCCTCACGGAGACGCAAATCAGATGTCCTGCTGACGCAGCCTATCTCTCTTACCCAGGCTATGTACTGGAGCACAGGTTCAAGTCGCGCGCCGGTATCTGCGTCTACGCGCGCGATGACATCTGCTATAGGCGTCTCCGTGACCTTGAAAGTTCCAGATTCTCCGTTCTGTGGATTTTGGTCGACACCGGCTTAGAGAAGATACTCTACGCCGGCGTCTATCGCTCGCACACCGGGGACGAAGAGACAACTCAGCTGTTTCAACACCTCAGTGAGACGGCAGATCTGGCTCAACGGCGATATCCCACAGCTCAGCTTGTTCTTCTGGGGGATTTTAATGGTCACCACCAGGAGTGGCTATTCCCATACCAGAAGACAGATCATACAGGTAGAGAGGCGTATAACCTTGCGATGTCGCTAAATCTCACCCAACTGGTCAAAAAAGCTACGCGAGTACCCGACGTTGACAGCCACACAGCTAACTGCTTGGACCTTTTGCTGACGAATGATCCGGACAGATATTCCATTTCGGTGTCTGCACCACTTGGTGGTTCCGATCACTGTCTGGTGAAGTCTGTATCATCTTATACCGCCAGATCCTAGCCCTAGAGGCACACGGCGGATATGGCGGTACAAGTCGGCAAAATGGGAAGAGATGCTGGTTTCTTTGCATCTTACCCTTGGCGACAAGTATGCTTCTCTTCTTCTCTTCTCTGTGACCCAACAGACTGCGCAAATGCCGTTACGGAGGTGATAAATCAGGCAATGGAATATTTCATTCCATTTTCTGATGGTTCGCCTTCTGGCGCAGCTCGCCCATGGTTTAATGCTGCATGTGGCAGCGCTGTAGCGCGTAAGCATGACGCATATTTGGCCTGGGTTGACGCTCGAATGCGCAAGTCCATGGATGCACGTGAAAAGAAGAGAGCCTTTAACAAAGCCGCCAAGTCCAGCAGAAAAGCAATACGCAGAGCTCGATTTGAAAACATAAGCCGGATTGGGGCTAAATTAGCATCTCACCCGACGGGTAGCAAAGCTTTTTGGTCCCTGGCCAAGTCTATCGAATCGAACTTCTGTCGAACATCTCTGCCTCCACTGTTGAAACCGGACGGATCTCTAGCTCACACTGCAGTAGAAAAAGCGAATCTATTCGCAGGTCTATTTGCGGACAATTCACGTCTAGATACCTCGGGAGAAACGCCTCCAAGTATACCTCATTGCGGCGCAACTATGCAGGACATACGCATCAATCAAAAGGAGGTGCTTAAGACACTTAGAGGTCTAGACGTGAACAAAGCTAGTGGTCCTGATGGTATACCAGCTATTGTGTTGAAAACCTGCGCACCTGAGTTGTCCCCGATTCTGACTCGTCTTTTCCGTCTTTCTTTGGAGACTGGTATAGTCCCTAAGTGCTGGAAGCTTGCGAACGTCCAGCCTGTTCCTAAAAGGGGTAGTCGTGCCGATCCTAATAACTACCGGCCTATTTCGGTTACGTCCATTTTGTGCAAGGTTATGGAACGTGTACTGAATAGGAAGCTCATGGCATACCTTGAAGACAATAACCTCCTCAGTGACCGACAGTACGGATTTCGCCGAAATCGGTCGACTGGGGATCTTCTCGTGTATGCCACACACATTCTGAGCGAGGCCATCGAGAACAATGGTGAGGCCTTGGCTGTGTCTCTCGACATTTCTAAGGCTTTTGATAGGGTTTGGCGCGACAGTCTCCTTAACAAGCTTCCATCTTACGGACTACCTGCCTCCTTCTGCTCTTGGATTAAAGATTTCTTGAGAGAACGATCGATCCGAGTGGTTGTAGACGGGTGCTCGTCCGATCAAATGGCTATTAAAGCCGGTGTACCTCAAGGGTCTGTACTCTCCACTACTCTCTTCCTGCTGCATATTAATGACCTGCTGATACTTGGTATCTTAGGGTATGCAGATGACAGCACAGTTGTGGAAAGATACACTTCTGGTCCAAGAGCCAAAAAGGCGGAAATCGAGGCGTTGAGAGAAGATATGGTTGTGCGTATGAATAAAGCTCTAGAAGCTGTGTCCGACTGGGGTGACGAAAATCTCGTCAAATTCAACGCCAACAAGACTCAAGCCTGCCTTTTCTCCACCAAAAAGAGTGAGTTTCTTTTGTCTCCTACTTTCCGAAACGTATCCATATCATTGGCAGACCGTCTTGAACTGCTGGGACTCACGTTAACCCCAACAATGAACTTTAAGGGCTACCTTGAATCTAAAGCTAAACTGGCTAGTAAAAAGCTTGGCATCATTAATAAGGTTAGGCGATACTTCTCACCGGGACAACTGCTTCATCTATATCAAGCACAGGTCCAATCGTGTATGGAGTACTGCTGCCACCTTTTTGATGGATCAGCCAAGTATCAGCTGGAAGCTTTAGAATCAGTGGACCGGCGAGCTGTGAGGTTAATCGGTGACGATAAACTAGCTGCCAAGAAGCTACTTAGCCTCGAGCACCGCCGTAAAGTAGCATGTCTGTCTATTTTCTACAGGATTCATTTCGGGGAATGTGCGCAAGAGCTTCACGACCTAATTCCACCCTCCCCATTTCACTACAGGACTAGCAGAAAGTCGATGAATTACCACCCATTTCTCGTTGAAATGCCAAAAATCCGTACTCAGCGATATCGATCCACATTCCTGTTGCGTACTGCACAAGAATGGAATTCGTTGCCGCCATCTCTGTTTCCTGAGACCTACAATCTTGGAATTTTCAAGACTAGAGTGAATAGATATCTTCTAGATCGACGAGCTCCATCCTCGGCCACACCGTCGCTTAACATCAGGCGAGTTGGTGATCAATCGTAGATCTATCTTCAATAAAAAAAAAAAAAAAAAACTCACTTGCCTCGTCTTATATTATGCAGTATTTCAATCTATTTTCGTTAATTCCTTATTTGATAAGTTTCCAATACAAGGCATGATGCCATTACTCATTAAAAGTGCAAGGGGTCCGTTCTCAGCGATATCGGTCCACATTCTTGATGCGTACTGAATAGGAATTGAATTCTTTCCACCGTCTATTTCCCGAGAATCTGCAATCGTCGAGTTTTCAAGGCTGGAATGAATGGATATCTTCTAGATCAAGAAGTTCCATCCCAAGCCACATCGTCACCTAATATCATGTAAAAAAAAAAACCTGAAACTGCTCAGTTAAAATATAACATTATATTTTTAGCCAGCCATTTCTTTCACATTTCACATCTCACACAACACTCAGCTCATTTTCCCATATCTACATTTATATACTTATTCCCGCCCTCCCTGAATTGTGTATGTAAATTGTCTCGCCAACAACTTTAGCGTTTTGAAGATATGTTCAGTTATGCACGAATACAAACCCACAAAGAGAAACTGGAACTTTTGGGCTTCCAAGGCACAGGCTTCATTGCCTAGTTTGGGGCTCGAAGCTACTCTTTAAATCTACAGCCATAATTTACTAGTTTTGTTATCATTATTATTATTATTATTTTTCTTTTGTGTATGTAGTTTTATATTCATATATCTTGTCTGCTATCACTGGATAATGTAATTGATAATGTAATATTTTTTTTAATCTGTATGGCTATTTGTATGCTAATAAACACATTATTATATATATATATATATATTATATATATATATTCGTAATAACCATTAAAAAAACTTTATTTTAATACCACACTCGATGTATTTTGAAATTGTTATTTGATTTGAAATGTTATTTGATACATACACTCAAAAAACATAACCCTCCTTCTTTCGCAGTCGGGTAAAAAGTAGGAAATGACGGGAATGTGTTGTACAATTTCATTTAAACTCACATAAATGTAACTCGTATATTCATAGTATCAAGTAGAGACCCTGTTTTAAGTTCACATACATTATGACATAGTCATAGTCATACAACTGAGGAACCCTACTTGGGCGTGGCTCGACACGCACTTGGCCATTTATTAGTTAATTGTTTTATCAATATATGAATCGTGAGTATAATCCACTATTGTCATGGAAATAATGGCTAGATGAAGGCTAACCGCTACAGGCGTCTGTCACCAGTTATTTACGTATTTGAACTATTTTTTTATTCGAAAATAGGCTTGCGCTTGACCGTCAACTCGCCTGGTGTTAAGCGAGAGTTACGGTCTACAATGGAGCGCGCTTGCCTACAAGAAACCTATTCAGTCGCGATTGAAGACACCTAGATCTGGGGGCACGGCAGTGGCCCCGCCAAGTCGAGCAGCAAGGCCACGCCGTACCATCCTTTTCTCCAAGCCATTCAGAGCACTTTTGACCCCCCTGTAACTTTGTTGTGGATAAAGCTAGAAGCCTGAAATTTCAGACACAAAGAGAGTATAATAGTACTAAGTACATTTCAAAATTTCATTCAATTTGAACCTGTAGTTTAAGAATTATTGCAAGTTAAATTTCCTTGATTTTGTCACTGACTCATCTACTCACTCACCGATCATCAAAATTCTAAGGTACTTCTAGCAGACATACGAGCTTGAAACTTTGAACACAATTAGTGTTTAGCCTACAAAGTGAGGAAAAATTAAGACATATAACAATTTCAGTCCCATTCTCGTGATATGTTAACTGCATAAGTAACTTTGTAATTTCATACATTTATATAGGATTACTAAGTTAACTTTGCGGTTCATGCGAGTTTTCATCGGTTAAACCCGCAAAATTATGGCTTGAGCCGATTGATAGGTAGCTATTTAGGTAAATATAGTGCAAACGCCAATTACGGTGGGGCAATCAAAACCCCAGAAAGAGTGGACTGTATTTTTTGAGGTGGAATACGGTGCATGAGACAAGGAACGGAGAGACGGGAAGCAGCACTTACTTGAAGATCTCGTGGCTCTCCAGATCGTAGATCAGTGAGGGAGGATGGCGCGGCGCCTTCGCACTCGCACGCCCCTGTGGTCCTGTCCTAATCTGCTAGTCGCAATACACGTTTCGAAAAGCGTTCCATAAAGTTTATTTTTCACTAGGACACAATGTCCGGCGAAGACACTATATAACAGTATATAGCGGAGTACAACACTTCACACGCGAACAGTTTTTTCTTAATTAATATATACGAAAACAAACCGTCGCGCGCAAGGGCATATGTCGCACTGACTAGACATAAAATGCATCTAGTCAAATTGTTTTCTTTTTAACGAAGTAGGGTAATCTTCGGTCGTTCCGTACACTCTTCACAGTGCTGCTTATTATAAAGGGTTCAGGATGGAATGGAAAATACACCGTAATATAAATAGTCTAAAATACAATCAACTGGCGCAACCATATAGAGTAAAGTGGATTATAGGAAGGCCTTTTCAATAAGTAATTCTTTAAAAAACAAAAAAAAAACTTCAAAATACGCAATCGTTTATTACTTGGATGACATGAAATTAATGATGCTGATGAAACCAAAATACTGAAGCGAATTTGATAAAATTTCTACGGGATCACTTGGGAGTATACCCTTAAAAAAAAAAACTATAAAGCCACCTTTTTTTTCGATGCAGACAAGTATAGCCGGAAAATTTTAAATGGAGTCCGTTGATTGGCGAGCCAAGATGTTATAACAGATGATAATAAACTAGTTGCCAAGAAGCTACTTAGTCTCGAGCATCGACGTAAAGGATCCATTTCGTCAAGTGTGCGCAAGAGCAGCACCACCTTATTCCGCCCATAAAAACGTACAGTCAAAGACGATATCTCTTAAAGTATACTTATATATATGCCCCCAGACCTATAGTATACTTATATCTGTGCTTTTATATAAGTCGGTGCAGCGTGTCACTTATCAAAGGCCAGCTTTTGTCATTGACAAACTCACCCGTCATCAAAATTATATGGTACTCTCTTCAAATTCACATATAACAAAATTAGTGTTTAGCCTGTAAAGTAAAGAAAAACTAAAACAACGTAATTTGAAACTGAGCGTGTGTCATTCCAAATACATACAGTCTAAGTGACATTCAATAGCTTAGCTAATTAAAACGTACGATTAACAGGCGAGTTGACGGTCAATCCAGGTCTATTACCAAATTAAAAAACAGTCATTATGTTTTCTAGATCAACAAAGTCACAATCATTGAGTTGTCTCATGTTTATGGTTAGATAAACACCGTGCTCACGTGCTCCACCTTTAGCCACACCATTATTTACCATCAGGCGATTTGGTAGTCAAATGTAGATCTATCTCGAATAAGCACAGTCAGTTACAGACGATGTCTCTTAAAGTATACTTATACCTATAGTATACTTATACATGTACCTATGTATAAGTTGGTGCAGCGTGTCCAGTATCGGAGGTAAGCTTTTGTCACTAACAAACCCACCCTTTATCAAAATTCTAAGTTACCTTTTTCAAATTCACATGTTTAAGTTTGAAAAACAATTAGTGATCAGCCTATAGAGTAAGAAAAACTAAAACACTGTAATTTCATACTGAGATAGATACACATTACATAGTTACTCTTGCAGTTTATACATTTTCCCATCACTTACGCTACCTACAATTATGTAAATAGGTAAGTAAATAGTTCATATGTGCAAGATATGATAGTACCTACATCAAAACCTCTGCAAAAAGTCCACAGAGACAGGGAGTGGGCTTTGAAAAACTCCGAAAGAAAAAAAAAAAAAAAAAAAAAGCTGACGCACAAAATAATATTATACGTGAAAAGAAAAAAGACCAACAAAAAGAAATGAGATCCCATCAAAAACATAACATGTACAAAAGGCCAAGTCTCGCTACGCAGCTCTCCTACTACAAAAAGTTGTGAGATCTAATGTAAAACCAAGTCAATTAATAATTTTAGTACTATCTATGAGAGTATTTATCCAACTATTTTGTAAGAAATTGTGATTTAATTAGTTAACTAACAACTTTTGTGATAACCGTAACGATATTAAACATCTTTATTTCTTTAATAATTAAAATGACTTGGCCATCGCACGACACAAGCACATAAACATGGATCTGTTGTTTGAAATAGTCCTAATTTTAAATAGGATTTGCGAGCCTAATTTATGCATATAATATTAGGTAGATTTTGTTGTATGTAGATTATATAATCATGTGCGATTGCCAAGTCATTCTAATTATTAGGCATTAATTATTAGGCAGCCTCGCTTGTTTCATCAAAATCGGATCAGCTGTTTTTTTTGTCGGAGGATTTTGAGTTTTCTAAACTTAAACTTGTTACTTATATCTGTCTCATTTTTATCTGAATTTTTAGGGTTCCGTACGTCAAAAGGAAAAAAAGGAATCCTTATAGGATCTCTTTGTTGTCTGTTTGTCCGCCTGTCCGTCTGTCCGTCCGTCCGTCTGTCAAGACCTGTATCTCGGGAACGCGTGAAGGTATCGAGTTGCAATTAAAAACATATACGCAGATCCATTTTCTCTTACTGCAGAAAAAAAAACAAACTTCTCAGTTTTCATAAAAAAGTTACAGCTGAATATGACGCAAAAACACATATTTCGACACTCGCGAGGGAATCAAAACCTATGGGGTACTTCCCGTAGACCTATAACTGTGAAATTTGGCAAGAAGCATTGTCATATAGTAAACATAAAGGGGAAAATCCGAAAACTACATTTTTTATTTAATCACAAAAAAATGGGGTCTTTAATGCAAGGAAGGAGGGCCCAAATTTACTTTAACCGTATCATGTGGGGTATCATATAAAAGAGTTCCATTAGCACAAGCTAAATCAGGTTTCTAAATATGTTTAAGATGTATATTTTTTGGTTTATAAAGGAAAATAGAAAATATGATTTCCCCCTGTTATCTACTAGTTTGTACGGAAACCTCGGTGGGCGAGTCTGACTCGCACTTGTCAGTCGTATTATGTTCCCTAATCACATGACACTCTTCCATGCCGTCACATATAGTGCACGTAGTATATGTACCTACTGATCCTACTATACAGTACGTTAGTTCTATGTGCAAGTTGTATATTGCGTTGCGTACGCCTGTCTGGTCAACTACAGTATATTTGAGTTATTAACCGACTTCGAAAAAGGAGGAGGTTATCAATTCGTACCGTATATTTTTTTTTTATGTATGCACACGAATTACTCCGGCATTCGAGAACCAATTTTTGTGTTTCCTGAATTGGTGTATAGAGAAAGCTCCTAAGTTGGTCCCATAATTATTTTATAAACATCGCTTTATTACTTTTTGAATAATCTCTAAAAGTAAAAATATTTTCATTGGATTCCTGAGTAAGTGCGTCAGATTATAAAATCGCAGAGTTCCACTGACACGTTTTTCTTTGCAAAAGTGTCAAATGTTGAGGTTCTTCGTATAAACATCTGTACATTTTCTAATCTGCGACGACGAAGCATTTGACATTCAATGACAAAAGTCATTCTTGAAAAAAAAACGAGCGGGTAAAGAGAGGTCTCTTTAAAAAGTTTACAATCGTGAAGGATATAGTGAGCTTGAAAAGTAAAACCTACTTACTCCTCATCCAATGTGTATAAGGAGAAAATAGAGCTACTTCAACGCTTGAGCGCCTTGTTTAGTTGTTTTTCTTACTTATGTTAGGTACAAGTAAACGAAATAACGTACTTTGAAGTCGGTTATTTCAGTTTTTCATTATTTTATTGTTAAAATACTGGTTATATATCCATTTCATAAGACTATCTAGGTATCTATACCGGAATAATTTGAATTGCAACCCTTAATGCAGAGCCGTCAGAGTTGTAAGTGTCCTCCATTAATAATTTTATTATGAAACAGGGTTAGATCGATATTTTGAAATGTTCAGATGTTTTTTTGAGGAATCAAATACTCATATATAACGTAATAAATATTTATTTTAATATAACATACACACATGTAACAGTTATCAGTCTGATCGCAGCGACACCCAGGTCCGAGGGAAGTGCGCAGGTAGAGAGTGACGTCACGCGGGGGGCGGGGCGTCACGTGCGCCTGCGCGCCGTCTTGAGCGCGCGGTACGCGGCCACGGCGTCCTCACGCGCGCGCTCCCGGCGGCGCGCCTCCGCCGCGGGGGCAGGCGCCCTCGCCGCTCCCGCGCCCGCACCCCCGGCCTGCAGCAGCGCCGTCAGCAGCAGGCCGCGCCGCCCCGGCTACACACACACAACGTTCAAATCTATCGATCGATATTTTATATAGTCTATACCAGCTTCTATACCAGAGAGGGTGGCAACACCATTGCGAAGTCAAAGTATTTTTTCCGTGCTCCATAATAAAAAAAGACGTGTGGCACTCGGAGACTGCCGCGGTAAAGCTATTGCATAGCATTTTTTATCAACTTATGTAATTATAATTATTTATTTATTTTATTTATGCAGTATTCCTAATACTTTTTAGTTTTTAGTTTTGCCATCTAGCGATGAATAGCAGAACTTTTAATGACTTTTTGAAATATCACGCTTGTCTCTTTAGTTCTGCAAATCGCCTCTAGGTGGCATTGGTTGTATCGGCGTTACTGCGTTAGGTTATTTTCGTTACGGAATTTCTGGATTCGGTCTCCACGCTCAAGGCCCGCGATAGAAGCTATGCAATAGCTTAAATAATTAAAAGCTACAATACTTTATTTATTTATTTATTTAGGCACACAAAACAGAATACAATTGGAATATTAACAATAGAATACGATAAAACATACAAACTAGATTGTATTCCTACACATGTGTACATAGCAACAACAAAATAAATGCAGTACTTTTTAAATTACATTAGAGTATATACGTATAAATATGTAGATAACAAAAAGAAAATATTAAGTTACATAACAATATGGAAAGGAAGTTAGAAACAAAAATAAAAATAAGTTAGAAAAACAACAGCGCTGATATCGCTTACATATACAAGCGATATCGATATACGATCTAAAAACGTTGATGATCGAGAAAAGTGTGCTAGAGACTGTCGTAAATTCGAGATAAGTGACGAAATTCACAAAAAATGGGAAAAAACAGCATCTGAAAAGTGAATTCCAACTCAGTATTTAATAGTGCGGAAAACCAGTGGGAGACAATAAATTTTCCAAAATTGCGCGTGAAGAGTGAAAATAAGTAATATAAGTCTCAAATAAACACGAAAAAAGCAATTAAAGAAAAAAAAAATTGTCCACTTAACCTAACTTTTAGAACACAAAGTTACCGCCATTTCATAAAAACGAGTAAGAAAACAAAACATTTTAACGGAACTAAAACAGTGAAAACATGGAAGAAATAACAAAACTTTTAAAATCCATACAAAATGAGCTAGCAGAACAAAAGAAAAAAATGAAAGAAATGGAATCAAATATTACGAAAAGTATAAATATGAACATCAACGAATATTTCAACACAATTGATCAAAACTACAGGCAACTAAATGAAAAAGTAAATGATCAAGAAAACATTTTGGACCGTATGGAGATCCACATTCGGAAGAAAAATTTGGTATTTTTCGGAATTAATGAAGGCGAAAAATCTTATCAAGAGCTTGAAAATAAAATCTTGGAATTCATAAATAAAATCAATATTACTTGTGAGCGCAGCGAAATTGAGTCAGTAAAGCGACTGGGAAAAAAAGGAGAAAAACCTAGACCAATTACAGTGTCCTTCACCACTATGGGAAAAAAATATTCTATTACAAAACAAGAAAAATATTGAAAACAGTACTGTATACTACAAAGAAGACTACCCACAAAAAGTTGTTGAGAAAAGGAAACAATTACAAACGGAAATATCAAAGTACAAATCAGAAGGCATAAAAGCAATAATTAAGTATGACAAACTGATAGTTCTGAAGGATCACAAACCCAATAAAAACCAGATGACTGTTCTGGTTTTTATTTTTTGGTTCAACAATCCAAGAAACGACAATTACACAACTCTCCGAACCAGGATAGAACAACCCAAGAAAACCAAGCCTCGAAGAAGAACAAAATAACAGCATTTGTAAATCAAAGAAAGTATTCTGGACCTGTCACAATTAATGATTCTCCTACATCCAATATCTAGCAACCAGCAGAGCCCCCCCCCATCACCACTACAGAACCCAACACGGTTAGTCACCGCGGGGAAGAAAATCAGAACTAGTTTTTCTCTTGACTACAACCCTCCAATAAAACAGAAAAGCACTATAAACAACAATAAAACTAAAAACAACATATATATTGCCACTTTTAATTGCCGGTCATTGGCAAGTGAAGCACGAGTAATCGAGTTAGAGTGTGCAATATCTACTATCAAGTGGGACATAATAGGAATCACAGAGGTACGGAGAGAAGGTTTTATAATTCAAGACAGAGAAAGTTATACTTTGTACTACCATGGTCAAACTAAAGGACAAAAAGGAGTCGGATTTCAACGAAACAATATCAAAGTATATGACTTTATAGCAGTATCAGAAAGAATAGCCATATTATATGTGGAAATTGAAAAGAAATTGCACTCACTAATTCAAGTTTATGCACCCATCGAACATTCCAAAGAAGCAGAAATAAAAGTCTTCTACAATGACTTAGAAAAAACTATGGAACAAATTAAATATAAAAATATAATTCTAATGGGAGATTTAAATGCACAAATAGGGCAACCTCAACCAGGTGAATTTTTAACAATGGGGAAGTATGGATATGGAATAAGAACTAAAAGAGGACAAATGTTTGTCAACTTCTGCCAACAGTATAAATTGAAGATAGCAAATACTCTGTTCAACAAACCCCAAAGTCTAAGATGGACATGGCTGTCACCAAACGGACAGCACAAAAACGAGATAGACTTTATAACTACGAACACAACTGGAACTATAGAAAATTTGCAAGTTCTTAGTAAACTAAACCACTTTAGTGACCATAGGATGGTCAGGTTAACTTTAAATATGAATACAAAAAGATCCAGAGCAAAATATAGAAATTGTGGGCAAACGATAAATGTTGATTTTGAAAAATTCCTGGATGAATTACCTAGCTCATCAGCAATGATAGATGAAACAGTCGAATCCTTCTACAATAGACTGGAAAATGCACTCAAGAACTGCTACATTTTCACGAATAAATCAAAAAGAACAAACACTACACAAACAGTCATCACTGAAGAAATAATAGCACTAAAAACCTAAGATATGAACTAAAACACAAGGAAAATAAAACAAGACAGGAAAAAATCCAACTAAGTAAGTTATACAAACAAAAAAGCAATAAAATAAGGGAAAATTTAAGGAGTCACAGACTACAAACAATACATACATTTTTGGAGAAAACAGGAGGAGTAAAGAAAGCATTTAAAAAACTTAACACAAACAAACAACTTATAACTCACCTATATAACAGATCGGGAAGTGTCAGATTCAGATTCAGATTCTTTTATTGCTATTCCATAGTAGGTATATTACATAGGTGGTAAAACAAACTGTTCAAGTATCATATGGACCCCGTCGGGCGCAGCAATATTACAATAATAATAATAATTAATATTACAATTTTGTTGTGACAAATAGAAGGGAATTAATCGAAATAAGTACACAATTCTACAAGGATCTATACAGTACAACTACACAGGATAAAAACATACAAAGCCACAGCTCTCCAATTAATAAAGATCAGGCTCTACCATTCATGGAAAGCGAAATAGAGCTCACAATAAGGAAGCTAAAAAACGAGAAAAGTCCTGGAGCAGATGGTATCACAAATGATATGATTATAGCCGGTAAAGATAAATTGGTTCCACCTCTTACTAATTTGTTTAACCTCATCTTGCAACAGAAAGTACTGACTAGACAATGGCTAGGTTCAGAGATAATCCTACTCTATAAGAAAGGAGACCCTAAACTCATAACAAACTATAGACCTATCAGTCTTATGTCTAGTTTTTATAAAGTTTTTTCAGCAACACTATTGCGTAGAATAACAAAAACAATTGAAGAAAATCAACCTGTAGAACAAGCAGGTTTTAGAAAAAATTACTCTACAATAGACCACATACAAACACTAAAGCAAATTATGGAAAAATACTCTGAGTACCAGAAACCCTTGTATATTGCTTTTATAGATTACTCAAAAGCATTCGACTCAATTTCACACACATCTATTTGGAAAGCACTGGAAGAGCATAAATGCAAATTTATAGATATTATAAAAGCAATATATAGAAACAGCACAGCTAGAGTGAAGATAGAGATAGCCGGCACACCCTTTCAAATACAACATGGAGTGAAACAGGGGGACCCCTTACCTCCAATAATTTTCATAGCTGTCTTGGAACGCATCTTTAGGCAACTGGAATGGAATCATATGGGACTAAAGATTGATGGTAAATATTTAAATCACCTGAGATTTGCAGACGACATAGTCTTATTATCAGAAAAACCAGATGAACTAGAAAAAATGCTTGAGTCGCTCAACCAGAAAAGCAAACTTATAGGCCTAGATATAAACCAGGAAAAGACAAAAATCATGACAAATTCAGTTGAAGTTCCTTTAAAAATTAACTCTGTCCTCTAGAATATGTGGAAGACTATGTTTACCTAGGTCACCTAATCTCATTTAAACCTTGCACGGGAAAGGAAATTAATAGAAGGATAAAAAACACATGGAATAAATATTGGGCAATGAAAGAAATCTTCAAATCAAGTTTACCAGTTAAGCTTAAATCAAAAGCAATGAATACGTGCCTAATACCTTGCTTGACATATGCCTGTCAGACATGGCCATTGACCAAGAAACAGATGGAAAAGCTTAGAATATGTCAACGAGGTTTAGAGAGGAGCTATTTAAATATTAAACTGAAAGACAGAGTGAGAAACACAAAAATTTGAAAAATAACAAAAACAAAAGATGTCGTCGAAGAAATATTAAAACTAAAATGGAATTGGACTGGCCACCTTCAAAGAATGACATCAGACAGGTGGACGCAAATTGCCACAAACTGGACACCTAGGGACCAAACCAAAGATGGAATGTCGACATCATCAGTGTTGCTGGCAAGCTCTGGTCAAGAACAGCCAAAACCAGGGAAACATGGAAAAATATGGAGGAGGCTTACACCGCAATAGGCGGTCCTTACCAAAATTACTGTTAAACTATTAAATTAGATAATTAAAAATGTAATATATTTAAGTCATATATATAATTAACTCTGTAAATATTAGAAAATGGTAGGGAAATAAAGCTATTTTTATTTATTTTTATTTTATTATACCAGCTTCTAAACAGGTGTGCCAAATTTCATAAGTGTATGTATGTTTGTATGTCTGTATATTTGTATGTTTGTCCACGTTTTACGCAGAAACTAAAATTCGTATTGCAATAAATCTTTTTTAGGGTTCCGTACCCAAAGGGTAAAAACGGGACCCTATTACTAAGACTTCGCTGTCTGTCTGTCTGTCTGTCTGTCTGTCTGTCTATCTGTCTGTCTGTCTGTCTCCAGGCTGTATCTCATAAACCGTGATAGCTAGAAAGCTGAAATTTTCACAAATGATGTATTTCCATTGCCGCTATAACAACAAATACTAATAATTAAAAAAAATATAATATTAAGGGGGGTTACCCCCCCCCCACCCCCCCCCCCCCCCCATACAATAAACGTGTTTTTTTGCTCAGCATTAAAAACGGTAACAGGTAGACGCTTTACTTTTATATTACCTTTCAAAATAAATAATTAAATAACAATAAAGTAAATATTAAACTCGATCTTAATTAACAGGTAGAAACTTGAATATTTGTAAGTAAATATTTAGAAATATATTAACTATAAAAATAAATACCTAATCTAATACATAAAAACTCACAAAATAAAAATAATCCGTGCATCTAAACGCGGTGTTACGGCGGGTTTACTACTTGGAATTTCGTTGATTTCTCGTTATTTTATAAACAGAACTAAGCTTTGTAGTATTATAGATGATAGTACGGAACCCTTCGTGCGCGAGTCCGACTCGCACTTGGCCGATTATTTATTGAATAAAGTATCTCTAAAGTTTGGAGTCACTGTAACTTGTATCAAAATCGGTTCAGTAATTTTCAAATTATGGACTTTTTAAAATATGAGCGTTTCAACGACGCTATACAATAATACATAATATACAACTACTGGGCGGATTTGTATGAAATTCGGTAGGTTTATCACTCATACTATGTAAAAGGATCTGGCATATTTCATAACGTAAAAATTAGGCGTTACAATAGTAGTGAAGTGTGTTTGAAAATTAAACGAACTTACCCGGTGAAGTTTTGTGAATACAATTTTTTGTTTCAAACAAAACGAATTATTATTAAAAATGAATAAATAAAAGTAATAAAGAAAATACCGAGTTCAATACAATCTAATTAAACTGAAAAGGGAGAAATAACACGGAAAAAATCAATCAATCAATGATATAATCAAAAAAACCGGATAAGTGCGAGTCAGACTCGCCCACCGAGGGTTCCGTACAAACTAAATAAAAGGGGGAAATCATATATTTTTTTATATTTTCCATCATAAACCGAAAAATATACATCGTAAAAATATTTAACACATTCCTTGCTCACCACTCGGATCCGAGTATAGTAGCGGCGCCTCCCACTCGGATCCGAGCGAGCGTCCCGTTCATTTTGTAGTAGTCAGTAAACCGCCGGCGTTTAAGGCAGTCAACGTTGCTTTGCACGGCCACTGTACTTAATCAAAATTCGCCTAAAAAGTTTTGGTTCCCAGCTGAAGTGAAGGATCTGCAGGGGGCGAAGAATGTCTTAAAAACCTGTTTTAGCTTATGCTAATGAGGCTCTTTCATATGATACCTCACATGATACGGTTAATTCACTTAAAAATTTGGGCCCTCATTCCTTGCATAGGACCAATTTTCGGATTTATTCCTATATGTGTACTCTAACACAATGCGTCTTGCCAAATTTCAGAGTTCTAGGTCAACGGGAAGTACCCTATAGGTTTTGATT
Organism: Lycia hirtaria; assembly: GCA_947563715.1. Classification (NCBI taxonomy): domain Eukaryota; kingdom Metazoa; phylum Arthropoda; class Insecta; order Lepidoptera; family Geometridae; genus Lycia; species Lycia hirtaria. Next base: position 18,195,145 of record OX387384.1, read on the forward strand.
CCTCTGTGAGTGTCGAAATGTGCGTTTTTTACGACATATTCGGCTGTAACTTTTTTTTACGAAAACTGAGAAATTTTATTTTTCTTTCTGCAGCAAGATACTATGGATCTGCGTATATGGTTTTAATTTTAACTCGATACCTTCACGCGTTCCCGATATAAAGGTCTTGACACCCGGACAGACGGATGGACAGACGGACAACAAAGTGATCCTATAAGGGTTCAGTTTTTTCCTATTAAGGTACGGAACCCTAAAAACAAATCAATGATAGTTTAGGGCCTGACCCCGCCCTTTAAAAAAATTGTTGTTGTACGTACCTACTTAGGTAGACGACCAGTATTGATTTTTTCCGTGTTATTTCTCGCTTTTCAGTTAATTAGATTGTTTTGAAATCGTTATTTTTTTAAATTACCTACCTTTATTTTGCTAGTCATGAAATTTATAAACCGGTTTTTTTTAGAATAGAATATAACTTTGTTGTACATCCATACAGTAATATTATTAGTAATTAATTTTGTATTACTTTTTGTTTTTAATAATATTCGATACTGAATTTCGAACAAGAATGTTGTATATGAACAGTGGAGCTCCCGAGCGCCGAGTGCGACTAGTGTTGTAGCAAACAAGAAGGTTGTATATGAACAGTGGAGCTCCCGAGCGCCGAGTGCGACTAGTGTTGTTGCAAACAAGAAGGTTGTATATGAACAGTGGAGCTCCTGAGCGCCGAGTGCGACTAGTGTTGTAGCAAACAAGAAGGTTGTATATGAACAGTGGAGCTCCCGAGCGCCGAGTACGACTAGTGTTGTAGCAAACAAGAATGTTGTATATGAACAGTGGAGCTCCCGAGCGCCGAGTACGACTAGCGTTGTAGCAAACAGTGAGTGGTCTCGCGGTGTACCGTCATCCGTCAGTACAAATAGTAGTGGTATCAAAATATAACATCAAGCTCGACTGAATGTCCAGACTTGCTAGAGTTGCTAGCCAGACTTATAGTGAGAGCTTCAATAAACTATGCAGCTGACTTATTCTGTTCAAGTATCAATTCGGCTAAGCAGCGGTTGAGCAAATGTTACTTTGTAAATGGTTGTAATAATCAGTATGCGTCTATAAACTGTAGTTGCACACGGCTCTGTTAAGTATGTGTTAGCCGAGCTAGCTTATTATATTTTCATGATCGTATCCTAGCTGCGACTATCCGTGATAACATATAATTAGCTTTTTGTTGTTATAATTTTAATCATAAGTTACAAAGCTGTCGATTTTCCTATAAATAAATAAATATAAGTTACCCGTGATGTAGCGGCGGTGTGCGTGCGCGCGCCGCGCGGCGGTCGCAGGTCGGGCGGCGCATGCGCCACCGCGCCAAGCGGCACGCGCTCCACCACCACCTCGCGCCGCTCGCACCGCGCCGCCTGCGCACACATACACACTAGGTACCACGACACGACACACGACGGGCTAGTCGACTAAATATATATCATCCCCATATTATAAGTATAGCCACTCGACATCTTACAAAAAAAAATGCCCTAAAAACGCAAGGAATGATGTAAAACTGCGTTTTTGGTATGCTATTTGGACCCCTTCGGAGAGTGTGAAACTATATTATGCAAACAAAAAACTGTGTGCTACCGGCATAATACGTCTAAAACTGCAATATTACGGACTTTCTTCCGTTTTATTTATGTATTTATTAGTTTTATTTTATATTTTTAGGAATACTTACAGCCTAAATACTTAAATAAACTATACATTTATATAAATTACGAGGCTAAATACAAGTTTTCGCCTATAGTTTGAAAAATATGAAATAAAGCTTGACGCTGTACGCGCCTATCTATATACCGATCGTAACAATACTTGCAGGTGAAAGATACTGAGCGGAAAAATAAAGACCAGTTTCAAGTAATTTGTAAATTAATTAAGTTTGTGAATCAAAAAATTCGGAAGGTAACTGTGAACGTTTTAAATTCACGCTATTGAAAAATATATCCCATCAAAAACATAACATGTACAAAAGGCCAAGTCTCGCTACGCAGCTCTCCTACTACAAAAAGTTGTGAGATCTAATGTAAAACCAAGTCAATTAATAATTTTAGTACTATCTATGAGAGTATTTATCCAACTATTTTGTAAGAAATTGTGATTTAATTAGTTAACTAACAACTTTTGTGATAACCGTAACGATATTAAACATCTTTATTTCTTTAATAATTAGAATGACTTGGCAATCGACAATGTACAATATTATTTTGTGCGTCAGCTACGGAGTTTTTCAAAGCCCACTCCCTTTCTCTGTGGACTTTTTGCAGAGGTTTTGATGTAGGTACTATCATATCTTGCACATATGAACTATTTACTTACCTATTTACATAATTGTAGGTAGCGTAAGTGATGGGAAAATGTATAAACTGCAAGAGTAACTATGTAATGTGTATCTATCTCAGTATGAAATTACAGTATGTTTTAGTTTTTCTTACTCTATAGGCTGATCACTAATTGTTTTTCAAACTTAAACATGTGAATTTGAAAAAGGTAACTCAGAATTTTGATAAAGGGTGGGTTTGTTAGTGACAAAAGCTTACCTCCGATACTGGACACGCTGCACCAACTTATACATAGGTACATGTATAAGTATACTTTAAGAGACATCGTCTGTAGCTGACTGTGCTTATTCGAGATAAATCTACATTTGACTACCAAATCGCCTGATGGTAAATAATGGTGTGGCTAAAGGTGGAGCACGTGTGCATCTAACCATAAACATGAGACAACTTAATGAGTGTGACTTTGTTGATCTAGAAAACATAATGACTGTTTTTTAATTTGGTAATAGACCTGGCTTGACCGTCAACTCGCTTGTTAATCGTACGTTTTAATTAGCTAAGCTATTGAATGTCACTTAGACTGTATGTATTTGGAATGACACACGCTCAGTTTCAAATTACGTTGTTTTAGTTTTTCTTACTTTACAGGCTAAACACAAATTTTGTTTAAATATGTGAATTTGAAGAGAGTACCATATAATTTTGATGACGGGTGAGTTTGTCAATGACAAAAGCTGGCCTTTGATAAGCGACACGCTGCACCGACTTATATAAAAGCACAGATATAAGTATACTATAGGTCTGGGGGCATATATATAAGTATACTTTAAGAGATATCGTCTTGTACATTTTTATGGGCGGAATAAGGTGGTGCTGCTCTTGCGCACACTTGACGAAATGGATCCTTTACGTCGATGCTCGAGACTAAGTAGCTTCTTGGCAACTAGTTTATTATCATCTGTTATAACATCTTGGCTCGCCAATCAACGGACTCCATTTAAAATTTTCCGGCTATACTTGTCTGCATCGAAAAAAAAGATGCTCGAGACTAAGTAGCTTCTTGGCAACTAGTTTATTATCATCTGTTATAACATCTTGGCTCGCCAATCAACGGACTCCATTTAAAAATTTCCGGCTATACTTGTCTGCATCGAAAAAAAAGGTGGCTTTATAGTATTCTTTTTTTTTGAAGGGTATACTTCCCAAGTGATCCCGTAGAAATTTTATCAAATTCGCTTCAGTATTTTGGTTTCATCAGCATCATTCATTTTATGTCCTCCAAGTAATAAACGATTGAGTATTTTGAAGTATTTTTTTGTTTTTTAAAGAATTACTTATTGAAAAGGCCTTCCTATATTCCACTTTACTCTTTATTTACCTAAATACCTACCTATCAATCGGCTCAAGCCATAATTTTGCGGGTTTAACCGATGAAAACTCGCATGAACCGCAAAGTTAACTTAGTAATCCTATATAAATGTATGAAATTACAAAGTTACTTATGCAGTTAACATATCTCGAGAATGGGACTGAAATTGTTATATGTCTTAATTTTTCCTTACTTTGTAGGCTAAACACTAATTGTATTCAAAGTTTCAAGCTCGTATGTCTGCTAGAAGTACCTTAGAATTTTGATGATCGGTGAGTGAGTAGATGAGTCAGTGACAAAATCAAGGAAATTTAACTTGCAATAATTCTTAAACTACAAGTTCAAATTGAATAAAATTTGGAAATGTACTTAGTACTATTATATTCTATTTGTCTCTGAAATTTCAGGCTTCTAGCTTTATCCACAACAAAGTTACAGGGGGGTCAAAAGTGCTCTGAATGGTTTCGAGAAAAGGATGGTACGGCGTGGCCTTGCCGCTCGACTTGGCGAGGCCACTGCCGTGCCCCCAGATCAATATCATATTTAGATAAGTATCTGTTCATCGACGATGTGGTTCTGTGAAGAAAAGTACCCTCGATATAGTTTCTCTTAGCAAAATATGATGTAAAAAGTGTTGTGTGTTTGGATCTGAACGAAGGTGTATGAAATAAAAATGTTACTAAGTAGTTCTGTATTATTTAACTTTGCGTTGAGTATATTGATAAGTAAAACAGGTTAATTAAATCGGCTATAGTTCGTCTTAGTTCAAGAGGAAGCAGTTGTTGACGCTTCGGTACATTGTTGGTCATAGTTGTCATCAAAAACTCGAGAGCAGCAATCGCAAAAATGTGCTGTGTTGTACTTTTAGCACTTTTATCAACTAGTAGTTCTACGAACAGTAGACCTCGCGAGAGAGCTTATTTGCAGCTCACCTTGGATCATCTGTGCATAATAACTACATAAAGTTGGCTTAGGCCGTATGTAAAATATTCGCCGATTTCGCAATTTTAAGTGATTTTAAAGACGTTATTTCACGGTCAAAAGCTTAGGAACCTTGAAAGATTAATTTAATTTTAATACAAAAATAGGATATGTTTCGATGCCCATTATTTAAAAAAACAATGTATATTCTTATAAAAACAAATATGTAATATCTTTATAAATGGAGAAAACGTAAAATCAAGAAATTTATTCAGCGCTAAAATGCATCAAGCACATCCACGCGCCCTCACTGTTACACGCAATCTGAAGTTGGTTGTCATATCTTGATAACCACTTGACCAATTCTGTTTATTTTTACCACAAGTTGTAATAATTGTGTACTTTACTTACCTACCAGATATCATTAAAATCGGTTGGTAATTAACGCCGCAATAAACTTCCCCCCTTTTTATGGGAACCACACTCTTATCAAAAATCGCCAACGACAAAAAATAATTAATAATCCATAGAACATCAAGTTTCATCAAAATCGGTTCAAAATGACGCCCTGTACGCGAGCGAGAACGAACATACAAACAAATCACAAACTCACAATTCACAACCAAACTGACAGACGAAAGAAAATTTGGACAGTTAATGCAGAGACGCTTCGCTCGCTCGGTCAATAAATTATGTTTTTTTTGTCATAACAGTTGTTTGAAATTTTATATATTAATAATATTAAAAATGGTTAAAGCAAATAACTGTCAAAAACTCATAGTTTTTTGATTAAAACGGAAAAAAGGCCAAAAATATTGTAGTTTTTGACGTATTATGCGGGTAGCACACAATTTTTTTGTTTGTATTTCACACTCTCCTAAGGGGTCCAAATAGCATACCAAAAACGCAGCTTTACATCACGCCTTGCGTGTTTAGTGTTTGAGTGGTGTATGGAGGGACAAGGGCACCACAGAAATGATTCTATATCGGCGTGATTGATGTAACCCACAACAAATTACAGCTTTCTGGTACTAAGAGTGTTCGAGTCAAGCCGAGTCAGGACAAGCAGACAGAGAGACGGACATGGCGAAACTAATACATATTACTAACTATACTATTTATCTCCAAATATAACACGGCACTACAATAGTTTTTTTTTAATTTACTCTTGAATGGAAGTAAACTTACTTGTGGACATTCTTCGTTTAAGTGTCCTCTACCAATGTAATATATTAGGCTACATTCAACGGGCGCGGAAACTAGAAAATAATACATTAAAACGGCAGCGGGTGGAGCACATACCTACCCACCCGCTACAATAAATGTTCACAACTCTTTGTTCAGATACAGATACTTTATTGATAAATATAATTTGCAACAGTTGGACACGTAGTATTCGTGGATGCCAGAAGAATACACACGCCGTCGCTAACATCAGGCGAGTTGGTGGTCAATGGTATATCTATATTGCGTGAACAAAAAAAATAAAAAAGAAGTAAATGTATGAGTGACATTAGCTAATGTAATGTCACGTGACGGCACGTCACAATCTCTTAGCATTTGGAAGCGTAAGCGTTTGTAGAAATAGAACCGTTTGCTAGTAGTCTAACCCTACTTCATGTATATCGCGTGCAGGCGGTCGTTAGATCGGGAGCGTACCTCGTCAGCTAGTTCCCTCTTGGCCTTCTTCTTCAGGGCCAGCTTCTGCGTGCGGGTGAGCGCGGGGGGCGCGGCGACCGCGGGGGGGCGGCCGCCGGCAGCGCGCCGCTGTCTGCGCGCGCGCCGCTCGCGGACGTCCGACATTCTCGCGCCTCTCCTGTCTTCCTCCTCCTCTTCTTCTCCCTGAAATTTCAAAATGGGGAAATGTCAACGAATGGAAACGAACCATCTATTGTACCTATCGACATTAAAAATACAGAATCTTTGACACGGTGTCAGTGCCGATGTGTCGGTCGAGGGAAAGGCGCGGGCGCACGAAGCGAGCTGTCGGTGTAGCTGTGGTGTGCTCGCAGTAGGGCGGCCAATCCCGCAGCCTATATTCAATCTCGGTATTTGCGGGAGTCACATTTTATATGCATATATATTCCTTTGTCAAAAACCCCAAAATAATTTAAATAACAAGTATGTAAATACCCACATACATATATTATACATACAAACACTCGAAAAACATAATCCTCCTTCTTTAGCAGCCGCCACATTCCAGAATGAATTGTTACAGTTGTTACAGTACGGGGCATAGGAGCACGGTTATCCCCTGAACACCGCTACGAATATGTAACAAATACAATATAATATTACATTTCCTAGTTCCTTATTTATTAGAGCGTGATATTTTTCAGTAGTCGGATTTTAGTTTTTGAACTTCTTTTTTATTACTTTTCGGTAATTTAACTAGAACATGTTGTAGCAGTTTACATAACACGAGAGATATTTAAATCGCTACAATCTGCCAAATTTCATCGATGTGAGTAAAACAGGTGTGAGATAGGAAGGACCGGACAAGGATTCCTCGAGCCCGTACAGTAGTATGCGAGGCACCGCACTGACCGGGTAGTGCAGCGGCGCGGCAGCGTGCAGCGCGCGCGTCGCGTGCGTGATGCGGCGCGAGAACTCGCGCGCAGACTCGCCCGGGCCCCGGCGCAGCCGCGCCACCGGGCTGCCACTTGCGCCGCTCCCGCCTCCGGCCGCACCACCTGCGGGTGCGTACACACGACCTCTTACATGGGGACGCTCCAGGCGACCACCTCTCTCTATCGCACCTCACATTTTTAACATATGAAATCGATGAGTGGAAATATTGCAAATCTGACAAAATAAAAATGAAAATGAACTAAACACTACCGAATTAGATGCCAGAATACATTAGTTTGTAACCTGTGTGGTTGGAGTCACCGATATAGCACAGCGGATTAGCAAGTTGAAGTGGCAGTGGGCAGGGCACATAGCACGTAGAACTGATGGCCGATGGGGCCGAAAGGTTCTCGAGTGGAGACCACGTACCGGTAAGCGCAGTGTAGGAAGACCAGCCACGAGATGGACAGATGACCTCATACAAGTGTCGGGAAGACGCTGAGTGGATGCAAGCCTTTTCGAATCGGTCTTTTTAGAAATCCATGGGGGAGGCCTATGTCCAGCAGTGGACTTCTTATGGCTGAGATGAACCTGTGTGGTTTGGAGGGTGGTGGGCGGCGCGGGCGGCGCGCGGCGGCCGCGGCGCGAACAGCAGCTGCAGCGAGCGCGGCACGGGCTGCTCCTCAGGGTCAGTAGGCGGTGCATTGATCTTACCCTTTAAGCTGGAATCACATTATAGAGAGATATTAATAAAAGTTCATTCAAACTTTACTCTAGTTTATTACGATTTCATTATGCTTGATTATTATTATGTGTACGTTTTTTGTGAGAATGTATGCGTAAAACGCCTGTAAAAAATTATAAATGCGCATTTTTTACAATAATTCTAGTAGAATCACTTGTTTATTGGATTTATTATCACTATGGAAATACTCTGAAGTTGTCATGGTACTAAAGCCAAACAAACCAATACACATGGTATCATCTTACTGACCTGTTGCCAGTGATCTCTAAAGTTTTCGAGAAAAATTTCCTACACCGGCTCAATAAAGTAATTGCAGAGAAAAGGCTTATACCAGACCATCAATTTGGCTTTAGGCATAATCACTCAACAATTGAACAAGTCCACAGAGTAGTGCATAAAATACGTGATACCCTTGAAAATAAGGAATACTGCTCAGCTGTCTTCTTAGATGTTCAGCAGGCATTTGATAAGGTATGGCATAAAGGTCTCTTATACAAACTAAAGAAAGACATCCCTCACAACATGTATCTTGTAATGAAATCTTACTTGACGGACAGAAAATTTAGAGTGAAAGTAAATGAACAAATTTCAGAAACTTATCCTATAACAGCAGGAATTCCCCAAGGATCTGTACTGGGGCCAATTCTCTACACACTCTACACAGCAGAACTTCCGAAACTGAAAATGTTATGACAGCAACATTTGCTGACGATACAGCAGCGCTAAGTAGTCACAAAAATCCAAACACAGCATCAGAGCAACTCCAACTACACCTAAATAAAGTAGATGGATGGATGAAGAAGTGGAAAATCAAAGCTAGTGCTAGTAAATCAACACACATTACATTCTCACACCGAAAAAGTGATTGCCCAAAAGTGGAGCTGGGAAATGAGGAGCTACCACACAAAGATGAGGTAAAATATCTTGGTATGAAGCTGGATAGAAGACAAACTTGGAAAACCCATCCACAGAAGAAAAAAGATGAATCAAACCTGAGATACCGATCCATAAGTTGGCTTTTGGGAAGACATTCCAGGCTATCACTCAACAACAAACTGCTTGTATACAAGAGTATACTTAAACCTTTTTGGACTTATGGGATCCAGCTGTGGGGAACAGTTAGCAATTCCAATGTGGAAATACTACAAAGGTTCCAAAACAATGTGTTTCAAAATATCACTGCTGCACCTTGGTATGCTAAAACAACAGAGATACATGAATACCTAGACATGCCAACAGTCAGAGAGGAAATCCAATACTATAGCAAAAAATATAATAAAAGATTAAAAACACATAAAAATACACTAGCCTCACAGCTGATAGAAACTCCAAACCAAGGCAAAAGGCTAAAGAGACCTAAGGTTTCAGAACTGGAAAACATGCAAAGATAATGCAACCAGGAAATGAGGTCACTGGGCCTCAACCTGCACATGCCCACTATCCATAAATTTCTGCTAATGGCTCTTCCGATTGCAGTTAGTTATATATAAAATAACAAAAAAAAACTTATTTATTACGAAAAGGTTTATTAGAAGTTACAAATAAAACTCATTTTATGTGGTTTTATTATTATTACAAAAATATAGCCTATGACTCTCTGAAAATAAAGACGAATCTAACGACACCTCACACATCAAAATCGGTCAAGCCGTTTAGGCTGTAGGTGATCATAATATAGAAACACACATGTGTGCATACCTACATACATACTTACAAACATAAGTACATAAACTCGAAAAACATAACCCTCCTTCTTATGCAGTCGGGTAAAAAAACAAGTATCTAACGGATTTGGACAAAATTTTGCAGGATTATTAGTTATACTATGTAGAAGAATCTAGCCTGTACTTTTTATCCCGAAAATTTTGAAAGCCAATTCCTGTGGGATACACTGAACAATAACAACATAATCGACCACCACGCGGGTGAAACCGCGAGGCGCAGCCAGTCTAAGATAAAAATATGAAGCCTCAACTCTTAACAATATTGGTCATAAATATTATCTTATTAAAGCCAAAGTTACCCACGTTGACAGTACCTACTTTGTTTGATCATCAAAGATCACTCAGTATTTTTAAGGTTAATATAAAAGTACCTTTGTAAACGTCTTGCTTGTTGTTCGAGTGGATCTTTAACACCTCGGTGTTTTTTAGCTGGAATTTTACGACCCATTACTCCCTCGGTTTACTACGCGTTCTGACTGAAAACAAAAAAAAATAAACCACGGTCCACGGAGAAAACCCTAGCATAAAGTAACTTATACTTATATATACGGAGAAACCCTAGTACAATACTCTTTGGAGAAAACCTTCTTCATATTTTTTTTGCACCTCACCTTCCCGTTATATTATAGTACTCTTTGCATCACTCTCCAAAGAGCATCAAGATAATTGGGCTGCCATCAAAAAAAATTGACTGCCGTGTTTTGGATGTTGATTTGCCGTGTTTTGGCTCAAAATTTCAAAAATTGCCGTATTTCATATAAAAAGCAGCTTTTTATACGTAGATACTTAAAAGGAATGCTGTTACATGATCTCCCATATCTACAAATAGGATAATTGTTTTCTACCCCTAAACACTAACCGATCTCGTATACGTATCTCAATACCGTATCCATGGCTATATAAAAAAGAATGAAATCGGATAATATTGAGGGATAGAAAATAATTCTTCTTTAGTTATTAAGGTATCTTCTTTAGGTATTAAGTGTAGTAGGCTGTTCAGCCCCCGTATTCTGAACCCATTCAGTTTCGGAATCGATTCGATTTGTATATCTCCGTCTCTGTCATTCTCTATGAAAATAACAGAGACGGAGATATACAAATCGAATCGATTCCGAAACCGAATGGGTTCAGAATACGGGGGCAGAGTCACTTTTTTCACTTTGAATTTTGCACTATTTCAATTCTTTGAGTTTCGTAAAAAACGTCTGAAGCAAGAATGAATATCTTTGTTCGTAACTAAGGAGCTAAGGGTCTTACCGAAAAAAACCTGTCTGAAAATCGCATTAGCATCATCCTAGCTAACCGCGGCCTTACCGGAAAAAGTTTTTAAAAAGTTAGCCAATTGCTAGACTAATGGTTAGCGAAAATCTCACCGAAAAACGCTTCGGAAAGTTATAAATATGCCCAGCATATGCTAACTAGCTGTCAAATTTAAACAACGTCGGGAGGTTGTTTAAATCGCTAAAAGCCATTATGGCGGCTTTTTTTTTTTTATGTGCCAAATTGTGTTAGTACTTAACCTAGCGCAAATATTTGAACTTTTTTCTTCAAACATTTTCGAAGCGAAGTCGATAAATTACGACAATTCAGTCTTTGAGGATAAGAAGAAAACTTTAGAAGATTAGAAATACTCCGTTTCAAGACCTTACCGACGACGAATTTCGTCTGAGGCATCGCTCCAGAAAATATACTATAAGCTGTAATTTATAGGAAGTCTCATCGATAATACCGGCTACCCATATATCTCTCATCTCATAACACCGGTTCAGAAACCTAACACTGAAGAAGTGGAACGTTTTAAGCAATGAACACACAAATGTTTTTGATATAATTGATTTGGTATCTTGAAGCAAAGATTCAGAATATTAGAAGGGGTAATTATGACACATACTTGTGTCATGTGTACCCCCATGAAAGAGCTACTTACGCCACTATCAAAGGTACAATTGTCCCAAGTCGCCTGTCCTGTGCTCCATAATAGGTATAGCAATTAGGTATTCATAAAGATGAAACAGGTGTGTAGGTATCTCTTGAATATCTGATTGAACACGTTAAATTTAGAAAACTCAAAAACCCCCAAAGAAATAAAAAACAGGCCGATTTCAATAAAACAGAGCTAAGAACATACTCGATTAAATTCTCTTAGAAACAAAAAAACTAGATTAAAATCTATCCATCTGTTTGAGAGTTGCGATGCCACATAAAAGACAGATATACACATCTTACTTAGAACACTCGGTACTCCTTTTTTTGAGTCAAGGGTTTTTTGGTTATTTTGGTGTATGTGATGGCTGTGTATGTTTCCATTTTACCTACTGTAAGCTAAAAAAGGTTACTTTCCAAGTGTTGTATGCTACTTTAAAAAAATGGTACCTCACTCCAACGAGCTCGTTGCCTCACTCACAGAAAAACCTCTTTTTACAGTTGGGTATATTGGTTTTCTTTCAATTATACCTATTACTATATTTATTCTTAGGTGCAGTGTCTCTGGATTATGAAGAAGTTGGCAGTGGTACAGAATCTTCTATAATAATCGATGACTTTGATACAACAGTTACCTAGGAAATAATTTAAAATAAGTAATATTGTAAAACTGAATAACTCAAGAGTTTCTTTTATTTTCACAGATAAATTCCTGAACTGATTGTTATAAAATCTGGTACAGAGATAGTGTAGAATCTTAGAAAGGACATAGGCTATAATATATATTAACAAACTGTGGACCACAGCTGGTATCAAATGGTTATTATATGCATATACAATGTTTGCTCATTACCCTGATACAAATCAAGCTCTGCCCTGTTACTGGAAACCCTATCTTTTACCCAACTGTCCAAGAATACAGAAAATAATAATGTAAATAAATGAAAAATAATAATGAGAAAATTTACAGGTACCATTTGTTTTTGTATTATGTACTAGAGCCTAACTGATATTTGGGGTAAGAAGTGTTGTTAGATTTACTTTTATTTCTTTGAGTTTCATAGGCTATATTTTTTATTTATAAAATATCTACATGATTTAAAAAATAAAATAAAAAACTAATTTTTTTTTGGTAACTGTATGACCGAACTAGCTGGCTATACATAAGTGTATAGTATTAATTAACAAATTAAGTTTGTTGATGGTGTTTACTTCAGGCACATTTTGTAAAGTGTCTTTAATTTAGTAATATCATTTAAATTTACTGAAACTTTTGTCAAAATCAAAATTTATTTATTTACATAATTATATTTTTAAAAAGAAATAAATATGTGAACATGTACTTTTGTATTCTTTAATGTATGCTTTGATAACCACAATAAAACTGTTTACAAACATGAATAAGTGTAATTTTTTCATTATGAGTATTCCAAGCATGCGAACAGTAAGCTTAAATTCTCCTTTCATCACCAGGACTGCAATAGTATGCTTCTTGAGTATGTTTTCACGGATATATAATAGTCTTTAAATCATTTCCATGCGTTTCTCTCATTTGTCATGTTGCATTCATGGACTGTTTTCTTGATGCATAATTGCCTCTATATTTTATCTACTTCATTATCATGTCATGGCATGGATTATCATGGAATGCAGCACTTTTAGTTAATATCTGTAAAAACGTAATGCATTAGAAATATTGATACTAGTTACAGCTATTTTTTAGCATAGTTGGTGTTAGTAGATCCATTTTTATTCTCTTACATCCACCTCCTAGAAAATTAACATGTTAACATGTTACTAACATGTTATTTTTCAAACCCCGAACCCTGTGGCTCCTGCATTCAACTAATATTAGTTGAAGCCACAGAATTCGGGAACAATTTGCAATGCCCAATGCCCTTTAAATCTCTGATATTATAAAAGCGAAAGTTCTGTCTATCGTCTGTCTGTTACCGCTACCGGATCAATCATTATGAAATTCGGCTCAGAGATTCTTTAGGACCTGGAGAAGGACATAGGCTATATTTTATCATCATCACCGTGTTTTGTCAGCGCTCAACTTCGTCTAAACCAGCACAACAAACCTCGATATTCACACAACAAAACTTTTCCTCTTCCGTCGAATTTGAGAACGATTTTTCTTTGTTTACTTCATTTTGGAATAAAAAGCTTCAACTTATTACTTGTGATTCATATGAATACAACTCTGCCTGAAAGAAATAAACCTAAACTCTGGGAAACGGGGAATTAATTATTTTCATGTTATGTTTTCGCGATATGGAATTGACAGTTATACGTCAAATGACAATGACATTTCACTGTACCTGACGTCAAATTGATAACTTTGATAAAATTTCCTTCCGATATCGTTCTTTATTCGATTATTCTAACCATAATCTCTACTGACCGAATGTATTTTGTTTCTCTGTGCGTCTTCTACGTATTATGGGCCTTACCGAAAAAAACCTGTCTGAAAATCGCTTAGCATCATCCTAGCTAACCGATGTTTAAACTCTTATGCAGTGGCTAACTTTTTTTCACCGAAAAAACCGATATACATCTGGTTAGACGTATAATACGTAGAAGACGCACAGAGAAACAAAATACATTCGGTCAGTAGAGATTATCGTTAGAATAATCGAATAAAGAACGATATCGGAAGGAAATCATAATCAAAGTTATCAATTTGACGTCAGGTACAGTGAAATGTCATTGTCATTTGACGTATAACTGTCAATCCCATATTGCGAAAACATAACATGAAAATAATTAATTCCCCGTTTCCCAGAGTTTAGGTTTATTTCTTTCAGGCAGAGTTGTATTCATATGAATCACAAGTAATAAGTTGAAGCTTTTTATTCCAAAATGAAGTAAACAAAGAAAAATCGTTCTCAAATTCGACGGAAGAGGAAAAGTTTTGTTGTGTGAATATCGAGGTTTGTTATGCTGGTTTAGACGAAGTTGAGCGCTGACAAAACACTGTGATGATGATAAAATATAGCCTGTGTCCTTCTCCAGGTCCTAAAGAATCTCTGAGCCGAATTTCATAATGATTGATCCGGTAGCGGTAACAGACAGACGATAGACAGAACTTTCGCTTTTATAATATCAGAGATTTAAAGGGCATTGGGCATTGCAAATTGTTCCCGAATTCTGTGGCTTCTGCATTCAACTAATTAGTTGAATGCAGGAGCCACAGGGTTCGGGGTTTGAAAAATAACATGTTAGTATATACTAACATGTTATTTTTCTAGGAGGTGGATGTAAGAGAATAAAAATGGATCTACTAACACCAACTATGCTAAAAAAAGCTGTAACTAGTATCAATATTTCTAATGCATTACGTTTTTACAGATATTAACTAAAAGTGCTGCATTCCATGCTATGGCATGATAATCCATGCCATGACATGATAATGAAGTAGATAAAATATAGAGAGGCAATTATGCATCAAGAAAACAGTCCATGAATGCAACATGACAAATGAGAGAAACGCATGGAAATGATTTAAAGACTATTATATATCCGTGAAAACATACTCAAGAAGCATACTATTGCAGTCCTGGTGATGAAAGGAGAATTTAAGCTTACTGTTCGCATGCTTGGAATACTCATAATGAAAAAATTACACTTATTCATGTTTGTAAACAGTTTTATTGTGGTTATTTTTTTTATTTTTTAAATCATGTAGATATTTTATAAATAAAGAATATAGCCTATGAAACTCAAAGAAATAAAAGTAAATCTAACAACACTTCTTACACCAAATATCAGTTAGGCTCTAGTACATAATACAAAAACAAATGGTACCTGTAAATTTTCTCATTATTATTTTTCATTTATTTACATTATTATTTTCTGTATTCTTGGACAGTTGGGTAAAAGATAGGGTTTCCAGTAACAGGGCAGAGCTTGATTTCTATTAGGGTAATGAGCAAACATTGTATATGCATATAATAACCATTTGATACCAGCTGTGGTCCACAGTTTGTTAATATATATTATAGCCTATGTCCTTTCTAAGATTCTACACTATCTCTGTACCAGATTTTATAACAATCAGTTCAGGAATTTATCTGTGAAAATAAAAGAAACTCTTGAGTTATTCAGTTTTACAATATTACTTATTTTAAATTATTTCCTAGGTAACTGTTGTATCAAAGTGATCGATTATTATAGAAGATTCTGTACCACTGCCAACTTCTTCATAATCCAGAGGCACTGCACCTAAGAATAAATATAGTAATAGGTATAATTGAAAGAAAACCAATATACCCAACTGTAAAAAGAGGTTTTTCTGTGAGTGAGGCAACGAGCTCGTTGGAGTGAGGTACCATTTTTTTAAAGTAGCATACAACACTTGGAAAGTAACCTTTTTTAGCTTACAGTAGGTAAAATGGAAACATACACAGGCATCACATACACCAAAATAACCAAATAACCCTTGACTCAAAAAAAGGAGTACCGAGTGTTCTAAGTAAGATGTGTATATCTGTCTTTTATGTGGCATCGCAACTCTCAAACAGATGGATAGATTTTAATCTAGTTTTTTTGTTTCTAAGAGAATTTAATCGAGTATGTTCTTAGCTCTGTTTTATTGAAATCGGCCTGTTTTTTTATTTCTTTGGGGGTTTTTGAGTTTTCTAAATTTAACGTGTTCAATCAGATATTCAAGAGATACCTACACACCTGTTTCATCTTTATGAATACCTAATTGCTATACCTATTATGGAGCACAGGACAGGCGACTTGGGACAATTGTACCTTTGATAGTGGCGTAGGTAGCTCTTTCATGGGGGTACACATGACACAAGTATGTGTCTTAATTACCCCTTCTAATATTCTGAATCTTTGCTTCAAGATACCAAATCAATTATAGCAAAAACATTTGTGTGTTCATTGCTTAAAACGTTCCACTTCTTCAGTGTTAGGTTTCTGAACCGGTGTTATGAGATGAGAGATATATGGGTAGCCGGTATTATCGATGAGACTTCCTATAAATTACAGCTTATAGTATATTTTCTGGAGCGATGCCTCAGACGAAATTCGTCGTCGGTAAGGTCTTGAAACGGAGTATTTCTAATCTTCTAAAGTTTTCTTCTTATCCTCAAAGACTGAATTGTCGTAATTTATCGAATTCGCTTCGAAAATATTTGAAGAAAAAAGTTCAAATATTTGCGCTAGGTTAAGTACTAACACAATTTGGCACATAAAAAAAAAGCCGCCATAATGGCTTTTAGCGATTTAAACAACCTCCCGACGTTGTTTAAATTTGACAGCTAGTTAGCATATGCTGGGCATATTTATAACTTTCCGAAGCGTTTTTCGGTGAGATTTTCGCTAACCATTAGTCTAGCAATTGGCTAACTTTTTAAAAACTTTTTCCGGTAAGGCCTTATACGTCTAACCAGATGTATATCGGTTTTTTCGGTGAAAAAAAGTTAGCCACTGCATATGAGTTTAAACATCGGCTAGCTAGGATGATGCTAAGCGATTTTCAGACAGGTTTTTTTCGGTAAGACCCCCGATGTTTAAACTCTTATGCAGTGGCTAACTTTTTTTCACCGAAAAAACCGATACACATCTGGTTAGACGTATAATACGTAGACGACGCACAGAGAAACAAAATACATTCGGTCAGTAGAGATTATGGTTAGAATAATCGAATAAAGAACGATATCGGAAGGAAATCTTATCAAAGTTATCAATTTGACGTCAGGTACAGTGAAATGTCATTGTCATTTGACGTATAACTGTCAATTCCATATAGCGAAAACATATCATGAAAATAATTAATTCCCCGTTTCCCAGGGTCTTACCGAAAAAAACCTGTCTGAAAATCGCTTAGCATCATCCTAGCTAACCGATGTTTAAACTCATATGCAGGGTCTTACCGAAAAAAACCTGTCTGAAAATCGCTTAGCATCATCCTAGGTAACCGATGTTTAAACTCTTATGCAGTGGCTAACTTTTTTTCACCGAAAAAACCGATACACATCTGGTTAGACGTATAATACGTAGAAGACGCACAGAGAAACAAAATACATTCGGTCAGTAGAGATTATGGTTAGAATAATCGAATAAAGAACGATATCGGAAGGAAATCTTATCAAAGATATCAATTTGACGTCAGGTACAGTGAAATGTCATTGTCATTTGACGTATAACTGTCAATTCCATATCGCGAAAACTTATCATGAAAATAATTAATTCCCCGTTTCCCAGAGTTTAGGTTTATTTCTTTCAGGCAGAGTTGTATTCATATGAATCACAAGTAATAAGTTGAAGCTTTTTATTTCAAAATGAAGTAAACAAAGAAAAATCGTTCTCAAATTCGACGGAAGAGGAAAAGTTTTGTTGTGTGAATATCGAGGTTTGTTATGCTGGTTTAGACGAAGTTGAGCGCTGACAAAACACGGTGATGATGATAAAATATATGTCCTTCTCCAGGTCCTAAAGAATCTCTGAGCCGAATTTCATAATCACGGCTCTGACAGCTCATACAATTTAGGCCACGATTAGCAAAAAAAAAAAAGTGAGGGTGCATAACGCTTGGTCAACCGCCATATTGATATTTCTGTCATAGAGTCCATGAATAGAGCTGTCATTGTCATGAGTTCTTGAATTTGTTTTGAATGGCGGTCGGTAATCAACAAAGAAATAGAGAAAATTTTAAAACAAATACCAAACTGTGATCCTGCCGTTTTCGCCTGTGGGACAGATAAATACAATCCAAAATTATTCGTATTCGGTGCAGTGAGTGGGTGAAACGCATTGCTCCTGAATATCCATAATCCTGAAGTTCTCTGAAAAGCAGCTATTGAAATCACTACGAGCCTACATGTCTGTTATGAGATAAAATACTACTCACAGCTTACTCTACCGTAATTGCCAAAGACGAAAACCATTCCTGAATCATACCCTTATTAAATAAACCAGGTAAGAAGTTTGTGAAGTTTAGTCATCTTGTTTGTGAGATATTCAACAATAGAGATTATTGACAATTTATAAATGTTATTCAAT
Source organism: Lycia hirtaria (assembly GCA_947563715.1). Taxonomy (NCBI): domain Eukaryota; kingdom Metazoa; phylum Arthropoda; class Insecta; order Lepidoptera; family Geometridae; genus Lycia; species Lycia hirtaria. The sequence continues at coordinate 18,213,751 of OX387384.1, forward strand.
TTATTTCAGGAACTGACCAAAGTGTTCACACACACCACAAGAGATGTCTATCTAATTCAAGTAGCCTACCAAGAAAAATCATAAAACTACTAGAAGATTTGAGCTCTACGGACCAAGAATCTGCCATACCTTCATACTCTTAAGGAAATCTAAAATACAGTAAGTTGATAAAGTTTTTTTTATATTGCGTAGCAAAACAGAATTCCTATTTTGATGGAACATCTACTTTATGATTGAGTGTTTGTAATAGTTATTATTCATTAAATATTTATATAGAAGGCATTGAAATGGGTAATTATTATCACTAATTATATGCATTTACCATCTGTTCCTCCAGTTTCACCCGCATTGTGATGAAAAACAATAATATGATGATGATAAAATGTAGCCTATGTTCATCCCCAGTTTTTCAGCTATCTCTGTACATACCTACTAATAATTATTGTACTTTCTTAACAATCGGTTCAGCGAGCTGGTCATGAGAACATAAACAATAGACAGAATATTTATTTATGCTTTTATAATATTAGTTATTGCATTAGATTTATACATGCTAACTTTTTAATCACAGTATTAGGTGTAGTATAAACAAACAGACAGATGGATAGTGCGAAACTATAAGGGTTCCTGGTTTACTATGGAACTGTAAAAAAGACTTAGTTTAAGTTATATTGAATCTGAATTACTAAAAAAATGAATAAAAGAATTTTGTTTTGTTTCAGATATGGCATATTACTAAAGCAGAATTAACACCTCTGAAGAAGCTAACACTCTTGACCACTTTATCTAAAAGTAAGTTTAGTGTATAATCATAAGCTCTGTTTTTATATTTAGGGCTGCATGTGATTTTATAATTCTACCGATACAAACATTATGTTGATTCAAACAAACAGTAAGGTAAATGTTAATTAGTACAATAATATTTAGATTACTTTATCTTGGCGTGCCCTCTATGTTGTGTTGATTTGTCACGTAACAAACAAATAGCACTGAGATAAATTGACACTAAATTTGTACTAATCCATCTGTGTCGATATTGAATATATGAACCGAGTTTGGTTGATATGAAAAGTCAGGACTTGCAGTCCTGGTTCTTTAAAATATGGAATTTGTAGTAAATATTATGTGTATGTGATATAAAATACTTGCCTTACCAAGCACTTCATTTAACATTTATGAATCTTATTGTTTTTATTTTTTGTACAGGTAAAAGAAGAATGCGTTCACACAAGTTGTTACATCTTTAATATCCAAGTGAAGAAAGCTGTTTAAGAAGATCTAGAAAACAAATTATGGAACAGAAAAAATGTTTACTGGTTGTGGTGATACTAAGAATATAAAATAATAGATTTATAAAAATAAAAAATATAAACAAAAAAAATTGTTTTATTTTTATGAAAAATATTAATGTAACAGAAATAAAATCAGAAACATTATCGATATTAAAGTACATCCCTATTTTATCGATATCGATACGTTTACATTACAGTAAGTGCAGCACTACAATGTAAGAAGCGACATCTGCTGAGCGTGTGTCGTGAACCCTTCAACTCACTAACGATTTGGATTCGTTCAGAAACTGTCTTATCTGTCCTTGGACATATTACTTTATAATTTGTGTTCATAATGATTGATCCGGTAGCGGTAACAGACAGACGATAGACAGAACTTTCGCTTTTATAATATCAGAGATTTAAAGGACATTGGGCATTGCAAATTGTTCCCGAATTCTGTGGCTTCTGCATTCAACTAATATTAGTTGAATGCAGGAGCCACAGGGTTCGGGGTTTGAAAAATAACATGTTAGTATATACTAACATGTTATTTTTCTAGGAGGTGGATGTAAGAGAATAAAAATGGATCTACTAACACCAACTATGCTAAAACAATAGCTGTAACTAGTATCAATATTTCTAATGCATTACGTTTTTACAGATATTAACTAAAAGTGCTGCATTCCATGCTATGGCATGATAATCCATGCCATGACATGATAATGAAGTAGATAAAATATAGAGAGGCAATTATGCATCAAGAAAACAGTCCATGAATGCAACATGACAAATGAGAGAAACGCATGGAAATGATTTAAAGACTATTATATATCCGTGAAAACATACTCAAGAAGCATACTATTACAGTCCTGGTGATGAAAGGAGAATTTAAGCTTACTGTTCGCATGCTTGGAATACTCATAATGAAAAAATTACACTTATTCATGTTTGTAAACAGTTTTATTGTGGTTATCAAAGCATACATTAAAGAATACAAAAGTACATGTTCACATATTTATTTCTTTTTTAAAATATAATTATGTAAATAAATAAATTTTGATTTTGACAAAAGTTTCAGTAAATTTAAATGATATTACTAAATTAAAGACACTTTTTACAAAATGTGCCTGAAGTAAACACCATCAACAAACTTAATTTGTTAATTAATACTATACACTTATGTATAGCCAGCTAGTTCGGTCATACAATTACCAAAAAAGTATTAGTTTTTTATTTTATTTTTTAAATCATGTAGATATTTTATAAATAAAAAATATAGCCTATGAAACTCAAAGAAATAAAAGTAAATCTAACAACACTCCTTACACCGTTAGGCTCTAGTACATAATACAAAAACAAATGTTACCTGTAAATTTTCTCATTTATTTACATTATTATTTTCTGTATTCTTGGACAGTTGGGTAAAAGATAGGGTTTCCAGTAACAGGGCAGAACTTGATTTCTATCAGGGTAATGAGCAAACATTGTATATGCATATAATAACCATTTGATACCAGCTGTGGTCCACAGTTTGTTAATATATATTATAGCCTATGTCCTTTCTAAGATTCTACACTATCTCTGTACCAGATTTTATAACAATCAGTTCAGGAATTTATCTGTGAAAATAAAAGAAACTCTGAGTTATTTAGTTTTACAATATTACTTATTTTAAATTATTTCCTAGGTAACTGTTGTATCAAAGTCATCGATTATTATAGAAGATTCTGTACCACTGCCAACTTCTTCATAATCCAGAGGCACTGCACCTAAGAATAAATATAGTAATAGGTATAATTGAAAGAAAACCAATATACCCAACTGTAAAAAGAGGTTTTTCTGTGAGTGAGGCAACGAGCTCGTTGGAGTGAGGTACCATTTTTTTAAAGTAGCATACAACACTTGGAAAGTAACCTTTTTTAGCTTACAGTAGGTAAAATGGAAACATACACAGCCATCACATACACCAAAATAACCAAATAACCCTTGACCCAAAAAAAGGAGTACCGAGTGTTCTAAGTAAGATGTGTATATCTGTCTTTTATGTGGCATCGCAACTCTCAAACAGATGGATAGATTTTAATCTAGTTTTTTTGTTTCTAAGAGAATTTAATCGAGTATGTTCTTAGCTCTGTTTTATTAAAATTGGCCTGTTTTTTATTTCTTTGGGGGTTTTTGAGTTTTCTAAATTTAACGTGTTCAATCAGATATTCAAGAGATACCTACACACCTGTTTCATCTTTATGAATACCTAATTGCTATACCTATTATGGAGCACAGGACAGGCGACTTGGGACAATTGTACCTTTGATAGTGGCGTAGGTAGCTCTTTCATGGGGGTACACATGACACAAGTATGTGTCATAATTACCCCTTCTAATATTCTGAATCTTTGCTTCAAGATACCAAATCAATTATATCAAAAACATTTGTGTGTTCATTGCTTAAAACGTTCCACTTCTTCAGTGTTAGGTTTCTGAACCGGTGTTATGAGATGAGAGATATATGGGTAGCCAGTATTATCGATGAGACTTCCTATAAATTACAGCTTATAGTAGTATATTTTCTGGAGCGATGCCTCAGACGAAATTCGTCGTCGGTAAGGTCTTGAAACGGAGTATTTCTAATCTTCTAAAGTTTTCTTCTTATCCTCAAAGACTGAATTGTCGTAATTTATCGACTTCGCTTCGAAAATGTTTGAAGAAAAAAGTTCAAATATTTGCGCTAGGTTAAGTACTAACACAATTTGACACATAACAGCTGGGAAAAAGCCGCCATAATGGCTTTTAGCGATTTAAACAACCTCCCGACGTTGTTTAAATTTGACAGCTAGTTAGCATATGCTGGGCATATTTATAACTTTCCAAAGTGTTTTTCGGTGAGATTTTCGCTAACCATTAGTCTAGCAATTGGCTAACTTTTTAAAAACTTTTTCCGGTAAGGCCGGCAGTGGCTAACTTTTTTTCACCGAAAAAACCGATACACATCTGGTTAGACGTATAATACGTAGAAGACGCACAGAGAAACAAAATACATTCGGTCAGTAGAGATTATGGTTAGAATAATCGAATAAAGAACGATATCGGAAGGAAATCTTATCAATGTTGTCAATTTGACGTCAGGTACAGTGAAATGTCATTGTCATTTGACGTATAACTGTCAATTTCATATCGCGAAAACATAACATGAAAATAATTAATTCCCCGTTTCCCAGAGTTTAGGTTTATTTCTTTCAGGCAGAGTTGTATTCATATGAATCATAAGTAATAAGTTGAAGCTTTTTATTCCAAAATGAAGTAAACAAAGAAAAATCGTTCTCAAATTCGACGGAAGAGGAAAACTTTTTTATAATATCAGAGATTTAAAGGGCATTGGGCATTGCAAATTGTTCCCGAATTCTGTGGCTTCTGCATTCAACTAATATTAGTTGAATGGTTATTATATGCATATACAATGTTTGCTCATTACCCTGATAGAAATCAAGCTCTGCCCTGTTACTGGAAACCCTATCTTTTACCCAACTGTCCAAGAATACAGAAAATAATAATGTAAATAAATGAAAAATAATAATGAGAAAATTTACAGGTAACATTTGTTTTTGTATTATGTACTAGAGCCTAACTGATATTTGGTGTAAAGAGTGATGTTAGATTTACTTTTATTTCTTTGAGTTTCATAGGCTATATTTTTTATTTATAAAATATCTACATGATTTAAAAAATAAAATAAAAAACTAATACTTTTTTGGTAATTGTATGACCGAACTAGCTGGCTATACATAAGTGTATAGTATTAATTAACAAATTAAGTTTGTTGATGGTGTTTACTGTAGGCACATTTTGTAAAAAGTGTCTTTAATTTAGTAATAATAGTTAGAATTTGTTTCTCTGTGCGTCTTCTACGTATTATACGTCTAACCAGATGTGTATCGGTTTTTTCGGTGAAAAAAAGTTAGCCACTGCATAAGAGTTTAAACATCGGTTAGCTAGGATGATGCTAAGCGATTTTCAGACAGGTTTTTTTCGGTAAGACCCTGAATTGTCGTAATTTATCGACTTCGCTTCGAAAATGTTTGAAGAAAAAAGTTCAAATATTTGCGCTAGGTTAAGTACTAACACAATTTGGCACATAACAGCTGGGAAAAAGCCGCCATAATGGCTTTTAGCGATTTAAACAACCTCCCGACGTTGTTTAAATTTGACAGCTAGTTAGCATATGCTGGGCATATTTATAACTTTCCGAAGCGTTTTTCGGTGAGATTTTCGCTAACCATTAGTCTAGCAATTGGCTAACTTTTTAAAAACTTTTTCCGGTAAGGCCGTTAGTGTTTCTGTCACAACCCATAATTAATAATCACTTAAAAACCTGTGTACTGTAATGTAACTGTATACTGAGTTTCATCAAGATTAGTTGAAAAATACGATAAGTTTAGCTGTATTAACAAATAAACAAACATTTGGATAAATGAAAATTTTACTAGTTGATGCAGAGATCGTACATTTGTTTGCTTCACTCACATGGTAAATTAGACAAATCACTTAAACATTGCAATTAGGTTTTAATGTCATTTTCGAAAGTGAAACGGTTCAAGTTAGATAAAAAGATAAATATAATTTATTTGCATACAACACGAGAGGTTATAGGGTTTTATAGTCTCCAAAAGCTTAATGATTCTGAGATTTTGACGGAATATGAATTCAACTTTGGCAACACTGGCCCTGACGTCATACGGTGTTCCAATGTGTCTACTATAATACTATAACTGCCTTTAGACTTGTTCATGGTTTTTGCGCTGTGCGAGCGGGGGGAGGGGGGCTTGTTTAGAACTACGAGGTCGTTCTTTGTGTCAAAAAAATATTTTCTATGTTCTTGTGACGAATTTTTATACAAAATAATCTTCTTTCTTTAATGACTAGCGTTTGAGCATAGTGACTATTTTGTGTTAGAGATAATAATTATCGTCGTACGCGTATGTTGCGTGTAGTCATAAGTTTTTAGTGAAATTCGTATACTTCATACGTTCCAATGAGTCTGGGAGGAGGTCAAAACACAGACGGCACAAATGCAGGAGGAATATTCGTTCAATTCAACCAAGATTGCACGTAAGTACTTCGTCTCATATCTTTCGATATATGGATCGGGCGCTAGCGAAGGTCTCTAGGAGGTACCGTCGAGCGTCAAGGTTTCCCCGCTTCGTGTTGATTGCGAAAGTCCTCAGTGTCACAAATTAATATCGTTTCTGGTGGCAAACACGTCGAGCTCGAGGAGCGATGATGCAATACTTCGCGCCAGGTGTTTCGTAACTGCTGCTCCCCGGAGGCGAGTCTGCAAACAACAATGGCGCGCACCAGTGACAGCTGGTGCGGGAGAATGACCTCCCAAACTTGTTTTTGTTGTCAAACAACATAGTTGATTTGTTTGGAACAGCTGATCTGTTATTGTGGATGACTCCTACTTCCTCGAGTCACAGCCTGTTGTCCTCTCCCTTTCAGGTTACCATTGTATAGGTATTTCACTATGTAATTTTTGTCCACAGAATTCTTTCTATTTTCATGTTTTCTTTTCCTTATAATTATATTATTCGACTAGGTGGCCATGGCATCACTATTTATAAATAACTTCTAATTGTGGGCACTAGTTCTACATATATTTCATCATGACAAGCTAGTAGTGTGTTAGAGTCAAGTGTCATCCTTGTCCTGTACAGTTAGTTTGTGAGAAACTTCATACTAGTGGCATGTATGTGTAATGATATTAAAATGAAAACTATCATGGCTGAGTAGGTTTTACATATTAACAAGAAGTAGTTGATCAAGTTTAAAATGCACTTAGATAATAATGAAACAAAAATGTTGCTAAAATATCAAGTGTAGGTATGTTCATAGTCCAGTACCAGCAGGAAGGGAGGGGGAAGGTAAGCGCTCCTGCAACCCCCACCTGCCGGATGCTTGCAGTTCACTAATGGTAGCAGCTCTCCTAGTGACGCGTGTTTGTGCAGGTCGTTGGTGGCGGGCAGCAGCAGCGGCTACCACTTGTTTACACTGACAGCGGATGATGGTGTGGAGGAGATATATGCAAGCCGTTCCGGGCAGGACACCTGTCTCGTGGACCGCCTCTTCAGCAGCTCTCTGGTCGCTGTTGTCACCGTCGCTGCACCACGGTACACACATATACATTCTTTTATTTATACATATTTGTGTAGGAGTGTTTAGTTTCGACTTATATACAGCTTGAGGTATTTTATGAAGATAAATAAGCTAAGCTAATCAACTGATCATTATGAAATTTGGCACAGAGATTCTATTAGAGCCTGGAGAAGAGTATCAGCAACACCACATCATTGTTTTGCAGATGATACTGCACTGTGCAGCTAGTATTAAATTAAAACAGCAAGTATGCAATGGTCACATTGGACATTGATGCTGCTTGGATCGTTATTATGAGTGTTTTATAAAACATCTGAATGTTACATTCCATCATCATCATTAACATCATCACCGTTTTTCATGAGTACACTGGTGAAACATTTAAAATTTTCAACAAAAAACTAGCCAAGTGCGAGTCGGACTCGCGCACGAAGGGTTCCGTAGGTACCATTATCTATAAAAACGGCAAAAAAATCACGTTTGATGTATGGCCCATTGAATATTAATTTTATTTTAATTTAACTATTTATTTTTAAAGTGAATAATATAACTCAATATTCTGTGAATATTTCAAGCGTCTACCTGTTGCCGTTATCAATATCGAGCAAAAAAATAATGTTTGTTGTATGTGAGCCCCCTTAAATATTTATTGTATTCTGTGTGGTAGTATTCCCCTTCATTCCCCTTCATGAAGGGGAGGCCTTTGCCCAGCAGTGGGACACTTCAGGCTAAAAACAAAACAAAAACAAAGTGTGTTTGTATTTGTTGTTATAGAGGCAACATAAATACATCATCTGTGAAAATTTCAACTGTCTAACTGTCATGGTTCATGAGATACAGCTTGGTGACAGACGGTGGACGGACGGATAGACAGACAGCGGAGTCTTAGTAGTCTTAGGGTCCCGTTTTACCTTTTAGGTACGGAACCCTAAAAATAAAGTTTGTGGTGTTGTTTTTTTTAGTGTGGTATTTAATGATTGGTTTTTATAAGTTCATTCAGTCATTTTATATCTTCAATAATGTCGGTATGCGCGAGCGAGACGGATGATGCTCGATCTACAAACTAGTACAGACTCGTATAGGTAGGGATCTCTTTCAAATTGAGCCCTTCGAAAACTCGTTATGAATTACTTATCTAATGAAATAGCAGTTTGTTTGAGGAAGGACATCGTGCGGTTATCGCGCACCTAATCACTTCCGAGCTATCACAATGTCGATTGATTCAAGTAATGCATTCATTATAAACGACCGATAAACTGTGGACAAAGCATTCTGACGAACATTTACTGACGAGCGTTGTACATTAGTTATCTACTCCGTATAACTACCGAACCGACTAATGTAATGACTGCGGTGTTCATAACGACGAGCCAAACTATCGAGTCTAGTAGAACTGTTTGCGGCGAGTCTGTAGCATTCGGCACATAACGAGCGGTAACACGGCGATATGGGCGCGCCGCAGCCGCTGTGTTCGAAGGTTGCATGTCGCCCTCCGGTATGTGCGAAATGCGAATACTTGCGATGAGGCGACACTGGCGGGTGGCGGCAGCGGGGAGTCGCATGCGCAAGCGACGGTGTGCCGCCCGCGCCCGCGCACTCGCCCGCATCGCAACACTATCCACGTTTACATGCGATTGAGCAACAATTACAAATAACTACTGTTTTGATGTTGTACCGAGTAGAGTAGGTATATACGTCGTTCGTAGAGTCGCGAGTGTCCGGCGGTGTGTGACGTGACGCGCGCTCACGCCAATGTTTCTCACAACAGCTGATAGGGTCGCTTGCGTCATGCGCCGACGTGCGAGCGCGCGGCGAGGTCGCCGGCCGCGACCTAGTGGGTCGGTGGAGCGTGCTCACGTGTGGCCTTCTCTGTCGCCGCTACCACCGAGCCGAGGAGGCGGCAGGCGAGCCCGAGGGTGCGGCGTTGTCGCCCGGAGCGGAGAAGAGGTCGCCGTCACTCGCCGCCCGACCTAATAATACACTTGTGTAGCGGAGTGGGCGCGGCGAAGGGCAAGCTATTTACGCGCGTTGCCGTGGACCTGAACTTGGCCTCGCGCTCGCTCCTCGCGTGACGTCACGCCAGATGCGCTCGCTATCGCGCCCTGTTCCCGGACGATACGTCCGGACTCCGGATCGGTGTGCGGTGCGACTGCGACCGACCGTTCGATGGATTCATCGTCAGCGGACACACCGTGTCGGCGATCGCCGCCCATATTCCGATACTCCACTTTTCTTTATCGACTGTGGATATCGAGTGGTCCGATACACCTTATCGTCTTTGAACTCATTGTAATAGGTTCCTATTAAGCACTATCGGTTCATTAATTTGGATATGGTCAAACACAGCTACCGAATGAAAAAAGTTTTTTTTTGTATTGACATGCTAGGCGTATTGCCCATTTGACATTTTTATAATGACATTTTAAATGATATTGTATTTATATAATGAATATTACTTAATGTTAAGACATGAATTGTTTAAGAATTTTTTTTTAATATTGTGAGATAATTGTAATTGGTCTTTTTCCGTTTTTATCTCAATAAACGAATATGAATATGAATACGAATATGAATGCTTATTATCTATATTTTTGTTTACTTGAGTCATGCAAATGCTGAGCGCTCGTTAAAACGGGTGAAGTCATAGGGTACCTCTAGTTTAATATGAATTATTAATATTGTTCCGACCTTATTTTTACACTTTATTTACAGTTATACGTTTGTCCGTAATTTAATTTTCGTGTATTTAAATGTTTATAACTTATAATTACATAAAGATTATAATTATATAAACATTGACGTTTAGAAACTAGTACTCGGCTGCGTATAGTCTGCGCAAATAAAGAGGCAAATAGTAGTATATTTTTATAAATTTTTGTACCAGCGAAACGGGGTGTGCGAAAACTATTTTTCAATTTAGGGATCCGTTTACAAAATATTAAGCTTTGAAGTGATAACTTTTGTAACAGTCCAGAAATATAAAACAATTATCCTTGTAGCATATATAATGAAATTAAAAGAAAACTATCACGACTATGTACGTTTTACATGTTAACGAGTAATAGTCGATCAACTTACAAAATATACCTACTTCGAGAAGAAAGGAATGAAAATTTCGTGCGAGTTACATTTAAACTAACATAAATTAACTCGTATGTTCATAGTATAAACAGCAGACCCTGTTTTAAGTTCAAATAAACTATGACGGATAACTACGGCACCCTGTTATGTGCGTGACACGACACGCACTTGACCGCTTATGTAACTTTAACTGAAGACGTTTAGGACTACACGCGACTACCGACCGTGTGCGGCGAGTTCATTATAAAATGTATGAACACTACATATACTACAATAGGTACATACACCAACTATTTTTTGAGGTCGGTGCCAGGCCCTAAAACGTCACCAACAGTCCAACAGACACCGACCGCAACAACTAGTTGGTGTACGTACCTACTCAGGTAGACACTCAGTTTTGATTTTGTTTCGGTATTATGTAACAGTTGTTATTTCTCCCTTTTCAGTTAGTTGGATTGTTTTGAAGTCGATTTAATTTTTTCGGGTTCCGTACCCAAAGGGTAAAAACGGGACCCTATTACTGAGACTCTGCTGTCTGTCCGTCCGTCCGTCCGTCTGTCTGTCACCAGGCTGTAATATCTCATGAACCGTGATAGTTAGACAGTTGAAATTTTCACAGATGATGTATTTCTGTTGCCGCTATAAAGCGGCAACAGAAATACATCATCTGTGAAAATACAACAAATAGAATAAAATAAATATTTAAGGGGGCTCCACATACAACAAACGTGATTTTTAGGGTTCCGTATCCAAAGGGTAAAAACGGGACCCTATTACTAAGACTTCGCTGTCTGTCTGTCTGTCTGTCTCCAGGCTGTATCTCATAAACCGTGATAGCTAGAAAGCTGAAATTTTCACAAATGATGTATTTCCGTTGCCGCTATAACAACAAATACTAAAAATTAAAAAAAATATATATTAAGGGGGGTCCCCATACAATAAACGTGTATTTTTCGTATTTTTTTGCTCAATATTAAAAACGGTAACAGGTAGACGCTTCAAATTTTCACAGAATATTTACTTGTATATTACCTTTCAAAATAAATAATTAAATAACAATAAAGTAAATATTAAAGGGGGGCTCCCATACAACAAACGTATTGTTTAAGCAATTTTTACTCGATCTTAATTAACAGGTAGAAACTTGAATATTTGTAAGTAAATATTTAGAAATATATTAACTATAAAAATAAATACCTAATCTAATACATAAAAACTCACAAAATGAAAATAATCCGTGCATCTAAACGCGGTGCGAGCGCCGCGCCGCGGTGTGGTGGTGGTGCGAGCGCGAGGCGGTTGCTAAGCAACGGCCGCGCGGGTAGCGGGGGAGGTAACATCACGGAGCGAGCCATAACCGCGCGTATTCGCGCGAGCGTCGTCATGCTGCCCGGATGTGTATCGAAAAACTACCTATAAGTTTGCAATTTACTACTTGGAATTTCGTTGATTTCTCGTTATTTTATAAACAGAACTAAACTTTGTAGTATTATAGATGATGATAGTACGGAACCCTTCGTGCGCGAATCCGACTCGCACTTGGCCGATTATTTATTTTGCTCGGTATTGATAACGGCAACAGGTAGACGCTTGAAATATTCACTGAATATTGAGATTATTGAGTTATATTATTCACTTTAAAAATAAATAATTAAAATAAAATAAATATTTAAGAGGGCTCCCATACAGCAAAAGTGATTGTTTTTGCCGTTTTTATAGTTATTAGTACGGAACCCTTGGTGCGCGAGTCCGACTGGCACTTAGCCGGTTTTATTTAAATGACTTTAATTATGTTATTCGATTTTAGTAAAATAGGAATCGCCATTTTATATGGCGAGGAAAAACCTATTCCCCTCGCCATATAAAATGACTATTGGATTGTGATTTGTATATTTTATTTATTTATTTATTTTATTTTTATTTATTTGGACAACCAAACAGCTTTTTACACAATATCATGGAAAAAATATACTAGGCACAATTAAGCCAAATTTAGGTTATCACTAGTAATTCCTGAGACTGATGTTACACTGCTAATGTGCAGCAACAGAAATGTGTCTTAAGATATTATAGAATTTACCGTATATTTACCGAGATAGCGAAGCGAACTCATCTAGCAATATGTTATATCTTCTACCCTGATGTTTGTTGTATTATATGCGTACATGTCGTATTTTTTAATTTTTTTCTTTACGAAACTTGGTCTTACAATTTTATAGATTTGTTTTTGAACAATATGAAGTTCCTTCATGACGCGTCGAAGTACTATGCACGCGTAGTTAACGCGCTTGTTGTTTCATCCAATGTGACGTTTGGAAATGAAACTCCGCAAACAAAGGAAGATAGCGCCAGGAGCGCTCGGGCTGCTGTCACCAATGTTCGATATAGTCACGACACAACAATATGATGTTCTAAACGTTACCTGATCAAATGAGTATTTTTGAAAAATCCTGACAACTTTATACTAAAAATTTCCAACATATTTGCCAAGTTTATGTAGAAATAATTTATTTTACATCAATAATTAGTGAGCATGCATGTACTGGAAGTGCAACGGGTTGGCTGCTCTGAAGGCTCCGACAGCTTTGACCGAACACATTGTGCTGTATAGGTACATGATAGCTAGTTTAGTTGTCGATGGACTCGCTGGTAACGCACGACGCTGCAATAAACGCTAAGCGTGGTTCCAGCGCTCAACCGCTGACGCCTCCGGGCAGGGTGCGGTTGCAGCGTGGCGCGTGGCGCGTGCCTGCCGAGAGAGCACAGAGTAGTGACCGGTGGCCGCGTGTTGCAGGAAACTGATCGTGTGCCACTACAAGAAGGGCACCGAGATCTGCAACTACAGCTACAGCAACACCATCCTCGCCGTCAAGCTCAACCGATCCGTGAGTACACACACATCCCGGTACACCGCACCGTTCCCTCACACTTCTGATTACCGAATTTACAGATCCCGAAAATAGTGGGGATATTTGCCGCATGGGGAATTCTACTTTGTTTACCGTGCAAGGTGCACAACTCTGCGCATGAAAACTGACTTGCGCGTGCGATTCGAAGTCAGCGCTTTTAATTAGCGACGGAATCTAGGAATGGGAGACGGTTCATTATCACTCATTCACGCCCCATTAAAAGGTCTGGGAACGGAGTTAAGCACAAATAAACGTTATCACCTATTATTAACCGACTTCCAAAAAGAAGGAAGTTCTTATTTCGACGGTATGTTTTTTTTGTGTGGTTATTACGCTATTACTCCGCCAATTATAAATTGTTTTAATGATTATTTTTTGTTTGGTAGGTAAAACACCTCAGAGGTGGTCCCATATAAATTTCATCAAAATCGCTTCAGTACTTTCGTGTTTATAATTTACATAATAATAAGACTGTAACGGATCAAAATCTGTACATTCAATATATTTGAAAAGAAATAATTGAAGGATGCATTGCTATCGATACAGAAGTCTAAAACAGCAATTTAAAAAAAAAATGTCTGTCTGTCTGTACGGGGTGTCCGATGGACGCCGAAACTACTGGACGGATTTGGACGAAATTTGTCAGGATTACTACTTATACTATGTAAAAGGATCTGGCATACTTTAAATCCCGATTTTTTTACAGTTCCTGTGGGATAAAGTAAACAATAATAACGTAATCGTTAACCACGCGGGTGGAACCGCGGGGCACAGCTAGTATAATAACAAAAAAAAAGTAATCCAAGTAAACGAATTGTGTATTTTGAAATAGATATTTTCAGTTTTTTAAACTACAATTATTTAGGCTTCTGTACTAGAAGTGCGGGAGTACTACGGGGATACTAGGAGTGCCTGTTCGTGAGGCTACGGTGTCTGTCTGTCCTACACTTAAACGGCTGTATCTTTTGAACGGTAATAGATACAAGTATCAAAATTGCCAAAGATTGTAGGGTTTACTTTGATGTAAATCAACAAATACTAAAAACTGGTCAAAAGCTAGACAAGCTTGCGTTAAAAAAAGGGAAATTATTGTGCGACATAAAACCTTGTTGAATCCACAAATAAGAAACGAAAAAAAAAACCGGACAAGAGCGAGTCAGACTCGCCCACCTAGGGTTCCGTACAAACTAAATAAAAGGGGGAAATCATATATTTTTTTTATATTTTCCTTCATAAATCGAAAAATATACATAATAAAAAATATTTAAAAACCTGTTTTAGCTTGTGCTAATTAAGCTCTTTCATATAATACCCCACATGATACGGTTAAAGCACTTTAAAATTTGGACCCTCCTTCCTTGCATATAGACCCTATTTTATGTGATTAAATAAAAAATGTAGTTTTCGGATTTTTTCCTTTATGTGTACTATATGACAATGCTTCTCGCCAAATTTCAAAGTTATAGGTCAACGAGAAGTACCCCATAGGTTTTGATTCCCTTACGTCTTGGCAGACAACAAAGTGATCCTATATGGGTTCCTTTTTTTCCTTTTGAGGTACGGAACCCTAAAAATGACAAGTGAACGTTTTTAGGGTTCTGTACCTCAAAAGAAAAAAAAACGGATCCCTTTGTTGTCCGTCTGCCCGTCCGTCCAGGTGTCAAGACCTGTATCTCGGCATATCTCGGGAATGAAATGTAAAATGAAAAATTGAACTATGAAATTCGGCAAGAAGCATTCTGTTATAGTACAAATATAGGAAAAAATCCGAAAACTGGACTTTCTTAATTTAATCACAAAAATAAGGTCTTTAAGCAAGGAAGGAGGGTTCAAATTTTAAAGTGCTTTAACCGTATCATGTGGGTATCATATGAAAGAGCTTAATTAGCACAAGCAAAAACCGGTTTTTTAAATATGTTTACTATGTATATTTTTCAATTTATGAAGGAAAATATAAAAAATAATATAATTTACTCCTTTTATCTACTAGTTTGTACGGAACCCTCGGTGGGCGAGTCTGACTCGCTCTTGTCCGGTTTTTTTAAGTATGTCATCACACCAACTGACAAAGTAACATGTACTTGTCATTTTTCCTTTCTTTTTTTTGTCGAATCAACAAGGAGGTTTTATCTCTCACAATAATTTCCCATTTCTGCAAACATTATTAACGCAAGCTCGTCTCGCACCTGACCAGTTCGTATGATCAGTAAATTTACGTGAAATTAAACCGTAGCACGTACCGATACGAACGTGTGTGTTGTCGTGTCGCAGCGCCTGATAGTGTGCCTCGAGGAGTCCCTGCACATCCACAACATCCGCGACATGAAGATCCTGCACACGATCCGCGACACGCCGCCCAACCCGCGCGGCCTGTGCGCGCTCTCGCCCTGCGTCGACCACTGCTACGTGGCCTACCCGGGCTCCAGCGCCTGCGGCGAGGTGCAGATCTTCGACGCCGTGCACCTGGTGAGTGTCTCTCCTGCGCCCGGCACACTCGGTACTCGGTATACTCGGTACTCGGTACACACCCTCCCTCTCGCCGGTTGCAGAACGCCAAGTGCGTGATAAGCGCGCACGAGTCCCCGCTGGCGGCGCTCGCGTGGTCGATGTGCGGCCGGCGGCTCGCGACGGCCTCGGAGCGCGGCACCGTGATCCGCGTGTTCAGCGTGCCGCAGCGCGCCAAACTGTACGAGTTCCGGCGCGGCGTGAAGCGCTGCGTCGCCATCGCGTGCCTCGCGTTCAGCGCGTGCGGCGCCTTCCTGGCGGCCACCTCCAACACGGAGACGGTGCACGTGTTCCGCGCGCACGAGCCGGCGCCCGCCGCCGCCGGCGACGAGGCGGCGCCGCCGGCCGCGGAGGAGGCTGCGCCCGCGCCCGGCTGGATGGGCTGGCTGTCGCAGGTGGCGACGGCGGGCGCCACTTACCTGCCGGCGCAGGTGGCCGACGTGCTGGCGCAGGGCCGCGCCTTCGCCGTGGCGCACCTGCCTGTCACCGGACACCGCGCCGTCGCCGCCATCACCAAGTCAGTACATACTCCCGCCCCTCTCCATCGTATCGGCTCTTTCTCTACCTATCACGTTCTCGTATGTTTGAAGTTGCCGGGAGAATCGTTTTCTCCGTGCTGTCAAATTATTAGAATGTAACGTTTTATTTTTGACATTTTCAATTAAACCATGTCGAAACGTTTTTCCTTCTTCTTTGGATGAGAGACCTAAATAGGTTGCTTTCGGTCCTTGTGTAAAAATCTATTATTACATAATTTACATCATTCGGTTTTTTACCGGGTAGATCCACAGCATCTAATCTATTTGGATACACGAACGATATAATCGATGCAATCGAAAAGGGTAGTGAAGTACATGCGATATATACCGATTTTCTAAAGCATTCGATATCGTCAACCAGGTATCTTAGCTCAGAAACTTGAGCATGCTGGGAATTTGCGGTTCATTATTACGATGGTGCGAATCTTACTTGCGTAATCGTTCTCAGTTGGTCATCATTCGAGGCTTCAAATCATTGTTTCGGAAAGTACCCTCTGGTGTACTGTACCACAGGGATCGCACCTGGGACCTTTGTTCTTTTTAGTGTTCATAAATGACCTTTGTTCAAATTTAACTTCAAATTACAAAATGTTTGTAGATGATTTAATTTTTTTTAAGGAAATTAGTTGTAGAGATGATGTTATAACTCTTCAAAACGATCTCGAATAAGTCATTGGTATCTCAAAAACAAGATGATTTTAAATCCAACAAAGTGTCATCATATAATATTCACACGGAAAAAAAACCCGCTAGCTGCATCGTATCATGTAAATGGGGCGCCTGTCAAGGAAGTTACAAGTACTCGTGACCTGGGAGTTGTTGTGGACCAAAGGTTGGACTTTAGAGAACACATTGATCATATCGTTAAAAAGGGTAGTAGACTTGCCGGTTTCGTCTTAAGACAAACCAAGTCTTTCAAAAAACCTGAGATCCCTATCATTATTTTTAATTACTATGTCCGTAGCCTGTTGGAATACTGTAGCCCTGTCTGGAACCCATTCTACGCTGTTCACGAAAATCGAATTGAAGCTCTCCAAAAGATTTTTTTCTATCATCTTTCTTATGCTGATAATAAATGTCGTAGACTTAACATTTATGACTCTAGTCAGTCTAAACTCGATCATTACAAAGCAACTTCACTTAGCTATAGGCGCAAGATAGCTGACATAGTATTTCTTACTAAACTAGTTCTTGGCAAAATTGATAGCTCCGACTTATTGGAGAAAATAAACTTTAGGGTTCCTCGGTCCCCGCCCATTTGCCCCATGTCAACAAGTGAAATCGTTCGTTGTGCCTACTTGTCGAACAAACTATGCTCAAAATTCACCGATCAACCGCTTATGTGCCACGTATAACGACTTTTGTCAGGAGCTTGATATTTTAGATACATCGGTCAACAAAATAAAAAATATCCTCTTCAATATTTATATAAAATGAAGAACACGGTACTTGTAATTATTATTGTATCTTAGACTATCTATAAATTATTCCTATTTGTTGAGTTTCACAATTTAAATGCATGTTGTGTTTATACCAGTCTATGTTATTTATATGTATGATGAAATTATGATTGTTTTTTTTTTTTTGTATTTATTTGGATAACCAAACAGCTTTCATACATGATAATAGTAAACAAAAACTAAGTACAAATGAGCCAACATACGAGTAGGTTATCACTGATGCAGTAAAAAAGATGTTAAGCTGATTGTGCGTAGAAACTAAGAGCGAATCAAAATAGCATACATTTGAAACGAATGAAAACTAGGTTACACCGGATTATGAACATGAATTGTTCTAAGTTTGTTACAAACAAACTTAGAACAATTCACTTATTAGGTAGACAATAATGCTCCACATTTTTTCTTAAGATTAGGACCAAAAAACTGATTGTTAATTAAATGTATAAATCCGTGATGGCTCATTGTAAATAAATCAATAAACTCAAACAAGTTAGAATTGAAGTTTTTAAAAGTACGAAAGTAAAAAGTAAGAAAGAGCTGTAATTTTGTAATTATAGCTGTAACATCTAGTTTGCAAACCATAAATAAAAAAATGTATAAAAAATTACAAATGAAACAATTAATTTTAACTTTTCCTCTATGTAAAAGATGTGAAATCGCTGACTTAACATTCCTGCTAAAGATAACATCACGCTCAATTGATTGTCTAGACTTGCTGTACGCGTCCCGCCCCATCTTCCAGAATCACCACATATTGAATACCACCCTACTTGGAGTAGGTATCAATTCGGCCAAGCAGCATAGCAGTTGAGCAGATGTTACTTTGTAAATGGTTACAACAATCAGTATGCGTCTATAAACTTTACTTGTAAATGTATGTGTTAGCCGAGCTCGCTTATATATTTTTATGATCGCATCTAAGATGTCACTATCCGTGAAAAAAAATCAGCTTTCTTTTGTTGTCATTTTAATCATATGTTACAAAGCTATTAATTTTCCTAAATAAATAAATGAATCATTAACCTGTGTCCCGTCCAACAGTGTATCTGTATATCGGTGTCTGTCTGTCCCTGTCCGCAGCGTGTCCCGCGCGCCGCGGCTGCTGGTGGCGACCGGCGCGGGCGTGCTCTACGTGTACTCGCTGGACGCGGCGGAGGGCGGCGAGTGCGCACTGCTGCGCACGCACCGGCTGCTCGACCAGCGCGCGACGCACCACCAGCACGGCAACGACGGTACGAACTCACCCTGACTATAGTTCATGTCATGTGTACGGCGGCGCCGCTCCCCCGCCTCCCCCTGCCGCCCTCGGCTCGGGGGGAGGGCGGGTGCGGCGCCGCTTCTAGCGTTACGTGCTCGCCGCACAGTAAAGCGCACGCGTGCGCGACATCATCCATCCGTTCCCGACCCCTCACCCCCTGCCTCACACTGTAACCGGGCTCCGGCCGCATCGCCATCTCTATCGCACTCGCCGGACGGATGATCCACGACGCCCCTCGCCCCGCTCCCCGGCGAGCGCCCCGAGCGCCCCGCGGGGACTGATCGTCTCCAATTATCCGATACTAACGTACTAAATTCTATCATTCATTTACAATGGCAACCTACGTATCTATCACTAATATGATATATATATTTATGAATATATGATTTGTATTGTATTATTATGTATTGAAATTTGAAAGAACAGAGCGCGGTTCGAATCCGCGCGGGAGTGAGCGCGAGCGTGACGCGGTCTCGGCGGAGCCGGCCCGCATGCAGGGCGCCTCCGACATTTTCGACATTTCCGGCATTTTCATCGGGACTAGTCCACTTCGAGGAGCGAATACATCGCAACGGTCTTTAAACATTTTATACCTGAGTTAGAAGTCACGCTCTAGCTGGCGTCGCACCGGCATTACGCCGTAACCGAGTCAGTAGCGCGTGAAGTGAGGGCCGACGTCCCCGGCCCGCTCCGTGCCGGGCGACACGTCCGACAGTGTACGGGATCGCGCGCCTCCGCCGACGAGGCGACGACACGCTCGCGCTCCGACTCGTTAATGGATGCGACGACCGACACTGTAGTGTGTGTGTGTAGTTGGACCGCAGCGACGCGCGCGCACACGCACGCGTGTCGCTGCGGTGCGCTGTACATGTGTGTTGTGCAGCGGGCGCCGGCAACAGTTACGCGGGCGCGCTGCGCGGCCGGGACCCCGCGCGGATGACAGGTACTGAGCCCGCGACCCTCCCGCTTCACCGCACCTCCCCCCACCCTCCCCCCCGCTTGTCGGCGAGGTCGGCCCCCGCGCCGGTCCATACCGGCGGCGGCGGCGCGACCGCACGCGGTGTGTAGTGAGTAGTGACCTAGCGCGTGGCGGCGCCGCTGAGCCTGCGTGTTGTTGTAGTGGCGGCCGCGGGCGGCGCAGGCGCGGGCAGCGCGGGCCCGCCGCCCGCCGACGACTGGCCGCAGTGAGCGCGTGAGTACCGCCGCCCTCCCCGGTCTGGGACCCTGGGAACTATCTATATCTCTGTTGTGTCAGTCCACATCGCTTGTAGCGTCGCCTCGACTATCATGTAGGTAGGGGGCGGCACAGGTAGCGCGTGAAGGCAGCTTGCTGCTGTCCTACTTTAATATTCGCTTACTAAGTAAAAATAAATAAAAATAATAGATAACTAATAAATAAATAAAATGACAAGAAAAGTATATAGGAAGTAGTCTGACACTATAGTTGGCTTCACTCCTTGCTAGTATGTAGATTGAAATTATATATATGATACCAATTATTAAAAAAAAAATTGTCATCCTAGTACTAGGTGTATTATGTTTTTTTTTTAAATAATTTTATGAACCGCGCTACCTCACCCCGCACCCAATTCCCAGTGACGCGAGAGTGACTCGTCTCATGGGACGGTGCTCACAGGATTTTTGTTTTAATTTACGTGAATTTATTATATATACCTACAATGGTAATTATTATTGTGCCGTCTACGGCTATATGTGAACTCGACATGACAAAAATAGGAGTTGTCATACATATCCTAAAGATATTTTTTTTTTTTTTTTACAAAACAATTAAACCGCCGAAAGCAAAAAATAATCGTTTATTCCCAGTAGTACAATTGGCAGTTCAAAACCTTTTTTATTTAACCTTAATAACTAAGTTCTTAAATTAATGTAAGTATGCTTAAGTACATATATATTTTTGTAATTAATTTGAGTTTTTAATTAACCTTATAACTAAGTTAAGAACTTAGTTATAAAATCAAATTAAAAAGTAATGTGGGTAAGTATACCTAAGTAATTTTGAGTCGGCGCCAAACAATCAATGAACGAAGATCACGAAATTGCCTTAAATTTAAAGAAATAATCAAATCAAATTTACTTAAGTAACGTGAAATCTCCAGCAATAAACATTAACATTGCAAAAATGCGCTCTCCGCACGAGCACTCGCGACGACGCACGAGCACTCGCGACGACGCAAGAGCACTCGCGACGACGCACGAGCACTCGCGACGACGCACGAGCACTCGCGACGACGCGCGACGTGAGCGGAGAGACTGAGGACGCACCTGTGTGCCCGTTCCGGTTGCTGTCTTGCTCACGTTAACTTCGTGAACGTGAGCCATCTTGCAGGCGTGTTGCGCCGTGCCGCCGCCGCGCTTCACGCAATTAATTTTCTTATTTGGCGCCGACTCAAAATTACTTAGATTCAGATTCAGACATTTTAATGCCAATCCATAGTATTACAAAGTTGGTATAAACAAATAAGCACTAGTATCATATGGAGCCTATCGGGCGCAGCGACATAGAAGAGAGGAGGACCGATATTATGTACAAAGAATCAGCGTAATACATTTCGGAAAGAAAAATTATTTAAAAAAAATAAATTTTAATTATATCTAATAACTAACCAATATCTGATTCGATCTCGTAGAGTGACTCCGAGCATAGCCCTCTCCATAGCTCGTTGCGCGACCTTGAGCTTCCTTATAAGGCCCATAGTTAGATACGAGATCGAATCAGAAATGAAGAGATACGTAGACGTACAGTACAGGAGTCACCGATATAGCGGATTAGCAAGTTGAAGTGACAGTGGGTAGGGCACATAGCACGTAGAACTGATGGCCGATGGGGCCGAAAGGTTCTCGAGTGGAGACCACGTACCGGCAAGCGCAGCGTAGGAAGACCAGCCACGAGATGGACAGATGATCTCATACAAGTGGCGGGAAGACGCTGGATGCAAGCCGCGCGCCAATCGGTCTTTTTGGAAATCCATGGGGGAGGCCTATGTCCAGCAGTGGACTTCTTATGGCTGAGATGATGATGATTTGACTAATCAATTATGTAAAATTCAAAACGTAACAATACAAATTAATTCCATGTCAAAAATTTAATAACAATGTCAAGTAAATATATTTTACTAACTAATATCAAATTCATTAGATGAAACTTCTATACAAGTATTCAATATATGTCATTGTTTAAATTATTTTCCTTCATGTATCCGTCGATATTGTAGTACGCCTTCTCAATACTTACATTACTTTATGAACTCAGTTATTAAGGTTAATTAAAACCCAAATAATTACAAAAATATATAGTTATGTACTCATCACTCGCTCGATATAGTGAAACATGGGCCAGCGGACACGGGCACGGGGCGCCTGACAATCACATACAATAGAATACAGTAATATCAATAATCAATGTTGAACATATATACAGTAACGGCAAAAAGTACATTTCAAGAACTGTTACGATTTAAATTGATATAAGTACAATAACGTCGAGGTTGTATTGTAATGTAATGTAACCGGAGGCGGGAGCAGGACGCCTGAGCAGAGCATACAGGCGTTGTGTCCGTGGAGTGTGGCCGGGACGAGGCCGAGGCTGCGTCCTGTCGCCTCTACTTCAGTAATCGTGCATGCCCAAACGATTATTCTCAGGCATTGTATGCATCGTATCGCTTTGTTTTATAGCATTTAATATGGAATCTAATAATGTCCGACGAATATGGAATGTATACGATCTAAGTTGATGTGGTATCGGGTGTTGCTAGTTGTCTGCGCATGGTAACAGCGGCGGCTGAATCGTTGATTTGTGTATGTTTGCACCGACAGCGACGGGTCGGACCCCGGGCCGGCCTGGCCGGGTGCAACGCTTCCGCTTCCGGTCATTGTAATAATAACACAAGGATATACCCGACTACATGTACGGCAAAGGCGGCCAGAAACAGTCGAGCACGGCCTCCAGCCCACTCACGTATTATTATTTGCTTTTTCTATTGTTTCCGATTGTCCCTATTCACTTTTAAGATCGTCCAATCATACTATCGGGTGCCGGTGACGGTCCAGCGGTCCAGTCGAGCCGCGCATGCTCAGAGGCCCCGCCCTGCCCGGACATAGTTTCAATGGGATTGTTGTTGTAGTTGATCGTTCCTTCTTGTGATATTATTCCATCGAGTCGCAGTACCTAGACTCGCTTAATACTCCGCTTTCTACCTAACTGTATGTTTCCTTTGTGACATCGTGGTGACCGGACCGACGTCCCGTGCCGACTCCGGCGCAGCCGCGACGCCTCGTGTTTACTTCCCACGGAGGATAGACCCGGGTATGCGCCGGTCTCACGACCGAAGATACTTTCGTTCGAGTAGAATGCGATAGTTTAACTTTAAAGTTTGATTAAATAGATATTTCCACGGTATCCCCGCTCCCGATGCATCGGTGACTGTCGGTGGGACCCCCGCCGTCCGTGGCAGGTAGACCGAGGCGCCGCGTCGCTCGTCCCCGCCCCCGCCCTCGACACGGTGACAGCTCCCGCAGCCTGCACGCGTCTTCACCGGTGTGGCTCTCGCCGGTACACACACACATGTATATATTCACGATAAGTGCAAGTCCGGACTTCCATGATAGGTACTGTCGATACGAACGATTCGTAGTGACAGTACGGATACTGTCGCCTACCTAGTTACCTACGCAGCCAGTTCATATATATGTAGTTATCTTTGTTCGCACTCTGTATTCTGTTAGTGTACCTCTACTTTATCGTATCCGGGGCACGGTTTCCGGTCGGGCTCATTTGTGCTTAATATCAACCTTTAACAATATTATTAAATAATAATAAAAAGGAATCGTACTTGCTCATTCTGTTGTAACGGACGGTATCCATACTGTCTGTATGAAACGAGGTATCGACAGCTTCATCTGGTGAAGGCAGTGCGTGCCGTGTGCGGGAGCCGTGGATGTAGTAGAGGCGGGTGCGGGTGCGGACGCGCGCGTGTAACGCCGCTTGCGGGTGTCGCAGAGTCGAAGCGTGACAGCGAGCTGGGCGTGGCGCTGGAGGGCTCCCCGCCGCGCGGCGCCTTCGACCTGCGCGACCCGCGACACTTCCCGCCCATGCGCGCCGCGCCGCCGCAGTAGCGCCGCCGCAGTAGCGCCGCCGCAGTAGCGCCGCTGCAGTAGCGCCGCCGCAGTAGCGTCGCTGCAGTAGCGCCGCCGCAGTAGCGCCGCCCGACAGGCGCATGCGACGTGCCGGACCGCAGCCCCGTCTCCGCCGGACGACGACACGCACCAGAAAAAAATATAATTAAAATCGATCGTATGTAATATAGTAAGATTAGTTAGGAGAACTCCGGCTTCACTCGTGTCACCTGGAGTAAGAGAGCATGAAACGTTAGCGGATGGTTTCCGTGCGTGTCGCCACTCGTTCGATTTTCCGTTTGAATCGTGCCCGGGTTTTATATTTTTGACGAAAAATTGTATTATTTGATGACGTACCGAATACTTGTAGTAGTTAGATGTACGAGCCGAGAACGCACGGGAACCGCCCGCGAGAGTGCACCCCTCCCCTCGCACACCACCGTCGTCGCTCGACGCTCACTCACTCGCCGGCCGCTACATGATAAACCGATGAAACAGGTTGTACCTACACATTATTTGTTTGAATTTGTGTGAAATGTCCTGCAATATTTATTATTATGTTCTCGTTTCATATCATATATCGAGTGATGAATGACTGACATCACTATATATACTAGTGAAAGCGTACCAAGGCCTCGTGTCATGATAACGTGACCCAAGGACGCCTTACGAGCGTGAGCATTGTATTGTGAGATCAGCTAACGCGTGACACGTACACACCTTATGAGCGAGGACCTTGTGTTGTGAGATCGGCTGATGCGTAACACACACATACACACACCTTACGAGCGAGCACCTTGTGTCGTGAAATCAGCTAACGCGTGACACGTATATAGCTTACGAGCGAGGACCTTGTGTCGTGAGATCAGCTGACGCGTGACACACTCACACCTTACGAGCGAGGACCTTGTGTCGTGAGATCAGCTGACGCGTGACATGCACGCACCTTACGAGCGAGGACCTTGTGTCGTGAGATCAGCTGACGCGTGACACACTCACACCTTACGAGCAAGGACCTTGTGTCGTGAGATCAGCTGACGCGTGACATGCACGCACCTTACGAGCGAGGACCTTGTGTCGTGAGATCAGCTGACGCGTGACAAACTCACACCTTACGAGCGAGGACCTTGTGTCGTGAGATCAGCTGACGCGTGACACGCACACACCTTATGAGCGAGGACCTTGTGTCGTGAGTTCAGCTGATGCGTGACACACTCACACTCACACCGAGCAAGAACCTTGTGTCGTGATATCAGCTAACGCGTGACATGCATACACGAGCGAGGTCCTTATGTCATGACCTGGTGACACACGTTATAACCCAAGGATACTGACGAGCGAGGGGAGGTGTCAGCGTTGATTGAAGTGGCACTCGAACTGGAGCGATGAGTGCGTCTCGTAACTTTCAGATCTTAATATTGTTATATGATAGTATTCCAAATCCAAATTGTATATTTTTAGATAGGTATTGTTGCAGCGGTGGCGCGGCCGCTGCACTCAGGTGATAGCTAGTGACGCGCCTGTGATACTGACGACGGATGAACATCTGGACGCGTGTGATACTCGTACTGTATGAGACCTGCCGTACTCTACGTAATGCCGACTACCTACGTCTGTAAACATTATGTAAAACGGCAGAAAATCCATTCAACAAAAATGTAAATAAAACTGATATCGGCGCGACGGACGCGTCGCGCTTAACGAATGTTCCAAACGTGCCGCTCTCGCGCCTCGATAATGTAAATACAACTGATATCGGCGCGACGGACGCGTCGCGCTTAACGAGTGTTCCAAACGTGCCGCTCTCGCGCCTCTATAATCTAAATAAAACTGATATCGGCGCGACGGACGCGTCGCGCTTAACGAATGTTCCAAACGTGCCGCTCTCGCGCCTCGATAATGATCATTTGTTTATTCAGATAGGAGAAATATTATAGTTTTTTTTTTTTAATTCAGATATCACACGTCCTGGCGACGAAGTAGTGAAAAAAAAAATATTTTGTTGTTGTTGATAGTTAAACTGTTAATTGAACTATTGGGAATTAAAAGTCTCAGTAGTTCAATCAACCGAACTGCCAATTGAACTACTGGGAAGCATCGAATCTTCCCACTCCTCAGCCAATTTAAAAGATATCGAAGAAATACTTAAAAAAACATTTCTCTAATCTAAATAATCAAAATCATCTCTCTCTTTTCTAATATTACTAACCGATGATTTTATGTTTTAAAAATGTTGTGATGCGAGAGAGAGATAGCTGCGCACGTTGAGCCCATTCTTAAACAGTTAGTTAGCAGTTATACCTCGGGTCACATTATAATGGCGCGAGCGCGAGCGCGGGCGCAACTCGACCCTAACTACGTCTACTTTGGTAGCTAGCTATACATCGAGTCCGAATAGAAAGATGGCAGTCACGCCTCGACTATTTTCGATTGTCGACGTTCTTCATAGGAAGCACATTTTGTATAGTTTTTACTTTGTTCCTGCTCATTTTCCTTGTAAAGAAATGTACGCTAACTGCCATCTTTGTACCTGACCGCGGCTATACGAACCTGTTCCATCGTCGTACCGCCCGGCTCACACGGCGCTAGTCGTGCGACGCGGGACAGCGACCTATTTGAATATTAAAAGCGAGTAACACAGAGGCAGCAGCACTAGCGCGTTATACTAGCCACGTGTGAGCCGCGCGTGAGTCGGCGGGCGAGCCAACGTGCCAGCGCGCCGCGCCGACCGTGCTCGGCTCGCGGGATAGAATGCGCGTGCGCAGCACGGCACGGACCAACCAACCGGCAGGTGGAAAATGAGACATCCAAATATGTAAACTATTGCCAATTGCACAACACCTACACCAGGTTAATTAAAATGACATCATTCATCAATGTCTAAAAGAAAAGCTGTGCGCCGCGTTGTTTTGCGTCGATGCTTCATTTCCCGCTGCACTCGGCATCTCGATTTCTATTTTATAAATGAATCGAGGCGACGGAGAGGTCCTCGCTGTGAAATGGTCGCTCGCGGGGCTCCGGCGCGCGGCGGCTGCGAACAGCTTCGAACCCTGCCGCCGCCGCCTGTGACCCGCTCGCCACACTCACTGTACGGGCGGTCCCGCGCGCCGCGAATATACAAATTGTACATATTAAATAAATAAATATTTTTACAAAACGACCACCATGTGTTCTAATTTTTTAGAGATCTGATCATTTGAATCGGAAGACTAAAATCAGAAGGGTTGTGAAATATGTATGAATAAACCGACATGTAGGCATCATGTAGGTCGTACCTATTCGGAAGATTCATAAAGCTATCACGACCAAACTGCTGAACCGATTGTTATGCAATTTGGTACAGAGCTGAGAACTTGGAGGCGGATATAGGCTACATTTGTACTATCAACATGATTGCCATTTCATGAGTGCACGGGTGCAGCTATAGTTTTATAAGTGTCGAGTCTGCCTGCTGTGGTGTCCTTGCATACCTATTACCACATGTTTTAAAGATTTTACTATAACATTGTGCGCGTAATTTATACAGAGCTGAGAACTTGGAGGCGGATATAGGCTACATTTGTACTATCAACATGATTGCCATTTCATGAGTGCACGGGTGCAGCTATAGTTTTATAAGTGTCGAGTCTGCCTGCTGTGGTGTCCTTGCATACCTATTACCACATGTTTTAAAGATTTTACTATAACATTGTGCGCGTAATTTAATTTGTAGATAGGTATACCCATTACAAATGACATGTTTCTAGTATTACTAAGAGTTTGAGCTAAGCCAATTTCGCCATGCAACACTAGAGCTTTAGATATACGAAGAAAGAACTTTCCATTATGGAACCCCAGAACTTTAGATAACATAACTGAAACTTCGGGATGTTTAAATGAATCTTAACTATAACTATACTAATGAATTCAGACAGACATTTGTGTTGTTAGAAGGTCCTTATTGTGTTAAGTTAGCTATGTAGGTGAGTGGGAATGTAAGTGACAAGTGATTACCGACAATACTAAACTATCATACGAAATTGGTCACAAATATACATTTTAGGCTTTTTGACATGAAGTATATCTACGATTTACCGGCGAACTAATCGCCTGATGGTAAGCGCCTGTGGCTAGAATATATTTATTCAGTCAGCCTTAAAAAATAAAAAATTATAGCTCTCAGGTAAGTGAAGCACTATCAGGGAGTACTATTCACGTGCAGTATGCATCAAGAACGCAAAGCTTCAAGCTTTATCCGTAACAACGATGTTATAGAAAAGTCGAAAGTGGCGCCACTACAAACAGGGAAGCGTGAGTACTTTCAACGTATTTTAGATGGTTTTAGAAGAGAATGGCGGTCCGACTCCCCTCTCTAAAGCGGTGATCTTGAAGGCGCAGGCGCAGGTGGAGCTTGGAACACTCATGCAGATTTGTATACAAATCTGCATTGAATACAATCTAATAATTTATGTGAAAAAAATATGAAGTATAAGTGTAGATGATTCAAAACAAATTTCAAGAAGCTATTTCATTTTTACATTAACATTTAAGGAAAACTAACGGCATACAAATCAAAATAGAAAATAATGAATTCACAAATGCCGAGAACAGTTTTCACCGCCGAGAACACACATGTACAAGTGCCTACTTAGATAATAAGAACAATAAAGTACCACGAATAAAATATAAAGTTAAATAAGATTCGTTTTTTTTAGATATATAATCTAGTGTTCCTAGCTATTTCAATTTCAGCCTCTATCAAACACAAAAAACTAGATCAAAATCAGTCCACCCGTTAGAAAGCTGCGATGCTACAGCCGAATACACGCGTCAAACTTGTAACACCCCTCTTTTTGAGTCGGGGGTTAAAAACGACGAAGATAACGGCGAATTAAAAAGTGGTGTTTGAGGTTTGAGGTGAAAAAACGCTTCAATCATACCTTGTGACGTAGTCTCCCTCGCGAGTACATACTAATACATGTATAGTATGCTCTCACGTTCCGACGTCACTGACCATTATCTACAAAGCGGTCGCGTTTTAGCATCGCAAAAAGGTGAGTTGCGGCCAAGCGCAAACCTCTCTCAGTGCGAATATCGCAGCTCGGATTTTATTCGTGACGGAACGCTAACCGCTCTACTTTTGTTCGGCTTGATCGGTACTGGCCTCGGGCCTCAGACACTTGCATAATTTTATGAAGATACCACTCCCAGATCTGTACAAAATAAATGTATTAAAAAAGGTTCAAGGACAGTCAGATAACAATGAGTAGAGGCACCACATGGCAGTTAATCACTTCGCGATTCTGATCGTTTGTGAATCATTTTGCGACCATAGCAGCGTATCCTCGATCGCAAATTGAGAAATAACTTCCGTTTACACTCGTCTTGAGAAGTACGTGAGCTTGATTTTAAACAATCTGCTATCGAATACGTCACGACCGCGCCTGTATGGCGTCCTTCAATAAAGAATGAAGCAAACCGCACTTCACATGCTGCCGGGGCGTGCCGGCTCTCACGGGTCTCGTGTGAAGTGAGAGTGAACTATCGAGGCGCATGAAATGAAACGCTCCAAGAAACAAAATATTCTTCTAATTCAGTAACTGGTGCCTTTTCGAGTTACAAATGTTACAATATAGTATTTACAAGACCTAACTAGCGACGGCGCGCGGCCTGCCTCGCTCACACGGGGGAAATAATGCGAACAATATCGTAGACTGAGAATCATCTTTTTAAATAAATATAATATATTAAATAAGGCAGTTTCCGGCGAGCCGCGGCCGTCCGTCCCCGCCTCCCCGCGCCGTCCCGCGGCGCCCCGAGCTTTACATCGCACTCGCGTTCCTGGAACCAAACAACGTTAGCTGAAATATCGCATAGAGGTGTGCACATGAGGGAGCGCTCGCCATCAGGCGACGCGACGCGACACGTCATGCACGGCCACGACTATTACAGATCAGTCAGACAGACTAATGGCCGCTTGTAATCATTCACTAACGGTACAAAGGTAACGGACCTCGCAGGGCGGCCGGCGGCCCGGCCCCCGCGAGACTAATCTAAACGACACTATCGTCTCGACAGCGCGCAGCGGCCGAAGGAGTTGTCGAGCTGAGGGCTCAAGGGCGCGCTCAAGCGAATAACATTTTGTACGCGTAGTACCACATCCCGTCACTAGATGGCGTTCATAGCAGTCACTGAGGTGGGATTCATACCCTCTTCGTTAAGGTTACAAGAACAAGATTCGTCCTAAATACATACATATATATGTGTATATATATATATATTATATACCTAGTCTTGCCATAAATATTGTCACGAAGAAAAAAAATATTTTTTTATTGCAAATAATATTTATTACTTTTACAGTGTGTTAGTTTAATACATAAATATAAAACAATTTAAAATATAAAAGCTTATTAGAAGTGGTCTCCATTGGCTGCAATACAGTCCTTTAAACGTTGAGGCCAGTTATCAATAGAAGCACGCACTCTTTCCATAGGAACATTCTTCACTGCCAATCGTATGGATTGTTTAGGGACTCCAAATTATCATGGCGTTTAGAGCAAGCCATACTCTCTAAAACTGACCATAAATCATAATCCAGCGGATTAAGATCAGGACTAGACGACGGCCAGTCTTCAGCTCTGATGAAGTCCGAAACGTTCACTTCCAACCAAGACTGCGTGGACCGAGCTTTATGACCTGGCGCCGAGTCTTGTTGGAAGGACCATACTTGGTTATTGAACATGGTGTTGTTAAGGGGCTTAACTACCTTCTCAAGAATGGTATTTTGATACACTTGTGCCGATGTTTTGATACCTTTTTCACAAAAATATGGCTCAGTCGCTCCTTCATAGCTAACACCCCACCAAACCATCACTGAAGTCGGATAATGCCCACGTTGCACTCTGTCGACTAATTGGGAAGCTTCCTTAGAGCTTTGAGCATAAATACGGTCATTTTGGTTGTTAAAATGTTGCTCAATTGTAAAGATTTTCTCATCCGTAAACAATTTTTTTCTGTGACCTCCCTTTGCGTACCGCTTCAGTAGTTGTTTCGATTTTACCACCCTATTCTTTTTTAAATTATCAGTTAAAAAATGACCAGTGCGTCTCTTATAGGCTGCAATTCGTAAGTCATCTTTTAAAATACGCGACATGGTTCTGGGTGCTATCTTCATCTCCCGAGATAAAATCTTTTGCTTTCGGACAGGATTTCTTCGAATTCTTTCCCTTACTGCTTTGACCACCTTTTTCGTACGAACACTACGTGGACGGCCAGATCTTTTTCTGTCACAAGCAGAGGAGGTCTCATTGTACCTATTAATAGCCCGGTACACAAACATTTGACTAATACCAAGCGTATGGAGAGTTTTAAAAATTGCCAACCATACCAACTTTGTGTAATGCAATCACAGCGATTCGGTTCTCTTTATCACCCCACTCCATTTTAATATCGCAAAATATTGTACAATGTATTGGCGCCAAAATTAGAAAACTCAATGAACAATCGTATAAAAATGACAGATTCCAAATTCAAATGTGATATCTTTCTTATTTTTAACTGTAACAGTATTTATGGCCAGACTAAGTATATCGAAGGTTACGGGAGACCAAATCGATCTCCTTCGGGAAATCAAAAAATAGCAGAGTTCATGCTGTCTCACAATAAAATGAAAGCGAGTGGTGGTAAAGTCGCGGGGTACCGTCACCGTCACCGTTACCCGAATGAGTACGAGGGAGAGGGCAGGGCAGGGAGTACCTGGGCATGGCGCACATCTCGCACGCGTCGCGGTGCGCGGCGTTGTGGAAGGTGCAGAGCTGGCAGGTCCAGAGCGCGGGCGCGTGCGGCGCGGGCGCAGCGGCGGCCTGCATCAGCTGGTCCAGCGTGGCGGCGGGCGTGCTGCGGCGCCACGCGGCCGCGGCGGCGGCGTCGCGCGCCGCCACGGCCGCCGCCAGCGGGCCCACCTGGTCCAGGGTGAGCGGCAGCGCCTCGTTCGTGCACAGGTAGAGCAGCACGTGCAGGTCCGACATCGCCTCGAGGAAGGAGGGCGCGCCGGCGACATGCGCCGCGAGCGCCGCCAGCGTCTGCAGGTGGTGGTGCAGCGGCCGGTGCGCCGGCGGGAAGCGCGCGCCCGGCCACAGCGAGGGCGCGGGGGGCGAGGCCACGCCGCAGGGCACGCCCACCAGCAGGTACGCGACCGGCACGCGCGCGCACACCACGCCTACCTCGTTACCGTACCGGTCACGCTCCTACACACACACACACACAACTCACTCAGAATACACTCTGCCTCGGATCGTCTCCTGATATCAGACCAGCGTGGACTTCTACCTGCCCGATCGAAAACGTCTTATTGTATTAATTTTGCAAGCGACAGTTTACAAAGACATAACCGGTTTTATTGTTCAATTATTTAAAAAAATGATGTTCCTCAGAGCATTAAGTTCGAGAAGTCTACACTGATTTCTCCAAAGCATTCGTTGTTGTCGATCACTCATTACTAATCCAGAAGATAAGCTTATGTGCGCATTTGCAAATTTTTGCTTCGATACAGTGAGAGTACTTTATAGAAATATTTGTAATAGTTCTATAAAACGGTTAAATCGAGCGTGATATAAAGATAGTTTCAGCCACGGAGACGGACGTAGAGTTGATCGGTGAACGGGGTAAGCAGGTGGAGGTGGAGGTGAGAGGATGGAGAAGTGAGACAATGGAGAGGCGGGATAGTGGAGAGGTAGGAAGGTAATAAGGTGGGAGGGTGCTGAAGTGAGATGGGATGGTGGATTATGGTGGGAAGGTGGAGAAGTGAGATGGTGGAGAGGTGGTCGAGGTGTAGAGCGAGCGACCGACCTTGTAGTAGACGTCGGGCACGTACTGCGTGTCGGTGGATGCGCGCACGCAGGCGAGGTCGGGCGCGTCCCGCGACGGCACCAGCACGCCGTCACGCACCAACGCCGCGCCCTGCTCCGACACCTGACACACCACACTTACTTATATACTATATATGTATACACACCGACACGCAAGATAACTACCTACCACTTTTACACTATTCTTTTGGAGTATAATCCGTTAACAAAATTAATGAATTTATTCAAGTTTTCTTTTTGCCTCGTTTAATACGCGACCGCCTTGTGGTTGTAGTCGATGACGTCGAAACGTGACAGCACACTCTTTCATACTACGTCACTAGGTATGCGTGTGTGAGCACAGTATACATTAATAGTATGTAGATACACGCGAGTGAGCAAGAGGATGACACGTCACTGCGTATTATTGGCGTCTTTTTTCGCCTAATTCGCACACCTTTTTTTGCTATGATACACTGAAAATGTTGTGTAAAATTTTTCATCCGGTTTTAATAAAAATAAAAAAAACAGTAATTATTGGATTGATATTCAATACTTTGCATATAATAGATTTAAAAATGTGCACGATCTCTAATAGCACAAAACAACTTTTGACAAACAAGTATGTTTATTATTTTTTAAGCCGATAGATTCTGTCAATAATATAATTAATTATTTTTAATTTTGTAGTTTTATGATAAAATTTGAATATGAAAGTATATTATTATTGATATTTATGATTTATATTAGTTCGCTTGGTAGTTTGTGTAATGACATTTGTTTAATTTTATTCTTTTTTTTTTTATTCTATTATTATTGGTATATTATATTTTTTTAACGAATTGACATTATCCATATGATTTTATTTTAATTTATTCAAGTTTATTTTTTTGACAAATTTATTGTTATTATATAATTTTATAATTATGTGTTGTGCTTAGTTATAGGTAATTAATATTGTTTGTAACTTTATTTTAACTGGCTACCATACGAATTGGCGTAGCTGTAAGTGTGGGAAGTATTTAAACAAATAAATAAATAAATAAAAGAAAAACAAAATACCCGACTGCAGAAAAGCAGTTTTTGCTTTCTAACTTACGATTTCGTTACACTTGATACGCTGTTGAGTGTACGTTTTTTGTGTGAAAGTATGCGTAAAATCACTGTAAAATATTATAAATGCGCATTCTTTAGAATAATTATAGTAAAGTCACTTGTTTGTTATAAAATAGTTCTTTAAAGGTTACAAAAAAAAACGCATTTTTTATTTTTGCAAGATATGTATTATTATTACAAAATATTATAGCCTATGACACTCTGGAAATGAAGACGAATCTAATGACACCTCTCACCAATATATTATGTTACTCATCTTCACTGACAGGACTTGGCTTTCCCCCCTCCCTCCCTCATCTCCCCTCTCCCCCCCCCCTACCTCCACCTCCCCCTCCATTCTCCCCTCTCCTTACCTTAAAACACAAATATAATGGAACAGTTGTCGGTGATTTTTTTAAGGTATGAAATAGGTTAAATCCTGTTTTACCCGTTTCCGCGGGAATCCCGGGATAAAAAGTATCATAAGTGTTAATCCAGATTATAACCTACCTGTGTGCCAAATTTCAGCCAAACTCGTCAAGCCGTTTTACCGTGAAGAAGTGACAAACTAACACAAACCTCGCATTTATATTATTAGTGTGAAGTGTGAATGTGATTTATTAGCATTTCCTATCTCAAACTCCAATAAAACATATAAGTTATACTTAGTCTGGCCATAAATACTGTTACAGTTAAAAATAAGAAAGATATTACATTTGAATTTGGAATCTGTCATTTTTATACGATTGTTCATTGAGTTTTCTAATTTTGGCGCCAATACATTGTACAATATTTTGCGATATTAAAATGGAGTGGGGTGATAAAGAGAACCGAATCGCTGTGATTGCATTACACAAAGTTGGTATGGAGCCAAATGCAATTTTTAAAACTCTCCATACGCTTGGTATTAGTCAAATGTTTGTGTACCGGGCTATTAATAGGTACAATGAGACCTCCTCTGTTTGTGACAGAAAAAGATCTGGCCGTCCACGTAGTGTTCGTACGAAAAAGGTGGTCAAAGCAGTAAGGGAAAGAATTCGAAGAAATCCTGTCCGAAAGCAAAAGATTTTATCTCGGGAGATGAAGATAGCACCCAGAACCATGTCGCGTATTTTAAAAGATGACTTAGGACTACTTAGGACTTAGGCCTATAAGAGACGCACTGGTCATTTTTTAACTGATAATTTAAAAAAGAATAGGGTGGTAAAATCGAAACAACTACTGAAGCGGTACGCAAAGGGA
Organism: Lycia hirtaria; assembly: GCA_947563715.1. Lineage (NCBI taxonomy): Eukaryota > Metazoa > Arthropoda > Insecta > Lepidoptera > Geometridae > Lycia > Lycia hirtaria. The sequence goes on from OX387384.1 coordinate 18,249,224, forward strand.
GGTCACAGAAAAATTTTGTTTACGGATGAGAAAATCTTTACAATTGAGCAACATTTTAACAAACAAAATGACCGTATTTATGCTCAAAGCTCTAAGGAAGCTTCCCAATTAGTCGACAGAGTGCAACGTGGGCATTATCCGACTTCAGTGATGGTTTGGTGGGGTGTTAGCTATGAAGGAGTGACTGAGCCATATTTTTGTGAAAAAGGTATCAAAACATCGGCACAAGTGTATCAAAATACCATTCTTGAGAAGGTAGTTAAGCCCCTTAACAACACCATGTTCAATAACCAAGTATGGTCCTTCCAACAAGACTCGGCGCCAGGTCATAAAGCTCGGTCCACGCAGTCTTGGTTGGAAGTGAACGTTTCGGACTTCATCAGAGCTGAAGACTGGCCGTCGTCTAGTCCTGATCTTAATCCGCTGGATTATGATTTATGGTCAGTTTTAGAGAGTATGGCTTGCTCTAAACGCCATGATAATTTGGAGTCCCTAAAACAATCCATACGATTGGCAGTGAAGAATTTTCCCATGGAAAGAGTGCGTGCTTCTATTGATAACTGGCCTCAACGTTTAAAGGACTGTATTGCAGTTAATGGAGACTACTTCGAATAAGCTTTTATATTTTAAATTGTTTTATATTTATGTATTAAACTAACACACTGTAAAAGTAATAAATATTATTTGCAATAAAAAAATATTTTTTTTCTTCGTGACAATATTTATGGCAAGACTAGGTATATATATTCGTAATCACCGTTAAAAAATCTTTATTTTGATACCACACTCGATGTATTTTGAAAACATAAATTTTTTGAGATTACTTTTTGCCGCCAAAAATCCTTAATTTTGTTTTTTTTTTTTATTTTGATGTACCCAGTGTCACTCTCACGACTAAGACGAATCTATTGACACCACTCACATAAAAATACGACAAGCCGTTTAGGCTCTAGGGCGTGCCAAAGAAATATACATACATACATACACTCGAAAAACATAACCCTCCTTCTTTCGCAGTCGGGTAAAAAGCGGCAACATTCAAGATGCCATCTGAGATTCATTAAATAATAAATTCGAGTAGAATGTGCAGACACGTCCGTGTCGATAAAACTATGTGTCCGAGAACATGGAACTTGAAATATAAATGTGACCGATTCTGGTGTGCGAGGTGTCGTTAGATTCGTTAGAACTCCAACGAGCTTTTTCGTAATTAATAAGTGATTTCACTAGAATTATTCTAAATAATGCGCATCTATAGTCTTTTACAGCGGTTTTGCGCATACTTTCACATAAAAACGTATGTTTGTAATTTTCTTTAAAGTCATATGTTTTTTTATTATAAATTTGCAATCAATGCATTCAAATGGTTTATGGTAACGTAAAAGTCGTTCTTATCCCTGTCGGGGATTTCATTTTTCTCTTAACACAAATACTTATCTGGGGTTAATCTGGGCCACAAAAACTTAGGACACGCTAACAATTACACAAATTTATTACAAAAATTTACGCGCTCGCTGCGCTCGCGCTATTTATTACCTATGTTTTAATTTACTTGGCCATGCAAACGCTGAGCACTCGTTAAAAAATCATATTACTACCCAAAAATTTGTTATCACCAACTTGGTGACCCCCCCCCCCCCCTCGCATGGTCCAATGCTGACATGCGAAATGAATTCCTGGCTACGGCCTTGGCCACACACATCTATTCTATAAGCAAAAAGCAGGAGTCGATCAGATGACTCTTAATAGAAAATATATATTTTAAAAAGTAAGAAAAGGGTATTCAAGAGGATCACAAGGATACGAGTGTCGAGTGAGTGTAGACTGACCATAGCCCTCGAGTGAGTCAAGTGAGGGTACGAGTGTAGAGTGAGGGTACGTGTCGAGTGATTGGTACGAGTGTCGAGTGAATCGAGTTATAGTCTAGTCAAAATAGACAAAAAAAATTATTATAAGTTAGCCATAATTCGCATAAAGCTGAAAATTGGTATAGACGATAAATAAACCATTACTAAAGAAATGTCAAAAAGTCAAAAAACCAGGTTTTTCCCATTTTTAGGGTTCCGTACCGCAAAAGGAAAAAACGGAACCCTTATAAGATCACTTATTGTCCATCTGTCCGTTTGTTCGTCTGTCCGTCAGTCCGTCCGTCAGTCCATCCGTCCGTTCGTCCGACCAGCACCCTTATTCTAGTTCTAATCGGTTGTCGGTTTGTCAATTTTGTCGGTAATGAGCCGGCTATCGAATAAAGCTCCATTCGACTCCAATGGCTATTCACGAATTCGAATTTATGCCCGTCGGTCCCATTTTTAGTATAGAAATCTCGAGAAACCAAAGACAATCTCCACTCATCCTCAACTGGATCCGCCGGGATTCGGGTAGACCGATTCACAAACTCGAATCCGAAGGAGTTTGACATATAAATTCGATGGCTAATTCGATATCGCTCCCGACAGGTTTATCCTGTCGGGAGTGATATCGAATACATTTTACTAATACATTTTAATAATATAAGAGCAATTTTTTGATATTTTCAATTACCATTTTCCATAATTTTACATAATATATTCACCTAATAGTCAAATGTACCGATTTTACTGGTTTTAAAATTCCCCTAATTATGATTTTCAAAGTTTCAAAATGCTATATTTTATAGTTGGAGAGCTTAGTAAGATTACACGCATGGCGCTCTAAATATATTAAATATTTTATACTTGTTACTGATATATGGCAAATACATTAAATGCACGAGTACAGGGAGAAAATAGAAGAACTTTGAAATCACACACACACACAACCAACAAGATATTTTCGAAGCATGCTTCACTTATTGAAGCTTCAAATTTACCAAAGAATTATATGCCATAATTAATATGATAGATCAAGTTATATGTATATTATGCAATAAATTACATATTTTGTCAGTCGCTGGTCATAATTAAGCATTTTTTTACTTCTATCACGAATCACCTATCTAAAAACATGAAACTGACTCTGAAAACTAGCTTGTCTATGTTATCCTATCGGTAACACGAGGTCATTACCGATTTGGTACCGACTGGTGCCATTCGAATTTGTGAATAGGGTTATCGAAGGTTATCCATTCGATTCGGTAGGTTTTTCGCGGGAACTTAATTAAAAAATGTCACAGTTTTCTTTTATTATTCTAAACTTGTGTTATTTCAAATAAAGATTTTGTAAAGATGATGTTTTTTAAATCGTTTACGCGCACGAGTTTGAAATGAGAGTGATGAAACATACTTCTTCACGTTGTAACTTACAAAGTCCTAGTACAGCTCCTAGTAAAATAAACAAGTCATGACATGAACTTGATTCGCTATCAACCGAGTATCTCGTTATAATCCAGATTCAAGTTACTTGGCTTACCAAGTAACTTGAGATTGTGACTAAAACTTATATTATTTATATTTTTCATGAAACTTTTAACATATTATTTTGGAAAATGAGCCAATCGTGGCCAATAAAAGAAAAAAAATTTTGACAGCTGCTACTGTTAAATTTACAAACTTTTTTTAGTGACTTGATACCGCTAAAGATTTCGATTAACTGTTAAAAAAAATCGATTAAAGTTCTATTCTTTTGTGTTTAAAAATTTTCATTTTCAAATAAAAGTAAGAAAATCGTATTTTTTTACAGTTCAAATAGGGATCAGTCAATAATGCCAGCTAGTAAAGAAAGTCTATTATATTTTGCTGGGGCTGAAGTAGCACGCATTTATATTTCTAACCGATTTCAAAAAGAATGAGGTTCATAATTCAACTGTATGTTTTTTTGTTGGCAATATTATAAATTCTACCCGATCTATCGACTCCATAGATAAAGAAATTTGATGTTCTGTGATAGCAGTGATAGCTTGTAAAAAATTGATTTTATTTTTTGTTGTTACTAGAGGAGCATCCGGTGTCATTCCTCCTTCTCGCTGTCGACCTACACTGTCTCTCGTATTCCTTTGTGCGGTGGATGTTCACTGTAATCCAAATCATATTAATTATCGTACATCATCCTAGCAAATACTAAGTTATATTATTTGAATTGTGTAACATTACGTCACTTTAGTGCTTGTTTAAAACAACTACCACACAGAGAGAGGAGCGAGGGAGAGAAGTGTGTGGTTTCATGTTTGTCTTTACGTTGCTCATTTGGCAAACAAATGAATAAATTTTGGTTTGAATTTACTTATGAAATGAAATTTATTTGCAATAATGTAGGTAAATAAGGTCTTAGAAATTAATTACAATTTTCCATTACATTCGATCATTTCTCAAGTGCAAATATTAGATAGTGAATCAATATGACATAATTAATATTAAATTAGAATTGATTATAGTAGGTGTACTATATATACATATATTATGTAAATTACATCAAACATGAATAACTGTGCTGTCTTAAAAGGTACCTAATTTTAAGACAGCACAGTTATGCATGTTACAGTAGTAAAAATACAATAACGTGACGAAAATTAACTTTCACGAAAATGACATGCATGAGATAAATCTAAAAATCGGTTTTTCCAAGTCAATAAAACAATTTCCGATTAATCGATTGATAATCGACATGTCACATGCCGCTTTCAATCAATAGAACCGTGTGGGATGATCAGCTGATACCTTATGGAATGGAAATGTCAAAATTATTCGATATTCGGGAAACCTGAATCGCTAATTCCGCAAACCGTGTGAAATCCTTCGAGATCTCTCTCCATATCGAAGATCGCATCGAATCGAATGTAATCTGAATAAGGGTGCAGGTGTTAAGACCTGTATCTCGGGAACGCGTGAAGGTATCGTGTTGAAATTAAAACCATGTACGCAGATCCATAATCTCTTAATGCAGAAACAAAAATCAATTTTCTCAGTTTTCGTAAAAAAGTTACAGCCGTTTTTTTTTTGCAGAAGTAGGATCGAAGGGGATTTTTGACATTTCATTAGTAATGGTTTATTTAACGTCTATACCAATTTTCAGCTCTATGCGAATTATGGCTAATTTGAATGTCTATTTTGACTGGACTATTAGGGTAGACTGACCTGGTAGTTCTCGAGTGAGTCAAGTGAGGGTACGAGTGTCGAGTGAGTCGAGTGAGGGTAGACTGACCTGGTAGCCCTCGAGTGAGGGTACGAGTGTCGAGTGGTACGAGTATCGAGTGAATCGAGTTAGGGTAGACTGACCTGGTAGTCCTCGAGTGAGTTAAGTGAGGGTACGAGTGTCGAGTGAGGGTAGACTGACCTGGTAGCCCTCGAGGTGCACCGCGTTGAGCTCATCCCCGGTGACGCAGACGGTGACGAACTTGGAGCCGTAGTAGCCGGAGGCGGAGTGGCGGCACGCGTTGGGGTGCGCGTTCTGGTAGTGCGCTGCCGTGATGCACTCCTGCGCCGACAGGAAGTGAGTCTCCGCGCCACTGGAACACGACACACTACCGTCACCGTACCGCCAGTCGTGCCACAGGGTCGCAGAGCAACTGCTGCGCGCTCTGCGACCCTCTCAGTGTGTAAGCGACCCGACCCACGACGACGTAGGTGAGGGGTGCCCCCCCCCCCCCCCACCCCCCTACTAGAAGATAATAATAGTGGGGATGAACCGCGTGAAAGATGATATATGTGTGTGAGGGGGGTGTGAATGTAGAGATGACGTCAGACAGTGAAACGGCAAAATGAAACATGCCGTGCTGACCCCAGTCGGGATGAGAGCAGGGAAACGGTGAGTATGAGTGAAGCGAGCGAGTTCTGTAAGAGTATCGTTACCGGATGCACTTGACGGTGCCCTTCTCCTGGTCGAGCGGCAGCAGGTCCGTGAAGATCCAGCCGAGGGGCGCGAGTTGGAGGCGGGCCGCGAGGTCGCGCACCAGGTCGGCGCGCGGGTCCGGCAGCAACGCGATGTGGTCGCGTCCGGAGCGCTGCGGCGGCTCGTAGATGGCGGCGACGCGAGCGCGCACGCCGAGCGGCACGCCCGGGTGACGCTCCAAGCGGCCATAGAGCAGACCGAGCCGCTGGTGGCCCGTGGCGCGCCAGTACTCTAGGAACCGGTCCACCACCGCCGGGTGCTCCACCACCAGGTTGTCCACGTGCCGGTACGGCTGGCGCGCCAGTGTCACGGCGCCCGGCTGGCACGCGGAGCAGATGCCACGCGGCCACGGCGGGTGCTCCGTGCAACCTGCGTGACATACCACCGTACAGTAGTACCGCTACCGTACTGTCGTTCATCTCACCTGATATCTGACTAACGAGTTCATCAGATCGATCTGAACTTATTTATTATTACTCATTCGAGCTGCATTTATATAATACCTTCCATTTAAAATAAATAGCAATTTTTTTTATCTGCCCTGTTTATACAAACTGTCCCACTGCTGGATGCGGGCATCTTCTCATTATGAGAATGGTTAGGCCATAGTCTGCCACGCTGGCCAAGTTCAGGTTGGCAGACTTCACACATCTTCAAGATCATTGAGAACTCTCAGACATGTAGGTTTCCTCACGATGATTTCCTTCACCGTTTGAAGTTGCCGGCAATCAACAATACGCACATAACTTCGAAAAGACAGAGGTGCGTGCCGTGGGATTCGAACCTAGGACCTGCGGATCGCAAGTCAGACGGTCTCCCGACTAGGCTGCCGGAAACTTCTTGAATAGCTATTTAGTATGTAGTAATTGTAATAGGCCAGCCACCAGAGCCCCGCCCCCGCGCCACCAGACGTTACTTTTTATAAGATGAACAAAATGTGTTATAAGCTAAAGTAATTAAAACATGAACTGACCAGGTTTGATCTTGAAAGAAGGCTCATTGAGCGAGATGAAGTTCTTGGACTGTATTTTGCGAAGGTAGGAGTGGAAGGACATGTGCTTGATGTTTTGTTCCTTGAGGTAAGCCTCGTCCCAGGGCTCCAGCGGCGAGCAATGCACGCACCTGCCGTTCGAGTTGTGCCGACATCTGGAACACCCAACAATTAACGATGTAACGTCATATTTTTTAATTTATTTTTTAGCTCCACAGAAACCGGGGTCCGTGGCCCTGTTAAATAAATAAATAAATATTTGTGGACATTTCACACAACACCATCTAGCCCAAACTAAGCAAAGCTTGTACTATGGAACTAGATGGCTGATAGAATACATATATACTTTTTTTTTTTGTAAATATATACATATGATACATAGAAACACCCAGACACAGAACAAACATCCATGCTCATCACACAAATGTTTGCCCTGGGTGGGGATTGAACCCACGACCTTTCAGTTCAGCAGGTAGACGTTAACACACTACCAACTGAGCCACAAGGCCAGTCAAATATTGCTAGACAGAATTTATCTTTTTAACTTACCTAACTTATTACTATATTGTGTGTATACCATGAGCAGAGCAGCGCCCCGCGAGCAGCACCCGATCCCGAGTATGACGCATGTGCCAGCCCGAGCCCTCCTCGACCATATGTTAGGGAAGAGGGCGACCCGCCACACACAGCCGCCGCATGAATGCTCAGGTGTCCACACAACGGACGTCATATATACTAACAATACATATGATACTGATTTTCTACTGACATTCAGAGATTCCTATTGTGAGCTCCTAATTCTAAATGAGGTCTAACTTGTGTTAATATTTTGTTACAAACCTAAGGGTCCGAGCATTTTCCGTTATATACAGTTTTCATTATGTGGAGTGAAGAAAGAAACTATACAATACCAATCAAAATACTTTTAAATATATATTGCAATATCCGCCGTTCTCTACAGCTCCAACTGCTGAATATTTATATTTTACATGGAAAACTAACAGCTTTTAAATGAACATAATAAAGTTAATGGGAACACATTAGGCATACAGTTTTCGCCTATAGGTACAATTCCAAAATTCAAGTGCCCATTTCAACAAATTGTGTAAATATACAGATACAAAGTACATTATGAATTACACTTTTAGGTAGAGGCTGTAGTAATAAAAGTTGTATATTATTACAAGGTTTTATTTAGTTTCACCTGTCCCGATGTTTGTCACCAAATCTTGCAAATTTAATCCACTCTCGCTCAATCCGGTTACCGAAGGAGCTGAAATTTTTCATACATGTGTAAATCGCGTGACAATGCAATATTATGATGACACGGTGATGATCAGTCAGTTTTTTTTTCAGTTTTGAAACTATAATTATTCAAGCTACATATATGCAAATGTGGCGCGCTGCGTTTAGTGCTTTTTAAACTCACAGATGACAACAGTTTTGGTGGGAATGTTATTGGAAAATGTTGTCCCTCTATTTCATTTTTCTAAATTTATTTGTTACTAGCATTTACTCGCGGCTTCGCACGCGTGTCTCTATTAACTTGAAATTAAAAAAATAAAAATAAACCGTAAGACTGTTTCATAGACCGGCTGTGCATGTAGGTTTCTTCTAATTACAGCAGACATTAAAATTAACTGTGTCATAATAGGTACATACGTAACGTCAATATGATTGTTATATACTTGGTTTTGACTCGCGAGATAGTGTATGACGCTCACGGTCGGTTGTGAGACAAATCGCTGTGTGATCGTCTGTGACTCGCGTCGCGAAACAGAGAATGCCGCTTGCGATCAGCAGAATGATGGACAGACGCTTTTCTTTTTGGAATAGAGTCTCTGAAGTGTGGGCCTCTGAATTGTGCACACAAACAGAAGCTAAACGTGTTGCTTGTCGCTCAACACTTTCATCTGATTAGAGAGAGAGAGAGTACTACGTTTTCTTTACCTCTGATCTCGCTATTCTTTTTCTCTTCTTTAATTACTGTATTTACACTAATATGTACTTATATATAAAATAAAAGTAATTAAAAAAACGACTTCAAAACGATCTAATTAACTGAAAAGGGAGAAATAATCAAAACTGGGTGTCTACCAAAGTAGGTACGTACACCAACTATTTTAAGAGGTCGGTGTCAGGACCTAAACTGTCATCACTAAGTCCTATACAGACACCGACCTCAAAATTAGTTGGTTTACGTACCTACTTAGGTAGACGCCCAGTATTGATTTTCTTTGTGTTATTTCTCTCTTTTCAGTTTGAAGTCGGTTTTTTTAAAAATTACTTTTATTTAAGTGTTCATTTTAATAGTATTTACTCGTTTTGTTTGAAATTAAAAATTTTATCCACTAAACTTCACTGGGTAAGTTTGTTTAATTTTCAAACACACTTCACTACTATTGTAACGCCTAAAACTTAATTAAACGTTATAAAATATGCCAGATCCTTTTACATAGTATGTGTGATAACCCTACCGAATTTCGTTCAAATCCGCCCAGTAGTTTGTATACTTAGATAGCGTCGTTGAAACGCTCATATCTTAAAACTATTGTGTATTTTGGGGATTGAGTCACCCTCGTCCGTGGGGAAAGCACCCCTTAACATCGAAACCCCACACGTGATCCCTGGCTGGTGCCAATCAGGTGACACTATACTGGTGGTAGGCTTCGGCCGAGGCTAGTCACCACCCACTGGACAAAGACATGCCGCCAAGCGGCCTAGTCGTGTTCCGGCATGATGTCCAGTGACGCCGTTAGGGAAAACGGGTCGGAATAGTTGCTTTACTGCTGTGAGACCGTTCTGCCGCAAGCTGCAACGACGCATTACGAGGGTACGAGGGTAGCCAGTCATGGAGGGTAGCGGGATCCGATGCACGGTTACCGCTGGCCGACCGCAGTTAGTAGGGGGCCCAAGTAGTGAACTAGCCACTCACGAAAGGCTGCCCCGCCAACTCGCGAAAAATCCCGGGATGCGCCATCGTGCCGGTCGGCGACCGGACGAAAGGGCCCGATGGACATCTCTGGGGGGGCTCGGGCGTCCCCGCAGTCTCCAGACTGGTTCCCTTTCAGTGTGTCGTTGCTGCGTGTGTCTCCTGGCTAGCAGCGTGAAGCCTCATTCCACTGCCGTTTTTTCCACCAATTCTCTCGCCAATTACAAAATTATGTAAGTGCACCTATCAAACATACGAGGGCTGCACTCTAATCTCGTGCCGGTCCACTACCACCTAGAGACCGAAAAGCCATCACTCTTGTTCTTGACGGAGACGCAGATAGCGGTACCTTCGGATGTGGCGTACCTGTCGTTCCCTGGGTACACCCTGGAGCATAATTTCAAGCCTCGTGCTGGTGTGTGCCTGTACGCCCGTGATGACGTCTGCTGTCGGCGTCTCCGTAATCTTGAAGACCCTAGATTTTCAGTGCTTTGGGTGCTGGTAGACACAGGCATAGAAAAAATTCTCTATGCTTGTGTCTATCGCTCGCACAGCGGAGACCAAGAGACATCCAGGCTCATGGAATATCTTGGCGAGGCGGCGGATTCGGCTCAACAAAGGTATCCTTCAGCCCAACTAGTGTTACTGGGGGACTTTAATAGCCACCACAAAGAGTGGCTGTACCCATACCGGGACACTAACCACGCTGGGTTAGAGACGCGAAAGCTTGCTTTAGCGTTAGATCTCACCCAGTTGGTCCAAGGGGCAACACGGGTACCTGACGTTGAGTCGCACACGCCTTATTGTTTGGACTTACTGCTGACAACGGACCCAGACCGTTACTCGGTGTCGATTTCTTCGCCGCTGGGAAACTCTGACCATTGTCTGGTGAAATCTGTATCTGTCTACTCTCCGGCCGATCCCAGCCTTAGAGGCAGCCGGCGAGTGTGGCGATACAAGTCAGCAGATTGGGATGAGATGCGAGCTTTCTTTGCTTCTTATCCTTGGCAGTCTGTGTGTTTTTCTTCCAGCGATCCTTCGACCTGTGCGGATGCCGTGACCGATGTGTTGCGTACGGGTATGGAGTATTACATCCCATTCTATGATGTACCATTGTCTGGCAAAGCTCGCCCATGGTATGGCCCCCATTGCAGAAGTGCGGAAGCGCTAAAGCACGAGGCTTACCTGGCTTGGGTTGATGCTCGTCACCGTAAGGCTAAGGACGTTCTACTGAAAAAGAAAACGTTTAACAGGGCTGCCAAGTCCTGCAAAAAGGTTCTACAGAAGGCTCGCTTTGAGCACATTAGTCGGATAGGGAACAAACTTGCTTCATACCCTGCGGGTAGTAAAGCGTTTTGGTCCCTAGCTAAGTCTGTTGAAGCGAACTTCTGCCGCCCCTCGTTTCCTCCCCTGTTGAAACCTGACGGGACACTAGCTCATAACGCGGTAGAGAAAGCAAACATGTTTGCCTCTCTTTTTGCGGATTCCTCACGTCTTGACGCTGGTAGTGCGATACCTCCAACTCCACCTGCTAGCACGGCAACCTTGCCTGATTTTCGTATTCGCCAAACGGAGGTTCGCAAAACGCTACGCAGTCTTGACGTGAACAAAGCCAGTGGCCCTGATGGTATTCCAGCCATCGTTCTGAGGACTTGTGCGCCTGAGTTGACTCCAGTACTGACGCGCCTCTTTCGCCTCTCTTTTGAAACTGGACAAGTGCCGAAATCGTGGAAGGTTGCTAACGTGCAACCTGTGCCCAAAAAAGGTAGTCGTGCTGACCCTGCTAACTACAGGCCTATCTCGGTTACGTCCATTCTCTGCAAGACAATGGAACGTATTCTCAATAACAGGCTTTTGACGTACCTTGAATCCAATGATCTTTTCAGTGATCGTCAATACGGGTTTCGGCGAAATCGGTCTACTGGAGATCTTTTAGCGTACGTCACCCACATCTGGAGTGAAGCCATAGAGAAGCACGGGGAAGCAATCGCCGTTTCCCTTGACATCTCGAAGGCTTTTGACAGGGTCTGGCATGACAGCCTTATCAACAAGCTTCCTTCATATGGACTGCCCGCCGGTTTTATTGCTTGGATATCGGACTTCCTGCGGGACCGGTCGCTACGAGTAGTCATTGATGGCTGCTCGTCTGACCGAATGGCTATCAATGCTGGTGTTCCCCAGGGGTCTGTGCTTTCTGCTACGCTCTTGCTGCATATTAATGGTCTGCTAAAACCCGGTATTTTTGGGTACGCAGACGACAGCACCGTTGTTGAGAGTTACATATCCAGCGCGCGCGCCAGTGTACCTCAAACCCATGCTCTTAGAGAGGCAATGGTCGAGCGCTTGAATTTGGCTCTTAAGGCAGCCTCCGAGCGGGGCGATGCCAACCTAGTCAAATTCAATGCTGCTAAAACGCAGGCGTGTCTATTCTCTGCAAAAAGGAGCCCATTCCAGCTGGCTCCTACTTTCCGGGATGTTGCGATACCGATTAAGGACCACCTCGAGCTCTTAGGCGTAACACTGACGTCCACCCTTAACTTTGGCTCCTATATTTTTTTTTTTTTTTTTTATGTAGAAATAGGTTCGCGCTTGACCGCCAACTCGCCTGATATTGAGTCTAAGGCTCAATTAGCTGCCAAAAAGCTGGGTATCCTTTCGAAGGTGCGTCGGTACTTCACGCCGGAACAGCTGCTTACGCTATACCAAGCACAAGTTCGGTCGTGCATGGAGTACTGTTCGCACCTTTGGGACGGATCTGCTAAGTACCAGCTCGAGGCGTTAGAGACCATTGAGAGGCGTGCTAAGAGGCTCATTTGTGACGATTACCTTGTCCGGACTAAGCTTCAAAGTCTGGAGCATCATCGCAAAGTAGCTAGTTTGTCGGTTTTTTATCGTATACATTTCGGTGAGTGTGCGTCTGCTTTGCATGATCTCATTCCCCCATGCCCATTTTTCTATCGGACTGCAAGAAGCATGAAAAAGCGACATCGTTATATGGTTGATATTCCGAAAACACGTACGAAACGCTTTGGCTCCACTTTCATTGTACGTACTGCCAAACTGTGGAATGCGCTTCCTGAATGGGTCTTTCCGACTGGATATAATCTAGGTGTCTTCAAATCGCGAGTGAATAGGTTTCTTCTAGGCAAGCGCGCTCCATCGTAGACCGTAGCTGTCACTTAACATCAGGTGAGTTGACGGTCAAGCGCAAGCCTATCTCCGAATACAAAAAAAAAAAATATAATGTCCATATCTTGAAAACTGCTGAATCAATTTTAATCAAACTTACGGTGACTCCTAAGTTGAGAGATACTTTATTCAATGTATAGAAATATTTTTGCAATACGAATTCTAGTTTCTGCGTAATACGTGTACAAACATACCGACATACAAACATACATACACTTATGAAATTTGGCACACATGTTAATAAGCTGGTATAGACTAACATATACAAAAACTGTGCAGTTCTGACAATGTTACAAACATACAGGTTGAATTGATAACCTCCTTTTTTTTGAAGTCGGTTAGTTAAAAAAGTCCATATCTTGAAAACTACTGCACCGATTTTAATCAAACTTACGGTGACTAAGTTGCGAGCTACTTTATTCACTATATATACGTATATATAAAAATATTTTTTGCAATACGACTTCTAGTTTCTGCGTAATACTTAGACAAACATACAGATGCAGACATACAAACATACTTATACTTATGAAATTTGGCACACATGTTCAGCAGCTGGTATAGACTAACATATACAAAAACTGTGCAGTTCTGACAATATTACAAACATACAGGTCGAATTGATAACCTCCTTTTTTTCGAAGTCGGAAAAAAAAAAGCTACGAATTGATGACCTCCTTTTTGAATTCGGTTAAAATAGTCGTAGAACAATTACTAAATTCTGGAGTATCTCGTTTGCGCGTTTTAAACCATCTCTTATTTTTTGTCGAACTACAGGTACAGTCCGCGCGCGAGCTCCGAGGAATGATAAGGAATGTTGACGTAATGAGCTAGAGTGAGACGAAGCGTCGGTCGGGCGCGGCGCACACCCGCCCGCTTCCTCAGCCACCGATTCCTCGGAGCTCGCCTCGCGCGCGGACACAGCAGATTGCTTATTTATAATTCCATCGAAGTTATTTATTGGAATAACTCTGCTATTTCTACACCGATTTTGATGAAACAAAGCCTATGACCTCCACAGAACCTTAGAGAACGCGTTTTATATAACAGCATGTCAAAATACTCAGTACTTTAAGAGCCTATAGCGGACATACAGACAGACAGACACAAAAATTTCAAAAACTATATTTTTAGATTCCACTGCATTCATATACTCTAAAAAAATGTTTTTTTAATTTTATCTTCAATGTACAGACACGACTTCGTTACAGTTTTATTATAGGTATAGATATAGATTTTGAATGTTAATTATGTAAAAATAGTGATGTTTTATTAAAGAAGTGTTCGATCAAGTGCATGAGTGTGGGCAAGTAAAAGTGTTCGATCAAGTGCATGAGTGTGGGCAAGTAAAAGCAGTGAAATGTGTGTTTTCATGTTATCGGCAAAACTCCATAGATGCTTCCAGTAAAGACACCACCACTTTACTAAAAGGTAACTAGAACTTACAGGATCACTTTGTTGTCTGTCTGTCTGTCAAGACCTGTATCTTGGGAACGCGTGAAGGTATCGAGTTGATATTATAAACATTACGCAGATCCATAGTCTCTGTAATATCTACAGATATTACAGAGATTGTTTCTATATGATCGCCTAAAGCCTAAAGGGCTTGACCGATTTTGATGTGAGAGGTGTCGTTAGATTCGTTTTCACTTGCTGAGTGTCATAGGCTATATTTTTTTTGTAATAAAAATCATACATCTCTCACAAATATAAAAAACGCATGTTTTTTGTAACTTCCAACAAACTTTTTCGTAATAAACATAAACATAAAAATAAAAAGTGATTTTACTAGATTTTTTTCTAAAGAATGCGCATTAATCTTTTACAGCGATTGTACACATACTATCTCACAAAAAACGTAAACTCAACAGCGTATTAAGCGTTAAGAAATCGTAAGTTAGGCTGTAAAAACCTCTTTTCTGCAGTCGGGTATTTTGTTTTTCTTTTAAGATTGATACTTGTTGCAATATAAATGTAGATTCAACATCAACTGAATCGCCCCAAAATATAACACCATAACTTAAATGAGGGAACAAATAACCATAGTATGCGCTTAAGGTGCTCCCTCACCGGGAGCATTCACGTGTAATGTATTGTTACATTACATTGGTGAGGGAGGAAAACCGAGCATTACAGCGCGCATCTTGTAATGATACAATGTCTGATAGTGTTGCAATTTGCAACACTATTAGTGTTTTATTACTAATTATTGCTAATTGCAAAAACGTGAAAAAAACATGAAAAAAAACTTGGGGCCCTTGTTTTTTTACAGAAACACAAAATTTATAATTTTTGTTAAAAAGTTAGTTAATACCAATAAATAATTAAACAATTAGTGTAGGTCATATACCTTGACCAGAGCCTCTACCTCATATGATTGAGTCACTAACCAGGTTTTCACTTTTGATCTAGCTTCCATACGTGAACAATCCTTAAGATCGGATATTTGCTTACTGCATTATAGGTAAAAGAGTAAATAAACTGTGGGAGCCAGGAAGCAAAAACTGACTTTCCCTCATTTCCTATACCTTAATTCATACCTGTCGCAAAACTATACCTAATAACAGTATTCGTTTGTATTTGATAGTTAGTATAAAAACTACATTTCGTGTCCCTATCATTAAAATTATTATATATTCATTAAAACCACGGAACATTCATACAATCTTTTACTCCCACCTTTTAACCACTTTATTTAACTTAAGTAGCAAAACTATAGTAGCAGTTTTCATCTATACCTGTTAGTTAATCTAAATGAAAAACTTAATATTCCTAACATTAAAACATGGAGAACCACCTAATGAATGTTTCACCTAGTACCTGTCGCAAAACTATGTATAGTAAAAGTTTATATGTAATAGTTAACCTAAATAGGTACTACGTTCTTTAATATTTTTGCACAATTTTGTTCTATTATGAATACTTTTCGCAGTGCAGGCGATGTAAGATGTTTTCGGCCTTAACGAAAAATGTTACTTAACTTTGATCAACGTCTCAAAATCTCTGTCTTCTTTCCGCAAGTGTCATTAGGTGTCAGCGAGAAGTTGACAAAATATGTTTACTCACATATGAGTAACGAATTTCGCTGCGTGGGGTCACATCAGCCACGGCGCGGAGGCGCGCGGCACGACGGCGTTTATTTTTCTATTAGTATTTTTTAAAATACGTAATATCTTTTGAATGGAATGTCTGATTTGAATAATTTTAAAAGTAATCAACAGGTATTGAAACAGTCTTGAAAACGAAATAATTGATTTGGATAAGGATTAATACAAAGGTATGGGTAACATGGTCTGATTTTGGTTGGCATTTCTTTCAACTTTTAATATGTAAAAAAGTAGTTATAGTGACGTAATAACAATAGTTAGACATATGCTATCGCAATGTTTTTTGTAGATATTGGTATGTTATTTAATATTGTCGATTTACGATCACATAGCCGCTCTTTCCAGTCGAACGAGGAAACTTATATTTATAATGAAAAGGCTGAGAGACTGCACCCCTTTTGAGATTATTAGACAGATATATCTGGCTTTATGTCAATCAATACTCCAGTATTGTATCTCGGTCTGGGGTAGCACCTGTAAAACTTTCATGAAAAAAGTAGAAATTGCTCAACGAGCTCTTATTAAAGTAATTTTAAACCGTCCATTCAGATATCCAACTGACAGTATTTATGAGGAGTTCAAAGTTCTACGGGTGCGACAACTTTACATCCTTAACACCACAATAAAAACGCATAAAGCACTGACAAGCCGAGAAGATTATGACTTCCTCATGTCTCGACGCACTTTCAGAATACCGGTGCCTAGTTACGGTTCGCTACTAGGATTGAGATGTCCGGAGTTTGCCCATCCGAATACGTACAACAACATCTGTAAAGAATGTGCTATCACAGGTTGCAATACATCACAATGCAAAAGCGTAATCAAAAACTGGCTACTAACAATCTCTTACGACAAAACTGAAAGACTGTTGCTTAAGTCTCCTTATATCTAAAGATTTCCGTTCATGCCGAAAAACATGTGAACTCAACACACACATTCACACTCACTGACACGCCTACACTTACACGCACACACTTTCTCCTACACGCATGTAAACACCCCTCCACACCAACAAACACACACACACACACACACACACATACATTAACATGTATACACAATCTCACTGTTCATGTAGGTATAATTATTGTTTATCAATCTATTATTTATAAAGTACAGTCAATTTTCATATCTTAGTCAAGTCATTTCTTTTTAATTTATTTTGTCTACATTTTATTTTAAGTAAGCAAGTTCAAAGTGTTTGTGGTTAATTTTCGTTTAACTACCATACTCAACTCGGGCTCTGAACTCCAAAACACAGGCACACCGCCTAGTTTGGAGATCACTGATAATTTATAAAATGTGTATGTAATGTTTTTGGGTAATAAACTTATTATTATTATACAGATATTTATTTATTAATCTTAAGCCTAAGTTTTTACAATATTTATATGAAAAACAATAAAAACATTATAAAAACTTAAACCTAGAAAGCCGCCGTCAGCGGGGCAGGGCCTAAGCTGCTGGCGGTAGGTGCTACAGACTCAGAAATCTCCTGACAATTCGTGCCATGTCTAGGATGACTGCCTTCTCAATCCGACCCTTGATCCAACCATCAAGCGAGAGCCTCTTAAGATGTTGGTCAAGGCTCTTCGCTATTATTATTATTATTGTAGAACATTTTTTGTTGTTGTTTTAATAATTTGAGCAGCGTATGCGATGAACGACATTTTATGGCAATTTTTTTACACCTTGGGTTATATTATTGAAGTTTTAGTAAGGATCCCTAATTTTTTCTGGTATTAAATATAGCCTATGTCCCTCAGGGATAATGTAGTATTCTAGCAGTGAAATAATTTTTGAAATCGGTCCAGTAGTTTTTGAGTGATTTCTTGTCAAACATACAAAACTACAAATCTTTTTTCTTTATAATATTAGTGTAGATGACGTTATTGAGTTTATACTATATTTTAATTAGTTTACTAGATAGCTAATTTGAAACATTAGTTTTAGCTTTATGTTTTTTTTGTCTTTTTAGATCAGTTCCCTGTTACCTTAGCTTTAATTGCTATGAAATAATAAGAAAGCTTATTTTCTATGTAATCACCTAAGTATAAACAGTTTCAATTTGTTATATCAGCTAAGAAAGTAACTCACAATTTTTCATCTCTTTGTCTGTGTATACTTCCAGATTCTTTGTAGAGCTCGAGATCAAGGTTGTCTTCCTGTGGCGTGGGCGCCGGTGCGGCGCACGCTACGTCCGCGGGTGGCGCACTAGCACGCGAAGTGCTCGCTACCGCGTGCTCGGCCGACGGGGGCGCGTTTGTCTACGACCGACGTAAAACATTACATATGCATGTCAACCAGCGAAGAGCAAAAAGAGTTACCAGACCACCAGTACTCACCTCTGCGCTGGTGGAAGGCTGGTCGAAAAGTACGGCGCCGTTAACGGGACTCAGAAATAGCATGTCACCGTGTTGCAACCTGTAGTCGGCCAGACGACTCGACTTACTCGACACGACCTCTTCGCGCTTCTGTCGGTCCTTGTAAAGCGCGAACGCGAATGAGCTGAGCGCGAGTGCAGCGTGCACACGCTCGTACAGAGCCGCCGTGGCCTCCTCGGGTACAGCCTCAACGCGCGTCGTGCCTGCCGCGCACTGCACCCGCAGTATCTGTACATAAACACCATATTCACTACGACTAGCCTACATTTAGCTCTCCTTGAGAAGGATGCCCTTCGATTTAGAAACACCTATAAAACAATTCGGTGCTATCCTTCGTCTTGATGAGAAAACTTTTAAATTTTCGTAGAACTAGATCCTGAGGGTCGATCTTAAACCATGACCCGGTCGCTGAGATGGAGGAAGTGAAAGATTAATTATGATTGACACTATCGTAACCTACAGAATATCTTCATTATTACCATTTTCTTTGATTCCGACATAAAAATTAATTAAAAACTAAAAACTGCAAAACACCAACAATGCATTGACGGACACCACAACAACTTATCCTTGCTGTCAGTCGTATGACTGTGCTGTCAGAGGATCAAAATTGAAGCATCATTATATATTGGTCTCTTTTTTTCCAACGCATTTAAAAATGATGCATTTCGGTTTAATGCTAATAGTTTACCTTTATCTTTGAACAGATCTGAAACACTTACAATGACATGCATGACATCAAATATTATGTTCGGATACAACACCTTCCAAACGTCGAAGTTGAACAATGAATTTATTGAATGTTATTTTGTCAAGACAATATATTTATTATTGTTTTAACAAAAATAATACCTACGTCTAATAGAAATGCTATGTAGGCGGTTCCCGACCACAACAGTTAAGGTCAGCAGCCTTGAACCGTAACCAGTTGAGCTCGTAAGCAGATAATATTTACCCGATAAAATTTATCGGATAAATATTTGGTTTTAGAACGGGGTTATTTAGGGTAATAAACACTCTGAGCGTATTCTGTTTACGAACGCTAAAATATCGCGCTATGCAGACGCCTTCGAGATTAATCTCGATTGTGATCTCTAGTATTATGAATGTTTCGAGTGTGACAGAGACCAACACAATCTATGTTCGTTGTTCGAGAATCGGCCCGATAAAGTTTCTCCTGTCATGTTTGACATTGTATAAATTCAGTTTGCTAATTTCATCCGAGTTTCATTGTCCTTGAATTATGAAAATACGTAGTATTCCCCTAACTATTTTATGAATAGTAGATTAGATTAAATATAAAATGTTATTGATGTGTATGTATATAATAGATACTATACATCTCGGGATGTGGGTGGGGTGGGGTGCGGTGCGGGCCATATGTTTTTGGAATATTCAATTTGAAACAAAACTCTTTGAACACAATTTTTTTTTCAACTTTTTTATTAAGTACGTAATAAATACTTTTACAAAAATTAAGAGAAATATTTTCATTATAGAAGAGCTTTTCCATAAACAAAACGAAGAAAACTGTTTTCTACCCATAGAGATTTATCCATTTACAATAAATCTTTACATTTATCTGTTTGGAATCACATATTATGGCTATACTTCTATGATTTGCTTTTTGTAAAATGAATGAATTTTTCTCTATCTGCTCAAAAATTATTACCCTCGAGTCTTACATATCAAAAAGTTACAAAATTAAGATGGGACCATTTGTTTAGAGAATCGACAAACTGTAACATCTATGTTCTATATATCTATTGCAATTTATTGATATTTTTTTTAAGTTGCCAATACAGCAAATAATTTACGAATTACAAGAGATGTTATAATTTGTCGATTAATAGCTCCATTAATCTTTCATATGTATGATTGCTTTTCTTCAAAAGCCTAATTAATTGTTCATAGCGCTGAGCTCTCACATCTTCTCACTGGCGGCTTTCATATCGAAATTCGTCTGCTTCCCAGCACCCTACGACCCTCTCCATCCTCGTCTGTCTTCTTACAACCTCGGGGTGCTGCAAAATTAATTATAAATTTGTATATGTAGTTTATTAAATAGAATAATAGAATCTTATTTAAATTTAACCTAACTTGAAGTAGCTGTCGTTTTATACTGTCTAAATTTAGAACAGAGAACGCAGAGCTGGTAATGGATCTGCAACATCAGCATCATCTCAGCCAAAAGAAGTCTACTGCTAGACATAAGCATTCCCCATAGATTTCCAAAGACTTGTTGGAAGTGGCTTGCATACATCTTCCTAGCACTTGTGTGAGGTTGACTGTCCACTATGTGGCTGTGTAGTCTCCATATAGGATAGGTACATATTTCATCATAGTCATCACCGTTTTTCAACATTATTAGGAAGAAAAAACGGTAAAGCTTAATGGGATTCACATAGCTAGATAATGACTAAATATTACCAATTTACATATAATTATAGGTACCTATTTTAACACACTTACACGCCTAATGTTGATTAGATATAAGTGGGCGCAAATAATTAATGGGTAATAAGAATATGGAGGCAATCGAATACATGTGAAAACACTGGCTAGCTTATCATACATAATTCACAGAACCTCACTTACACATTCACAGAACTTTATGAAAACATTGATAAATTAGTGGATTTTACTTAAGGAATGTTTACAATACAGAATTTAAAGTCTTTGGGGTCAAAAATTTAGTATTACGCACCATAGTAAAACGAAGTTGTTTTCCTCACACTTACCATAAATTTGACTAGAGAAAGGCTTTTATCACGAAATTTCTGTACTCAGAGTAGCAAAAATCATGGAATTCCTGGATTTTTTGTTAAAGGCGGAAAAAACTTTTTTAATTAGGCTGCGTTCGTAAACGGGTAAATATTACTCGAGAAATGTCAAAATTTACTCCAGGCCGTTCGGAAACCTCTCAGGAGAATTTTCCCCGACGTTTTAGAACGGCACAGATAGGGTAATAATTACTCTGACAGGAGTAAATATTTACTTTGAGAGAACGCGAACTTGAATACGTTAATAATAAAAAAAAAAACGCCACTATAAAAAAATCCAGGAATTCCATGATTTTTGTTACTCTGAGTACAGAAATTTCGTGATAAAAGCGTTTCTCTAGTCAAACTCAAATTTATGGTAAGTGTGAAGAAAACCACTTCGTTTAACTATTTATATTACGGCGAAAGATTATGATGTGTAATACTATATTTTTGGCCCAAAGACTTTAAATTCGGTATTGTAACCATTCCTTTAAGTAAAATCCACTAATTATCAATGTTTTCATAAAGTTTTGTGAATGTGTAAGTGAGGTTCTGTGAATTATGTATGATAAGCTAGCCAGTGTTTTCACATGTATTCGATTGCCTCCATATTCCTACTACCCATTAAATATTTGCGTCCAAATCAACATTAAGTGTAAGTGTGTTAAAATAGGTAGCTATAATTATATGTAAATTGGTAATATTTAGTCATTATATAGCTATGTGAATCCCATTAAACTTTACCGTTTTTCTTCCTAATACTGGTGAAAAACGGTGATGACTATGATGAAATATGTACCTATCCTATACGGAAACTACACAGCCACATAGTGGACAGTCAACCTCATACAAGTGCAAGGAAGATGTATGCAAGCCACTTCCACAAGTCTTTGGAAATCTATGGGGAATGCTTATGTCTAGCAGTAGACTTCTTTTGGCTGAGATGATGCTGATGTAGCAGATCCATTACCAGCTCTACGTTCTCTGTTCTAAATTTAGACAGTATAAAACGACAGCTACTTCAAGCTAGGTTAAATTTAAATAAGATTATATTCTATTATTCTATTTAATCAACTTACAAATTTATAATTATTTTTCCAGCACCCCGAGGTGTAAGAAGACAGACGAGGATGGAGAGGGTTGTAGGGCGCTGGGAGGCAGAGGAATTTCGGTATGAAGGCCGCCAGTGAGAAGATGCGAGAGCTCAGCGCTATGAAGAATTAATTAGGCTTTTGAAGAAAAGCAATGATACTTAAGAAAGATTAGTGGAGCTATTAATCGACAAATTATAACATCTCTTGCAATTCGTCAATTATTTGCTGTATTGGCAACTTAAAAAAATATCAACGAATTGCAATAGATATATTATAAAATATAGATGTTACAGTTTGTCGATTCTCTAGACAAATGGTCCCATCTTAATTTTGTAACTTTATGATATGTAAGACTCGAGGGTAATAATTTTTGAGCAGATAGAAGAACATTCATTCATTTTACAAAAAGCAAATCATAGAAGTATAGCTTTAAGTAATTCCAAACAGATAAATGTAAAGATTTATTGTAAATGGATAAATCTATAAGGGTAGAAAACAGTTTTCTTCGTTTTGTATAAGGAAGAGCTCTTCTATAAATAAAATATTTCTCATATTTTTTGTAAAACTATGTATTACGTACATAATAGAAAAGTAGTATTGATAATTATTAAAAACTTATTTGTGTACAAAGAGTTTTGTTTCAAATTGAATATTCAAAAAACATTATGGCCTGCACCGCACTCCACCCCACCCACATCCCAAGATGTATATTATTACATACACATCAATATCATTTTGTATTTAATCTAATTTACTATTCTTAAAATAGTATGGGGGATACTACGTCATAAATCAAGAATAATGAAATTAACAAACCGAAGTTAAACATTGGTTAAACAATGTCAAACATGACAGGAGAAATTTTACCAAGCCTGATTCTCAAACAACGAAAATAGATTATGTTGGTCTCTGTCACACTCGAAACATTCATAATAATAGAGACCACAATCGAGATTAATATCGAAGGCGTCAGCATAGCGCGATAAATTTTAGCGTTCGTAAACAGAATACGCTCAGAGTGTTTATTACCCTAAATAGCCCCGTTCTAAAACCACATATTTATCCGATAAATTTTACCGGGTAAATATTATCTGCTTACGAACGCAGCCTTAATAACCTATTCGAGTTCGCGTTCTCTCAAAGTATTTTGTCATTTTTGACAGCCGAGTGAATTTTCTCTCTGATTTTTGTCGAGTAAATATTTACTCCTGTCAGAGTAAATATTACCCTATCTGTGCCGTTCTAAAACGTCGGTAAAAATTCTCCGAGGTTTACGAACGGCCTGGAGTAATTTTTGTCATTTCTCGAGTAATATTTACCCGTTTACGAACGCAGCCTGAGACAGTACGTACGTCAATACTTCAAAGTAAGGATGGGTTATACATGCAAAATCTCATACCAGGGCTTCCAAGTGCGCCCACATAAAAATACCAGCGCCAAAAACCAGGGCTTAAAACCGTTAAAAGTATTTTTTCGTTAAAGAAAATTGATTTGTATTTTAACTAAGATAAGGTGCACAATTGCATAACAAGTTTTTCTACTAACATACTTGCATAGGATATTGTTCATTCTATACGTTATAATAAGAAGCATAATGGCATTCACGAAATTAAAAACGTTCCAAACGACACCAAACATGACTGAGCGAGCGCGATATATATTGCTTGCATACTTCGTTCCGTATATTTGACGATGACACCCGAGTGAAGCGCCAAAAACCAGGGCTTAAAACCCTTGAAAGTATTTTTTTCGTTAAAGAAAATTGATTTGTATTTAAGTAATTATAAGGTGCAAAATTGCGTAGCGAGTTTTTCAACTAAAATACTTGCATAGGAAATTGTTCATTGTAAATGTTACAATAAGAAGCATATTAGCATTCGCGAAATCCAGTAAAGTAAATACTTTTAAGACTCTTTCTCCTTGCAAGTATTTCGGGGCGGCATCTGCACCCTTATTCAGATTACATTCGATTCGATTCGATCTTCGATATGGAGAGAGATCTCGAAGGATTTCACACGGTTTGCGGAATTAGCGATTCAGGTTTCTCGAATATCGAATAATTTTGACATTTCCATTCCATATGGTATCAGCTGATCATCCCACACGGTTCCATTGATTGAAAGCGGCATGTGACATGTCGATTATCAATCGATTAATCGGAAATTGTTTTTCTGACTTGGAAAAACCGATTTTTAGATTTATCTCATGCTGCATGTCATTTTCGTGAAAGTGTAATTTTCGTCACGTTATTGTATTTTTACTACTGTAGTACCTACTTTTAAGACAGCACAGTTATTTATGTTTGATGTAATTTACATAATATATATAATAGTACACCTACTATAATCAATTCTAATTTAGTATTATTTATGTCATATTGATTCACTATCTAATATTTGCACTTGAGAAATGATCGAATGTAATGGAAAATTGTAATTAATTTCTAAGACCTTATTTACCTACATTCTTGCAAATAAATTTCATTTCATAAGTAAATTCAAACCAACATTTATTCATTTATTTGCCAAATGAGCAACGTAAGACAAACATGAAACCACACACTTCTCTCCCACGCTCCTCTCTCTGTGTGGTAGTTGTTTTAAACAAGCACTAAAGTGACGTAATGTTACACAATTCAAATAATAAAACTTAGTATTTGCTATGATGATGTAAGATAATTAATATGATTTGGATAACAGTGAACGTCCACCGGACAAAGGAATACGAGAGACAGTGTAGGTCGAAAGCGAGAAGGAGGAATGACACCGGATGCTCCTCTAGTAACAATAAAAAAAAACATTATTTTATAAGCTATCACTGCTATCACAGAACATTAAATTTCTTTATCTATGGAGTCGATAGATCGGTGTAGAATTTATAATATTGCCAACAAAAAAAACATACAGTTGAATTATGAACCTCATTCTTTTTGAAATCGGTTAGAAATATAAATGTGTGCTACTTCAGCCCCAGCAAAATATAAAGAACTTTCTTTACTAGCTCGCATTATTGACTGATCCCTATTTGAACTGTAAAAAAATACGATTTTCTTACTTTTATTTGAAAATGAAAATTTTGAAACACAAAAGAATCGAACTTTAATCGATTTTTTTAAACAGTTAATCGAAATCTTTAGCGGTATCAAGTCACTAAAAAAAGTTTGTAAATTTAACAGTAGCAGCCGTCAAATTTTTTTTTCTTTTATTGGCCACGATTGGCTCATTTGCCAAAATAATATGTTAAAAGTTTCATGAAAAATACAAATAATATAAGTTTTAGTCACAATCTCAAGTTACTTGGTAATCCAAGTAACTTGAATCTAAGGATCATAACGAGATACTCGGTTGATAGTGAATAAAGTTCATGTCATGACTTGGTTATTTTACTAGGAGCTGTTAAGGACTTTGTAAGTTACAACGTGAAGAAGTATGTTTCATCACTCTCATTTCAAACTCGTGCACGTAAACGAAGACTAATAGATTAAAAAAACATCATCTTTACAAAATCTTTATGTGAAATAACACAAGTTTAGAATAATAAAAGAAAACTGTGACATTTTTTAATTAAGTTCCCGCGAAAAACCTACCGAATCGAATGGATAACCTTCGATAACCCTATTCACAAATTCGAATGGCACCAGTCGGTACCAAATCGGTAATGACCTCGTGTTACCGATAGGATAACATAGACAAGCTAGTTTTCAGAGTCAGTTTCATGTTTTTAGATAGGTGATTCGTGATAGAAGTAAAAAAATGCTTAATTATGACCAGCGACTGACAAAATATGTAATTTATTGCATAATATACATATAACTTGATCCATCGTATTAATTATGGCATATAATTCTTTAGTAAATTTGTAGCTTCAATAAGTGAAGCATGCTTCGAAAATACCTTGTTGGTTGTGTGTGTGCATGTGTGTGTGTGATTTCAAAGTTCTTCTATTTTCTCTCTGTAACCGTGCATTCAATGTATTTGCCATTTATTGGTAACAAGTATAAAATATTTAATATATTTAGAGCACCATGCGTGTAATCTGACAAAGCTCTCCAACTATAAAATATTACATTTTGAAACTTTGGAAATCATAATTAGGGGAATTTTAAAACCCGTAAAATCGGTACATTTGACTATTAGGTGAATATATTATGTCAAATTATGGAAAATGGTAATTGAAAATATCAAAAAAGTGCTCTTATATTATTAAAATGTATTAGTAAAATGTATTCGATATCGCTCCCGACAGGTTTATCCTGTCGGGAGCGATATCGAATTAGCCATCGAATTTATATGTCAAACTCCTTCGGATTCGAGTTTGTGAATCGGTCTACCCGAATCCCGGCGGATCCAGTTGAGGATGAGTGGAGATTGTCTTTGGTTTCTCGAGATTTCTATACTAAAAATGGGACCGACGGGCATAAATTCGAATTCGTGAATACCCATTGGAGTCGAATGGAGCTTTATTCGGCAGCTGGCTCATTACCGACAAAATTGACAAATCGACAACCGATTAGAACTAGAATAAGGGTACTGGTCGGCATACTTGCAAGCAAATATCTAGTGTAAAAACCTAGTCGCGTAAATACGCACCATCCCTACGTTCAAAGTGGACGTGGAACAATTTACTATTGCCATACTGTGCCATTTTAGAACGCAAAAATAGTAGCACTACAAAAAATGTATCAGATGGAGGTATTTCATTTTACAGGTATAATAAGTGTTTTTTTTTTTTTTTTACGAAATAAAACAATTTCGGGAGTATCACAAATTAATTCATTTTTTTATCAGCCATGTTTGTACAAACTGTCCCACTGCTGGGAATGGGCCATCTTCTCATTGTGCGAAGGGTTATGCCATAGTCTGCCACGCTGGCCAAGTGCGGGTTGGCAGACTTCACACATATTCAAGATCATTGAGAACTCTCCGACATGTAGGTTTCCTCACGATGTTTTCCTTCACCGTTTGAAGTTGGCGGCAATCAACAATTACGCACATAACTTCGAAAAGACAGAGGTGCGTGCCGTGGGATTCGAACCCAGGACCTGCGGATCGCAAGTCAGACGGTCTCACCACTGCCTAGTGGTGAGACCGTCTGACTTGCAATCGACTAATCAATGTGTTCCCGGCAGCCTCGCCGGGAACACTTCATTGATTAATTCTATTGTTACAGCCAAAAGACAACTAAATCCTTTTCGTAATAAAGTATAATTTGCACTAATTGGGTTAGCGCTACTCAACTCAACATGAAGTTGCGTTAGGTAATTT
Organism: Lycia hirtaria; assembly: GCA_947563715.1. Classification (NCBI taxonomy): domain Eukaryota; kingdom Metazoa; phylum Arthropoda; class Insecta; order Lepidoptera; family Geometridae; genus Lycia; species Lycia hirtaria. The sequence continues at coordinate 18,276,752 of OX387384.1, forward strand.
TTGACTTTATAACTAAGAACTTCTTCTTCTTTTTTGTATTGGACCCGCATTAGAGCATTTGCCAGTGTCAAGTATTAGGATTTTTTCAAGTTTCTTGAATAAAACAAGTTGTAAATGTTCTAGTCACAATCTAAGTCACGTATACAGTCAATTTATAAGTCGAGTCCTGCTTAAGTAAAGTGGTGGCGACTTTACTTGAAGCTTCTATGGAGTTTTGCCGACAACGTAAAATCACACGTTTCACTGCTTTATTTGACTTGCCCACACTCACGCACTCAATCGAACACTTAATGAATAAAACACCACCATTTTTATAGCATTAATGTTCAAAATAACACAAGTTTAGGAAAATAAAACAAAGCAACAACACGTTACTAAGACGTTCCCGCCAAAACTCAACTAAGAACTTTATCAGTTAAAATTAATTTAGACGACATCTAGCATGCAATGCAAACTAGTTTGTGTCATGTTGATTTGCAATGAAATAACTTATAAGTTTATAGAGATCAATTGCCAAAATGAGGTCTCACGTTTAGAATTTAAGGTGTATTTTCAAATGAGCTGTATTTGACTATTAAGGTTTAAAGAACTTTATTATCAACAAAGACAATTTGTCACTTACGTGATAACATAGTTTAAAATATAATGTGTGTTCGTCGTCGCATTCATAAAATAAAATATTGCATGTACATCGTTAGGTGCTATGACTCGCTTCTCACATTTTAACATCATTTATCTGCGATAATGTACTGGGATAAATGTTTTTTGAATGCGTGAAGCGAGTCAACATTTTTTATATGCGAGAGTAGTTTGTTGTATAGTCACGCTCCTTCAACAGTAAACATTGTTTTGCCGTAATTTGTTCGGTGCCTTGGTACGACAAGGTAGCTGGCTCGCCGTATTCGGCGGTCGACAACATTTTTCTGCTTTATGAAAGTTAAGTTAGCATGTACATTTTTATTTAGAATTTTACGGATAAAAATACACGTATTGTATGTGTAAAGTTTTTTGATATTCATTATTTTTGTTTCTTCGTAAATTTTTATGGTTGGAGTAGAAAAGTGATATATAAAAAGTATCTTAACTATTTTATTTTGCAACCTTTGAAGTTTTTGTAGTCTTGTTTTTGCAGCAGATCCCCAGATTTCAATCAAATACAAAAAATATGATTTCACTAACGAATTGTAAATGGCATATTTCAGTCTACGTGGAACACATCGAGCAACATTACGCAGTGCACCGCCAAGGGCTACTAGTTTAGTTTTTAGATGTTGTAAATGATTGTTCCAAGTAAGCTGGCTGTCCATATATAAGCCAAGATATTTTTCGTGATGTTTTTGTTGGAGAGGTACATGGTTTATTGCTAATGGAAGATGAGGGGATATTGGCTTATTTTTTGCTTTAAATATGACATAACAAGTTTTTGAGATATTAATTGTCAGCAGGTTGTACTGAAACCAATTATAGAGAGCATTTATATCAGCTTGGGCTTGCGAAATCAGGTTTTGTATAGATGAACCAAAATAAAATAGACACGTATCATCAGCGTAGAGAGTTATATGACCATTTAGACCCAAGTCGTGTATGTTGTTAATATACATAACAAACTTCAAAGGACCGACAATAGATCCCTGAGGAATTCCACATGTTACAGATTGTGCATTACTTTGGGTGCTATGATCAAACTTTACAACCTGTGTTCTATTTGATAGGTAAGATTGGAATATTTGTAGTGCTTTGTCTTTAATACCAATGGATTCCATTTTTTTTAGAACTAGTTTGTGACTAACTGTATCAAAAGCCTTTTTTAAATCTATAAAAACACCCAAAACAATATTCTTTTTGTCTATGTTCTGTTTTATTTTTGTAACAAGATCAATAGTAGCTGACAAAGTATTACTTTTTGGTCTGAAACCGTACTGGTGTTTAGATATGAAATTGATAGACTCGAGGTAATTTGACAATCTAGTATGTAAAATTGTGCTTAGTAAACTGAACTATAAAATGCGAATGTGATAATAATTACATTTGTAGTGCAAAATCCGATAGATATCTTACTTGTGTGAGTTTGCCGACAGTGGTTCTGCGTAATACTGTGTTTAAGCCCTTTCTATTTACTTCTGTCTTCTGTGTCTAGAACCTAAAGCTAAAAGAATTAAATCCCTCGTCCCTGTTTTTTTTATGCGAGATAGATCTGCGATTGACCACCAAGTCGCCTGATGTTAAGCGACGGTGTGGCCGAAGATAGAGCTCGTCGATCTAGAAGATATCTATTCACTCTAGCCTTGAAAATTCCAAGATTGTAGGTCTCAGGAAACAGAGATGGTGGCAAAGAATTCCATTCCTGTGCAGTACGCATCGAGAATGTAGATCTATATCGCTTAGTACGGATCTTTGGCACTTCAACGAGAAATAGGTGGTAATTCGCCGACTTTCTGCTAGTCTTGTACTGAAATAGGGAGGGTGGAATTAGGTCGTGTAGCTCTTGCGCACATTCCCCGAAATGAATCCTGTAGAAAATAGACAGACATGCTACTTTACGGGCGGTGCTCGAGACTAAGTACTCGTAGCTTCCTGGCAGCTAGTTTTTCGTCATTGATTAACCTCACAGCTTGTCGGTCCACTGACTCTAAACCTCCCAGCTGATACTTGGCTGATCTATCAAAAAGGTAGCAGCAGTATTCATGGGCGAAGCTATAGCTTTCTCATGGGGGGTGTCCGCGAGTACAAAAATTTACAAAAATATACTACTATTTGCCTCTTTATTTGCGCAGACTATACGCAAACGAGTACTGTTTTATAAACGTCAATCTTAGTTATAAACATTAAAATACACGAAAATTAGGCTACGAACAAAGTATTTTAACTGTAAATAAAGTTTAATAAAGCGTATAGGTAACGTCAGAACATTATTAATTTATATTAAAATAGATGTATATTTAGTTTAATTTACATCTAGTTTTTTTACGGGAGATTTCAGTCGTTATAACGAGCGCTCAGCATTTGCATGACTCAAGTAAACAAAAGACAGGTAATAAGCGAGCGCGAAAATTTTAGTAGTGTTTTTATAATAATATGATTTATTTCTTCTATTGTGTTATATACAACATACAACAGTACTTCCATGGCAAAATTGTAATAAAGTTTTTAAAATGAAATCTTGGAAGTAATAATTTGATTCCTTGATCGTGTTAGCGAGCCTAGGTTTTTGTGACCCAGACAAGTATAATTGTGTTAAAAGAAAAAATGAAATACCCGACTGAATAAGAGTGAATTTTACGCTAACAAAAATTACATTTATATATTTTGGGAGAAAATATGCGTAAAATCGCTTTATAAGATTATAAATGCGCATTCTTTAGAATAATTTAGAAAAAACACTTGTTTGTTACGAAATAATTCGTAACAAACAAGTGAAGTGGGTCACGAAAAAACGTTTTTCTATTTTTGCAAGGGATGTATTAATATTATTACAAAAATAATATATTAATATTATTAGTCTGTAACACTCTGGAAGCAAAGACAAATCTAATGACACCTCGCACTTTAAAATCGGTCAAGCCGTTCAGGCTGTAGCCTGTCATATAGAAACATAGATACATATTAACATACATACACTCGAAAAACATTACCCTCCTTCTTACGCAGTCGGGTAAAAATATAGTTTCTATTTGATATGCGCGTTTGTAGTATGCGTGGTGCGTGGGCGAAGGACGGACTAAAGTCAAACTACATCTTTAGTAAAACTCTCATTATGACTACCGCGCATCAGGTGTTTATGAAGTTTACGTATATTTTGTAACATCCGTGCCATCCGCAATATTCCGGCCAAATTCCGGCATTCTGACAGCACTTCATTTTTTTCCGACCGATGCCATGGGGGGGGGGTCCGAACCCCCTGGACCCCCCCCCCCCCCCATGTTTACGCCCTTGGCAGTACTCCATACACGATCGGACCTGTGCCTGATACAGATGAAGCAGTTGTCCCGGTGAAAAGTATCGCCTAACCTTATTAATGATGCCAAGCTTTTTATCAGCCAGTTTAGCCTTAGATTCAAGGTACTCCTTAAAGTTCATAGTTGTGGTTATTATGAGATCCGGCATTTCAAGACAGTCTGACAATGATAGAGATACATTTCGGAAAGTAGAAGACAATAGAAACTCACTTTTTTTGGCGGAGAAACGGATTGAAGGGAAAGGAAGAGATATATTATATTGGATTAATTTTGTATAATGAATTATTATTTTTCTTTAAAAATGTATATTGTATCGATTATTTATTTTTGATTATGGGGGATGTGATGTATCTAGGTAGGCTTTATTCTAAATGTGGGTATTTCAATAAATTTGTATTATGCATGGCACTCGGTGATATCATTTCAGCTCTCCCCCGTATTCTGAACCCATTCGGTTTCGGAATCGATTCGATTTGTATATCTCCGTCTCTGTCATTCTTTATGGAAATGACAGAGACGGACATATACAAATCGAATCGATTCCGAAACCGAATGGGTTCAGCCCCCGTATTCTGAACCCATTCGGTTTCGGAATCGATTCGATTTGTATATCTCCGTCTCTGTCATTTCCATAGAGAATGACAGAGACGGAGATATACAAATCGAATCGATTCCGAAACCGAATGGGTTCAGAATACGGGGGCTGTATTTAATCTTATTTTACAAACATAATGGATTTTTGGCGGGAATGTAATAGAAACATATTCTTGCTTTGTTTTATTTTTCTTAACTAGTGAAGAGATGTGAAGTGAGAACTAGTGTAACTAGTGAAGTGAGAAGATTCTAATAAAGTCGCCATCACTTTACTGAGGCAAGACTCTTTAAAAATGACTGTTTACGTGCCTTAGACTGTGACTAGACCACTATATAACTTGTACTATTCCAGAAACTTGAAAATATTTCAATGCTTGACACTGGCAAATCGCTAATCGCGGGGTCCAATACAAGGAAAAAGAAGAAGAATGTTAACTTCATGACACACTCTTGGAACAAAGTAGAGGAGTTTTGGTGGGAACGTCTTAGTAACGTGTTGTTGCTTTGTTTTATTTTCCTAAACTTGTGTTATTTTGAACATTAATGTTATAAAAATGGTGGTGTTTTATTCATTAAGTGTCCGATTAAGTGCGTGAGTGTGGGCACATGAAATAAAGCAGTAAAACGTGTGATTTTACGTTGTCGGCAAAACTCCATAGAAGTTTCTAGTAAAGTCGCCACCATTTTACTGAAGCAGGACTCGGCTTAAATTGACTTGACTGCATACGTGACTTAGATTGTGACTAGGACATTTACAACTTGTTTTATTAAAGAAACTTGAAAAATCCTAATACTTGACACTGGCAAATGCTTTAATGCGGGTCCAATACAAAAAAGAAGAAGAAGACACACTCTTGTGTCATGGTCACTTCACTCACTGGTCAGTGATGGTCAACAATGTCAACATGTCAACCAAAGAGATGACATGACAGTGACAGGCCAACATCAACAAACCAAAAAATTAAAAAAATCTCGAATCATGATAATTCAGCAAAATTTAAAATATTATAGTTGTGTAAAACCTTTCAACGTAATAAAATTGTAAATCGAAGAATTAAAAACAAAACTCAGAGTTCATAGTTAATTCAAGCCAAGTTGGGGCTATGTATATAGTGTTTTTCCTTTTGAGATAGGCAAAGAGTACTTTGTAAGTTATAGGTAAGTTTAGTAGTAAGTTCTTCAATAAGTTCAGCTTTAATTCATTGGTTTTTAGAATAAAAACTAAAAGAAACATTGATTTCTATTATGTGTATGTATTAGAGTAGCGCGGACCCCTATTATTGATAAAGTCAAATCGGAGCGGATAGATTGGTGTGCCGCCGCCACACCGGTGAACCGGTGATTATTGAGACCAAAGAGTATTATAATATAGATTGAGACTAGTCCCGATTCAAAGTGGAGGAAGGTGCGCGCTCGTGTCGCGTGTCTGCCGGTTTATTAATAGTACAAGTACAGGTAGTTAGTAGCAGTAGAGGCGCGCGCCCGAGCGGAGTGACGCCCGCCATCGTCGCTGGTGCATCTCTGCAGGTGCTCGTTTACTCGCGACGTACTCTCCAACTGCTGAAAGCATAATCACAAAATTTACCATTCTTAAAATTTGTCTCTTTTGTAACTGTGTTCCTTCTTTTTGGTAAGTCCAACAATACATCATCGACCATTTGGCTTAAAAAATAAAATGTTACACATGAGACAAGAAGCTGATTGAATCAACTCAACTTGAACAAATGTTGAGGCTGGTCATGTTCAATAGTTGCAAGCTCCTTCGATACTATTTGTTAACATTAGATAGCCCTTATTATAGACTGCATATCTTTACATAAGTATCTTTGGACAATATTTATTGCAATTCATAAGACACTATATTATACCAATAATATGGTTTAGAGAGTGAATGTTCATATGTGAAATAAAATAAAACCAAAATAAACATGTTCTCTGTGTAGCTAATAAATGAAATTAAAAAATCTGGTGAAATAAGGTTTCATATCTACTTTCAGAAAACATCAGAGTTTATTCAGATAGAGAATGAATGTGGCATTGAGGATACTGCTGTTGTTACTTTTTTACGATGAAATGGCTACACATTTTTTTTTTGTAATAGATTGATCTACGATTGACCACCTTGACACTTGCCTGATGTTAAGCGACGGTGTGGCTGTGAATGGAGCTCGGCGATCTAGAAGATATCTATATTCACTCTAGCCTTGAAAATTCCAAGATTGTAGGTCTTAGGAAACAGAGTAAGCTCTGTTTCCTGTAAGCAGGACTTATAGCTATGATATTTAGTACAGCTGAGAATCTGGTGATGGACATACGCAGGTAAATCAGGATGATCAATCAAATCATCAGTCATCATCAATAGGGCCCACCTAGTATCTTTTATATTGTAATGTGCCTTATGCATTGATACCACTATGTGTCTAGTGGTAGTAGCTGTTTGAATTTTTTGTTTTTTTTTTGAATTAATGAGGATTTGGTGGGGGGATATTATTTCAAAAAATACTTTATTGAAGTAGGAACACATTGGGAACACTTTTATGTATTTTTATTATAATGAATATTTTATATGTATTTATTTAATGAATATTTCGTAATCCTCAGACATGAATTGTTTAAGAATAATTTTTGAATATTGTGAGATAATTGTGATCGGTCTTTTTCCGTTTTTATCTCAATAAACAAATTTGATTGTATCTATTTACTCATTATTTCATCAGCAGTTTTAAAGGTTTTCTATGCATTATTAGGAAACAATATGATTTTTTGTTTGTTTTAGTGAGCCTCTGCAAGCATTAAAATTCGATCGTTTTTATTTTATAAACATATGATAATCATATGATTTCTTCCTCGTATTAGTAAGCCCATGCCACTTTAATGGTCTAAACAAATATTTCTCATGAATGCCATGGTCAGAACTGGACCAAATTGAAGTCGGTTGAAAATAGCATTGCATTTAATAACATGCACGAGCAATGCAAGATGATTTGATGTATTGCTTATGTCAGCAAGAAGCGAGCATGACCATATTGTAGGTTTTTTAAAATAAATCTTTGATAATCACTTGTTTATTTGCTCGCCTTAGTAAGTTATGCTTTTGCATTTTGCATTTTTAGTATTCATCATCATCAGCTTGCATCCAGCGTCTTCCCGCCACTTGTATGAGGTCATCTGTCCATCTCGTGGCTGGTCTTCCTAAGCTGTGCTTGCCGGTACGTGGCCTCCAATCGAGAATCTTTCGCCCCATCGGCCATCAGTTCTACGTGCTATGTGCCCTGCCCACTGTCACTTCAACTTGCTTATCCGCTGTGCTATATCGGTGACTTGTACGCCTACGTATCTCTTCATTTCTGATTCGATCTTGTAGAGAGACTCCGAGCATAGACTCCATAGCTCGTTGCATAACCTCGAACTTCCTTATAAGACCCATTGTTAGGGACCACGTTTCAGTGCCGTATGTCATCACTATATCATGCCCATCACTACATCATGCCGTATATCATTTTTAGTATTATGACATTTAAAATAATATTTACTAGACATTTTAAATTTATTATCGAATATTTACTATGATATTTTTACAATTTGATATTTTTCTATTGGCATACATTAATACCATGCATGTATGGACATTATGAAGGAGTGTCGACACTATAATAATTTTTATAGCTGCACCCGCGACTGCGTACGTGAAAGGAAACACATCCGCTGCACTCCAACCTAACTGCCGACTTAATCTATTTGTGTCGAGTATGTGGTCAAACGTAGATGTATTTAAATTAAGAATAAACTGCCGTCTCCTTTTTAGGGTTCCGTACCTTAATAGGAAAAAACGTAATTTATTTATTTTATTTATTTATTTATCTTGCTGCGTAAAAAAAAGTTACAGACGAATATGTCGTAAAAAACGCACATTTCGACACTCACAGAAGAATCAAAACCTATGGGGTACTTCCTGTTGACCTAGAACTCTGAAATTTTGCAAGAAGCATTGTGTTAGAGTACACATATAGGAAAAAATCCGAAAACCGGACATTTTTAATTTAATCACAAAAAAATAGTGTCGTTATGCAAGGAATGAGGGTTGAAATTTTAAAGTGAATTTACCGTATCATGTGGGGTATCATATGAAAGAGCTTAATTAGCATCAATTAAAACAAAAACATTATAAATATTTTTACGATGTATATTTTTCGGTATAAAAAGGAAAATAAAATAAAATATGATTTCCCCCTTTTATTTACTAGTTTGTACGGAACCCTCGGTGGGCGAGTCTGACTCGCACTTGTCCGGTTTTTAACCCGCTCCAGCCCTGCTCCATCGGCGTCCATCGGACACACCGTACAGACAGACAGTTTTTTTTTTTAAATTGCTGTTTTGGCTTCTGTATCGATAGGAATGCATCCTCCAATCAAAAATTTTCAAAATTATTTAATGTATTTTGACCTGTTACAGTCTTATTATTTATGTATAGATATATATTTTATGACATTTGTGCTCTTGTAAGGCAAATTTTTATTTTGATTAACTGACATGTAATTTATTATAATTTATCATATCATATCATAATGGCACTTTCGTGATAAATAAAGAAAAATGGGAAATAACGAGAAAATATGTACCTGTACTGGAGAGAAGCAGGTGAGGCGTTGTAATGAGATGTGTAACACGTGTTGCAGAGAGCAGCAGCAGCGAGCACCGCCATGTCGGAGGCGGGGGGAGTGCCCGTCGACCTCTACATCTACGACCTAACACTGGGCTTCGCCTCGCTGCTCGCGCCCGCTATCATAGGTAAGAGCACGGCGCGCCTGCCGCTTGTGTCTCCTTCTCTCCATACTACAACTACTTGTTACTAATTAATCAGTATTGGTACACATTTTACTATGCCATTAAGCTTTAAAGTTTATTTTTGTTGGAGTCATGTGTCCTCACCCCCTGATAGCTAAATGGCTGGTGTTGAAAATATGAAAAAAATTCTGGCAGTCATAGCATATTTGAAGGAATCAAAAGGAAATCAATCACAGCAAAGTAGGCTTTATAAGTTCGAGTTATAGTCAACCAAGAAGTAAAAACTAAACCCTCAACTTGTAAGTTCCATAGTATCGAACAAGAAGCCCTGTTTTAAGCCCACATATTGTGGTCAGCAACTATGGAGCCCTACACTGTGCGTGGCAAGAGACGCACTTGGCCAGTTTTATTTATTTTATAAATACATGCTTATGATACATAGAAACATCCGGACAGTACAAACATGTATGCAAACCTAATCGATGATTTCCTGGGGGAATATTGAACTCACAGCCTACAGTTTGAATGGCAGACATACTACAGTCCCAGTTGTGAGGTCAGTGGAAGTGGGCCGTAAATCATTATCGTTATACCTATACCATTACTAGTACCACAAGGTTTCGCTCGAGAATAGGACACTAGCTTTCTCGGCGTTATTAATATGCATATCTATACCAAATTACAGCATTCTAGTACTTATAGTTTTTGACCAAAGCCGCGGACGGACAGACAGATAGACGGACATGGCGAAACTATAAGGGTTTCTTGTTTACCACGGACCCTAAAAAGGCGTGTTTGTAGCCGTCATTGGGTACTTCCTAACTAAGAGAGCACGTTAATATTTATGTATATTTGAGAAACAAAAAAATGCGCATGAAGTCGTGAACGTCTTGAAAATATTTTGGCTTACACTTGTAAATAAATTACTCTTGGGTACCGTAGTAGGAACTATAAAGAACCCTTGAAAAGCCGTCATGTCTATCAATTCGTGTATATATCAGTGACTCCCACTCCAAACCGAAAAGGATAGAGGTGAACATTAGGTTGACGTATACGTCGTATACACACAACACACCATGACACAACATGATGGACAGATGACAAGGGCGTCGCCAGCCCATGGCCTAGAGGGGGGCATGTTATTATTATGGAGGATGAGAAAAATATGAATTGTAGGTACAGGTACACCTTAGGACTTTGTTTGCTTTGCAGTTGGCAACATTTTTTAATCTCTAGGGGGGGGGGGGGGGGGGCAGCTGCCCCCCTTGCCTCCCCTTGGCGACGCCCTTGACAGATGACCTCATACAAGTGGCGGGAAGACGCTGGATGCAAGCCGCTTCCAATCGGTCTTTTTGGAAATCCATGGGAGAGGCCATGTCCAGCAGTGGACTTCTTATGGCTGAGATGATGACGATGATACGTCGTATACGGGACGGATGCAACGCCGCAGAGACTGTCTGTAGAGAGAGTAGAGAGTGATGCGGTGTGTGACGTTGGCGCAGGTCGGCCGCTCGAGGGAGTCTGGCACACGGCGGTGGTGGCCTACGGACGCGAGTTCTTCTACGGCGGACACGGCATCACCAGCTGCGCGCCGGTGAGCACGCATCACACACGTTTTCACATTCATTTCCACCACACTTTCCCTACTGTACATCGTACCATACTATAAATATACATAATACATTTGAACTGAACCTTTTCGAAAGCTCAGAGATTTTTTATGAATAAACTGATAAGCATTTGACGTAAGGCCGCCGCGTCCTCCCCGGTCTCTGGAATGTAGACCGAATGTAGGTAATTATGTTGAGCGGCTAAGCATGCAGCAAGGGGCCCTCTATCCAAATGTTGATAGTTTACGTAAATGAAAAAAACATGTGCAACGAGACACATGCCTCTGGTCGCATCAGGTCGCACAGGTATATCAGTCTTCCTCCGTCTTCCTACTATTTACTTATTATGAACTTTATGGTTATGGGGCGTTAGTTAGCCAATGTGAAGGTCTGCGGGAGAGAGAGGTGCGGATACGTAGAGCGGTGAGGGCGGCCGGCGACTCCAGGATACCAGCTGCGTGCTGTGCTGGCGGCACTCGCATCCAACATTGGACACCAGCCCGCGCTCGTCCTACCGTAACTCTTACCGTTGACTGGTGTCTGTGTTAAATTACCGATTTAAAAGTTCCATCAGAACTGTCAGCTGATCCATACGGTTTATTGGAAGCAGTTTGAGCGAGGACGGGGCCGTGGAGAAAGTGAGGTCTAAATAAATAGTTTCCTATCTTCGTGCAATTCGCAGTTTCAAATTATTTTTGTGGCACCTTGTAAACAACGTGGAGTGAATTTTATTCATGTGATATTTTATTGCGAGGCGCGTTCGCGGATTTTTTTATATACTTTTTAAATTATTAAAAATATTAGCGAATAATATAATGTGTTCGAGATATAAACAAGCTACCGCGCACGTGTCTATCCGCTCCACGTGCGGAGCGCGCGCGCCGCCCACTCGCGCTCGAGCACCTAACTAGTGCCACGATATATCAGAGGAACAAAGAAAACGGTTATGAAACCAATATTTCCATAAGGCGACGCAGGCGCTGGCAGCCGAAGCAGCGGCGCGCGGCGAGGCGATGCGGAGTTGGCGTCTTTATTCCGGCAGCTTCCTACGTTGTGTTTACAGCGGAGAGCCAGCTGCCTCGCCGGATAACAGCTCGCCTACACAAACACATATCCCTCCAGAAATGAACAATAACATGTAGAGACGTGAAGTCTACGTCTACACAAATTTGTACAATGTGGATTATTTCTAAAAAATGCGAAGAGATTAATTACCCGCTACCTTATTAGCGTAGGTTACGAAATAACAATAATTTCCATATTACAGTCAGTAGTTGTCGCGGATCAACTTACTTTCGCTTGAAATGATGAGAGATCTTTAAAATAATATAATGATGATATAATGGCCGTTTGAGTACACCACTATTATATCTGATCTCTTTAAAACTGTTTATTAACGCCCGGGAAGACAATTATGTTCAAAACACTGGTGTAGAAAGGAAAAGATATAAGCGTCGACGACGAGTACCTCCTCACTTATAATTCCTGATGATATAGTCGTTGCAATAAAGGTTAAATGGGCTAGCCATATCCGCAGAAAGAACCGACAACCTTGGGGTAGACGTGTTCTGGAGTAGAGACCGCATGTCAGAAAACTGAAAAAGGAGCCCTTCAGGCACGACGAACCGAAACCTGCGGAAGATGAGTGGTAGCGAGAGGATCCGTAAAGCAGACCTTGTCCTGTGACGTCCTCTACAAGAGGCCTCCATCTAGCACTGGAAACAAATTACAATAACCTGTTGGTGATCATTTCACCATCGCAAAGCTATATCATTCATTCTAATATTTTGATCATCCTTGCCCATTCGGTTCCTCTTCTTATTCACTGCCGTTTTTTTTTGTGTTCAATGAAGAGCTGTTTATTAGCAAGTGGTACAAATAGTTGACATTGACACACATAGAAGGCAGGTACGGGCCTACTCATGCGCGTCAACTGAGAAAATACTTTTGACGACCTTAAAAATAGCCGAACTCTCCATCTGAAAAAAGTACCATCGGCAAAAGAAATACCGATATATCTGATGTGGCCGTATGATGCAAAAACGCTTAACAGTTTCGGTTTAAGGGAACATTTTTGCATGGTCTTTTGGATTATCGACTTGTCAGCATTACGCCTGGCCTGGTTGATATGAGGCTAATTAAACCAGGTCAGGATAAGACCCTAGTGCTATAAGCTAGTGAGTTGTCTGTGTTAGTATGTGTATACAGAACTGTATTAATTTCTACGAGTGTAAAATATAATTAGTTCTGTATAATAGAAGTTTGAGTTAGGTACCTTGTTAACCTGCATTTCCACTGAAGCGGATTGGTGTATGAATTGATAAACGTCTAGCGTAGTATTATTATATGGGCTGTGGTCTAGCCATCTAGCTAGAATAATGTCATGAATAAATATCTTCATCACACTTGTTTAGTTGAGTTCGTGTGACTCTTCGCTCGCTAGTAAACGTTCTTGTGACAGAGGGGGACAGCTAGTTAGTTCCGGCATTGCGCGCATCACCGGGTGTACTCTTATCGTGAACCATGCGCGGGAGTGTGTTACCTGAGAACTACAATCTTGGAATTTTCAAGGCTAAAATGAATAGATATCTCCTAGATCGACGAGTTCCATCCTCGGCCACAATGTTCTATCTTTTATAAAAAAATAAAACCGGACAAGTGCGAGTCAGACTCGCCCAAAGGGGGTTCCGTACAAACTAGTAGATAAAAGGGGGACATCGTATTTTTTTTTCATATTTTCCTTCTTATATCGAAAAATATACATCGTAAAAATATTTAAAAACCTGTTTTAAATTATGCTAATAAAGCTCTTTCATATGATACCCCACATGATACGGTTAAAGAACTTTAAAATTTGGACCCTCATTCCTTGCGTAAAGACACTATTTTTTGTGATTAAATTAAAAATGTCCAGTTTTCGGATTTTTTTCTATATGTGTATTCTAACACAATGATTCATGCCCATAGTTCTAGGTCAACGGGAACTACCCCATAGGTTTTGATTCCCTTGTGAGTGTCGAAATGTGCATTTTTTACGACATATTAGGCTGTAACTTTATTTAATGAAAACTGAGAAATTTAATTTTTCTTTCTGCAGCAAAATATGTACTGTGGATTTGCGTATATGGTTTTAATTTCAACGCGATACCTTCACGCGTTCCCGAGATAAAGGTCTTGACAGACGGACAGACAGACAGACAGACGGACAACAAAGTGATCCTATAAGAGTTCCGTTTTTTTCTTTTGAGGTACGGAACCCTAAAAATAGTTCCAATTAGGATTTAGGAGAGGGATGCGGTAGAACTGCGAACCGGATCACCGGCTCGCACCCACGTGTCTTCTATTCTTGTCGCGAAGAATAATTTTTATCATCATATTAAAATAGCTTCCGATATCTCATTTAGACAATGACGCAGTACTCTCCGCCAAAATAAATAAAATTATATTTACAAGGTTCCAAACATTTTATTCCTCTCGAAGCGTTACTATAGGTAGGTTCACATCTGCTGAGGACTTTCTTTTCTTATGAATAATGCATAAAGGCAAACTAAACCCTCGGTGCCTCCTCACGGTTCGCGGCTATCCCTCTCGCAGTAGTATCATTTTTTGTAACGATATAAATCAGTAAGCGAGGACAATATTATCAAAATTAATGTTTTTTTTTTCACTTTATTAATAGTACCTGGGTGCCTGAGCTTTGCTCGGTTTTTGAAATATGTATTTTTTTTAAAGGACTCCCAATAATAGTTTTTCTCACAAAAAAGGAATTTGAAAAAAAAGGGGAAATAATAATCATCTGGACTCGAACCGGGGTCTTCTGGTTTCGGGACCGCCCGATTTCCCACCTGAGCTGATAACCTTGTAGATGGTGGCGAAATTTTCCTTCGTATTCTAATGATATTGTAGCAGTTTTTCATTGCTTGAAAACACGGATAAAACGATGTTTTCTAAAAATGAAACCTAGCTAGATCGATGTATCGCCCCATGCATATTAAATTTCATGAAAATCGTTGGAGCCGTTTTCGAGATTCAGATTATTTATATACCTATATACACAAGAATTGCTCGTTTAAAGGTATTAGAATTGACACAAGAAATGTTTTTTATTCAGATAGGAGTCTTGAAAACAAATATTTTGGCACTGCTCAGCTTATTTCATAGATATTGGAAAAAAATACCTATTTCCTTTATTTAACTAAACAAACTGAACTTTCACCTTTCTAATATCCTACTCACTCATTCTATATCTTGGAAATCGATGCTATGTGCGAGAGAGATAGCGCACCATGAGGATGTCCCAACAATTCTTAGGTGGCTTCAATCGAGTAATTCAATCGAGATCGTTGTCGGATCGGGCTGAAAGTGGAAGGAGAAAAATGTTTTGGCGCGCAGTGTGTGCGAATGCCGCAAGCACTCCACCTACACGATCAGAAGGCAATCATCATAAAGAAGCTATAAACCCGTGATGGTTATTGAACGCGATCGTCGCCGGTGCACTATTGCCGCATATAAATTAATTATACACACGTTCGCAGGACGCGCGTGTCGCTCGCGGTATTTCCAACGAATTGTCCGCGAATTACGAGCCACCTCCGCCACCGTACCGTGAGCTCTCATCGCGCCGCCCGTCCCGCCGTATCCTCACCGCGCTCCCGCCTCCCGGCGAGAGGGGGAGTTCTAGTCGGTGTGGACGTGGACAGGAGCGCATTCATGTGTACAGCTTACATGTAAACATTGCCTATTTCCGTCCCCGGAGAGGCGCCAAAATGACAATAAGCAAACTGCAATTATTGTAAAATGTTGGTGCGAAGCGGAGCGAGTTTCCGCGTGCTTCGTGTCGCCCTGACGACGATCGGAATGCGAAATTCAGGAGCAGCAGCCGCAGAATCGACTCTCTCTTGGCCTTCGACAGCTTTTACGTAAAACTATTTGTGTATTACAGAAAACGACACGTTTGCGGCCTCCATTCTGGTACGTATAAATCGACGGCAGTTTCGCTTTATCACCTGGCCCCGGTCGTCGATTGCTGGTAATCGTGAATAAATCGACCATTCCGTGCGCGGTTTATTGGAGCTCTCCGCGCCGGTAAAATCGCCGTCTCGGACGAATCATTCCTTTGTCATTTTGTGAAAATATACAAAGTCACCTGGACGACCGGACGGCCGGTGATCGTCGGCGCGTCTTGTAGCGAGGCGACCGTGGCTAGCTCTGCTGCATCCAGTGATGTTCCAAGTCAATTTTGGTGTTGCCGTATCTCCGCCTTATAATAGCCGTATTTTCGGGGAAAACCGGAAAAAACGGCCGTATACTAAAATTTTATTTAGTTTTACAAATTATGGGTACTATATGACTTAATTACACTAATTATTTACTTATAACTAATCTCCGTATAAGTTTTGAATGGTATTTAATACTTCAGATTCAGTTGGTGAGAGGTCTCTTGTTTTCTTCTCCTTAATTTTTTTCATCATTTCTTCTGGTACTTCAAATTGCGTGCAATTGCCTTTGTTTCGCACGGCTTGCTTCGCTCAAAGCTCCATTGATAGTGGAGGTTATTAGTTTATTTTGTTTGTATGTTATTCAAAACAATCCAAAAATTTAAGATGCTATTTTTGATTTAGCAGACAAAATTCTAAAGTCACTCGGTGAACAAAGATATATATTGTTTTTGCTCTATTTTCGTAACATCTTAATTTTTCCGTATTATTCATACGCTAACTTTCATACAAATGTTATACGGCTTTGGGATGGCTGCCGTATGCCGTATTTTAGATACTTAGCATGCCTAAAAGCCGTATATTACGGCAATAGCCGTATCAGGAACATCACTGGCTGCATCGTACCGCTGCGCGCTGCGACCGAGGCGAGCGTAGATGACCACTATTTCGAGCTGTGCTTATTATGTGGAGCGGCAGATGAATCGTTGCCGAGTGCGTGTGCCGCACTCCCGGCTCCCAGAGACGGAGGGTGAGGGGGGGGGGGGGGAGTGTGCATCGCTTTCTATTAATATGACGCTAATGATGTTCTAGAGTTCCTCTCACATATTACAGGCACGGAAGAATGTAGCGGAGAGTTTATATCACATCTTTCTATTTTTAGGGTTCCGTACATCAATAGGAAAAAACGGGACCCTTATAGGATCACTTTGTTGTCCGTCTGTTCGTCCGTCCGGGTGTCAAGACCTTTATCTCGGGAACGCGTGAAGGTATCGAGTTGAAATTAAAACCATATACGCAGATCCCGCAGATATTATCTTGCTGCAGTTTTTTTTTTATCAGTTTTCGTTAAAATAAGTTACAGCCGAATATGTCGTAAAAACGCACATTTCGACACTCACAGAGGAATCAAAACCTATGGGGTACTTCCCGTTGACCTAGAACTCTGAAATTTGGCAAGAAGCATTGTGTTAGAGTACACATGTAGGAAAAAATCCGAAAACTGGACATTTTTAATTTGATCACAAAAAAATAGTGTCTCTATGCAAGGAATGAGGGCCCAAATTTAAAAGTAAATTAACCGTATCATGTGAAAGAGCCTCATTAGCCTAAGCTAAAACAGGTTTTTAACACATTCTTCGCCCCCTGCAGACCAGCTACCCCTACTTCAGCTGGGAACCAAAACTTTTTAGGCGAATTTCGATCAAGTACAGAGTGGCCGCGCAAAGCAACGTTGGCTGCCTCAAACGCCGGCGATTTACTGACTACTACAAAATGAACGGGACGCTCGTTCGGATCCGAGTGGAAGGCGCCGCTACTATAGCTCCGCCTCACTCGGATCCGAGTAGTAAGCAAGGAATGTGTTAAATATTTTTACGTTTATGAATATATTTTTGTATATTTTTCGGTTTATGAAGGAAAATAAAATAAAAAAATATGATTTCCCCCTTTTATTTAGTTTGTACGGAACCCTCGGTGAGCGAGTCTGACTCGCACTTGTTCGGTTTTATTTTAATTTAAATATTGGTGGACATTTCACACAACACATCTAGCCCGAACTAAGCAAAGCTTGTACTATGGAAACTAGATGGTTGATATAATACATATAGTTATAGGTTATTTTGTTTTTGTAAATACATACTTATGGGGTTCTGGGTGTTTTTATGATACATAAAAACACCCAGACATAGAATAAACATCCATGCTCATCACACAAATGTTTGCCCTGGGTAGGGATCGAACTCACGACCTACAGTTCAGGAGGCAGTCGTACTACCACTGAGCCATGGGGCCTGTCAATATGAAACGATAATGTACCGATAGCAGTTCGCGGCCGTGTTTTGGCATTCCGTAGCGATGTTCTAGCCCGACACGTTCGGAGCGTGCACTCGTAGCGATGTTCTAGCCCGACACGTTCGGAACGTGCACTCGTAGCGATGTTCTAGCCCGACACGTTCGGAGCGTGCACTCGTAGCGATGTTCTAGCCCGACACGTTCGGAGCGTGCACTCGTAGCGATGTTCTAGCCCGACACGTTCGGAGCGTGCACTCGTAGCGATGTTCTAGCCCGACACGTTCGGAGCGTGCACTCGTAGCGATGTTCTAGCCCGACACGTTCGGAGCATGCACTCGTAGCGATGTTCTAGCCCGACACGTTCGGAGCGTGCACTCGTAGCGATGTTCTAGCCCGACACGTTCGGAGCGTGCACTCGTAGCGATGTTCTAGCCCGACACGTTCGGAGCATGCACTCGTAACCTCAGCAGAAGGTACGACGTCGCTATAACATAAACATAATGAGATGTTTATGTTATAGCGACGTGGTACCTTTATTATTTGTATCAAATGACGAGTTTTGCCAACATCGACAACACGCTCCGGCGTCGTAATACCTTATTTATTATGTAATGTTACTTTAGAGCGAGGATTACAAGTATTAGTAGCAGGGTAGTTAGTAGTGTGCAGTTCATTAGCGGCGCCAGCCCCCACCTGGACAGAGACACACACAACACTAAACTAAAATAGCCGCGCTCCAGGAAACAAACACGCGCCTACAAGACACGCCACTGAGACTCTACTTCCACGTAAATCATTTTCACATACTGACTATCATAATAACAATCGTGGCGGCACAGCCTCCACGACCAACGAGTGCCACTCATAGAGAACTCATATTACAATATTTTGCGATATTAAAATGGAGTGGGGTGATAAAGAGAACCGAATCGCTGTGATTGCATTACACAAAGTTGGTATGGAGCCAAATGCAATTTTTAAAACTCTCCATACGCTTGGTATTAGTCAAATGTTTGTGTACCGGGCTATTAATAGGTACAATGAGACCTCCTCTGTTTGTGACAGAAAAAGATCTGGCCGTCCACGTAGTGTTCGTACGAAAAAGGTGGTCAAAGCAGTAAGGGAAAGAATTCGAAGAAATCCTGTCCGAAAGCAAAAGATTTTATCTCGGGAGATGAAGATAGCACCCAGAACCATGTCGCGTATTTTAAAAGATGACTTAGGACTTGCAGCCTATAAGAGACGCACTGGTCATTTTTTAACTGATAATTTAAAAAAGAATAGGGTGGTAAAATCGAAACAACTACTGAAGCGGTACGCAAACGGTCACGGAAAAAAATTGTTTACGGATGAGAAAATCTTTACAATTGAGCAACATTTTAACAAACAAAATGACCGTATTTTTGCTCAAAGCTCTAAGGAAGCTTCCCAATTAGTCGACAGAGTGCAACGTGGGCATTATCCGACTTCAGTGATGGTTTGGTGGGGTGTTAGCTATGAAGGAGTGACTGAGCCATATTTTTGTGAAAAAGGTATCAAAACATCGGCACAAGTGTATCAAAATACCATTCTTGAGAAGGTAGTTAAGCCCCTTAACAACACCATGTTCAATAACCAAGTATGGTCCTTCCAACAAGACTCGGCGCCAGGTCATAAAGCTCGGTCCACGCAGTCTTGGTTGGAAGTGAACGTTTCGGACTTCATCAGAGCTGAAGACTGGCCGTCGTCTAGTCCTGATCTTAATCCGCTGGATTATGATTTATGGTCAGTTTTAGAGAGTATGGCTTGCTCTAAACGCCATGATAATTTGGAGTCCCTAAAACAATCCATACGATTGGCAGTGAAGAATTTTCCCATGGAAAGAGTGCGTGCTTCTATTGATAACTGGCCTCAACGCTTAAAGGACTGTATTGCAGCCAATGGAGACCACTTCGAATAAGCTTTTATATTTTAAATTGTTTTATATTTATGTATTAAACTAACACACTGTAAAAGTAATAAATATTATTTGCAATAAAAAAAGAATTTTTTTCTTCGTGACAATATTTATGGCAAGACTAGGTATACATATGATACATAGAAACACCCAGACACAGAACAAACATCCATGCTCATCACACAAATGTTTGCCCTGGGTGGGGATCGAACCCACGACCTTTCAGTTCAGCAGGTAGACGTAAACACACTACTAACTGAGCCACAAGGCCGACCATGGGCCTTATAAGGAAGCTCAAGGTCACGCAACGAGCTATGGAGAGGGCTACGCTCGAAGTCTCTCTACGAGATCGAATCAGAAATGAAGAGATACGTAGACGTACAAAAGTCACCGATATAGCACAGTGGATTAGCAAGTTGAAGTGACAGTGGGCAGGGCACATAGCACGTAGAACTGATGGCCGATGGGGCCGAAAGATTCTCGAGTGGAGACCACGTACCGGCAAGCGCAGCGTAGAAAGACCAGCCACGAGATGGACAGATGACCTCATACAAGTGGCGGGAAAACGCTGGATGCAAGCCGCTTCCAATCGGTCTTTTTGTAAATCCATGGGGGAGGCCTATGTCCAGCAGTGGACTTGTTATGGCTGAGATGATGATGATGATGTAAGCCGCGCACTCTCACGCAAACTTCAAAGTTAAACCAGCTATTTTGTTTATTTGGAACGAGAATCGAGTCGTGAGCACCCGTATCGGTATTGTCTGTGTTGAACGGCGCCGGAGCGGTGCCGGTGTGTGTTGGGTGGCGCCTGTGTGTAAGTGCGGTGTTGTGTGCGCAGGGCACGACGCAGCTCGGGCAGCCGCAGCGCGTCGAGCGGCTAGGCGAGACGCACGTGCCCCACCAGGTGTTCCTCGACTACATCCACGGACTCGCCGCCACCACATACACGTGAGTATACATACAACGTACACTGTACTGTACACTTATATTATTATCTCATTTATTTATTTACATTCTTAATTGACCGAGCGAGCGAAGCGTATCTGCATCAACTGGCCAAGTTTTCTTTCATCTGTCAGTTTGTTTGTGAGTTTGTGATTTGTATGTTCGTATCAAAATCAAATATTGGTTCAAAATCGCGCCCTGTACGCGAGTACAGGGCGCGATTTTGAACCAATATTGATGAAACCTGGCGTATAGGTTCTAGAGATTATTTTAAAAAGTTTGTCGTCGGCGATTTTTGATAGGAGGGGTGGTTCCCTTAAAAAGGGGGGAAGTTTATTGCGGCGCTAATTACCAACCGATTTTAATGATATTTGGTAGGTACATAAAGTACACAATTATTACAAATTGACGTAAAAATAATCAGAATTGGTCAAGTGGTTGTCGAGATATGACAACCAACTTGACTTGCGTGTAACAGTGAGGGCGCATGGACTGTGGATGTGCTTGATGCATTTTAGCGCCGAATAATTCTCTTGATTTTACGTTTCCTCCATTTATAAGATTAGTTATAATGTAGGTATTGTGTACAGATGACCCACGGTGAGTGCAAATAAGCTCGCTCGCGAGGTCTACTGTTCGTACAACTACTAGTTATAATGTAGGTATTGTGTACAGATGACCCACGGTGAGTGCAAATAAGCTCGCTCGCGAGGTCTACTGTTCGTACAACTACTAGTTATAATGTAGGTATTGTGTACAGATGACCCACGGTGAGTGCAAATAAGCTCGCTCGCGAGGTCTACTGTTCGTACAACTACTAGTTTTAGTTTTTTACAATACTAATGCAAACAAAAAAAGAACAAATATATTGTGAAAAACTTAAAACTAGGGTGCCGTCGGCAGCGGGCCGGAGCCCAAGCTGCCGGTGTTAGGGACATTATTATTACAAAAAAAATCGTTGACATTCGGGAAATAAATATGAATCTAATGACCTCTCATATCAAAATCGGTAAAACCCTTTAGGCCACTGATGGTAAAATAAGGACATATACCCGAAAAACATAACCCTTCTTCATTAGTAGTCGATCAACAAAAGCCAGTTACGGATCCTCTTACGGATCACTTCGATTGTTGCCTGAACTTTTTAACGATAAAACTTCCTTATTCCTTCGGGAATAGAATAACAACGTCACTAGTACGTTTGTGTTCACGTAGAACTATCCTCGCAGAGATCAAACGTAGTTGAATATAATATGATATAGAGTATAAAGTCGGCTCGGTGGCCGGCGGCCGCTTGTACACGCGCGTGCGACACGTTCCGCCTCGTCATAGCCGTCACGGCGCGTGGTGCAGCGGTACATAACTACGTTTATTAATATCGGAGTGCAGCGCGAGTCGCGCCGGATGCACCACTCCATACGCACACGCAGCCCAGCCGCGTCGCGACTCTCATTCCTCATACACATTGACATAGACATAGACATAATTTTACCAAAGAGAAAGATAATTTATTTGCATACAACACCAGAATTTTATACAACAAGTGCATACAAGATGTTACACTAAATTTAGTCGCTTAAAATCATGTTGTGCCGATTAGGCGTACAAATGTCAGGTAGACAGCATCATGCACAAGCGAAAAACTAAAAATAATAATAATTATTATTTGTTATTAGATTAAAACAAAACCAAAATATATAAAATATGACAAAGCAGAAGCAATAAAAGATACACATAATGTCAATAAAATTAAAATTTGTCATTTAAAAAATCATTGATAGAATAATAAACTTCTGCAATAACAATGCCTTCAACTTTTTTCTAAATTAATTACTATTCTGGTCTCTTATTGACTTAGGAATCTTATTGTAGATTTTAGGACCCATACATACGATGCTATTTTGCATCAGGGCTGTCTTTCCTTCATGTACGCGCCGTTTGTCTTGGTAGCGCCTATTTCTTACAGTAGTATCAGATAGTGTGGGGAATCGCTCCCGGTTTGTTTTTACAAAAAGGGCCGTTTCTAAAATGTATAAACACGGAAGTGTAAGAATTTTATACTTTAAAAAATAGGGCTTATAACTATCTCTGTTTTTGAGTTTAAACATTGAACGAATACAGCGTTTCTGCCTTTTAAAAATAATAATTTTATCTGTTGAATTTCCCCAACAAATTAACCCGAACCTCAAAATTGATTCAACTAACCCATAGTAGGCTTTAAGTAAAGATTCTATATTTAGAGTACGAGCTAGTTTGGCGATGGCATATGTTTGGCTACTTATTCTTTTCGAAAGGTGCTCTATTTGTGATTTCCAATTCAATTTTCGGTCAATATATAATCCAAGAAATGTTTAGCTTTCTTCTTCATTTATAATGTTATTGTCATATGCTACATTAATATTACCTTTGTTTGTTCCTCTTTGTCTAAAATGCATTATATTTGTTTTATTTAGGTTAATTTTTAAGTTATTGTTATCAAGCCAAGATATAATTGAGGTCAAAGACTTAACAATATCGTTTTCATAAGAGTCAAGTGTCTTACATGCTACGGTGATAGTGATATCATCTGCAAATAATGTCATAGGTTGAGATGTAGCATTAGGCAAGTCATTTATGTATGCTATGAATGAAAGTGGTCCCAGGATACTACCTTGTGGAACTCCGTACACTTTGCGTTCATACGATCTATATATTTCTTCTGCTTTCGTGTTAAGATTGACTCGACTGATTTCCGTGATTTGTATTCTATCTGCTAGGTAAGACTCTATCAAATCTAAAACGTTGCCACGTATTCCATACGCTTCTAATTTACTAGTTAAGATTCTGTGATATACGCAATCGAACGCCTGCGTCATATCACAGAATATGGCGCATACTGGAGTGCTTTTATCCATACATATTAAGACGTTTTTAATGAAATCGTATATGGCCATATTAATACTTCTATTTTTTCTGAAACCCTTTTGTTCATTGCATAGAATATTATTAAGCTATTGCATAGCTTCTATCGCGGGCCTTGATCGTGGAGACCGAATCCAGAAATTCCGTAACGAAAATAACCTAACACACCGCGCGTAAAGCTATTATGCAATAGCGCGGCAGTCTCCGAGTGCCACACGTCTTTTTTTTCTCTAAATAATCATTTAACTCATTATAAACATACTTCTCGATTTTTTTTGAAAATATTGATATAAGTGCAATGGGCCTATAGCATTCCATTTTCTCTCTATTGTCTTTTTTAAATAAAGGTTTAATAATGGTCGTTTTCAGAGAATTAAGAAATGTGCCTGTGGATATACACAAATTAATAATATAGCTTAGAGGGGTACATACATACTCACTTACTGATTTTATTATGAAAGTTGAGATTTCGTCATCACCAACACTTTTAGTGTTTTTAAGGTTTTGTATTATTTTGCTTATTTCTTGTGGCGTACTTGGTGCCATGAACATAGAATCTTTGCTATGATTTATATTAGCAGTCACTTTATATCCTGATTCAGGGACCGGTTTTATTTTATCTATGAAAAAATTATTAAATGCGTTGGCTATAGCTATCGGATCCGTTATATCTTCATTATCTTGTTCAATTTTTGTTATGGCTTCTTTAGGTAAATTTAATTTGGTACTATTTATGATTTTCCATGCAGTTTTTGACTTGTTATGAGATGAATTTATCTTAAAGTTATTTTGTGCCCGTTTAGTTAGATCAATGATCTTTCTAAGACGTTTTGAGTAATTAAGGAAGATACTTTTATTAGTTTTTGTAGGATTCAGTCTATATTTCCAAAATAAATTTATTTTGTTTTTGCTACAAATTTTTATGCCACGTGATAACCACTTTATCGATTTATTAACTCTAATAATAACAATTTTATATGGAAAGCACAAATTATAGTATAGTTTGAAGTTTGAAAAAAAGTAATCATATGCAAGATTTGCGTCAGAAAAGCTGTATAGTTCTTGGAATAAAACATTACTAAGACACATTTTAAATTTATTAATATTTTTTAGAGAATAATCACGCTGCTTTTTCCTCCAGAATTTAAGTAGCGCGTTCTTATGGACTGGGAACTTCATTACTAAAGCACTGTGATCAGATAAATCTAATTCGTGCACTTCCGTATTACATATCTTTTTATAGTTATATGCCATATTATCGATACATGTTTGGCTTGTAAAGCGAGTCGGTTGCTTCACCGCCAATTTAAAATTATGGTTTCCTAAAATTTATTCGAAGTCTCATGTCAAATTAGATGCTTTTAATATATTAATGTTAAAATCACCAGCAATGACGATTTGTTCATATTTTTTGTTACTCGCCATGCTCAATATTTTATCCAGTTTACATAAGAAAGTTTTTAAATTTGATGTTTTAGGTACTCTGTATAAACATATTATCAATAATTTATGTCTAATCAATTCTACGACACAACACTTAAAGACTGGTCAGTGTTTTTTTTAAATTCCGGAACCACTCTCCATTCATGTCCATTCCTCACTAAGATACACGAAACACCTTTATTTGTACTGTCTCTGCAGAAAGATGCAGCTAGTGTATAATCAGGAACATAAACATGTTGCTCGAAACCAGCCATTATATTATGCTCTGTTATGCACAACACATCTGAAATAATACTCTTTTCAGCAGAAAAGACTAGCAAGTTGATCCAGGGCAATTACTAGTCTGTCTGTCTTGTTGATGAGACCCGCAATATTTTGATGTACAATATGAAGGTAATTATTCACGAAAAAATGAGGATTTGTTTATATTATTATTGAGAATTGGTGGTTCGATAACATCCTGATTATTATTATTCCCGTTGTTTTTTACTATTCCAGTGAAAAAGTTTTTTAATGTCTTGAAATTTATCTGCATACCAAGCTTGTTGATTGTACCAGAATTCCTAAAGAACATAGTATGATCGTATTTAAGTTTCCTGTTCGAGTCAAATATATATGCGTAGTTATGTGTTAATGCGTCGAGATATAAAAGATTGTTGAAGTTTACAAGTACAGTG
Source organism: Lycia hirtaria (assembly GCA_947563715.1). NCBI lineage: Eukaryota > Metazoa > Arthropoda > Insecta > Lepidoptera > Geometridae > Lycia > Lycia hirtaria. Next base: position 18,302,828 of record OX387384.1, read on the forward strand.
TACAAGTACGGACAAATGACGGAACTATATAATCGACGAGTAGAAAACTTCAAAGTCAAAATAGTTGTTTGTCGTTTTAAAATCGTCTTCTCCTATTATTACTATGCAAACATCTTTCATTGTAAAATCTGCTACTTTTAACTCTATACCCGTGAAGAGTGATTTTATATTTCCATGACGCTGAAGATAGTGGCAGAAGTTTTTAACGCTGCCCCACGTGTCCTCTTATTACGTTTATCACAGCTCAGAATACACATTTTAGGTGTAAGTATTGACTTCAGTCCTGATGTCTTTTGTTTTGGGTCAGGTTTCGGTATTTCGTTACTTTAATCTCGTACTTTTGGTAATAGTTTTTTCCCCGTAACTGCCTCTATGTCAGCGTTATGCGTCAAGTCAATATGTTCCTGTCGTTTGATAGACTTCTTTTTTGGTGTCACCTTTTTCTTAGCCGGGCTAGTAGAAATTTTCCTAAGCAATTCATTTTTATTTAGTAAATCCTCATTAATACGTTTGAGGTTCAGATTCTCCGTTGACAAACATTCTATCTCCTCATGTGCATTTTGTAATTGAATTTCAAGAGCCTCCATTTTATCTTTTAGATTTTGTCTTCCAAACTTTCGTCTGAAATATCTGGCAAGCTATTTACAGATCTATCCGGAGTTTGTGATAGTATTTCGCTGTCCGTCTGATTCATCGAGTCAGACGTAGTACGCTTACGCCGATAAGTAATATTTTCTAAGAAATTCATTTTAACTTAAATGTAGTTACTTTAAAGACTTGTTAAGTGTGTCACTGGCTTTATACTCATTTTTTTTTTTTAAATAAGTGTAAAATTCTTTGTCATAAAATAAAGTACAAAAAATTTCACTAATCTACGAGTAATTCGAAAAGGAGTCCACAGAACGTAAGGTGACCGATCTCTGCATATGCCACTATGACAAAATAATGTTCAGTGCTTATTTGCTAAGTACGTACGGTACCGCCGTCGTCGGACGTTAGTAATGCCGCACTGTTATTGGTCCATAAATCACAGGTGACTCACTACACTCAATTTTGATCACAACAATGTAAATATAAGAGATTTAATTATTTTATTCTGTTACTAAAACATATCATGTAACCACGACAGTATATTTCACGTATTGTCATAGATTTTACACTTGATTTAACGAAATAGCTCACTTGATTTAAGTTGTTTACAAAATGAAAGTGAATTGTTCACGTCACAGGTTATTTCAGATTTTTCCAAGATATAGCGAGTTATTGTGATCACAAACACTGTCACCGAAAAATCACGCAACGAGATTACTATTACAACATGAATTAGTGTCGAATAAGCACTTAAAATATTTATCCAAATAAAATCGCGTAAGAGTAATGTTTACTCGACGGCCGCGCCATCTACCCTCTTATCTCTTAACAATTAGGTAAATTTTAATTTAACGACGTACCTCCTATTGTAACAAAAACACACAGAAAATAAATATCATACACACAAAATAGGTCACAAAATTATGTTTGTTATTGAGGTGTGAAAACTGCGAAATATGTGGAAGAAATTGACGCGTAACAAGTATGCGTTAATTTTATCCAGTCAAAATTGTGTTTATATATGTAGTTTCGATAAAGGAATTTGAATCCCTCGCTGTGTGGTGTGAGAGTTGTAGTGTGAAGTGTCTCTCTCCGTGTGGTCGCAGGGGCGCGGCGTACAGCCTGCTGGAGCATAATTGCAACCACTTCAGCGACGAGGTGGCGGGGTTCCTGTGCGGCGCGCACGTACCCAAGCACATCCTGCGCCAGCCCGAGGAGCTGCTGTCGGCGCCGCAGCGCGCCGCCCTCGCCGCGCTGCTCACGCAGCTCGCGCCCGCTCACGGACAGGTGAGGTACCGCTCACTCACCGCATGCTCTACATCTACACGTACATATGTGCCCTCACCTCTAGCGAGGCTACTCTAGATCGGTTACACGATTATCACTTCTCCCAGCGAGCGCAAACTACCACAAGGTGGGACATGACCTCATACAAGGGGCAGGGAAACTCTGGGTGCAGGCCGTCTCAAACTACACTTATTCGAAATCTATAGTCCAAGCCTCGCCTTCCAGCTTTTGTGTCAACCACATGATGATGAAATTAAACCACACGGTTCGTAATAGTGGAGAGGAGCTGCACAAACATTTGATTAATGTTCTTACAAGCGTCGCCACGTCGACGTTTTCACCTCCGAAAATACCATTACCGTAATTATTTTTCTTTACGTAGCGATGCTTATAAGTTACTAGCTGCCCGCCGCGACTTCTTACGCGTAAGAAAATCGTTCTTATCACGCTCCTACCCGCACTCAATGCACCCCCGCCAAGCTAATGCTCCAGTATCACATCTGCCCTACTCGTGTTTCGCTCCTAGCTCAATCTCGCCGCACTGCCGTCCTGCTTCAACCAAACTTCTGACCCAATCTATTAATGTCGAGTCAGTGGTCAAACGTAAATTTATGTATTTGAATGAAAACTAACTCCCATCCCTTTTTAGCCCCGCTCCTACCCTGCTCACGTTCGGCTCCCAAACTGTTCCAGTTTTGCTCTTCCCGATCTCAGATCGCTCTCACACCATTTCCACCCTACACTCACTCGCGATTCTGCATCGCACCTGTCCCACTCCCACTTTGTTCTCGTTCCGCTTTCAACTCGCTCCCACCCCTTTCCATTCCGCTCTTGTCCCATTCCCGCCTCGCTCCGATCCTACTACCGTCTCACTCTCATTCCTCTCCTGCACTCATACCGTTCACAACTTCAGACCTTGCTTTTCTCCCGCTCTTACCTCGTTCCCACCGCACTCCCACCTGACTGACCTGACCCAGCCCGGGTCTGTTGCTTCCTTTTCACTCCCACTTCACTCCTGCTCCGCACTCACCCCTTCCCACCGTAATCGCACCCCTCCCGCTGTAATTCCATCCACTCTCACATCGCTCATGCCTCACTCCCGCACCACACTCTCTTCCACCTCGCTTATTTTATCTCGTTCTCATCCCGCTCCCGTGACGCTCTCATCCAACACACTAATACATCTCTCTCGCCAGCTCTCCTTCCCCACTCCCACCGTAACATTCAACCCTGGAACTTTCGTATAATCTTTTAACTCTCCCCTCCCCGTTTATAACCCTTAATTTATCCCTATTGCAAAACTATTATGGCAGTATTCATTTATTATTATATTAGTTAATCTAAATTTTACACTTCATGTCCATGTCACAACATTAAAACCCTTGAACTTTCATATAATCTTTTAAGGTGTTTTAACTCCATGTTTCCTGCCGTTACGAAACTATTGTAACAATATTCGTTTGCATCTGTTAGTTAATATAAATACTGGAATTCATATCCCCAACATTAAAACCATGGAACTTTTACACAATAAATTACCCCCGTTTCCTACCCTTTAATTCATCCCAGTCGCTAAACTATAATAACAGTATTCGTTTATAACTAAACTTCGTGTCCCTAACATTAAAACCACGGAACTTTCATACAATATTTTACTCGCCCCTTTTAACCCCTTTATTCAACCTAAGTAGCAAAATTATAGTAGCAGTTTTCATCTATCTGTTAGTTAATCTAAATAAAAAACTTAAGACCTTTCATTCAATCTTTACTCCCCGTTTCAACCCCTTAATTTAAGCGTCATTACGCGTCAGCGAGAAGTTGATAAAATATATTGAATATTGCTCAAATATGAGTAGCTATTATTCGTAACATTTTTCGCTGCGTGGTGCCACCGGGCACGGCGCGTGGCGGCGCTACAGCATTTAATTTCTATTATAGACCGGGAGATGGGGACACAAAATTCCATTTTGTAAGTAGTTAATTATTATTTTGATAGGTATTATATGATTATTTGATATGTTATATTATTTTGATTTTATTGGCATATTTATATTATACAATTACCTATCTATATTTATTTAGCAAATTATAATGTTATTATATGTTCATGTAATGCTAGATTGTCGCGCGCATTGGTATAAACTGTAAGCGTGGCACTCGTTTGTAAATAAATAAATAAATAAAATAAAATATTAGGTCATTTGTACCAGTATGGCGGTTCTTCAGGGGTCTAATTACGTAAAGAAAAAAAGGAAAATGATGGTCATAGCGCTCGTACCGGCGGCGCGGCGGCGCGGCGGCCCAATCGCGTGGGCGTTAATCGAACGCGTCGGATAAATAACGAGTGTCGAACGATTTGTTCCACAAAAATGCGTATATTTTCCGATAGTCGATAAAAAAAGAAGTAGGCAGTAGCGTAATGCCATACTTCTCCAGTGTGACTTACAGCCCGCCATACCGACGCGAATACATTAATAAAAAAAAAAAAACAATTCACCCATTTGTACCAGGCTAATTTTTGTACAGCTAATCATCGTCGAGTAGCCATTTACGAAAATCACCTTGCCATACTTTTCCGACAGTTCAAATGTCCGCCATATAAAGGGAGTACATTTTTTTGTAAGATTGTAAACTTTTTTAGCGGAGTTGTGTATTTTTTGGATGGGTAAAAAATGTTAAACTCGCGTCAGATCGTCAGATTAAAATTAGTAAGACGGTCGGCATGTCTATCAACTTATTAAATGTACAAAAGTAGTTATAGTGGCATAATAACATTAGTTGGACATATGCTATCGCGACATTTTTTGTAGATATTGGTATGTTCTTTAATATTGTAGAACATTTTTTTGTTCTATCATCAATAGTTTGCGCAGCGCATGCGATGAAATACATTTTATGGATAATTATGTAGCATTCTAATGTTGAAAGAATTTTTGAAATCGGTCTAGTACTTTTTGAGTTATTTCATATCAAACATACAAAAATACAAATCATTCCTCTTTATAATATTATAGTGTAGATAAGTTAGGTAAGGTTAGGTTAGCCGTGGGGTACCGGCTTAGAATAGTACCTCCCCCTCTCTACCCGTGGGTGCCGTAAGAACCGGCTAAGGGAAATACTACCAGAGATGGGCAGCAGCATCCTCTGCGGAAAACACTATCTACTGCGCTCGCCAACCCGCATGCCAAGTGTGGCGAGTAATGGCAAAAACCCCTCATGAAGATTGACAAAAAAACCAGGCCCCAGTCCCCGGCAGCTCCGCTAGTCCGGGCTACGGTAGCGGTCTCGGTCACGGCGGAGTAAGGGGTGCTAAGAATCTCCGGAAGAAATCCGGCTACCACCCCCTGCATAAACGACGACTGGCCCTGGTAACACACAATATTCGCACGATGAGGACAGACGAGAAGCTAGCTGAGCTGGAAGAAGAAATGAGTAGGTTACATTGGGATATCCTGGGGTTATCAGAAGTCCGACGAGAGGGTGAGGACACGATAACCCTGAAATCCGGTAACCTACTATACTACCGGGAGGGCGACCAACAGTCCCAAAGTGGTGTCGGGTTTCTCGTCCACAAGTCCCTTGTTAACAACATTCTTGCCATCGACAGTGTATCGAGCAGGGTTGCGTACCTGATACTCAGAGTATCCAAGAGATATTCGTTGAAGGTCATCCAGGTATATGCACCGACCTCGGCACACTCGGATGATGAGGTGGAGGTGATGTATAAGGACATTAGTAGGGACATACACACTTCTGAGACCTATTTTAATGTTGTTATGGGGGACTTCAATGCGAAGCTGGGCAGGAAATGCGAAAGTGAGTTGAGAGTGGGGCAATTTGGATATGGACAACGGAACCACAGGGGACAGAGGTTGGCCGACTTTCTCGAGAAAGAGGGACTCTTCATGATGAACTCTTTCTTTCAGAAGCCACCTCATAGGAAATGGACCTGGTTGAGTCCCGATGGTTCTACGAGAAATGAGATAGACTTCATCCTGACCACCAAGAAACAAATATTCAATGATGTCTCTGTGATCAACATGGTTAAAACCTGAAGTGATCACCGAAATGTACGAGGCACTTTGAATATTAATGTTAAACTTGAGAGGTCCCGTATGATGAAGTCTACACTCCGACCCACTCGCGCCCATATCCAAAACCCCTAGAGCTTTCAGCTCGAACTATCAAATCGCTTCGAGTGCCCGGAGAGCTGCGCATCGGTGGATGAGATCAATAACAGGTTTGTGGAAACTGTCCGTGCGAAGTTTTATAAACCACACCGTACAAATAGACCGCAAAAGCTCTCGAGCCATACCCTCGACCTCATGACTGAACGACGCTCATTGCAACTTCAGTCTTCCGGTGACGCCGAGTCATATAGGCGGCTCAATAGACACATATGAAAGTCTATGCGACACGACATCCGTACCTTTAATACTAATCGTATTAAAGAGACGATAGAGCGGAATAAAGGCTCCAAAGTGTTCGCAAAAGACATGTCTATTGGGCAGAGCCAGTTGAGGAAGCTGAAGATGGAAGATGGCAGTATAGCGTCGACCAAAGCAGAAGTCTTGAGGGAAATCGAGAGGTTCTATGGACAGTTATACACATCGGTCGCAAAACCTGTTAGCAGTTTGGGCAAAGATCCAAGAGCCAAACTGACTTGACATTATACCGAAGATATCCCGGACATCAGCCTGTACGAGATTAGGATGGCCTTGAAACAGCTCAAGAACAACAAGGCACCGGGCGACGACGGAATTACATCAGAGCTACTGAAAGCGGGTGGAACACCGGTACTGAAAGTCCTTCAGAGGCTCTTCAATTCCGTCGTGCTTGAAGGTACAACGCCAGAAGCATGGAACAGAAGCGTGGTGGCGCTGTTCTTCAAAAAAGGAGACAATACTTTGCTGGAGAACTACAGACCCATCTCGCTTCTGAGCCATGTCTATAAGCTGTTTTCAAGGGTCATCACGAATCGTCTTGAACGCAGGTTCGATGACTTCCAGCCTCCCGAACAAGCCGGTTTCCGAAAAGGCTATAGTACCATAGACCACATCCACACGCTGCGGCAAGTGATACAGGAAACCGGAGAGTATAACTTGCCCCTTTGTTTAGCGTTTGTGGACTATGAGAAAGCCTTTGATTCGATCGAGACCTGGACGGTGCTTGAGGCTCTCCAGCGATGCCGTATTGACTATCGGTATGTCGGAGTGCTGAAGTGTTTGTACAACAACGCCACCATGTCAGTCCGAGTACAAGGCCAGAATTCAGAGGCAATTCCATTGAAGAGAGGCGTGAGGCAGGGAGACGTTGTCTCTCCGAAACTGTTTACCGCCGGTTTGGAAGATGCATATAAGCTTCTGGAATGGAAAGGGCTTGGCATCAATATAAACGGCGAGTACATCACTCACCTTCGGTTTGCCGACGATATAGTAGTCATGGCAAAGTCGATGGAAGAGCTCAGTACGATGCTCGAAGACCTCAATAGAGTTTCCCAACGGGTGGGCCTCAAAATGAACATGGACAAAACGAAGGTTATGTCGAACGCCCATGTAGTGCCCACCCCAATATCTGTGGGGAACTTCACTCTTGAAGTTGTTGACGAATACGTCTACCTAGGACAGACGGTCCGATTAGGCAGGTCCAACTTTACGAGGGAGGTCAATCGTCGTATCCAACTCGGCTGGGCAGCGTTCGGGAAACTTAAAAGCGTCTTCTCGTCCAATATTCCCCAGTCCCTCAAGTCGAAAGTTTACAACCAGTGTGTGTTACCAGTGATGACATACGGCACTGAAACGTGGTCTCTAACTATGGGCCTGATAAGGAAGCTCAAGGTCACGCAACGAGCTATGGAGAGGGCTATGCTCGGAGTCTCTCTACTAGATCGAATCAGAAATGAAGGGATACGTAGACGTACAAAAGTCACCGATATAGCACAGCGGATTAGCATGTTGAAGTGGCAGTGGGCAGGGCACATAGCACGGAGAACTGATGGCCGATGGGGCCGAAAGGTTCTCTTGTGGAGACCACGTACCTGCAAGCGCAGCGTAGGAAGACCAGCCACGAGATGGACAGATGACCTCATACAAGTGGCGGGAAGACGCTGGATGCAAGCCGCTCCCAATCGGTCTTTTTGGAAAGCCATGGGGGAGGCCTATGTCCAGCAGTGGACTTCTTATGGCTGAGATGATGATGATGATGGTGATAAGTTATGTTAAGCGGTTTGGTTGGTGATGATGATCAGAGATTTTGCTTTGCCACCACCTGTGAACCAAAAATACATTACCTATTCTAACTACCAACTACAATTAACTACAAATTACTTGCATATATACAACCTTAAATTAATATGGCACTAGTATTTATATTATAATGTTATTTATAATTACCGTTTAATCTTATATCATTACTCACTCATTAAATTTCTTTGATTTGAATCGCCCTATTAAATGAATTAATGTGTCACTGTCTATTTCTAAAATACGTCTTTTTGGGAAAAACTTTTGTTCCAAACTGCTAATTAACCTGTTAATTTTTATTTTTAATCCAATCAATCAATCAATATCACTTTATTGACACAACATAAAGTAATAAGACAATAAACACATAAGAAAATGGCACAAAAGGCGGTCTTATCGTTAAAAATCTCTTCCAGACAACCTTGGATACAATAACACATTGGACAATCCAATGTGTTATTGTACTATCTGTTGTATGTTTTTGTCACAATTAAATACATGTCGATGTCTACTTGAGATTATCCGTAGAATTATGAAGACATCCTTCACCAACCCGCAGATAATCTAAGTATTCCCAAGCGGGTGTTCGTCCCGGATCTGGGTCAAGATATAATCTAGTCAGTTTAGTGATGTCGGGTGGTAGTGTGCAGCAGTGTAGTGAGCGAGGTGCGTTGTTGCAGACCGTGTACTCGGCGGCGGGCGCGCGGCTCAGCCGGCAGGACAGCCCCGACTACGACGCGCTCAACAACCAGATAGAGGAAGCCAGGTGCGTACACTGCGCCGGCGCATACACACACCGCCGCTTACAAACAAACAATTGTTCGACGGTTTTAGGTTTTTTTTAAACTGTCGTTCGTTGTCAAAGTTTTCGATAGAGTAGACTGTAATATACTTATACTGCCCTCGGCATGTGCAGCAACTTGCTGCTGGTTCGGTAGTTACCATAAAGAAAGACATGAAAAAGTAGTAATTTGGGGCTACAAATCAGAATTATCAGCTGTGCCCTAAGGCGTTCCACAAGGTTCTCATATAGGCCCAAAACTATTTGTGTACTTTACCTAACATTTTTGTATATGTGAATGACTCTTTATTTGGCGATGACTCGAAAATATAATGAATCGACATTGTTACTGATTTGGCGTTAGACGATTTTAATATACCACATATTATCCTTATTCTCCATCACATTCAGATTACAATAAAAATAATGTTTAGGTATTTCGTACCCAATTTAAAGTCGTAACGTTGTTTTATGTAAATAAATATGTTACAGGTGTTGGTATGAGACATGCTGCGCATTTATCGCTATGTATAGGTAAAGCTCGCGGTAGTGTTTATAAGCAGGACGGGTGGCTGGCGGCTCGCCAGACTATTACTTCAGATAATGCGAAATATTCATTACGGATAATTACGCTTTCACTTTGCCGCTAATTGACGGAAATCAACGTAACCTCGGCAGCCGGCCTCGGTTCACGAACGACCGAGTAAACAAACGAATACCTTCACCGCGACGTTGAACTGATATTTCTCTCTCTTTGTGCCCACTGCGACACCTTTAAGTCAACCTTGAGAGAGATCGATGTAATTCGAAACACGCGGCTAAAAATAACTCTTTCACGCTGTAGTTTGAAAAAGTTTTTTATTTATATCCTTATTAATATCCTCGATTTGTTCTCCTCCGTTCGATCTCGTCTCGTTTCTCACATCCCATTCCTGGGTCGTAATGCGGCTCCCTCCCGGCAGGCGCGGCGGCACCTCGGGCGGAGGGCCGGCGAGCCCGCGACCGGCCGGCGGTCTGCCGGCGCCGGGGGAGGGAACGCCGGCGCCGGGCGGGGGCTCCCCGCGCGCGGCCTGCGCGCTCCCGCCGGTGCGGCTGGCGGCGGCTGCGCGCGCGGTGGCGGCCGGGCTGCGCATGATCCGCTCCCTGCGCCGCCGCACTCCGCCCCTCCCACACTCCTACACCAAATCGCAGCAAAAACCTTTCTAACAGACTACCCTCTTTTTGAGCATCGTTTTGGAGTCGTATACGCGAACCCCAACAATCTCTCCGTTTGCCCGTGACATACTTTCGAGGATAGTTGTGTGTCGATGCCTGTTTCCTCCCTCGCATACCGTTCTTATTGAAATAGCTGCGGCTGACACTTACCTCTCACAGTATTTCGCTCGCTTCGATAGTTTTGTTTCTATTTCTTCGATCGAATAAATCTCATAAAAATGTCTTAACGCTCATTCAATGTATTGCGTTGTGTTGTAATGCTTATAATCACAAACCACGGACCGGTGTCCGTGTACTATGTTGTATGTAAGAATAGAGCATCCTACAATACAGGTAGGGCAGGATTCTACTCCTAACCTAAAAAAACTTCAAAGCTCATCGTGTCGGTGAGCGCTGGCTAGCCAGGTGTCGTTCCTAGAATGCATTATATTCCTAGAGTCCCAGACGTTACTTATTTAGTAACGAACTAAATGTGTCGTACTTAGTAGTACTTGTATAGACTGAAAGTACCCATACCTGTTAACTTAAATTACAGGTATTAGGCGCTAAAGGTGTTAAAACATAGCTAATTACATTCTGATGGCCGATTTTTATGTATGTTGTAGACAATATTATTAGAAATTAATGATCAATATTTCCAGATAAATTAAAGTGGGCAAAAAATTAGTTAAGTTTAGTTGCAGCGTGAGGATTCAGTTTGTTTGTTTGGTTGTTTCTCGCTCGCTCGGTGAAGCAGACGTTTAATGCACAGTGCGTGTGTCGAGTGCAGGATCCAGTCGCGGTCGCTGGAGGCGCAGCGCAGCACGCTGGCGGACAAGCTGGCGCGCAAGGAGCGCCGCCGCGAGAAGAAGCGCAAGAAACTGATGCGCGAGCGCGGCGCGCCGGAGCACGACCTGGAGGACGGTGAGTGCACTACACTCGTCTCGCTCCCGCCGCGCCGCGCCGCTCGATACTTGCATACAGCACGCTGCACCGGCGCCGGCGCCGGCTACCCATGGAGGTTCGAGGTGGCTCCATTTACATACTTAAGTATGTTTACCAATTATTTATCTATTTATTGTAAAATCAACAGTTTAAATAAGAGATAGGTAACAGAATGAAGAATATAGCTTTACTAAAAATGACGATTATATATTCAGAACTTACGATAAAATAGACTACCGTCAACAATTTAGGTTATATACTCGTATATTATAGTATAGGGCTCATTTCATATTGTTTATTAATAACATAAATTAATGTTTACAAAACAATATTCTTAAAGCATGCTGTGCTTACAACTAGAAGAGCGTAAGTATAAATTTTTTGTATGTTTCCATTTAAGTTTCTATTGTAGGTCTAGTTTTGTAAACCAATAATAATAATGAGATATGAGTATTATTAGTTTGACATATATTTATTGTAATGATTACTGCGACGGGCTGATTTATTTATTAACATTTTATTATGTAATTAGTGTAATTGGTGTTTTACCGTACTAATGAAATAAAAAAAATAAAAAAAAAATGTGCCGTTAATGACCAGTTTTCTTTAGTTAAAATGATTTGCCGACAGTAAAGACCGATATTAAAGCTAACCACAATACTTCATTGTACAACTACTCTACTCACCATAATTGGTAAAACTACTTTTGTGTAGAAATCGAACCACCTTAATAGCTGATAACAAATTAGTTACCATAAAAACATCAAGACTGTCTGGATAGTCTGGAGCATTACCGTAAAGTAGCATTTCTAGCGAGACAGGTTACTTTACAATGGCCGAAATTAATATAATTTATCAATATTATATTCATTTCGGTGATTGTGCAAGCTCGATCTTATTTCACCCTGTCCATGTCATTCCATTTTTTTCAATAAAGCGCCATCTACTGAGGATCTATGAAATCTATAGATAATAATCGTTGTCCATTTCAGCAACGAACCGTTTATATTAATTCGTCCCTTACTATGCATGGATGATGGAAGGCAGTTTGTTTCCGCGGCGCGGCGCGTGGTACGCTGGTTGTGATCATAGTTGCCGGCGTGGAACACAGATGTCGCCACTCGTGGCTATTGTTTAAAGTGCATGTTAAAAGTAGCGCGTCGCGTCACGCGTGGTATCGACCGCCGTCCGCCGCGTCTATTTATTGTGTTCGGCTTACAGTTGAATGAGCCGCAAATAGGTCGACATCTCTAGATACCACTCGTACTCCCGATGGCACAGGTCGCGGCAGGAAACAACCTTATTCCTTAGCGAAATAAGATCATATATACCTACAGTGTTGCGGATGCACTACAGTCAGTACTGCACGCTGTACATTAACACTGCGAGCCACGGCTGCGCTCTGCACGGATGTTTGAAATGGTAAAGCGTTCTCTGCGTGCAAGTTCTTGGCCGCAATGGAAGCCTACGCAGGGCTGCTTGGAACATGTTTGAGCACCAAACAGTATCGTGTCAGTGGAGATTCGTATTCGGTTAGCTCTCCGCGCTCGAGATTCAGCAAAAAAGTGTGAGGCTTTTTATCTGACCACTCAGAAGAGCGATGTTTTTAATGTTAGCTGCGTTAACGTTGAATACCTACATCAAGTATTTTGTAATAAATATAACAAGATAGTGCTGCCTCCATTGGCATGGCTTTGCCAAGTACCAATTTGACGCTTTTGACCCAATAGAAAGGCGTGTAAAGAAATTCATCGACGAAAAGTCCTCGCTTCAGAGTTCTCACCGGCCAGTAGGGGCCGGCCTGTCTTGTGTGTTGTGGAACACTGCGGCGAGTGTGCAATACAACTGTATGACCTAATCAACCGGCCACCGGCTTACAATTTAACCATCAGGCGGTAGAAATGCAAGCGTGCTCCATCTTCGAACCTCATCACTTTTCATCGGGTGAGATTGTGATTACACGCAGGTTTAGTTTGTTGAAAAAAAAACCATGAACCATCTGTCGTAAAACAAGAGTTCGACTCTGATGCGGCTGTGGGAAGCTCTCGTGTCCCGTATTTCTGTCGATCCCTGGAAGCGGTCACCCCGCGGCGGGCGATGGAGCGGCCGGCGCGCGGCGTCGGCGCGTGTTTACTCGATCCTCCCGATTATAAATAAATGTCGTGTCGTGTGGTTGGCGGCGCGCCAGCCGCCGGCGGCCATTCCTCGGCGGCCGGCGCGCGCTCCGCACGTCGCACCCTGCTCGCCTGCTGCGCGCCACGAGACCGCCCCGCACCAGGTGCGTACCCCGGGGGCTGGAGCGGGCGCCGCTGTGCCCCACATACGAGTACGCGCCTGCTCTCGTGTACACGCTGCTATTTAGGGCGCCTCGCTACATCCACGCGCCTCCTTCGTACGTTCCGTGTGCACGCGACCGCGAATATTTTCCACGAATGATTGAACTCGAAGTTCGGTTCGGTGGAAGTGTTACAGCTGTGATGAGTTTGCGGTGGAAAGTCCCGTTGGTATCCGTTAGGTTAGTGTCGGAGAGTGCTATTTAGAGAGATAGAGGGCGCCGGTGTGAACTCGGCCGACTCGCTCGCAATGCGGCTGTGACATTCACGTGTTATTTCAGTTGATTCGCAACTCTCTCGCTGTCCGCCGCCTGCTCGGAGAGGAGCCTAGCGAGTGTGCGTCCCGAGTGCCGTCCGATAGAGCCGCCCGTCGCTCGCACCGGATCCTTCACTGTAACCTAAAAAACTTCCGTCGCTAATCCTACGAGAATCTTCAAAATAAGTTCTGCTTGGACGTCGTCGATACATCTTTCGCCTCCAGAGCTGTAATGTAAACATCACCACCTGACCTGGATACTTTTCATGAAATATCTCAAGAGTTTCAATATTTTTCAGTAAACGAGTTTGTCAAACATGAGTGTATTTTCATAGGATATACTAGTTCGAAAGTCACGTCGTTGTTAATTATTACCCCCGCAAGATGACCGCAGCATAACTCTACAGTGACCGCCTTACACGCAACTTTGATATAATTGCTTTCTTCGTTTTTACATATCCCCGCTATATAACGATGCGTAATGTGTAGTTCCATATTGACCATACTACAGTCTGCAGTGGAAGCACACTTGACCCGTGACCGCTGAGACTATTTAACCGGGTATACCCGCTTACGTGCGCAACCGGCTCTTTTCTGTCCATCCCCAGAGCCTGCAAACGTGTCATATTTAATTTCTTTATTCTGTGCCGATATTCCTTAACGGTGTCGTGTAGAACTACGGTCTGTGGATCGTAACGCATCCATAGATGGTACAACAGATGATTTGAGTGCGCAGCGTAGTACAATACCGGCGGTTGTGTGTGCATACAGAGATGGCTGAAGCAGTGGAGTGTCCCGCGTCCCCGGCGGCGCTGGGAGCGCTGGGAGCGCCGGGAGCGCCGCCCGGGCCCAGCTCCGCGGCGCTGGCGGAGGAGGCGGACGAGCGCCGCCGCGAGGAGCAACTGAAGCGTGCGCGCGACCCGCCCATACTATACAGAGACATCGACGTGAGTACACACACGTTACGGGATACTGCTGAGTTTTGTATTTGGTAGGTCATACTTCAGAGGTGGCCGTATAAATTTTATTAAAATCGGTTCAGTACTTTGTACTTTGGCTTTTATAACAAAATAACTGGTAAAATAGCATTTAAATGCCTTCAGAAAAGTGAACAGCAAGTCGCGTATACTTATCACCGCTAGCTAGTTACGAGTGTGTAGGCGCTTCACATTATGTCAATCCAACACTTGCGACCTAACCGTGTCACCGAACACAATGTAATCTATTTACATATAATATCACTGTTACGGGTCAAAATCTGTACATAAAATATTTTGAAAATGTTTGATTGGAGGATGCATTACTATCGATCGACACAGAAGCCAAAATAGTAATTTTCAACATTATTGTCTGTCTGCCTGTACGCTGTACGCTGTACGGTGTGTCCCGGTCCGATGAACGGCGGAACTACTGGATGGATTTGGACGAAAGGTAGAATTACTACTTATACTATGTAAAAGGATCTGGCATACTTTTTATCCTGAACAAAATTTACAATTCCCGTGGGATACACTAAACAATAATAACATAATCGATCAGAACGCGGGTGGAACCGCGGGCTGCAGCTAGTATTTTGTAATTTTCAACAATACAAGTAATTACTAGAATTTGGAGTTTGATTGACACCAGACACCAGACACCAGTACATCCTCTAAAGATGTAACACCAAGTAAACAAATTGCGTATTTAGAAGTCGGGGTTTTCAGTGTTTTTACTATAATTATTATTGCTAGCTAATAAATTAATAATAAAATAAAAATTACTCAATATACCATCGCAAAATACTGGTAAATCGTAAATATTGTGAATATTGGAATATTCTCGTTTGACACGGTCATTCATTAAAACACTATTATTATTAACGAGATAGTTACCGTGGTTCGCGTTAACGCGTCAAAATTAACTCCAACCACGGTAAATATTCTCGTTTGATTCTCAAATTCTCGAGATTTGGATATTCTGAGATTTCATCCCCTTACTTGAATTGTTGAGTGAGATTGTAGTGTGGTTCACGGTGGACATCCTCACAGTGAGTGTGAAGGTTCATTTTTAAAAATGTTTATTACCGCATAACTCCACCATCTATAACCTGATTAGGAAAAATATTTTTATTTGAAAAGATATAAATGTAAGCACCTAATTTCAGCTTAATCTCATAGACATTTCATCGAAATCGGTTTAATAATTCTTAAACAAAATAAGTGGTAATTCATCGTCTATATAAACGAAATTACTTATTTTGGAGACGGTTGTTTCAGTTTTAATTATTTATTTATGGAAAACTAAACAAAGAAAAAAAAATAAGTAAAAAGTTTCACAAGTTTTCACTAATAGAACTGGCATATATCCCAGAATGCAGAATATGATAATTAGTCTAGTAAAAATAAATCCGTTTGTATGGAGCAGATCGCAGTATTTGCAACTGGGGGGATTCTTTGAAATTATGATAGGAAAATAACTAAAAATCATAGATCAACAATAATCTCCGATTTATAGACTAGCTGCGTTCCGCGGTTTCACTCGCGTAGTTATGAAAAACGGTGATGATTATGCTGATGATAAGTAGCTTATGTCCGTCTCCAGGTCCAAATCTCGGTACTAATTTTCATAACGATCGGTTCAGCCGTTCGAGCGTGTAAAGGTAACAAAATTAGCTTTTATAATATCATTATGAAATTGTGTCAAATGTATTTCAAAACACCAGTACATTCATTTAAATAACAATATACTTAGTTGTCTTTTATGTTGTCACAAATCTTATTTTTACTAGACTAAATCTAGAACAAGATCAAACCAGTAGGAAGTTTGATAGGAAATAAGTAAAGAAAGTAAAGATAAATAAAGAGCAAAGAAAGAAGATCATTACAACCGATTGTATTAGAAACCAGATTGTGGACGAAAGTTAACTCTGCTGGCTCCCGCCGCACAGACAAAGGTAGCAGGTAGCAGGTGACGGTGCTTACATAGCGCTGTAGTCGGCGAGGTTCAGTTTGTGCTTATACTTAGTTAATATAGCGTAAGAATGTTGTTTGCACCTTCTCTATGCTGTCGATGTAAACCTCGTACCGCAGGATCCACACTCTACACTTGAGACGCATAATATATATATACTCTAGCTGAGCTGTACTGTATTATTTGTATTATAAATCCAAAGTTTTCGTTCATACAACTCTCGCCTCAGATATACTTCCCCTTCATCCACATTCTTTTTTATAAATTCATAATCAGATACGAAAACAGAATTCTCTTTACTGATTCATAAACAGATATTAAACATGACATCTTAGTTTATTTAGCTTAAGTTATATAAACTATTACTATTGTGTCTGGAATGATCTTACCGACATACGAGTACCTTACAGCGATCAAAACAAACAAATTCGCTATGTAAATATAATTATAATAATTGTTAATTGTTGTTGTTTTTTGCCTTAATTGCATCATGTTGAGGGCATCTAAAGAACGATTCAACATTATCTCCGCCCTTTTCTCTAGTTTACCGAAGGCAATATAAATATCGTATAGAAACTATTGTAGTGCACACAATCGTACGGACATATCTCTCAGATAGGGCTGCCATCACCTAAATTGCCGACGCCGGATAAACACGGCAAAAATCCCGGACATTTGTGCGAAATATGGTTTTTGCTCCGGACACCTCTGAAAAAATATTTTTTGCAACAAAAATAAAAACATCGTTAAACAATGCGAGTTATTATGAATGAATTTTTAACTAAGATTTATTTTAATTTATCGCTTATCTTTACAAAAAATTGGGTTTCCTCTGACAACAAGTGTCCGGGTTTTTAAAAACGCCTGCTGGACGGCCCCCGGGCGCCTGTCATACTAGGACAAATCCGGGGAATCTCGGCCGGATGGCAGCCCTACTCCCAGATGACGCACGTCGTGGCTGCTCTCCCCGCCACTCGTGCGCAGGAGCCTTGCGGGGTGGGGAGCGCTTGCATCACGTCGCACCACAGAATTCGCCCTATTACATAGGACCCAGAAGGATAATCTCCATACAAAACGCTTTTTAAATTCGGGTCATTTTTTTTTTTCCATTTGACACTTAATTTTTTTATATATTTATTTTTAACCGTAGATACACGTCCATTTGCCAAATGTATCTACAAAGTTGCCTTTGAAAAGGATATCTCCCGATTTGATCGGGTAATCATGATTAAAGTCAGAATGGTCCATGGGAGATTCATACAATCATATAACTGAAATAATAGTAACTTTGAAGTCTGTTGTTTCAGTTTATTAAACTATAAAATTATTATATTTGTTAGTTTGACCGAAATTTAGGTACTAACGTGAAAATTTTGTCGGTTACACGTTTATCACGGTCAAAATATGACATATAAAATAACAGCTACCGTTAGTACATTGTAATAGTGTTCTTATGACTCTGAAATCAAAAATGAAATCAGTAATTCAAGTAATTTTATATCTAAGGGTGCCGCGTGCGAGCGAAACAGGCAGCGGCGCCACTTTCATCACTTTATAAAAGAATTTAATGTATTTTTATTTGTAAATAAAAAATACAGTTCATGATGATAGTTTTTTTTTGTGGCAAGCGCCTTTATTAACTACAACACAACAATATACAGACTCAACTAATTAACTAGTATTTATTAAATAAGTTTATACATGCAATTTACAAATCGTGACGTCATATAACTGATGTAACAACGACTTTGAGTTGCACGATCTGTTGAGAAGACTAAGAGTCAAAGTAATTGTGACTGGAAATACTATATTTTAATGCTACAGTGAAACATACGTGTATGTGTGTGTGTGTGTGCGTGATATAGGTGTACATAATGTAGGTTAAGATCACGAAGGTTTTTTTTTGCTTTCACATCAGTTGACTTGACAGTCAGGTAAACATATATTACGTTTTTTTTATGTTGGAGTGCAACGGTCCACGCCCGGCTATTTCATTCGGAACTTCATTTTTGAAAATAGGATAAAACAGCAAATGTATATTTTATTATAGCATAGTTCCTACATTGTAGTTAACATAGCACTATTTTTTGTCCTCCGTATTCATTAACACATTACTGCCTCTCGAGAAGTGGATTTATCACAATACTTAGATAAGTATGTCAATGGTTAATTCGTAGCACCAGTAATGGACCAAATTAAATTGATTAAATTCTACTGAATAAATAAATTTTCACACCTATTTACAAACAATATAGTATAGGTAAATACAAATGATACAGGGAAATTGAGAAAACATATACTGGCAATACTGAAATAAATAAAAAAAAAACTAATGACATTAAGCCAGAGATAAACCTAGAGGTATTAAAGTATCGATATCGATAAGTAATTTTATAGGTACCAAATTTTTCTTTTTATTGTTTTTTTGTAATGTTTCAAGAAATATCGTTTTATTAGGTTTTTTGTAATGTTTCAAGTAACATCGTTTTATTAGGGTTCCGTAGTAACTTCGGGGAACCCTTATAATTTCGTCATGTCCGTATGTCACAGTCATTTTACTCGGAGACTTTTAACCCTATAAAACAAAATTTTATACATAAATGTGTTTTGTGAGCCGCTACAAAATGCCGTAGTAAAAATTTTCAAAAAAATGAAAAATAGAGATTGGGTTTTTCATATATACAATAAAGACTGGATCATTTTTTTAACCCCCATCGTGTCTCAGATGTGATATGTGTGAGATATAGCTCGCTAAATTTAAAAAGTTGTCGAAATCATGCGGGTAACACATAAGAAAAATATAAGCTAACTGATAATCTCCTTTTTGAAGTCCGTAAATATAATAATTGTTATCGATAACTTATATTACATCAACCCATCTCTAATTCTTGGCAGTAATTTGTCTATATAATAAAATCGACCTATGAAATTAAATGCTTATATGCTTTTTATACTAATATACGTGATTGTTATTTATTGAAATGAAATAAATTTCAACGATTTTATCGCGTATATTTCTCATAATTTAAGGCCCGATTTTTCAAACACTGGAGCATCCGTGGTCCTAAGTGAAACACGAACATACGCTACAAATTCGTAAAAAAATGTTTCATTTCGCTTTTTATACTGTTAGAAATATATTTTTGCTACTTAGAGATGGAAGGTGATAATGTTTTACTTATTTTTTTAAAGAAGTCTGTAGTTTTTACAAGATTGTTTAACACAGTTCACCATCTTGGCACCGTATGAATTGAGAAGTGATTGCGATGAGATGACGTTTATGAATAAATGACGTTTGTGACCTGTCATTAGCAAACACCTGATTTTGGTGTTAAGTTTTTGGGACAATATTTTGTATTGCATTAGAAGTCTTGTAAGTCTTTGCGTCGCACCTTGCGTTGATTTATATCGCAACACACAAATATTGCTGGAATCACTCAATTGACATGATTACCTTCTTTGGGGAGCTATTAGAAACATAAATGTGTCTGGTAAGAGGGTTTGTTCCATCATCATTGGTACATTTAGTTGTGAATATGTTAACGCAGCGGTGAGTCGATGAGGTGCGCCACTGTGGATGAGCGCACAGAAGGAACGTCCGGCGCGTCCGGTCGCCGCCGCGCCGGGAGGGCGCGCTCTCTGCCACTACAACACAATAGGTTACAGATACATACCTACATAATACTCTGAAAAACGTTGCCGTCTGATCTGACCTCTGTGGATCTGACGCGAAAAAACTTTTTTCAATAGTAAACTACACTGAAACATACTGATACAGTGTTTACTAATGAGAACTTGCGCAAATACTGATCTTATTTATAACAGTTTCTTGAAATGGCGTATAATATATTGAGTATGAGCTAACGTAATGCGGTCGTCGCTGAGTCACGCGCCGGACGGCCCAGCGCCGCTGCACGGCTTGTTTATGTGAACACCATCAATTTTGCCAGAACATTCCAGTTGGAGCGGAGTTCCCGCCGGAGAGTCGTGCCCGCACTCGGAGCCCGCCCCGCGCCGCGCTTCAAGCGCATTTACGAACGAAACGGATGAAGCTTGTAGCGCATTACGATGTTCCAATTATATTTAGATGGTTCTGCGTGAGTCACGCGGGGAATGCGAGCGGCGCTATCAATATTTGATGCAACGCCCGCCGGTGGCCGGCGATGTGGTTTAGAACAGGAGCGCACGCGACATGTTCGTTCGTGTAAACTGAGTGCACGCGTGCGTCCAAACTCGCTATTTTACCACTTATTTTTCAGGGTACTAAAAAGTCATGTATTAAAACTTTAATGTCATGGTCTCGAAGACCTGTCCTCTATGGTAGGAGTATGCTTACATCGCATCCTATACCTGATCGTATTATCGGCTGGAGCGCGGTTCGAGTGTCCTTGTTGCGTGTTCCAGGGTCTGGCCGAGTTCGAGCAGCTGTCGCGAGCGCTGGAGGGCGTGCAGCTGTCGCCGGAGGAGCAGCAGAGCGTCGAGGAGCTGCACCAGTACCTGCAGGGGGAGGGCAGCTGGGTGCTCGGGGATGACTTCCTCGCGTTCATCGGTAACTATACACCTGGAGGGGGGAGAGAGCGGGGCAGCTGGGGCCTCTTCTGACTTATTGTTCGTCGTTCTCTATCTTCTTATGTTTTGTTCTGGATTGTGATATCAATAGTAAAGGGGACAAAATAACACCGATAAACACAATATTTGTCAGGGATTCTCGATCAATCGCTGAGATCTGCTTCAAACTTCCAATGACGATTGTTGGATGTTCGATGAGTTGAGAGTGAGCTCATAAGACTTACGCCGGCTGTCAGTACGACCGTTTCTCTCCCGGACATACTTACGCCGGCTGTCAGTACGACCGTTTCTCTTCCGGACATATGCCGGCTGTCAGTACGACCGTTTCTCTCCCGTACATACTTACGTCGGCTGTCAGTACGACCGTTTCTCTCCCAGACATACATACGCCGGCTGTCAGTACGACCGTTTCTCTCCCGGACATACTTACGCCGGCTGTCAGTACGACCGTTTCTCTCCCAGACATACATACGCCGGCTGTCAGTACGACCGTTTCTCTCCCGGACATACTTACGCCGGCTGTCAGTACGACCGTTTCTCTCCCGGACATATTTACGCCGGCTGTCAGTACGACCGTTTCTCTCCCGGACATACAGTAAAAGTTAGCTTAGGGACTTGACGGCAATTGGCGTTTGTGTAGACGATGGGCTGACCTCCTGTTACTGCAAGCCAACATGTTGTACGTGTTACCGTGTAATACTGTAGACACGTAGCGTCTAACGGGCTCACGGTCTTCGATGCTCTACCTACCCGCAAGGGAAAATGTGACTTTTCGTATGTTTGGTGTTCGACAACGATGAGCTTTTTGTTCCCTATACCCAGTGTAATATCATCGGTGGAGTCGGGAGCGTTTTAGTAGTGTGTGTTGTGTCGCAGGGCGGCTGCTGACCGACGCCGGCTTGAAGAGCGCGGTGCGCGTGCGCACGCTGCGCTGCCTGGCGGCCGGCGCCCTGCGCGAGGACATCTCGCTGGTGCTGCACCAGGACCGGCGGCACCACGCGCTGCTCAACTACGCGCACCGCATCGACAGACACCCGCTCGACGAGCAGCAAGCGCTCGCGCTCTTCGTACGTACACACGCACATACATCACTAGTACACTTGTCTCGCATACGTGATGGGCCATATCCTACAACTTCAGTTGGTAATTTCGTGAATATTCGAATCTGTTATGCGCCGAAAATGTACCTACTTAGCAAAGATTACGCAATGTACATACATCTTAAAAGTTCTATATACAGTCAAAACATTCAATGTAAACTAGAACAAAAAATACAAACAACAAAACGGTCTTCATAGCCGCATCGTTATTGCATCTCCGCACACGTCGCTGTCTAGCAGACAGCTGCAAGGTGTAGACGCTGCTCTGCGGTTGCGATGAACAAAGTGAGCTGTTAAAACATGACATCTCTAGTACGTTAGTACATATAGATCGCTGTATGCAGTAGACAGAGCGCGGGCGAGGCAACGCGGCACTCGCCGCCATGCTGCCGGACCGGCTGCAGTCGGTTCGTTATCATCACTGTGGACAGTACCGTGCTCGGATTGCATCACAATAACGCTCTATATAAAATAAAAGTAATTTAAAAAAAAAAAACCGACTTCAAAACAATCTAATTAACTGAAAAGGGAGAAATAACACGAAAAAATCAAATTCAAATCTTTATTGCCACATTATGTACATGGTTTTGGATATAAGCAAGTAATTGTATTGTTGTTATTACATAATGACCCTAGTTGGGTATTGCAATTTTATCAGAGCGGGATGATTTGTTCCATAAACAATTATGTCAATGAATGTAACAATATAAAATGCGGGTGGACTCAATCTATGATAAATGCCTTATCTTCAAAGTATTCGTTTATGTTGTAATAGGATTTCAAAACAAGTATGTTTTTTAAAGTACTCGTGAATTCACAATAGTTTTCGATTTCTTTTAAATTTATTGGGAGTTTATTGTTTTTTTTTATTGCAGATGAATATGGCCCGGAGCTATGCAATGCTAGTTTAGACGATGGTACAATTAAATTATGTTTGTGCTTTGATCTGACTGAATAACATCGATTATCAGCTACTTTTTTTGAACAGTCGTGGATACTTTTTAACGAATTTACAATTTTCTAAGATATACATGGATTTTAGAGTTAGAATTTTAAATTTGACGAAATAAGGTCTGTGAAAATAAGGTACACTTAAGTCGGGAACTTTAATATTAGCAAGGATACGCACACATTTCTTTTGAAGAGTAAAGAGAGCATGGGCATCTGTACTGCTACCCCAAAGTATTATTGCATAATTAAGCAGCGAAAAGCCAAATGCATAATATGCTGTTAAGGCTGTGTCTACGTCAGTTGCTTGCCGTAGCTCTTTAAGCGCATATATGAAGCTAGATAGTTTTGCTTTTACTTTTGTAATATGAGATTTCCAATTAACGTGAGTATCGACATCTATGTCTAACAGTGTAGTCGCGTCAACAAATTCCAATTTATTATTATTATATTTAAAATTCATGTCAAGGGGTGATTGTTGGTGGGGTCGAAATTGCATAATTTTAGTTTTAGAGAGGTTCAAGACAAGGTAATGGTCATTCATCCAGTCAGTTGTTTTATTAAACAGGTCAGATAATTTTTCATTTAAATTTATATTACTTTTACACGATGTCAGGATAGTGATATCGTCCGCGAAAAGTATACAGGATTCGTCAAATATTTTTGGGAGGGTTATATAAATTAAAAAAAGAATGCATCCTACGACACTTCCTTGTGGAATAGAACTGTTGATTTTTATCGGTATCGATCTCGCAACGTCTATCATTCCTGTAGAAATGTCATAGTGTTCTATTTCCACGCACTGTTCTCGATCTTTTAGGTATGAGCAGAACCATTCGTGAGCTAACCCGCGTATGCCTATTCCGTCTAGCTTTTTTAAAAGAATATCATATTGGACTTTATCGTATGCTTTTGACATATCGAGCATCATTGCAATTGCGTATTTTTTATCATTTAAGGTTTTTAAAATATCATTTATTAGCTTATATACTGCCAATGTCGTCGATCGGTTTTTTCTGAACCCATACTGGGAGTCATCAAAAATTTCGAATTTTTCACAAAAAGAGTTTAAGCGCGATTGCATCACTTTTTCGAAGATTTTTGAAGAGGTAGGCAACAGTGCTATCAAAACTGGGCGTCTACCTAAGTAGGTACGTAAACCAACTATTTTTAAGGTCGGTGTCAGGCCCTAAACAATCATCAACTAAGTCCTATACAGACATACATACTTAGGTAGTGTACCTGTTTGCCTGGCCTACCTAACCTAACAGCCTAATGCCTAGTAGCCTAAAGACCTGCCTACCCGAACCTATATGAGCCTAGAACAGCCTGGTCACATGCACCAAGCTTTGTAACTGGTCCCTGTCAATATAATTTTAAAAGGAAATAAAGAATAATAATGATCTACGTCTAAATGATCTAACGTAACCAAACTTAACCAACCCGCCTACTTACCCTCTACCCCTAAATTACTTTAAGAAGAAATATAGATATAAGAAAACTTGGTTAGCCTGCCTACGTGCTAAACCTAAATTGCGTCTAAGAAATATATATAAAACCTGGAACCTGATACCCTACGTTGCAGCACCTAATTATACCTATAATGTTATGTCCGCCCTATTTACTTTACACTAACTCCTGATCTAACTGACCCCACTAATATATTATATTACCCCCTACAAAATACATGGTCTAATAAGAAACATTTACCCTACTACAAAAAGGAGGATATTAGAAAGGTTCTCTACTTATAATGTAAGTGTTTAAATCTATTTTTGTCGCTTAACATTCCTACTTATGCAAACCTAGGTGGTATTAAAACACAGGTAAGTAATTTAGTAAATGAATGAGAGTAAATCCTAACATTTTGCTACCTAGTATTGGCTCGTGAAAGTCTAGAGTATAACAATGGCTCGTGTATCGTCTAGTAGTTAGAAATGGCTCGTAAATTGACTAATGGTTAGAATAATGGCTCGTGTATCGTCTAGTGAATAGTTATGGCTCGTGTATCGTCTAGTGAATAGTTATGGCTCGTGTATCGTCTAGTGAATAGGACCCCTTACGTTGTGTGTCGTCGTAACCTAGTAAAGCATTGGAAATGAATATATTAGATCAACCTAGCCTAACTGAGAATTGGTATTGGTACCTGAACTGTGATGAAGTGAACGATCCCTACATAATTGTAATATGTCTGTTATGCCTAGCATTATAATAAATTCAATCAGTAATCATTTATGAAACATAGAGCTTACCTAGAAAGGTATACATTTGAATAAAGTCAAGTCTGTAGTTCTGGAAGTTGTAAGATTGAGTCGAGTCAGTAGAAAATATTATTTATTTTTTGTAATGAAACAGGCCCCAAAACCAACGCCTGTTTCGATTCACTCCGCCGACTATCTGGGAATGAGTGACCTCCATTTTGGGATCTCGGAAGAACGGCTTCCGTATGGACTCTAATTGTAAAATTCAGTCTTAAGTCATATTTATTAATTATACTCAGTCATAGCTACAAGCAAAGGACTGGGATCTCCCTTTTTTCTTTCAAGAGGACGTGTGTATTGTCTGTATGTACATTATTTCGCACTCCTACCAAAACAAATAAACCCACAGACCGGTTCCTGGGGTTTTGGAAGTCAAGTCAGTAATTGTCATAATTCTGAGTCTAGTCATATCCTAAGTATATCTTTCCTGTTCTCTAGGTCATACTTGTTTTCATTTAAGTACAAGATAAACTGAAATTATAAATATTTTACAATTTAACCAGTATAATTTTCATCCATTAATAATATGAAATCGCTCAGTCAATCCGACTTCTGTTTGTCGTGCTATCCTTCAATAAATCCAATGTAGAAAGGTCGAATTCCTGTTTCTAGTTAATTCTAATTGACCTTAGGGACAATCTGCCCTATTAGATCTCATTAAAGGAGAACAAAACTCACACAGTACTTTTTGACTGAAAATATAAATTGGCGTTCACCAAACTATAGTAAAACACCGGGTCTATTTGCCCGTTTGTAGTCACAATTCTCTGCAACTTTTATGTGCATATTTAGCTAGAATTCAAGCAAATCATTGTAATTTTAATCAGTTAATTTGAGAAGAAATCAAATCTATAATTTCAGTTTATTTGCTTATATTCAACAATATTTTAGAGAGGTTAGTTTTTCCTAGAGCTTTCTTTGTCTATGTCTGTTTTTTCCCCAATATCATTTTTAGTATAACGTAAAGAAAGACTCGATTATTCTGTACCGGGTTCCGTCTATAATGATGAAATCTCTTAAACTTGGTAAATATGATTATAGTGCTTCAGTGTTCCTTATGGAATGAATTTTTAGAACACTAAAGACCAGTTAATTTGAAAAGAAATTAAATCTATAATTTCAGTTAACTTATTTGGTTACAATCAACATTCCTGGAATAACATAATAGGTACATTAATACATTTGGGCTGACACAACAGAATACATTTGACCTGACTCTATGATCATAGCCGCTTCCCGCCAACCTATAACCACAGCCTAGAATTCAAAAGTTTAGTATTATAAAAAAAATATTAAATGAAGACGCTGGTTGCAAGCCGCTTTCATCTAGACCTGTTAGAAATACATGGGGAGACCTGTGTTCGGCATGGACATCCTATAGCTACTCCAGAATAAACCCTAGTTTACCGACAATGAATTTTATTCAATCAACAAAAGTTAATAACCCACAATTAATTAGATAAATCAAAAATTATTCATAATAAAATTACTTCCCTTTATCCTTCCTTAAATTACGCGACCTAATATTAAAATTTTTCCAAAAATTAGGCAACCCGATCAGTAAGGCACCGCGGCACTACCAAACTGTTTGATACTACTTCGGAAAATTAATCGAGAACTGATTTTACTTCTAATTTTGATTACGCACTGCATTTATTTTACGGATCCCCGATTGATCTTATTACTTTGAAAATTACTCTTCAATTCAATCTTGACCCCACGCACCAGCCCTATTTATACCCATCCGTAGCGTCCTGTTGTCGTCTACTCTAATCTCATTCTCTCTCTCTCCCCCACAACTGCCGAATCGTCGAGATCTCCCAAATCATACGAATGTCACAAATGTAACTAATGTTCTGTATCGACGGTATCAGTGTAATACGAGACATCTCACTAATGTAACAGATCGTCCAAACCAGATTAATTTGACCCAGCGCGTTCATACAACTTATTAGAAGAACCAGCTAGAATTGGTTTTTGATATTATAGTGCTCAGTAATTTGTCAATCTCCTCGTGTAAGAGTCGTCATATCATCGTAAAATAATTCTACATAAATTTAATATATTCAACAAAAGAATCGACGCCATATTATTTTATAGAAATATGGATCCCGTTATTCAGGAAATACAAGAAATGTCCTGAACTGATCCTAGGCTACAACAATAATCTGATGTTCAGGTAAGTTTAGCTTTAGTTTTATATTATTATTACTTCAAATATTCTTCTCAAAATAATAGAGTAATTTTTGTTCATTTAATTGTCCACATACATAACCTCAATTTTCCAAAAGTTTCCAAATATCATGAAAATTTTGCTATTTCTACAAAAGCAAACCCATTGAAATCTCATCATTGATTAGATTAAACCTGTTAATTTACTTACAATATTAATTTTACTATCAAAGACTTTTGATGTTCTTAAAAGTTTACATTAGACTTTTGCTCAATGTATATAGTCATCTTTTAACATTTTATTTCTATTGATTACAGCTCCCGTATGCCTCTTCAACTATAAATCTGATTCCAGCCAAGGACAATACCAATGGCTTCTATGAATATCCCCAAAAGAAGATTTATATTGTATTTTAAACAACGAATGGACAACAGAATCAAAGCATCCAAAGGTACGTATTTCTTCCTGTTATTTTGATTCCCATATCTAATAAAGGTTGCAGAAGGCTTAAATAAAGTGACTTTTATATCAATCAGTTAGATTAGTTAACCCTAATTTGTCTTATCAAGCCCCTGATAAGCTAATAACAGTTAACCTCAAAATTGTAATTTAGAATGACAATATAAAAAGGATTTGAAGTTTTAAACCTTATTAAACTTGTCTTAGAAATGGAAATAAGTCAAATATAGTTTTTTAGATCATATTAGTTTCATTTTAGATGAACTAGGTTACAATTTATACAACATTTTTCTATTGAAATAATAGAACATAGTTAGACACAATAATCATTTGCGTTTGTTTTTGTTTTCAGTTCAAGACAATATTCTTCAAGTTGGTTTGTACATATTCAAGATACATCACATCTGGAGCAGGAAGAGCTAAGAAAATATACACAATTATCTCTAATATCATTACGGAAGAAAGCTTAAGTTGATTTTCATAATAATTTTACCAAGCATAAATCTATCGGAGTATCATTTTATATAATATAGTATTTTATTAGTAAAACCATGTAGAGAGCTTAATTAAAATGACATTATAAAGTTTGTTAGTGTCCATTCTTTATGTCCAAACTTCATCGATAAGTTTTTATTAAAAATATTTGTGTAATTGTACGGGGCAGTAAACCTGTACCGTTACAGTAGACACCCAGTTTTTTTTTTCTCGTGTTATTTCTCAGTTTTCAGTTAACATGTATGTATTATACATTGTTGACTATGAACGTGTGTATGTAGAGATGCGTGGTTACGTTCCAGATGTGCAACCTGTTCGAGAACATCTCGTCGAGCGAGTGGCTGCTCTACATCAGCGAGTGGGAGCACGAGGGCCAGCCGCTCTCCAACATCCGCGCCACCACCAAGGTACAGTTTGTCTGTCTGTCTGTCTCTCTCTCTCTCTCTCTCTCTCTCTCTCTCTCTCTCTCTCTCTGTGGTCTCACGAGTGGTAGCTACAGGTAGAATTAACGCATTTGCCCTAGTTTTTAACCGACTTCCAAAAAGAAGGAGACTATTTTTTATGTATGTTTGTTTACCGATTACTCTATCAATTGTGAATTGACTTCGATGATTTTTTTTGTTTGGTAGGTCATAGTTGAGGAGTGGTTTCATATAAATTTTATCAAAATCGGTTCAGTACTTTGATTTTTATAACTGAATGATTTGAAAAATGTCATCCAAGTAAGCGAATTGCACACTTTGAACTCGGTTTTTCAGGTTTTTTAAAGTATAGTTATTGTTATATGTACATATAAGAGAGGTCCCCCGTGTGTGTGTCCCGCGTACTGAGAGTGTGTGCGCGTGCGCAGGTGGTGGTGCACGCGCTGCTGTCGGAGGACGCGGAGCTGCGCGAGACGGGCACCGCGCTCATGTACAACGTCGCCACCAAGGAGGTAAAGACCGTGGTCTGTATCGCGACATCTACCTCTCTATATATATATATCTACCTCTCACTCTTACACTAACACTAACACTAGCACCGCGCGCTCCGTGCAACGTTCAGTCTGCGACCGGCGACGGCGACCGACTCTGTCTCCGCGATCACGTCGCAGGTGAGCTGGAAGCCACTCGACGTGTCGACGTGTCTTAGCAGATCCCAACAGTATGAGAGCTTCATGCACGACCACGTTCTCGCACTGCCGCATGCCGCTCGAACTTGGCTCGCTATCGATTTATTTTGATTTTTTGATTTGAGAACAGACGAAATCGCGATCTAACTTTGAATGGTGATCTATTTGATGATCGCAGAAAATGCAAGATAAAAGTGAACACGTGTTCACTTTGAACTATAAAAATAAATTCGGCAAAGTAGGAATTTCACTCGCACACCGAGGCTTCCGTACTTCTATGCATGACACAATATTTATTTTTTATATTGGAGAACATTTTCACACAACGCCATCTAGCCTCAACCTAAGCAAAGCTTGTACTACGGGAACCTGATAACTGACAGAATACGTATTATATACTTTTTTTTGTAAATACATACACAATATGATACATATAAACACCCAGATACAAAACAAACATCCATGTTCAGTAGAAATGTTTACCCTGGGTGGGGATCGAGCCCACGGCCTACAGCTCAGAAGTACTACCACTGAGCCATGAGGCCTGTCATGAACATGAACACTGACACCAGGGCTAATTACCCAAAAAATTCTTCATTCTTTTTCAATCGGCTGTGAATTTAACATTTCCTCCAAGTCGCTTTCAGTCAAATGATCATCTTGTGATTTAAGCAACTCCTGAATGTCATTTGGTTCTATCTGTTCGACTTCGAACCCATCTCGTCCTATTCCATTCGCGTTTACAAACGATACCGAATGCTTTTTTAACTGACTTCGAAAAAGGAGGAGGTTATCAATTCGTACCGTATATTTTTTTATGCATGCACACGAATTACTCCGCCATTCAAGAACCAATTTTTGTGTTTCCTGAATTTGTGTATAGAGAAAGCTCCCAAGTTGGTCCCATAATTATTTTATAAACATCGCTTTATTGCTTATTACACTGTTGTAGGTACACACGCCGCTGGTGATGGTAACTCTGTGCATTACTGCTGTGTGTCTCAACTCTAATGGGAAACATGTTTTATCTACGCCCATATGTTATGGCGAACATTTCAATTGCCGCCTAAAGATTCTAAAGTGGCGAATCTAATATATAAAAATCAATTGCTGTTCGTTTCTCTCACTAAAACTCGAGAGCGGCTGGGCCGATTTAGCTGATTTTGGTTTTGAACTGTTTGTCGTAGTCCAGGGCAGGTTTGAACGTTGAGAAAATATCGGATCCATTCATTGATAGGTGATACGAAGTACGCCGGGTCAGCTAGTATTATATAATATTTAATTATGAGTAGTTAGGGTGGTGCCGCTCGTCACACAAGTATACAACCTCACCGAGATATTGAGTTCTCTCGCTATGACATTTCATTTTAGTTTCAATACATGAACTATTCCATCGTTTCGCGTGTTGGAATATAGAAAATAACCAGTATTGTGAGTGGCGTGAGCTGGAAACCATGTCCCCGGGACGCTTTATAATCTAATCATGTTTTGACGTAGCATCTTCGGACACCTTTAATTTGACTAACCTATTATAACCGGGGCTGAATTCCGAGATCATCAGAACAATATACATTGCAGTAATAGAGCCAATTATCATGTATGCTTCGAGCGTATGGGCATAAGCTGCCGACAAGATCATGATCCAGAAGCAACTAAACACTATCCAGCATGGGTTCGCAAAGAAAATTATCAAAGCCTAATAAACAGTGTCTCTCAATGCGGCACTGGTATTGTCTGGACTACTTCCATTGGACCTTCGGATCCGGGAGGCCGCTGAGCTGTACCAAGCGAAGAGAGGCAGACCGACAACTCTGGATTATGGAAAGAAGGAAATTGAAAAGCGCGTCAGCTTCCTAAATGCCCAGCATCCGGCTGAGGAAGTTGACATAGGTTTTGACTGTCTGAACGATATGCTGCCCGACACCCTGGAACGATATCGGCTCCCAGATATCCTAATATATACGGATGGGAGCAACTTGGAGGGAAAAGTCGGTGCGGCATATACATACTGGAAAAACGGGAAAGAGGTTAAGACGAAAAAGATGAGACTCGAATCATTCTGCACAGTCTTCCAAGCCGAGCTATACGCACTCTATCAAGCCTCTGAGCTTCTATTGAGAGAGAAGCAAGGTGCGGTGGCTGTGCTGAGTGACTCGAGATCTGCACTCCAAATCGTCCAAAATGCAGACAGCTTTCACCCGCTGGCATTCGGAATAAGGCGGAATATAGCAGCCCTAAAGATCAGGGGATGCGATGTCCGCCTGTTCTGGGTGAAAGCGCACGCCGGACTTCTCGGAAATAAAAGGGCCGATGAGCTGGCCAAACAGGCAGCGCTCAATCTAAAAACATCAGCGCATTACAATAAATGCCCCATTTCATATGCAAAGAGAGAGATTAGGGTAAAAACGATAGAGAAATGGAGTGTTAGATACACAAAAGGAGAGACGGCAGGAGTAACTAAGCTCTTCCTACCAAATGTTACCGAGGCGCATAGAATCCTCAAGCAAGTTCAACTTACCCCAATCCTGACACAGGTAATGACCGGCCATGGAGGGTTTTCTGCGTACTTGAACAGGTTCAAGTGCAAGGACAACCCTTCATGTGTCTGCGAACCTGAAAAAGAGGAAACAGTGCAACACTTACTGCTGGAGTGCCCCAAATATTGTACCGACAGATATGACCTGGATTCGAAAACAGACATGATGTTGACGGAAGCTTCATTATGTGAAATGATGACCGGAAAAGATACCAGGCCGTATCTGTTGGAATTCTGCACTAAAGTGGCGAAGGACGCGTTATATAGAAATAGGACACGGGAACAATGATCGTTCTCGGGTCCTATTTAAAGATAAAATTGCTATGAAAAATGTGTAAAACACATAGTTCTATGGTCTATGAGTAGTTACACATGATGATAAACCGGAATAAACGTACAAATAGTCGATAGTGTTGTAAATAGAGAAAATGACAAAACGAAGCGAACAATTCAATAACATGAACTTTATATATACAGAACATACATTAATAAATAATTGAACTCATAAAAATCGGTATAACAATAAACGCACTTCACAGAATTGGGTATACATATATAGAAATCAAAAAAGAAGCTTCAAGTAAATCAAATAAATTATAATAATTAAAATTGAGTAAAACACGGCACAATAAGTTATAATATTGACTAGAGCCGCGTGCTGTGGCTCACACACCCCGGATACAGGGCTCCGAGACAGGTGACAGGGCTATGTTTATTCGCGTCGGCGGAGTTCTGCGCCGAGTGATTGATTTGTCAAACAGCGCGCTGTTTGTTTTGCAAAGCCGACTCTGCGCGCTGCGCATGCGCAGCCGCCTTCTCTTGACACGACTTAATATGGCGGAAAGTGTCACTAATTATACACACATTTTATACATACACAACACTATTATATCAAATGTTATAAGATAGACGGGGTAGCACTGCGCCCGGACGGGGTAGCACTGCACCCGGACGGGGTAGCACTGCGCCCGGACGGGGTAGCACTGCGCCACTGATATATATCACATAATATTCTTAATTACATCACACCGTAACAGCTTTGAAGCAATACATATTTTAGCTTAATATCTTATGGCATAACCTAAAAACAAACGCCAATGAAAGTTATTAATTATTCTGGATAACATTTACTTTACGACTAAAGAGTACTATCATAAGAATATAACAAACTACCTCAATAACGTGTGCCGATAGTCACTAACCAAACTAAACTGTTGGAATCATAGACTTCAGTAGATACCCCAAGTGTACGTACCTAGCGTGCCAACAGGAAGATAAAAACACATTGACGCCATAACATTTATTTAGTTTCAGGTGATATATGTACGTACTTTCGATTCGATATTTTGTCAACTAGTTACTAACACACGCGCGGATGCATTGAGTTGTATCGATTTCGCGCGGATGGAACATTCCATCACTAAATCGTTTGTATGACGTCACAGTCGATACCAAAAATGTGGCACGCAAGGATTTCATATAAATACAGATATAAATGAAGTCGCATGCGCTAATACTTTAAATGAGCAATTCTTGTATATATATATATATATATACAAGAATAAACAAGAACGTTGGAGCCGTTTCCGAGATTCCGATTATATATATATATATATATATATATAATCGGAATCTCGGAAACGGCTCCAACGATTTTATTTTATTTTTATTTATTTGGACAACCAAACAGCTTTTTACACAATATCATGGAAAAAAAAAATTACTACTAAAATTATTATTACTAATTAAAATTTTTAATGAAATTTAGTTTGTAGGTAGATTAGGGGACGATAAATCGCTAGCTAGGTTTCATTTTTAGAAAACGTCGTATTATCCGTGTTTTCAGGCAATGAAAATCTGGTACAATATCATTAGAAAACGAAGGTAAATTTCTCCAGTCTACAAGGTAGCTATATAGCTCAGGTGGGAAATCGGACGATTCGCTCAGAAGACCTCGCTTCGATTACAGATAGATGATATTATTTTTTCACATTTTTTTTTAAGTTCCTTCTTTTGTGAGAAAAACTATTATAAAAAACTGAGCTAAGCTCGGACATCCAGGTACTACTATATGAGACTAATCGTCGACTGTTGCAAAGTCGTTAGATAACATAAAATCAGTGAACGTACTGACATCTGATCTAATGTGTCTCTCGAGTCTGTCGCTTAACACCAGGTGACTTGACGGTCAAGCGCAAGCCTATCGTCCTATAAAAAAACGTGTGTCCGTATTTTTTATGTTGGATCAGCAGCCGTACTTCCAACTTTTATAGTGATTCAAAGTTCGCTCAGCGCTTATTTTTTTTTTTTTTTTTATACACTATAGCTCTACGATTGACTACCAACTCGCCACTCGCTTGTTACTCGTATCTTGCTTGTTCTGCAATTAAGAGAGTGACAAAAGTTGAAACGATTACAAAAAATATCACAATTTAATAAGGCTCATTTGAACTTTTGTCTCTCACTCTTAATTACAGAAACAGCAAGATATAAAGGAGCGCTGAGCGAACTTGCATCGTTATAAGAGACGACAGTAACCTCTCTGGATAGTTAGCTCAAACATTAAACCACCTATTTTATTTTTAACGAGAACCGAGTACCGTACAGGGTGTTCACCCTGTACTATGTATTAATATTGCTAGTGTGTAACAGTGGCCCTGTATCTTTGTAATAATATCGCAGAAGCTTTGTTAATATTTGTTCGTTGATCGCGTAGATTAGAGCAGTTCTGCGAGATCTGACTGCACTCTCGTACCGAGATAACGTCCGACACCTGACGGTTGGCCGCCAGCCGCCTCCCCCTCTCTCCCCCTCTCCCCCACTCCACCGCTCCACCGCCGCCTACGCACATCATTAATACTTCTCTATCTTATCAGCTCGCGGGAAATATCTCTCATTCTCAATAAACGCATGTGTATGTATGTATATATAGATCGCATTTGGAAAGTTCGCAAACCATCACAAGGTATCGCTGAATGTGCTTACTAAAAAACTGTTGTAATGTTATACATAATTTTATTTATTTTTACTCCAAATTACCTAACATATTTGTATTTCACAACATTTGGACTCCTATTTTATTTATTTATTTGAAATCGTATTATACGTTTTACTTGTATTTTATGTTGCCTAGCAGTTGAAAATTTTGTAAAAAAACTTCAACTAAACAGAAACTACCCACAAAGCTTCTCCAAAAATAATTCTATCAATATGTGTAAGCACGCCTCTCTCTCGCTCGCATGTCACCGGCGAGTCTAGGGTCGAGTCCAGTAATTGTCCGCAGGCGACGGCTGCCGGTTGCCATCAGGCGAACTGTCTGCCTGGCGTTATTCTTAAAGAGATGTTCCAAGTAGTGCATGGTTGCATGAGCTCTCTCTCTCGGGAGCGAGCCGTGGACACGTGTAGTACACGAGTGGAGTTAGGGCGGAGTGTTGTGAGATGCAAGTGTGTTAGTGTGCGTGTCGCCGCAGCGCTGTGTGTGTGTGTTCCAGCGGTTCCAGGTGGGCAAGGCGCTGCGCGACCTGCTGCCCAAGCAGGCTAAGGCTAAGGTACACCCCCTCCTCCCTCTCTTTTGCACTAACTATACGCACACTTTCTATCTCACTCATACTACATATTGGACTTGACTTTGTACTGGTCAAGAAGATGTTCGCTATTTACATTTCATTCATAATTTCTATCTAATGAATCTATCTATTCAGAGCTGTTATAAATGTTAACATTGTCTGTATGCTGACATGCTTCACATAAAAATATATTTTTTATGTTGTTCTAATAATATCTTCATGGCATAAAATTAAAATCGAGTTATTTCCTTTCACTACCATCGCCACGTAGAACATTTTCATCAGCCAGTAAGTGCTCTCAGCCATATTGACAAACTATGAACTTTCAGATCCAACTACTTGAATTCTCTAAATATTACATCTTCATAATGTTCAATCCCAAAACGCTACATTATCAAAATGTTGAATCTCAAAACGCTACATTATCAAAATGTTGAATCTCAAAACGCTACATTATCAAAATGTTGAATCTCAAAACGCTACATTATCAAAATGTTGAATCTCAAAACGCTACATTATCAAAATGTTGAATCTCAAAACGCTACATTATCAAAATGTTGAATCTCAAAACGCTACATTATCAAAATGTTGAATCTCAAAACGCTATATTATCAAAATGTTGAATCTCAAAACGCTACATTATCAAAATGTTGAATCTCAAAACGCTATAATATCAAAATGTTGAATCTCAAAACGCTATATTATCAAAATGTTGAATCTCAAACCGCTACATATCAAAATGTTGAATCTCAAATTTGAATAATGTAATGTAAATGTTGAATAATGTAGTATCAAAATATTGAGTCCTAAAACGCTACATTATCAAAATGTTGAATCTCATTTGAACATTTTGATATATAACGGCTTGCGCTACATATCAAAATGTTGAATCCCAAATTTTCTTGAACTCCGCACGCTAGGTTATATATCTGAAACTCATGCCCCCTTCCTTAGAAATTCCTAGACGGATAAGTAAGGCAAGGGGTAAATACAAAAAAAAACCAATGGCTCCATTTCAAATTATGAATGACATTAGTGTGAATGATGAAACGTTTACCGTTACCTTTAATGATAAGAATGTTTTTAATGCTTAATATACTGTCAGCGTGGGTAACTTTATACACACTTTTTCATATTTTTGACGATATCAGAGTATTAATGTATGAGTCTAATAGTATTTTACTTATTTAAGCGTGTTCTTTCGTGGTCTTTTCCACTTGAAACTATAACTCTCAAGTGGAAAAGCTATTGTCAAATACCTAACGATGCCGTAACTATAAACCACCTACTTGAGAGCCAATTCTTATTCCGTGTTATGTATGCTTACCATCTTCGACCACATTATATTGCTTAAAACATCTCTTTCAGACATGGAAGTGAAATAATTCAAATTATTAATGCATTATTAGGTGTATAATTAACTGAAACTCCATTGTCAATGTTACCCACAATTGGGTATGTAAAGAAAAATCTAACATATGCTGATTCCAAAACCATTTCGAGATTATATGTCTATAAACCATATTTTTTTATTTAGGGCACATAAAATGATGAGATCGCGCAAATTTTTGCGAAAATATAAAAAATATTTGACCTTCAGTCGACCTCTAAAATGTAGTAAAATAAAATTTAGTTTAGTAGATGAAACTGACAGCATCGGCATTGACAAGAGAGACAATATCTCTATGACAACTGTCATACCAAAATAAATAAACAAAGAAAATAATTATTTTGTGTGTTTGGTGCTCTGCTGCTCTATTCATTTGTATTAAATTAATTCTGTTCATTATCTTTACGACGACCTTGCTTTCCTACCGTTTTGAATGATACTGCATTTACGTTGACCACTGCTTTGTCGTAAGAAACTGTTTGCCTACAGATTGGATAAATTATGGATAATTTTGTACGTGCCGACTCTGCTAACTTACCTAAGGTTGAGAATCTTATCATTCTGGAGTTCATCTCAACTAGCGGCAAGAACAACATCGCAAAAATCCGAGGAGCAAAAGAGCTAAAACTTATGAACAATGCCAGGATATGAAATAAAAGTGATTGACAGTACATAACTTCTTTTTTGAAATGATTTTATTGTGTTTAATTATATACCAATTTCATTGTAATTATATAAGAGATTATTTTATTTACATTTATACATAATTTATTTTATTCTTGTTCCTTTTTCTGGTTCATTGTACTGCAGCATCAATGCTCCGCCCAGGAACTTAGTCTACGTTAACTTGTTCACACCAGTCTTTTAAAGGTTTCCTTTACTTGAAAAAAACAGTTTATTAGGATTTTTGGCACGAAAGTCGAAACATTTCACAGTTGTAGTTTCTGAATAATATTGTGAATTTGTTTCATTTCAATGCGCAAACACAATCGCGAAGACCTTAGAAAACATTAATTAATTACAACGAGCTCAATATTAATTATTAATTATTCTTTTTTTCATTCTTTATGTTTACACAACGTATTTGTTTTTTCAAAACACAACAAAAACCGATGATCTCTTGTATCAGTCAGAGACAAAAACGAATATAGGTACATGTCACTGTCAAGTTGACGTATATGTATTTTTTAGTTCATGTTGGCTATCACAACATCTTATTCAGTAGGTACGATGACGTCATCTTTCCTACGGACGATATTATCTTTAAAAAAATATTAAAAAATAAGTACTGAACAGAATAAAAAAATATTGAAATTAGTTTTTCTAAATGATTCATTCTATCATATATAAATATAAAAAAAATGCCAAAAAAAAACTTTACATACCCAATTAAAGAAAATACGTTGATTTTTTTGGTAAATGTATTTTTACGTAGTAAAATTAAATAAGACCAAGAAATATTGTTTAAAACGGTAAGATAGATCAATGTTTTATCGTTAGGAAATAAAACTCATGGGATTTAAACAAGTTTTGTATAATTAAATCCGAAATCTTGGACATACATTTTTCAGTCACAAATTCTTGTGTTCAGAAAATAGTGGAAAACTTTTAAAACTTCCATCACATTTGTCAACTTTATGCATAAATTAACATTTATAATGTTTGGCGACTACAACTCACGCATTCATCAATCAATTTAATTACTCATCTATTGGTATCATAAAAATCAAGAATCTTTAAACCAGGCTATGTACAAAGTTTAACGCAAAGTCAAAGTTACCCATATTGACAGTAACACAATAGCGGGTCCACATGCAGGAAATGTTTATAGAAGCTTATTTAACGTTGCAAGCATGCGTTATCACGGCGCAGGTGCGCGTGCGTGGTGTAGGCGCGGGGAACAGAGCACTGTGTCAGGACTCCGGGCGACACCGACACGGAACTGCCGAGGGGACCGGAGCGGAGCTGACCGGAACCACCCGTAACATCAACCTACTTGGGGGAACATTTTTGAAACCATTATTTATTATTAATGGTATTATTATTAGTAGTAGGTAGTACTTATTATTAATGGTAGAAAACTTTTCTCCTATTTGTATGAGAAATCGCGCGACCACACTTCTCTTAAAAGAATCTCTCTCATCTGTTTACTTCAATCTAGTCGTAAATACTGATGACCATATGATAGCGAGTAACGGTTCTCTTTCTAACATTTCCTGCTTCTGTAATCACGCGTGAGATGTGAGTGACAGCGCGTGCGATACATCTACTGTAATCACGCGTGAGATGTGAGTGACAGCGCGTGCGATACATCTACTGTAATCACGCGTGAGATGTGAGTGACAGCGCGTGCGATACATCTACTGTAATCACGCGTGAGATGTGAGTGACAGCGCGTGCGATACATCTACTGTAATCACGCGTGAGATGTGAGTTACAGCGCGTGCGATACATCTACTGTAATTACGCGTGAGATGTGAGTGACAGCGCGTGCGATACATCTACTGTAATCACGCGTGAGATGTGAGTGACAGCGCGTGCGATACATCTACTGTAATCACGCGTGAGATGTGAGTTACAGCGCGTGCGATACATCTACTGTAATCACGCGTGAGATGTGAGTTACAGCGCGTGCGATACATCTACTCCTCGGCTACAATTATCTAAACACTGTCTCTTTGTTAGTATTTCACGGTTGAATGGATTTATATGAGGTTCTACATGTCATTAATATCATCGTGACCATTGTATGAAGCCGCGAGGCGCGACTAGTGTTATCGTATAAAGCGAAGGTCACATGGAATTTCTAATAATATATTGTATAGTTGTTTTATAGCTACAAATCTGTTTTATCGCGTTACGTCACTTTGTTTTCCTTTCTAATATTAATATATTGTCTTTACATCTTACAATTAAGCCAAACTTATTTATAATGAGTGTTCTTAGAATATGACGCGTGACACGAGGCGCCGTGTGACGTCACTCCGGCACGTGCGTGCGCGCAGGGGGACACGGGAATAGGGAACTCGTGGAACCTAAAACACAAAAGATGAGATAGTTCTATTGGTTTTTACAGATAGACTATAAATAAGGCCAGTAAAGGAGCACTTGACTCGACGACAGTAATCCGACCCTAATAACATCGGCAACAATATCGAGTCGCTCACGACGCTGTTCAAATAACAAGCCAACAGTATCACCTAATATGATTCATATTGGTGTAATATTATGTGATAATGTAATAAACAAAATGCCTAATGGAATCTGAATCAAGTTATTTTGATTGAACGTTATTGGCGTGAAGCATGTGCGCGGGTGACGCCGGCTCCGGCTAGCGGGTGCCGGCGCGGCCCGCGGCCCCGTAGCGCACCGGGCTCGCTCGTCCTACGTGTGTACTCGTATGTTTGCAACCGAAACGAACAACTCTTTCAAAATGTTTATCATCAATGTTCTATGTGAATATGATGTGATTAAGTTGTTGTTTCCTGACAAAAGCAAATCTGTGCAGTAGAGTAGTTAGGGAAACCCGGCGAGCGCGCTATCTGTTATCTAGATGTATTGTTTTATGGCGGCAGCTCGCGCGCGGAGTCTGTTTGCGCGTTACCGTTATATGGCGCCGCCTGCGCCGCCCGCTCCGCCCGGGGACGGCGGGTTTACGACTGCGGCTTACCTCTCTTATCTTGTCTTTAAATAGTTTACTGTTTGTTTTGCTAATTTGAGCCTAGTTAGACAACTGTTCCTGCGTAATTCTAGTAGAATTGCTGCAGAATTTGTGACAATCACGTATCTGCCTCTCTTTCAACTATAAAATAAATTTAACTACCTATGTTGTTATCTGAAATTCTTTCTAAACCAGGCATTAGTAAATCGAGTAAATATTTGTTTCTTAAAAAAAATACGAAGTAAATGACGGAAAATTACGGAACTCACTCTCAGGATTGATCGAAGATGATCTTCGTTAAAGTGAAGATAGTTTGGATCTTTCGTTTTGTTTACAGAACAGCGAGCGAAGCGTGAAGCTCAGAGCTGGCCGTTTTTGCTTTCATCTGCATGTTTCTGTTTATTCTACTAATAAACTAAAAGGAGGAAGCATATTGCGAGGCTATTTCTCGTTTCATTTGAGGCTTCCGTACGTGCGGGTGCAGGAGCCTATTTGTGAGACTACGAAAAAAAAGAAAGGGAAAAATGACAAGTGAACGTTTGGATGGCAGTTCCAGTCCTGTCACATAAACTCAAAGAGAATACAAATATATAAATTAAAAGAAAAACAAAGTACCCAACTGCAGAAAAGAAGATTTTACAGTCTAACTTGAACTTGAACTTGTTACGCTTGATACGCTGTTGAGTATACTTTTTTTGTGAGAAAGTATTAAAATCGTAAAATCGCCATAAAAGATTATAAATGCGCATTATTTAGAATAATTCTAGTGAAATCACTTGGTTGACGAATATGTTTGTTGGGGGTTACGAAAAATATATATTATGTTTATATTAATATTTTGTATGTTGGAGAGATATGTATAATTATTAG
Source organism: Lycia hirtaria (assembly GCA_947563715.1). NCBI lineage: Eukaryota > Metazoa > Arthropoda > Insecta > Lepidoptera > Geometridae > Lycia > Lycia hirtaria. Next base: position 18,344,548 of record OX387384.1, read on the forward strand.
TCAGGAAGTGAAGACATATCTAACGACACCTCGCACATCAAAATCGTTCATGCCATTTAGGTTCTAGGTCGACATAAAAAACATACCTAACCCTTCCTCTGATGCAGTCGGGTAATAAGTACATAAACTTGAAATAGATTAAAAGGTAGAGTTAAAATATCTTTGGATAAAGAAACTAGGTTTGTAAAGTTTACTCATATTGTGTTGAATGGCTGCCGTGTCAGGCTATTAATGTGGAGGGGGACAATATTCTCATATATAGGTATATAGCACACTTAGTAATTAACACAAAGTAATTAGTGTAGCCCAGGTGTCAGCGTCCATGTGTCATGCATAGGAGGACGGAAGCCCTGCGAGTGAAACTCGTACTTTGTCGTTATAATATTTTGAAAAAATTATGGATACTTACTCGATTAGGAAGATTTGATGTAAATATTGTCAGTCCGCGCGGCACGGGTGAGTCCCGTGAGTGACGCACTACCCGCGACCGGCCGTGTCACGGGTGGTGAGTGTGTGTGTCGTCGGCAGGTTTTCGACGAGGTTTGCGTGGAGCTGGCTATGGCGGTGCTGCAGCTGCTGCAGCTGGCGCCCAGTGAGGAGCACCTGCACCGCGCGTTGGCGGCACTCGCGCGCCTGGCCACTCACTCGCAGGACGTGCCGCAGCTCATCGCCATCGTGGGGCCCGACCCCGCCGCCTACAGGTGACTATACACCCTCCACCCCCCGCCTACAGGTGACTATACACGCTCCACCCCCCGCCTACAGGTGACTATACACCCTCCACCCCCCGCATACAGGTGACTATACACCCTCCACCCCCCGCATACAGGTGACTATACACCCTCCACCCCCCGCCGCCTACAGGTGACTATACACCCTCCACCCCCCGCATACAGGTGACTATACACCCTCCACCCCGCCGCCTATAGGTGACTATACACCCTTCACCCCCCGCCTGCACCTGCACCGACTCTGCCGCCGGTGAGGTGACTATACACCCTCCACCCCCCGCGTATCATACATTGTGGTTATCTACCGCGATCACACTAAGTGCTCTTTTAATGGTCTCCCTCTCCCGTCCCGCAGGGGCACGAGTCCGCGGGTGGACGAACAGATCGACACCATCATGAAGAAGATAAAGTAGTCGGCGCGTAGTAGTGCGCCGCTGTACCGTCGTTCACGACCACGTGCGACACGCGCGTCCTATCGGTTATTGTATAGTTTGTTAAGAGAACCCGTAAGAGGGAGTTTTTCTTGTTACCATATTCTAACGATTATTCTCTTCGAGCTCACTGTATTAAAATATTTTATTGTACGTTGATTATATAATTGTTATATAGTTGTTTAGTTTCGTCGCTGTACGCCGCACGTAACGCGAGCGCGCGGCTCTCGGGGGCCGTCCACTAGTCAGCCTTCTGCAATAGCAACACCTCACTCGCGTGTCTAACGCTTCACTATATCACATAATGTTAAGAGTAGTGCCTTTAGAACTAACTCCTGAATGTATCTACAGCTAACGCGCATATAGCTCGGCGCAGCTCGCGCCTGTTCTCTCTCACTAACGAAACTTGAAACTGCTCTAGAGGGAGAGGTGTGACCTCGTGTGAGGGAGAGGTGTGCTGTCGCTAGACGGCGCGGTCACATGTGTCGTCGGTTGTAAATAATATAATGTATAGTGGTTGGTAATGTAACTAACTAATGTAAGTGGTGGATGTTAGTGTAAGTACCTGAGCTTAAGTCTTATTACTATTTGTACTATATTACTATTTATTGGATAATGCGGTGTATGCATCGTATCGTCAGCTCGACTAGAGTGACGCGGAGCATCCACACGAGTGTGGCTACTGTCCTACGAGAGACGAGGATGTCACCAATCTTTATATATAATAATAAATGAATTGTGTTTTCATTATTGTGTTATTATTTTGAAAGTTTTACGCAAAGCACCTGCCTACACCTACCTACCGGCGCATGCAGCGTAGGAAGCCCAGCCACGAGATAGGCAGATGAACTCATACAAGTGGCGGGAAGACGCTGGATGCGAGCCGTTTCCAATCGGTCTTTATGGAAATCCATGGGGAGGCCTATGTCCAGCGGTGGACTTCTTATGGCTGAGATGATGATGACCTACCTACACGGAACTAATTGGCTGTGCCCACACTACATAAATGATACTAACTATAGGAATCAGGAACACCCTCCTAAATCGATGTCAACAGAGAGTCTCTCCAATAAAATATCTAATGTGGTATAGAGGGCGCTGTTGTATTTATTCATTACTTCGTTGAACTAGAGACAGTTGAGACGTCGGTTCCCGTTTGTGCCACGATATCTCACTTTCCAATCAGACCTAGGCTCCCCTACCATCCTCAGGCAGTTAGGTTGGCGAGATGGGTTCCAACTGACCTTTTGAAAGTGCCACATAAAAGCATATGCACAAAATACATTAACATTAATTCTTATTAATTCTAAATATAGGGGCGTATGATATGTTGTAGCAAACATTACAGGAGGTATTCAGATCACTTGTTTTCAGCTGTCTCCGGTTCGTGTTGGAAATTATTTCATATCTGAATATAAATGAAATCCCAGTCGACAATAGATATCTACCTAAGCACCTTATCCATTATCCGAAAACTCATTAGAACCTGTTTCGTGGAAGTACATAGGTAGAAAATAAAACGTTACGAACTAAATTTACCTCCTATAATATATTCTTATAGGTAGAATGCTAACATGTTTTATACACCGATTTAATTATATAAACATGTATATATAAATAAATATTGGTGGACATATTCACACAACACCATCTAGTACGAATATATTATGTAACTTGATATAAATTAATGTTAAATACTTTGATAAAGTATCAACGGGATGTAGCGTCGTCTTTAAAAACGTCCGAGCTCAATGAGGTCTAACTAGACCCCTTACACGATTAAAATGATTATCTGTATCATAACAGATCCTTCTGAATTCCTAACTCTGGGTCGAACCGAGCGTCGGACACGAGGACCGACGTATCGTCGTCTATGGACACTGTATGGGAGCCCGAATTTGAACTTATAGTATGATCGACACGCGCGACTGGACGAAATAGTGGTTTTGTAAATACATAGTATGTAGGAACATACAACATTAGTGCTACTGAAGGCTGGAGCGCGACCTGCGTGCATTCAAATAATCGGTTGTATGATGATTGATCTCAGTTGAGAATTGTAATATTTTTTAAAATAAGAAAACATTGGTGTTTTCTCATTTTAAAAATTCAAGTTGTTAGTGTCAAGTAAATACAGACAAATTAAATTGATACTTGATTCGGTAGGTAGTTATAAATGCCTGTTGTAAGTAGGTACCTACTATTTAAAACTACGTCGCGCGTCCTGGGTATTTACTAATGAAATACGTTAAGAATGTAATAATTTCGTATTCCGTGATATCGTCGCTCTGCATGTCTCCATGTCTGTGCAGCGTCGTATATTAAAGGCCTATCTCCGAGGCGCCTTGGAGGTCGGGTACAATGTACATAATGCGTCCGTACTTTGACTTTATTATTGGCGCGAGTGACCCTACATCTCGGATCTTTCAACTCTGTTCCGTTGACTCGACCAGTCCTTCAGGTAATATCGTCCGAGTCGCGGGCGTCGTCACAGCGAGCGCTAGCGTGTTTGCTCGCCATTGTTTACTTCCATATCTGAAAGGTTTTTCGACATAAAGATAATGAGTTGATTCGCGAGCGAGTGGTGCGTCCGTCAGTGCTCCGGCAAGCCGGCGTCGCTCCGCTCGTGGCTCGGAACCGCTGCAGATATCTCCGGCGACATGGAAGGCGAGGAGTCTGACGGGCTGCCCCTGGAGAAGTCGCAGGTGCCCGGGGGGTGGCGGCGCCTGGTGCGCAAGCGGCTGCCGATCCTGTCGTGGGGCGCGCGCTACGACCGCACCACGGCGGTGGCGGACCTGGTGGCCGGCGTCACGCTCGGACTCACGCTGGTGCCGCAGAGCATCGCCTACGCGGCGCTGGCCAACCTGCCCGTGCAGTACGGCCTCTACTCCGCCTACGTCGGTCAGTACCCACCTCTCTAACCCTGCGTGTCTTACGCACTCACACCACGCTCACGATACAAGTGTGTGCAGCTGCAGTGGACTACAATACAAGCTGAACACTACAACGTTGTTCCTAATAAACTGTTGTCTATTTCATGCACGTATGATGCGCACGCGCATTAGAACCGATATGCGCTTACGTAGATAGGTAAATCGTACACCTTTTAATGTGGCGAATGATTTGTCTTCGTGAGCCTATTCATCGGGTTCGTGTGGGTAACGAGGATGATCACGGAGCGGACTGGAACCTGATGCAGATTAACATTTGGTAATGTGTAAATATACGTCACCGTTACCAGCGGACACAGAGGTCTGCCCCAGGCCGGCTGAATCTACGGAACAGACGCGACACCAGTTCTACAATGTATTGTTTATGTATGTCTAAACTTTTCGAGAATGTCGTGTTTTATTTTCTCATGATAAGATAACAGTACCTGGGCGACCGAGCTCCACTCGGATTTTTTATGACTGAAAATACGAGCAAACCCGGGTTCACTAAAAATGAACCGTTTCCAAGATTCAGATTATATACTTATATACAAGAATTACTCGTTTAAAGGTATTAGATTACACCCACAACGACACTGTTTCGTAGCTTGTAGTTGTATACCTATATAGTAACTACCTCAAACCTGATTGGATACAAAAAATATTTATGAGTCCTTTTGATAAACATGCAACTCAGAGAATTCGGCTCAAAAATAGCCGCGAGTAACCAGTTTGTTCAAATAAAAATATGTAACACACCGTTTATACAGACTTCGCTAAAGGGATTGGCAGAATCAACCGCATTGTACCTTGTTGAATCTGATGGGTGCTCTCTGACAATAACAAGTATGACCCCGTGAGCCCGCGCTGCGGCTGAGCCGAGATGTTGTACAACACTGTACATGCCCACAGGCACGATGCTGTACGTGTTGTTTGGGACCGTGAAGGAGGTGTCCATCGGGCCGACGTCGCTGATGGCGCTGCTGACGCTGCAGCTGTGCCGACACCTGCCGCTCGAGTTCATGCTGCTGCTCACCTTCCTCTCGGGCTGCGTCGTCTTCCTCATGGGGCTGCTCCGGCTCGGTGAATACTCATACACTCCCGTCGCAAACATGCGTTACATACATACATACTGGCTGAAAAACAAACATACATATGTATGTTTGTTAATTTATGAAATGAGGTTAACATATGATAACCTCATTTCATAAATTAAAAATTATGAATTAAAAAAGTTGTAGAAATAAACTTTAGATCTTATATTCTTAGGTCGTACAGGTTTGAAAAGACCTAATGTATAATTTAATACCTACTACCGGGCCTATGTTAAGGGACTTGAGGGAAATTGAATATGTCTGTCTGTAGAGGTAGGTACATCCTTTTTTTTTCGCCCAGTCCAGTCTTAGAAGTTTTATTATAATTCTTATTGAACTTGTTATAATATATTATATATTATACAAGTACACATATGTTTTTATTTTTTTTATCAGCCCTGTTTTTACAAACTATCCCACTTCTGAGAACAGGCCATCTTCTCATTGTGAGAAGGGTTAGGCCATAGTCTGCCACGCTGGCCAAGTGCGGGTCGGCAAACTTCACACATCTTCAAGATCATTGAGAACTCTCAGACATGTAAGTTTCCTCACGATGTTTTCCTTTACCGTTTGAAGTTGGCGACAATCAACAATACGCACATAACTTCGAAAAGACAGAGGTGCGTGCCGTGGGATTCGAACCCAGGACCTGCGGATCGCAAGACAGTCGGTCTCATCACTAGGTTGCCGGAAACTTCAAGTACTCATTGCGCGATTTCAATCACTAGCTCAAAAAGAGGGGTAATAAGTTTGACGTGTTCTGTGTATTTGTAATCAATTATGATTTTGTTTTTTATATTGAGCGACTTGATCAAGGGTGTTTTTAGTTGTGATTCCAAATTATCAGTTTAGGCGTTTTTATGTAAAATTTTAAAATTAATTGTAATACGGTGAAATTTAATTTGATGTCCGATAAATGTAAAAAGTTATAGATAAATGAGTATTAGTTGCGTGAGCAGGCCCTCAACACAATGAATGAATGACCCGGTGAAGAACAGCGACACCCATCGGATGTGGGTTGCTATGCGAGGAGTATGCCCGGATCAATCATCGTGGAGGTATTTTTCTAAACTAGACTAAATAGTTAAAAAGAGCATTACGATGCTTCGTATTGAGATAAATAAATATTTGTGAACATTTGACACGACACCATCTAGCCCAAACTAAGTAAAGCTTGTACTGTGGAACTAGATGGCTGATAGAATACATATATACTTTTTTTTTGTAAATAACATACATATGATACATAGAAACACCCAGACACAGAACAAACATCAATGATCATCACACAAATGTTTGCCCTGGGTTCCCACCCAGGGCACACATTTCGAATCGAACCCACGACCTACAGCTCAGCAGGCAGACATACTACCGACTGAGCCACAAGGCCAGTCAACTAAACGTAGAGAAAAGAAAACGTAAGTTATTTCATCATTATCAACGGAAAATACGGATATAATAATAAAAGTACCAATCCGGTCGGATCCAGCAGGATTGGCGTCAATTCGGCTCGGATCCAGCCGGATTGAAAATCGTACCGGGTTGCAGTGGTGCTGCCGGCTCGTGCCCGCGCCGCGCCGCTAGAGGTGTTGTCGCGCTACGTACGATGTGTATGTGTGTGTGTCAGGGTTCCTCGTGGATCTGATCTCGCCGTCTGTGACGAGCGGGTTCACGTCGGGCACGGCGGTGACCATCGTGGTGTCGCAGCTGAAGGGAGCGCTTGGGCTCAGCTTCACGGCGGAGTCGCTGCGGGACAACCTCGAGCTGATCGCAGCGCACTGGCGCGCCGTGCGCCCCGCGGATTGCGCGCTCTCCGCCGCCTGCTGCGCCACGCTGTTGCTGCTGCGGGTAACCCCAGCCCTCCCCTTGGCTGCCCCCCCTCGCCCCTACTTGCATCTCCTAGTGCTTCCCCTTCTTGTTGCTGCTTCATTCACCAAGCTATAAATAATTGACAGTCAATTGTACGGAAGAGATAAGTTTCATTGATATAGAAGCAGGTAAAGATTGAATCGACCTCGACCTTCGGGACAAGTTTTAGTTTAATAATATCATGAGGGGAAAAAACAATTGACGACCTTAAGCCTCGTCGTTTTGCGGTCGTAAACTTTATTCAAAAATAGAAAAAAAAAACAAAATCTATGCAATATCAGAATATCGTGTTTGTAGGGTTCCGTACCTCAAAAGGAAAACAACGAAACCCTTATAGAATCACTTTGTTGTCCGTCTGTCCGGGTGTCAAGACCTTTATCTCGGGAACGCGTGAAGGTATCGAGTTGAAACCATATACGCAGATTCATAGTCTCATGCTGCAGAAAGAAAAATCAAATTTCTGTTTTCGTAAAAAAAAGTTACAGCCGAATATGTCGTAAAAAACGCACATTTCGACACTCACAAGGGAATCAAAACCTATGGGGTACTTCCCGTTGACCTAGAACTCTGAAATTTGGCAAGAAGCATTGTGTTAGAGTACACATATAGGAAAAAATCCGAAAACTGGAAATTTTTAATTTAATCCCAAAAAAATAGTGTCTCTATGCAAGGAATGAGGGCCCAAATTTTAAAGTGAATTAACCGTATCATGTGGGGTATCATATGAAAGAGCTTCATTAGCATAAGCTAAAACAGGTTTTTAAATATTTTTACGATGTACCTATATTTTGCGGTTTATGAAGGAAAATATAAAAAAATATATGATTTCCCGATTTTATTTAGTTTATACGGAACCCTCTGTGGGCGAGTCTGACTCGCACTTGTCCGGTTTTATTCAATATAATATCATGTCTATCAATGCAATACCAGAATATCATGTTTTAGTACAGAAAAAAGATAATCGTTGATAAAATTATAAAACCGACTTCAAAAGACGCAATTCGTTTACTTGGATGATAATTTTTAGATATTTTGTTATGACAACTAAAGTACCGATTTTGATAAAACTTATATGGGACCACCTCTGAGGTACTACCTACCAAAAAAATAATCATCAAAAACAATTCATATTCATAATCTTATTATGAAAACTAACGTGGTTGTTACACATTTTTATTTTGAACAAACGGGTTACTGACAGAGACCCGTTGGGTGTCCCCGGTCTTCACAATATGATCCCTTGCGATTGTGGTGAGTGCTACTCGTACGTCGGGGAAACTAGGAGAAACGTCCACCAGACTCACTGAACACATACGCTCTATGAAGAATCTGGATAGCGTCAGGTCTGCGGTGGCGGAGCATGCTCTGCTCTCTGACTCGCGGCACTATATCAGATTTGATAAGGCGATGGTCCTTGCGAGGAAGATGCTTTTTGTGCCCCGAAAGGAAAGGAGAGGCCATGGAAATTAGCAAGCGTCGGACCTTTAACAGAGACGGAGGATGTCATTTACCGCCCACCTGGAAGCCTTACCTTCATGGAGCTCGGGAGGATGATTGGGAGTCTGGTGGTGACTCTCTTAGTTCAGTATGCTGGAATGTTCCCATCACGCAAGAGGGTTCTAGTGACGCGGATTTTTCAGGGGAACCGGCGCATGACGAGAAACTAACCACCCCCGCCCTCATGCAACTGATGACGTCACGCGCGGCGCGAGCTTTAGCTCGCAGTACCAGACGAGACGTCCTTCGTGACGTCTGCGCTGCTCCTTTTGAAAAAGACCGCCGTATGCGGTTGAAACTATATTCGGAGAATTCGGCTCAAAATAGACGTGAGTAACCCGTTTGTTCGAAATAAAAATATTCATAATCGCTGAACAAACACACACAGACGAACTGAGGAACTCCTTCTTTTTTGAACTCGGTTATAAATATAATACTAACTTTTTATAAAGTATCGAATGTCATTGATACTGCCACACAAATCAAAATGTTCTCACTTAAATTTGTGTGGTCTGCGGAATCTGCGCTGGCGCGTCTGATCTTGCTATCTCTCAACCTAAATACTTTTATCTTTTATTGTAGTTGTTAATAGCGTCGATCTCAGTTAATTTTTTTAATATAGTTTTAATTGTTGTTCAAATAAAATGAATGAAGACAGGTAGATAACGCTCATCTTCCTAAGTTGTTAATTGACGAGTTGATAAACATCAACATCGCTTTTACTATTTTCAACATACAAATCATACGACGACATTTATTCTAGCAATAGTTATTTATTGCGGAAAGTTGTATTTTACCGTCTAATGTCTGACGGTTGGATCCAGAGCAAGCGAAGGATTCAAGAAGACACGAGATAAAATAACTTTACAGCCGAGAGCAATACAAAATTTTTATCTTAACGTAGCGAGGAGTTTTTTTAGTTCACCTATTATCTCGAGTAGAAAAATCTGCTTGGCATTTATGCAACTTTACTGGTCCTAAAGTTACATTATAATCACGTGAGTTCACTTACATTTTACACATTTCATTAATTTTGAACATTATTTACAACAAAATTACCTACGTAGTACCTACAAAGTTTTTTTTACTCAATTTTTTTTCTTCTATTAGACTCTTGACACAACTCGCATAGGTAATATTCTTCTTTATTCATCCAAACCTTTTTCGTGTAAATGGTTCTAAAAACTCAAAACACTGCTAAGAGAAGGCTAAGAGAAAGTAAATTGTACATTTTTATTTAAATTTTACGTAAATATACAAAATTTCCAAGTTATTTTAATATTATATTTAGTGTTTCTTTAAGCTAAGATAGCAACCTCCTTGAATCGAACTATTTTTCTTCATTTTGTGAAGTTATTACACAGAGGTTGGAAATATTTTGTATTGAAAATGTAGAGCTCCGTCGTGTTCGAATTTTGAAATTACTTTCCACCCTAGGGAGCAAAATGAACTTATCCACGCCAGTATTAGCCTTGGAAATCTAACTTTACGAGCTAGTAAGATGAAATAGTTATTTGTTATGCAAGGCTGCAAAGTTGTTTTTTGGGGCGAGTACTTGTATTGAAACCTGAGCGTAGCGAGGGTTTCAAAAGTACGAGATGCAAAATAACTTTGCTGCCGAGTTAAACACAACATTTTTCACCTCATTACAGCGAGGAAAACGCTAGTCCAGTGCTGCCACCTGTGGCTGGTCAGTGCGATTATTCAAAGAAATGAGGTTGGCGCACTGACATGAAATAAGCATTTAATGCATTTTCAGTGGACTTGCGGTATAGAAAAGTATGGAATAGAAAGGTTCGAATTTTAAAAACTCTCCACGCTAGCGGACAAAATGCACTTTTCCACTCAGATTTCTAATGACAAACGGAATCTTTCCGAGCTTGTGAGGTGAAAACGTTATTTCTGCATTCGGATGGGTCAGGCACAGCACCCACTAGCGCGGGCGGTCTAATGCCGACATGTGACATTATGTGACAATTCCTTTAATAATGTAGCGCAAAAAACGCTGTTGTTCCAATATTATTTAATTCTGTATAATTGTATTTTAAACTAATTCGATTGACGAGATAGATGTGATGCTCAACACTTACTATTTAATCATAGTAATTCCATCTATCAATAAATATATTCTATTATATTCTAATAGGTAATATCTGATCAGATTTGTGGATGTCGGTAACATTTATAGAATTAAAAACCGGACAAGTGCGAGTCAGACTCGCCCACCGAGGGTTCCGAACAAACTAAATAAAAGGGAGAAATCATTTTTTTTTAATATTTTCCTTTATAAACCGAAAAATATACATCGTAAAAATATTTAACACATTCCTTGCTCACCACTCGGATCCGAGGGCTATAGAAGCGGCGCCTCCCACTCGGATCCGAGCGAACGTCCTGTTCATTTTGTAGTATTCAGTAAACTGCTGGCGTTTGAGGCAGTCAACGTTGCTTTGCGCGGCCACTCTGTACTTAATCAAATTCGCTTAAAAAGTTTTGGTTCCCAGCTGAAGTGAAGGGTCTGCAGGGGGCGAAGAATGTGTTGAAAACCTGTTTTAGCTTATGCTAATGAGGCTCTTTCATATGATACCCCACATGATACAGTTAATTCACTTTAAAATTTGGCTCTCATTCCTTGCATAGAGACACATTTTTTTGGGATTAAATTAAAAATGTCCAGTTTTCGGATTTTTTCCTATATGTCTAACACAATGCTTCTTGCCAAATTTCAGAGTTCTAGGTCAACGGGAAGTACCCCATAGGTTTTGATTCCTCTGTGAGTGTCGAAATGTGCGTTTTTACGACATATTCGGCTGTAACTTTTTTTTACGAAAACTGAGAAATTTTATTTTTCTTTCTGCAGCAAGATACTATGGATCTGCGTATATGGTTTTAATTTCAACTCGATACCTTCACGCGTTCCCGAGATAAAGGTCTTGACACCCGGACGGACGGACAGACGGACAACAAAGTGATCCTATAAAGGTTCCGTTTTTTCCTATTGAGGGACGGAACCCTAAAAAGTGGTCCTATAAGGGTTCCGTTTTTTCCTATTGAGGTACGGAACCCTAAAAAAAATTATATCATGAGGCTTCCACGCCGTGTTCATATCGACGAACATGCAGCCTGAGAGACATTGGAAGTAGGCAGGTGCATACGTACCTGCCTACTTTCAGTCTTGTAGGTGATCAACTGGCTCATTCTATTTCTTTAACCGAAACGACCGAGTCAAATACTCCTAGGGTAACTCGTAGGTTAATCGTTTCAGAAACTGAAAGACCTGCCAGTGTCGCCAAAACGCACGGTGCTGAAGAAGACCCTGTGGCTCATCTCTATCGGAAGGAACGTGCTGGTAGTGTTGTGCGCGTCCACAGTCGCCTTCATATTGCACGACCCCGACAAGCCCCCGCTCTTTAAGCTCTCAGGTTGGTATGTGAATACTGAACAGGAACGGAACAGATAGAAGAGAGAGAGAGAGGCTGATATGTTTGTCATTTTCACTCTTAAATCTTATACAATAGTGAGTTTCGTAGAGCTACTCCGACAAACTCACAATAACTCATTTCAGGCAAAACTCATTTCTGTGGCGAGCTAGTGAGAACTTCAATAAGCTATGCAGGCGATATGACCTTGACTTATTCTGTACAAGTGTCAATTCGGCCAAGCAGCGGTGGAGCAGATGTTACTTTCTGAACGGTAGCAATAACCAGTATGCAGCTTGAAATTTTAATTGTATAATATGTCACTGTGTAAGCCGAGCTAGCTATGTTTTCATGATTGTATCTAAGCTGCCACTATCCGGGAAACTCTATAATTAGCTTTCTGTTGTTACAATTGTTAATTATATGTTGATTTTTCTATAAATAAATAAATAACACTTTAGGATTCATCTTACACGATGGATCATACTTCTCGATCCTTCGAACTGAATAGCCTGGGCTTTGTTCTGGAATGGTAAAATAAGTGAGGGACACGGGAGGAGGCCGATGTTTTTTACTCCGTGAACAATAAATGAGGGTGAATGTGTGTGTGTCGCGGTTTGCAGGACGCGTAGAGCCGGGCGTGCCGCGACTCTCGCTGCCTCCGTTCAGCGCCGTGGTGGGCAACACCACCGTGGGCTTCCTGGAGATGGCGGAGCGGCTCGGGCCCGGCGTGCTGATGACGCCCATCGTCATGGTGGTCGCCAACATCGCCATCGCTAAGGCGTTCTGTGAGTGACTGACGCACGTAGTAGGCACGTCGGTCGCTATGAGCTCCACGAGTATGATATGAGCATCGCGTGCGTGTGTTGCAGCGAGCGGCGGGCGCGTGGACGCGACGCAGGAGATGCTGACGCTGGGCCTGTGCAACATCGCGGGCTCGTTCGTGCACGCCATGCCCACGTGCGGCGCCTTCACGCGCTCCGCCGTCTCGCACTCCAGCGGCGTGCGCACCCCCGCCGCCGGACTCTACTCCGGTCAGTGCACTGCTTACACGGGCTGCTTGTTGCTGCAGGAGCAAGCAGCTGCATTCATACATACATAATATATTTTACATTTTGTCATGGGCGTACACAAGGGCAGGCCGGGTGGACCAGACCCACCCCAGAATGGCCTGTGGCCCAACCCAGGCTGTTGGGTTTGGGGCCAGTCCCCCCTTAGAAAATATATCTAGATACGCCAATGCATTTTGTCAATAATATAATAACACTAATGGACAATAAATTAGACATGCTACTGACACTATCCATTTCCATTCCATTTCAGACTCATAAAAAGCGTTTGATTTTGTCGTTCACTGTTTAGATCAGTGAATGGTTCCCAGGGTTATACTTATACACGGGGGTTTCAATTTATTACTTTGCTGTAGTCATCTGCGACACTTCATTACTTCGCGGATACAAATCGCGTAAAAAATAGTACTGCAATTACTATCCGGGATAAGAGCCCTGGTGAACTCCACCAGGGCTCTTATCCCAGACCTTTTTTTCTCTTTATAACCCTCGACCCAAAAAGAGGGCTGTTATAAGTTTGACGTGTGTATCTGTATATCTGTCTATACTATCAGAGCTCACAAACGGACGGATCAATTTTGATTTGTTTTTTTTTTTGTTTGAAAAATGATCAAAATCATTTCCGCCATTTTTTTTGTCGGGGGTTTTTGAGTTTTCTAAACTTTTTATATAAAAAACTTATTTTTATAATTTCTATTACTTCTCGGATAGTGTAACTCTCACGCACAGCTTGTTTTATGTACTACAGCTTCAGTTGCAGAGTCGATCGTACGAGCCGTTTAATTACATTTTAATTCCGATCACAATCCTACAAAATGAACTCAGTTCGAAAATAACAGTTTTCGTGATTCTGTACGCTGTTATGTATGAGTCAACATTATAGGTGTCCCAAAATGTAGACTACATAAACCGCAGATACATTTCAAGATAATTCTTGTGTATCAGAACATCCATCAGCTTAGAGCTCCTTTGCGCAGGAGCACAGGAGCTCTAAGCTAGGACTAGGAGCTAGGAGTTACGCTCAACTTTTATAGCGATGCAAAGTTGGCTCCTGCTCCACACACTTAATTATTGAAAAAGCAAGACTTGCAATAATTAAATGTGTGAGACGAATGTCTCTTCAACATTTGTGTCACTCTCTCAATCGCAGAGAAGGCGAGATCAAAACGAGCGGCGAGCGAACGTTGCATCGCTACAAGAGTAGAGAGTACGGCTGCAGGTTGCACTCATCGAGCCATCGCGTTGCAAATTCCTTCTTATATCAGTAGTTCACTTAGGTATCTTTCATTCATGTAGTCCATTGAAAAAGTCACGTTCCTTATCTATATAAATAATTACAATGTATATAGCCAGTTAAAATATTTAGATTACTTCAGATAAAACGAATAGTAAGTAACTAGATTACTTCAAATATTGTTTTAATTTAGAAACGTCGCACGAAGAACAACATCATAGAAGATGATTGCCACAGTTATTAGATTAAATCACCTCTCTACAGTCAACATTGATATTTCATCACTAGGTATATACTTTTAGACAACCATTTTAATATACATTATATAAAAATATATGTGGGCAGATGATTGTATTTAAAATAGGCTTTACATAGCTTATAATTATGAGTTTATTTGTTGAACTGCCTTTTTATACAAAGAGCAGCAAACAGTGAGACTCGCCCCGGCTCGCCTGATGGTAAGCGACAACCGTCGCCTAAGGACATAAGAGGCGGTGCCGTTTTTTTCAAAAAAAGGAGGAGGTTCTCAATTCGACTGTTTTTTATGTTTGTTACTTCAGAACTTTCGACTGGGTGGACCGATTTTGATGATTATTTTTTTATTTGAAAGCTGGTGCTTCCCGTGTGGTTTTTGGTCCAGTTCTGACAATGGTATCCATGAGAAGTCGGTTGTTTAAGTTTTTTAAACTATAATTATTATTTAATAAAGTATCTCTCAGCTAGGAGTCATTGTAAGTTTCATCAAAATCGGTTCAGTAGTTTTCAAGATATGGACTTTTTTAATTTCAAAGTTTGAGTGTTTCAACGACGCTATACAAACTACTGGGCGGATTTGAACGAAATTCGGTAGGTTTATCACTCATACTATGTAAAAGGATCTGGTATACTTTATAACGCAAAAATTAGGCGTTACAATAGTAGTGAAGTGTGTTTGAAAATTAAACGAACCGGGTGGTGAAGTTTTGTAAATACAATTTTTAGTTTCAAACAAAACGAGTAAATACTGTTAAAAATGAATAAATAAAATTAAGTTATTAAAACAAATTAAACCGACTCCAAAAAAACCTTATTAACTGAAAAGGGAAAATAATTCGAAAAAAAAACAAAACTGGCCCTCTACCTAAGTAGGTACGTACAACGATTTTTTGAGGTTGGTGTCAGGCCCTAAACTATCATCAACTAAGTCCTGTATAGGACGCCCAGTTTTGAGGTTGGTGTCAGGCCCTAAACTATCATCAACTAAGTCCTGTATAGGACGCCCAGTTTTGAGGTTGGTGTCAGGCCCTAAACTATCATCAACTAAGTCCTGTATAGGACGCCCAGTTTTGAGGTTGGTGTCAGGCCCTAAACTATCATCAACTATGTCCTGTATAGGACGCCCAGTTTTGAGGTTGGTGTCAGGCCCTAAACTATCATCAACTAAGTCCTGTATAGGACGCCCAGTTTTGAGGTTGGTGTCAGGCCCTAAACTATCATCAACTATGTCCTGTATAGGACGCCCAGTTTTGAGGTTGGTGTCAGGCCCTAAACTATCATCAACTATGTCCTGTATAGGACGCCCAGTTTTGAGGTTGGTGTCAGGCCCTAAACTATCATCAACTAAGTCCTGTATAGGACGCCCAGTTTTGTTTTTTTCGAATTATTTCTCTTTTCAGTTAATTAGATTATTTTGAAGTCGGTATTTTTTTTAAATCACTTTTATTATTTAAAGTGTAAGTGAGTAAGGGTAAGTGTAGGGTGTTATATTGTTTATTGTACACAGGTTCCTGCCTGAACCTGATATAGATGTACATCATGTTATTGTTTCGGCAGGGCTGATCACGCTGGTGGCGCTGATCTTCCTCACGAAGTACTTCTACTTCATCCCGCGCGCCTGCCTCTCCTCCGTGCTGATCTGCGCCGTCATCTTCATGGTGAGCACGACACAGCGAGCACACCTTACTCATTTATTCATCTAAATTAAAGTCCTATTTGTTTATTTATTTGAAATGAGATAATGTGACCGATGAAATGCGCAAGAGTATAGTTCGTATGTTGTGGTCACGCCACCGCGCACCGTCTCCAAGCGCACCTAATTACCCTCCAAGGGGATCATTCTCCGCTATACCGCACGCACGCGGACGTATCCGTCCCTGACTCTATCAATATGTTGTATTGTTTACTTAATTATAATTGTATCGTATTGTACGAGTACCTAGGTCAAGTAGTACATTATAACTCAATGAACACTGGAATGTAAGGAACGAATGTGTGAGCGATAACCCTCGCTCTCAGATAACGCGCGGGATATATCCTGCACGACGGCGGCGTGTCGCCGGCCGGCGCGGGCGTGCCACGACACCGCACTAGTACCTACTCTCTCCAGTTACTACCTACACCTAGGTATAAGCAGGTACACAGATAGCGAGCTGCAGCCGATTACGTTTCATGTAGTTGTAGGTGCGCCCTGCTGTTTCACCTAGCGAAGGAGTAACAGCAGGCGGAGCCACGTCCAGGTCCAGGTCGTTGGGATCATCAGGCATGTAACGTATCTTCAGATCGACGTGGAGATGGTGCGCCGTCTGTGGCGGCGCGACCGTGTGGAGTTGTGCGTGCTGGCGGTCACGTTCCTGACGTCGGTCGCGAGTACGGTGGAAGCGGGCGTGGTCGTGGGCGTGGCCGGCTCGCTGGCGGTGCTGCTCCGGCGCGTGATGCGGCCGCCGCTGGAGGCGCGCGCGCAGGCCGGCCGCGCCGTGCTGCGCCCCGCGCTCGCGCTCTGTTACCTGAACGCGGAGGCGGTCGTGCGCCGGCTCGCCGCCGCGCTGCACACGCACCGCCTCGTGCTGCTCGACTGCTCGCGGCTCGCCTTCATCGACTACAGCGCCACACAGGTAAGTCACAACAACATTACACTACACCACACTACACAGCACTACACCACACCACACTACATTACTCTACACCACAGTACACTACATACTACACTGCACTACGCTCTCTACTTGCAGTGACATTATGCAATATACATATTTCGCGCTACGGAAGATAGAAGGGCAATGTACGGCTACAAAACTAGTAGATCTAGTTTTCACTAGATGGTACAGGATTACTATACTGGCAGTACAATACAAGACAAGCAACTAAGCACAACACAGCTAGCACAACTCGACGACAGATAGCTGTTGGCACGCGTCCCTACTGCGCTCGGCCTTTCTGCATACCATACCATGACAGTGTTCCGGCAAACATAACACGACCCGGCCATGTTCTACTCACTGAAACATATCGTGACCACAACACGTTCGGTGACCGCACTCGTCGTATTCAGCGCACGCGCCGACCCTACTGATGAACCGACGCGACGGAGCGGTACCGGGCGAACGGGGCCGGGCGCACACGCAGCTATAACATGTGTGTCCACCGGGCTGACAACGTCGCGTGCCGTGCACGGATCGTACCGGCACGTGCAGCCTGTCGATTCTCTAAACTAAGTGACCGCACAAGTGAAGTGAGGCGCTGAGTGAACTTGTATTTTTCTCTTTTAATTATTGCATATAATATCAAAATATAGAGCCGAAAATGGAATTAGCAGCTTGAGCTTGAGGTCACTCGATATTTTGACATTTCCCTGGCTGGCACGATGTAGTGTGCGTCGTCTGCGGGACGGCTACATTACATCAGTGATGGTGTGCGGCGAGACAGCGGCCGCCCTCCACCTGTCTTGTACTCGTGTTCGTGTTTCATATTCGTAGAGCCTGTCTTCACACTTAAATAGACTGAGATGTACTGTCGTAACTGTGCAGGCACTGGAGCGTCTCGTGAAGAAGGCTAAGGAGGAGCAGCAGACGCTGGTGGCGTTCAACGCGCCGGCGAGCGTGCTGGCCGCGCTGCAGGAGGTGCCGGGCCTCGAGCAGCGCGCCCTGCGCGCGCGCTCCCCCGCCGCCGCGCTGCACGCGCTCGCACCTGCGCGGGAGAGGCAGGGGGAGGGGGAGGGGGAGGGCAAGCCGCTGCTCGACACCGACGATAAACACGAACACACATAGACTACACTACACATGTCAGTCTACCACAGGAACTGTCGCGTGGTGTACGTTACGCTAACCATTCTACCAAACTGAATATAAAAGCGCAACCGCCGGGAACGCTTCTGCTGGACACGAAAACTACATTTTTCACTAATTTATTAATGACTCGTCAAATTATTGTCTTATAGCATAAAAGCTCAGAGTCAGTCAAATATTTTAACATATAGACGGCCACACGAGCGCTGCGCCATCGCAGCGTTACTACAACGCAGTCGTGACGCTCACTCAACGTCACAACTGAAAAACGAAATGAGGTTGGTATGTCCTCCATCCCTATCAACGCACTAACAACTGAGCGCTGCCGTTCCGGCGTCGCAATGAGTACACCCCCGCCCGCTTCTTCTTGGGGGCTGCAGATCCGTCGTGTGTGCGTTGCGTCGACGCAACGCGCCGTGTGAACACTATGATTATTTTTAAATAAAAACTACGGGTCACTCACGTCTGTTTTGAGCCGAAATATCCGACTATAGTTTCAACCGCATTCGGCGGTCTTTTTCAAAGGAGCAGCACACACGTCACTCTCGGTCGGTGACGCGTCTTGCACTGCCCGTAGTTTTTATTTAAAAATATGTGAAAACCACGTTAATTTCCATAGTAAAATACTATGATTATTAGTATGTAAAACGACGGAACGACAGCGCTACGTCGACGCGACGCCGACGCAACGCGCCGTGTGGCCCGGCTGTCACAGTTGGACAACTGCAACAACAACGTCTATTTCAATAGCTACGTTGTCAAATGAATAAAATTAAATCGATAATATAAATCATAACATCTTTAGAATAATTTTTGAAGAGAGAAGTTTGCAATAACATATTTTTTTAAATCATATATTGATTAAAAAACCGGACAAGTGCGAGTCAGAGTCGCTCACCGAGGGTTCCGTACAAACTAGTAGATAAAAGGGGGAAATTATAAATATATATATATATATATATATTGGTATTTTACATTTTTCGTCATAAACCGCAAATTACATATCGTAAATATAATTACAATTATAAATATAATAAATCAATCAATTATAATCAATTTTAATTGCCAACAAGACTCAAGCCTGCCTTTTCTCCACCAAAAAGAGTGTTTCTTTTGTCTCCTACTTTCCGAAACGTATCCATATCATTGGCAGACCGTCTTGAACTGCTGGGACTCACGTTAACCCCAACAATGAACTTTAAGGACTACCTTGAATCTAAGGCTAAACTGGCTAGTAAAAAGCTTGGCATCATTAATAAGGTTAGGCGATACTTCTCACCGGGACAACTGCTTCATCTGTATCAAGCAAAGGTCCGATCGTGTATGGAGTACTGCTGCCACCTTTTTGATGGATCAGCCAAGTATCAGCTGGAAGCTTTAGAATCAGTGGACCGGCGAGCTGTGAGGTTAATCGGTGACGATAAACTAGCTGCCAAGAAGCTACTTAGTCTCGAGCACCGCCGTAAAGTAGCATGTCTGTCTATTTTCTACAGGATTCATTTCGGGGAATGTGCGCAAGAGCTTCACGACCTAATTCCACCCTCCCCATTTCACTACAGGACTAGCAGAAAGTCGGCGAATTACCACCCATTTCTCGTTGAAATGCCAAAAATCCGTACTCAGCGATATCGATCCATATTCCTGTTGCTTACTGCACAAGAATGGAATTCGTTGCCGCCATCTCTGTTTCCTGAGACCTACAATCTTGGAATTTTCAAGGCTAGAGTGAATGGATGTCTTCTGGATCGACGAGCTCCATCCTCGGCCACACCGTCGCTTAATATCAGGCGAGTTGGTGGTCAATCGTAGATCTATCTTCTATTAAAAAAAAAAAAAAAACTGTTTTAGTTTGTGCTAATGAAGCGGTTATACATGATACGGTTAATACACTTTAAAATTTGGACCCTCATTCCTTGCATAAAGACGCTATTTTTTTGTGTTAAAATTGTCCGGTTTCCGGATTTTTTCCTATATGTGTACTATAAAGACAACGTTCTTGCCAAATTTCATAGTTCTAGGTCAACGGGAAGTACCGCATAGGTTTTGATTCCCTTGTGAGTGTCGAAATGTGCGTTTTACGACATATTCTGCTGTAACTGCTTTTACGAAAACAGAAATTTGATTTTTCTTTCTGCAGCAAAAAACTATGGATCTGCTTATATTGTTTTAATTTTAACTCGATACCTTCACGCGTTCCTAGATACAAGTCTTGACAGCCGGACGGACGGACTGACGTACAACAAAGTGAACGGAACCCTAAAAACGCCGTGCTATAAATGAAAAAAAATACACAATGTATCAGATGTATGTATGTACCTATCAATTACACATTACAGATTACTTTTATAGAGAATTTTATACTTAGTGCCATCTATCGGCAATTTTCATTTGTTTAAAAGCCCTCATCACAATGATGTAGATAAAATCTCATTGCCTCAACATACAACAAATTTGAATATCAAAAACAATATATGTTATTTTGTGTTACAAATGTTGCGTAAGTAATGTTTAGATTGTAGAACGTACGAGTGCGGCTACAGTACGTCGTACAGTACGTCAGCGTATGCGTGTTGCATTAAGCTAAGATATACGACAAACGGAAGTACAAAAATGAGCAATACTTGTCTTAAAACGTGCATGTAAAAATAAAACCATTCCACTCATAGTGAGAGGTGTAGGTACTTGTTGCAAGTGAGGAATGCGCGCGGCTGTGCTTCAGTTCTACAAGGTGGTGGGGTGGTGTACGTGTCGCATGGTCCGCGCGCGCGCTGTCTGTACCATGCTCGCGCGCGCGCTGACTGGACCATGCTCGCGCGCGCGCTGACTGGACCATGCTCGTGCGCGCGCCGCACCGGGGCGCGTGGGCGGCTCACTGGCGCACACATCGGGGCATCGAGTTAATACTTATGTGATTATAACATCAGTGAATGGGGATATTTGATTTTATCGACGCTAGAAATGTTTTTACAGATGAAGTTTAAAAAAAACATATTTTGGAAGTCCTCAGTCAATTTGAAATACTTATATTGAAATAAAAAATGTTTTTAATTTTTATCTGATTTGATATGTTTAGGAATAGACCGTAGGCAGGGGGGTTGGGGGGTCCTAACACCCCCCCCCCCAACCCCTTCCCGCCATGAGAAGGCTATAAGTTATGCCCATGTCCATTGCTGAACCCCCCCCCGAAATGAATTCCTGGCTACGGTCCTGAGGAATGACACCTACTATGTGCGAGAGAGACAGGCGCGCACGGCGAGAGTGTGACACGTACCCTTCACCACAGAACATTTATAATATTAACACTACGTAGAGGCTGGCGCGCGCTCGCTCCTGAACTGCAATAGTAGCTCGTAGTAGTTGAAGGTGTATTACATTACCCGAATTCCATGTCTGGGAAGTATGGAGATCGGGACCCTGTCTCTTATTACATTATACTGGCCCCAGGGACAGCATAATGTAAATAGGATGATAAATAGGGTGGTGTAATAGTCCTTATAGACTTCTTAGTCGTAGTCTTTGTTGAATGTTTCCATTTATTGTATATGTGATCATTATCTTAAGGGTTGCTAGTCCTAATTATAACTATGATTAAGTATTTACGTAGTTGAAACTGTAGTTAAGAATATTTTAGTGATATGATATCTTTCAGTTTCTCGGTAGAAATATAACTCAACGAACAAATCAAAAGATTACATTCTTTAAATATTTATATTTCATGTTGCATGTAATAAATACGTAGTATTCCTTTATTATTATGTACATGTAATGCAGGCAAAATGCAGACAATAAGTATCTGAAAATTCTTGCTGAGAGGTTGTTAAGATAGCACCTTTTTGTTGAAATTATAAAAAATAAATTACTTTATTACTGGATTATTGTGTTTAATTTTTAGACTTGGATACCTAAATGTGTGGGAGGCTATTACCACAGCTATTACTGAGTCACAATCCATCCGGCTGTTTGTCTGTTGTCTTTGAACCGTAATTGATAGGAAGCTGTGTAATAAATTCTTTATAAGGTTGATGGTAAAGTGGTAATACCTAAAACACCAGATTTAGACGGTATTTATTTCGGCAATCACATCGGACGAGTTAGCAACCAAGCGTGAGCCTATAATCGAATAATAATAATAATGAAGATCTATTCGTGGTGGTACTGGCGGTCATTCATTGCGTAGCATCAACGCAACGCAGCTATTTGGGCCGACCGGCCTGTAGAGTATAGGTAATCTATCTGACCCACTACCGCACGACTCAAAGGCAGAGTTCAAGTTTCGAAGTTTTTTTTTTATAATAAGAAAGAAAAATATTATACATAGTTTAAATAATCGGCCAAGTGCGAGTCGGACTCGCGCACGAAGGGTTCCGTACTATCATCTATAATACTACAAAGTTTAGTTCTGTTTATAAAATAACAAGAAATCAACGAAATTCCAAGTAGTAAATTGCAAACTTATAGGTAGGTTTTCGATGCACATCCGGGCAGCATGACGACGCTCGCGCGAATACGCGCACGGCGCGGCTATGGCTCGCTCCGTGATGTTACCTCCCCCGCTACCCCGCTAAACCGGCGCTCGCACCGCGTTTAGATGCACGGATTATTTACATTTTGTGAGTTTTTATGTATTAGATTAGGTATTTATTTTTATAGTTAATATATTTCTAAATATTTACTTACAAATATTCAAGTTTCTACCTTTTAATTGAGATCGATAAAAATTGCTTAAAAATTACGTTTGTTGTATGGGAGCCCCCCTTTAATATTTACTTTATTGTTATTTAATTATTTATTTTGAAAGGTAATATACAAGTAAATATTCTGTGAAAATTTGAAGCGTCTACCTGTTACCGTTTTTAATATTGAGCAAAAAAATACGAAAAAAACACGTTTATTGTATGGGGCCCCCCCTTAATATTTTTTTTTTTTTAATTTTTAGTATTTGTTGTTATAGCGGCAACGGAAATACATCATTTGTGAAAATTTCAGCTTTCTAGCTATCACGGTTTATGAGATACAGCCTGGAGACAGACAGACAGACAGACAGACAGACAGACAGACAGCGAAGTCTTAGTAATAGGGTCCCGTTTTTACCCTTTGGGTACGGAACCCTAAAAACGGAAGCAACCGACTTCTCATGGACACTATTGTCAGAACTGGACCAAATTGAAATGGGACCACACGGGAAGCACCAGCTTGCAAATAAAATAAGAAGCATCAAAATCGGTTCACCCAGTCGAAAGTTCTGAGGTAACTAACATAAAACAAATACAGACGAATTACCTCCTCCTTTTTTGAAGTCGGTTGAAAAGTGAAATATAAAAATTTTACCTTCAAATAAAATTTGTATTATGCTTCCGATGCTTCCAATGACGTCCGAAGTCCATTATGAGAGTACATCGCTTCGTTCACCTCGCCTGGTCGCTAGATGTCGCTACTTTCGCTACCTAAAGCGCCCCCTATCCTTTCCGGTCTGGAACTAAACTACCTTCTAAGACAAGCCGCCATCTTCGTCATTGTTCGGCTCATAATGGTATACCACCAGGAAGACATTACTGGGACTTCGGACGTCATTGGAAGCATAATACAAATTTTATTTGAAGGTAATTTTTTTATATTATGCGTTCCGTTTGACGTCCGAAGTCCATTATGAGAGAGTGTTTGTTATCTCCTGGTGGCTTGTATTTTTGGTAACATAATATTAAATTAAAACGCTATAATGTGATTAAACATATGATGTAAAATGCATATTGACTAAGATATAAATGAAAATATTGCTCTATAACTATTATTAATCAGGCTGAAAATATTTTCACAGAGATTTTTCTGACGTTATTTCTCTATTAGAATTATTGATTTGTTTTAGATAAAACTTTCTAAAAGTATATTCCAGCTGCCAATTAGCCTTAGCAAGATATCATTAATATGGTAATTTTCCCCACAATTTAAATATGAGACCGCTGATCTACAGCTCTGGGCTGATGCAGAAGGACCAGTATCCGCTAGGAGCCTCTTTAGCCCATCACCAATCGTCGTTGCAGTGGCTGGCTTGTAGGGTTTCTAGTTGCTAAGAATAAATTAGTAATATTTACTCGGATTCCTTGTGTCATATTTACTAGAGTACGTAACTTAATATACTTCATCGATGATTTTATCAGGTGTGGATAAAAATGTCCAACTAGATTGTTGAAGTGAGGGTAAGTCAGTCTTCGACCCGAAAGCGGGGTGCGTAGTAATGAAATTAGTGTTCTCTATAAAATGTTGACTATGTATATTAAAATAATAAAATAGCCGCAGAATATAATAAAATAAATGCATGATTTAAACGAAAATTTAAAAAAATTATATTGTACTTTTTAACAATCTATACAAAATCCTTGTGTCCTAAATCGGTAATTTAGAAGGCGCAAGTTTTGCCAAGGAAATAGCTTTCAGTAAGCGTTCGGTCCGTTCTACTTACTATTGTGTTCGTCATCATCATCATCTCAGCCATAAGAAGTCCACTGCTGGACATAGGCCTCCTCCATGGATTTCCAAAAAGACCGATTGGAAGCGGCTTGCATCCAGCGTCTTCCCGCCACTTGTATGAGATCATCTGTCCATCTCGTGGCTGGTCTTCCTACGCTGCGCTTGCCGGTACGTGGTCTCCACTCGAGAACCTTTCGGCCCCATCGGCCATCAGTTCTACGTTCTATGTGTCCTGCCCACTGCCACTTCAACTTGCTAATCCGCTGTGCTATATCGGTGACTATCGTACGTCTACGTATCTCTTCATTTCTGATTCGATCTCGTAGAGAGACTCCGAGCATAGCCCTCTCCATAGCTCGTTGCGTGACCTTAAGTTTCCTTATAAGGCCCATAGTTAGGGACCACGTTTCAGTACCGTATGTCATTACTGGTAAAACACACTGGTTGTAAACTTTCGACTTGAGGGACTGGGGAATATTGGACGAGAAGACGCTTTTAAGTTTCCCAAACGCTGCCCAGCCGAGTTGGATACGACGATTGACCTCCCTCGTAAAGTTGGACCTGCCTAATCGGACCGTTTGTCCTAGGTAGACGTATTCTTCATATATCACTTGCCGCAGCGTGTGGATGTGGTCTATGGTACTATAACCTTTTCGGAAACCGGCTTGTTCGGGAGGCTGGAAGTCATCGAACCTGCGTTCAAGACGATTCGTGATGACCCTTGAAAACAGCTTATAGACATGGCTCAGAAGCGAGATGGGTCTGTAGTTCTTCAGCAAAGTGTTGTCTCCTTTTTTGAAGAATAGCGCCACCACGCTTCTGTTCCATGCTTCTGGCGTTGTACCTTCAAGCACGACGGAATTGAAGAGCCTCTGAAGGACTTTTAGTATCGGTGTTCCACCCGCTTTCAGTAGCTCTGATGTAATTCCGTCGTCGCCCGGTGCCTTGTTGTTCTTGAGCTGTTTCAAGGCCATCCTAATCTCATACAGGCTGATGTCCGGGATATCTTCGGTATAATGTCGAGTCAGTTTGGCTCTTGGATCTTTGCCCAAACTGCTAACAGGTTTTGCGACCGATGTGTATAACTGTCCATAGAACCTCTCGATTTCACTCAAGACTTCTGCTTTGGTCGACGCTAGACTGCCATCTTCCATCTTCAGCTTTGTAACACTTTTTAATTTTATCACACGGCTAATAGGAACCGTGGGTACAAAAGCAATGGCAAATAGAAGCTGTGTGTCCCTTTAGTAAAAAAAGAAACAAACTGACATATCGCTTGATCGATTGTCAGTGACAAACGACTGCGCTAGGGTCTATGAGAAAAAATGTATAAATTTTCCATGACGCAAATACTTTTCTATTTTTTAGCTTTCGAGAAATTAAATAGACTGACGCTCCTTATTAGGAGCGAGATTGTGAGAAACGCGTAGTATAAATACCATCCCCCACCTTTCGAAGGTCTCTTTTACCTTCTGACCCCGAACTGTTCGGGTTCCAGTATACGGCTAAGCTTCAGTATATACGGCAACGTCCAGGATACAGCAACATTTCTTCGTGCCGTCTGCGCTAGACCTACCGACCACGTGTCGACCCTCTTCGCCGGCCACCCTCGCCGGTCATCTTGGCTACAGCCACGTGCCACGCACCTTGCGTCGGTCACCCTCGGTGGACAGCTGAACTGGAGCCACGCACCTGGCGACGGTCATCCTCAGCCACGTGCCTCGAGCCTTGCGTCGGCCTCCCTCGCCGGTCACTGTCTTCGGCGTCCACGTCGGACGAGCCCTCTGCCGCCACGTACCGTCGTCGACTCTTCACTCATCACTACTAAAGATAAGTCCTCTTCAAGGTACCACGAAATACCAACTAATTCCACGACCCTAAAATCTTCTGTAACGTCTCTTCTTTAATCTTCAAATATAAATACTTAACCTCTTGCTCTTTTTAATTTCCACCGCCTCTGGGTAGGAAAACCACAGTGTTACATTGGCGCCCCACAGCGGAAGTTGGTTTCGTGTGTGTCTTGTGACGTGACCGTCTTAACCATTTTATATTTTTTTTTTTCTAAACTGTGTATTTTATGTGTATGTGTTCGTCCGAATTTAAACTAGGAGATCCCTGTGCAAGCTCGGGACCTTTTATAAAGGAGCAGAATAAGCTCGTTGCTTTTTTCTGAAGCAGATCGTAAAAGGCGACGAAAAGACTAGGGTAACACCCAGGGGGAAATATCTCACCCCAGCATCTTCAATGCAAACTGGTTTTTCTTTATATAGTTTTTTCCAGTATCTTATATCTAACTAAACTCATTTTTTAACTTAAAAAACTCTGATTCAGTAAATTTTATTTTCTACCCACACTTGCTCGACTGAACTTTTTCTTAACTTAACTTTAACTTAAACTTATATCAACTAACCAGCTTAAATTCGGAACTCTTATTGTCTTATGCTTGTATTTCTACTGCTACACGGAAGTTTTCACTTACTACAACATGTCTTTCTCTATAAAATTTTTATCTCTCCAAAAATATGAATTGATTTATGAAGTTGCGCTCCGAGGTGGTTCCACCACTGGCTCCGTCCAGGACTTACGGAAACAAATTGTAAAACTTGCAAAAGAATTACCGTCTGAGGAAATTCTAGAATCACATCTTGAACCAGATTTAGATTTGAGGGAACTTAAAGAGTCTCTTAAGAAAAATGATACTAATTTAACATCATTGACATCTTGTCATGACCCCAACTTGCTCATAAGAACTGAGGTTCTTACTAGTCACATGTACCACAGAATGAACCGCATACGGCCTGTGGATACTGATTTGTATAGATCATGTTCAGATACTCTTAAAACGCAGTTGAGAGAGTTAGATTTTTTAAAATCAACTCAGCAGACAACTGCAGGTACTTCTACCAATAAAATTGAATCACAACCAGAGACATCAGCTCTCACGGTTACCTGTGAAAGAAACCTACACAATGAGATCCATAGACTCAAATTTAATGGAAAAACATGTGTAAGAGCTTTCATACAAAAAGTAGAAGAATTTGTAAAGTCTCGTAGCTTATCATATGATAGAATACTATCATACTCTTATGAGATCTTTACAGATGAAGCGCTACATTGGTACCGACGTGTTTGTGATAACATTACCTCATGGAATGAATTAACAACTCAGTTAAAAATAGCCTTCAGTTACAATGATTATGATTATAGATTATTAAATGAAATTCGTTCCCGTTCTCAAGGTGATATGGAAAACATCACCATTTACTTATCAATTATGCATGGAATGTTCGCTAGGCTTGATAAACCCTTATCTGAGGAAGATAAACTTCATATCCTGCGTCATAATATTAGGCCTACATATGCGAGCACCTTGGCGGCTTCACCGCAAATAACAACAATAGGAAATCTGGAATTAATTTGTAAAAACTTCGAAGATATACAGTCCTGTCATACACAATTCCAAGAACCACCACAAGTAACTTCACTCACTCTAGCCCCCGAATTTGCTTACAATAAGACACCTAGTCATAGTTCTCAATCACAAAATAGAAATTTTAATAATTTTCAGAAAAATAAAGCAAATTTCCAAAACAATAACTTTAGAAGCAACAATCAGGTAGCAGCCATTTCTTATAATAAGAGATACCCATTTTCATGCCCCAGATGCAGGTCAAACTCTCATGACCTGAAATTTTGCACAAAACCACGAACCATACTTTGTTTCAAATGTGGAAAAAAGGATGTGAAGATTCCGGAATGCCCGGATTGCAATCCTAATAGATTTACAAAGCCAAAAAACTAATTAAGAAGGATTTTCGAGAAACAAATAAACTTAAACATACCAATAAGTCCAACTGGGCTGATTGGTCTATCTCGTCAATCCTAAATAAAGATCTTAACAACTCAAGGCCTTTTGTGCCTATTACTATACTATCCAAACAAATTGTTGGCCTTTTGGACACTGGTTCTAGTGTTTCTATTTTAGGCAATGGTGCTCACATACAATTTTTAAATAGAGGATACAACATAACTACTGATAAAAAAAAAACTTTATTTGTTCTTACAATAAACTGGGTATTATAAATATAAACATGAAACACTTAAATATTGTTTTGTCCCACTCACCACACCCAATAAGCTCATTAGCCAAACAGTGCTTTGTTCCGTTTTTTGCGCATGACAGTTTCGGCTAAATGGGCCCACCAGACGTTTATGAGTAAGACAGTAAACATGTACATGATCCAAAATTGGGGTATTTAATAGTGATAGGTACCGAAAAATATCTCTGTTCACTGCACTAGGTCTCGTAGGAGCCTGTATAGCAGAGATCAGTTACACATCTGGCCTTCTGACCACTTTTATATTTACAATTTGGTACAATAATTGAAAATGAAAGATATATATACAAACATAATAATTGAAAAGGAAAGATATATATATATATATATATAACAAATAAATAAACCACTTCATTACACTAGCAGCACTCAAATACAAGTAGTGCCAACCGTCTCACTTATCAACGGTGATTAAGCGCAGATTTGTTTCGTTTCATGCCTGCCAGGTTCCAGTCTGTCAGAAAGTGACAAGTCCTTGTTCAGTCATTGTTCAATGTTTAAGATTTTAATATGCATTTATAAGTAAGACGGCAAGTAATTAAATTGAAAAACACGCAAAATCTCTTTCTCTTAACAATTATTATCTTACATACTAGTTTTTTTGTTTTTATTTATTTTTATAATGTTCTACGACAATAAAGCGGAGACGCCAGAGGCGAAAACCACTGTGAGCGGATTGTGCATCATGGTGATAGGATGTGTATAGGTGTGTTTTTGTATTTTATGTGTATGTAGTGTAGGAGGAGTGTAGTAGTTTACTCTGCTGTCAAATTTTGATAGATTGACTTATGTAAGTATGTGCATTATGGTTATTCAATTGTGTCTAGTAGCTTTTCAGTTTCGTCATAATTTAATGAGAGAAGGTGCTGAAGTATCCGTTGACTACACTTAAATTTTGTTAGCTTATCAAGTTTTAGAATTCTATTCAGTTTATTATATAATAAAGGTCCCAATATTTGAATACTCCGTCTGCCAAATTTAGTCCGGTTTTTCACAATCTCAAATATTCGATCTTTCCTCCGTTTTTGTGATACAGCTTGTAGACTTGTAGTAGTGATAAGCGAGTGCTGTTTAACCACTAGAGCTTTGATAAACAACTGTCTAACTGAGAGCAGTGAGCATTCTTTGTACAGTTCAGTGGTGTGAAACAGCCTCGGCTTAAAGGTCATGACTTTTAGGAGTGACCTTTGGGATATCTCTAGTCGCTCAAGATGGGTCTTTGCAGCAGATCCCCAAGCCACGATACAGTAAGAGAGAATCGATTGAGCTAAGGCGTAGTAGATTCTAGTGAGAGAGTGAAATTTCATAACATAACGTAGGTGCTTAAACGTGGGGATTAGCTTTCTTATTCTTCCTGAAAACTGCTTTATGTGAGCAACCCAGTTTAGATTGCAATCTAATACAACGCCTAAGTACCTGATTTCTGATGTATGAATCAGATTCTCACACGTGCATATAAAGGTCTTACCGCATGCTGGTTTATGTATTCTTAGTTGCAGTGGCAATGTAGGTCTGGTAGTGATGTTAATAGTGAACATGATGTATTTAGTCTTAGATATATTAATTGAGAGTAAGTTTGTTCTAAGCCAGGTTGACACTACTTCCAACCCGTCATTTGCGACCCTTTCCACTTCATTCCATGTTTTACCATGGAATAGCAGGACGGTATCGTCAGCATATGTGATAACTTTACCTTGACTTAGATTTATATCACACAGCTGATTAATGTATATTAGAAAAAGTGTCGGACCTAGAATGCTGCCTTGTGGCACTCCAAATTTGATATATTCTACGTCACTGATTGTATTACTGACTCGCACTGCTTGAGTTCTGTCACTTAAATAGCTTTGGAACCACTTTAATGGAATTCCTCGAATTCCAAGCTTGGCCAAAAGGATGGGGATGGAGACGGTGTCGAAGGCTTTTGCCAAATCAAGGAAAATGCCTGTGCATTTAGTACATACAGAATGCCTGTGCATATAGTACGTACAGATAATACAGTACAGCTTCTTGCTGCTGGAGGACAAGAAATGCACACCCTTGGCGTGTTGCACTTACCTATTTTCTTCCAAAATAAATGTCTCACAATCCCTATTCATATAGTACCAGAAGTCCAAACAAATTTAATTCTTGGTATGGATTTTTGGAGAGTTTTTGGACTATTCCCAAAACATCTTGACTGCGTGGTACTTCATCGTCCAGACGAGTTACAAATTGCCAATGTCACTATAAGTGACCAGAAATTGTACTCATACGAACACCTTACCACTGAGCAAAGGTTATCAGCAGATGCTATCATCAATAAATTCCATGACATTTCTTATGAAAAATGTGGATTGGGTAGAACATCTCTAATAACTCATTCTATAGACACTGGTGACGTAGCTCCTATACGCCAACGGTACTACAGAATGTCTCCGACTAAACAAAAGTTACTCAGCGAACAACTTGACCAGATGCTCACTGATGATGTTGTCGAACCATGTGAAAGTCCTTGGTCTTCTCCAGTACTTCTGATACCTAAAAAGAATGGAGAACTTAGATTCTGTTTAGATAGCAGGAAACTTAATGCCGTCACAAAAAAAGATGCCTATAGTCTCCCATACATATCTGAGATTCTAGACAACCTTAGGGACGCTAAGTACCTATCTAGCATTGATTTATCTAAGAGTTTCTGGCAGGTGTCAATAAAGGAGGAGGACCGTTGCAAGACCGCATTCTATATTCCATCACGCGGAACCTACCAATTCAAGTGCATGCCGTTTGGTTTGACAAACGCACCTGCTACACAACAAAGATTGGTCGATTCATTATTCTACGGGCCAGAATTCGAACACAAAGTGTTTGTGTTCGTAGATGACTTGATTACGGTTGCACACTCGTATGACGAGCACATATCTTTACTTAACCGTGTTCTCATAAAGTTAAAACAGGCGAATCTCACTATAAACTTTGAAAAAAGTCAATTTTTCAAAGAGAGACTCAAATATCTGGGTTACATAGTAGATTCAGAAGGTTTACATGCAGATCCAGAAAAAGTCGAGATAATTCTCCATTACCCACGTCCAACAACAAGAAAAGAGGTACGTCGTTTTCTTGGTACCGCTTCATGGTACCGCAGATTCATTCCAAATTTTAGTTCACTTGCGGCACCACTAAGTAAGCTAACATCACAAGCTAAAAAGGCACCTCCTTTTGCTTGGACGGAGGAAGCTGATGCCTCTTTTCAGAAACTGAAAACTTGTCTAAGTACCTCTCCGGTATTGTCCTGCCCAGACTACACCCAACCTTTCCAAGTACACTCAGACGCTAGTGACTTTGGTTGCGGTGCAGTCTTAACACAAATTCTGAACGATGAAGAGAAAGTCATAGCCTACATGAGTAAATCGTTCACTGCACAAGAGCGCAACTATAGTGCTACCGAAAGGGAAGCACTAGCGGTCTTGGTGGCTATTGAGCACTGGCGCTGCTATCTTGAAAATGGATTAAAACTAACCATTTATACGGACCATTCATCACTTAAATGGTTCCTTAATCTCAATAACCCAACTGGTAGACTTGCCAGGTGGGGAGTACGCTTATCAGCTTTCAATTTTGAGATCAAACATCGTCGTGGTAAGGATAATGTCGTGCCAGATTTCCTATCTCGTGCCTTACCGGTCTCGGCAATCACTACCACAAATCAGCCAGCCATACAAACAAAGGACCAATGGTATTTAAATATATTTAATGGTTGTCAAGTCTCGCCTACCTCTTACCTAAACTATAGGGTGACAGACAATAAACTGTACCGATACAGAAAAAGTCTCAACCCATTAGTACGAGAATTCGAGTGGAAAGAGGTAGTGGCCAAAGAACATAGACAAGACATCATTAATCAAAATCATTCTGATCCTAAAGCAGCCCACTTAGGCGTTTTTAAAACATATAAACGCATACAGCTGAATTACTTCTGGCCTGGTATGATGAAAGATGTCTCAGAATTTGTACATAATTGTGATGCTTGCATAGCTCACAAACACCCTAATCACCCCTCCCTTGGTTTGATGGGGCGTCCTAAGGACTGTTCCCGCCCATTTCAGATGATATCAATTGATCTAGTAGGCCCACTACCAATCTCCTCGAAACAGAATACTATGATTCTTGTAGTAACTTGCTGTTTTTCAAAATACTGCCTTCTTTTTCCCATTCGCCGTGCTACGGCAGAAGTCATTACCCGAATTATCGAGGAAAATGTCTTCCTAGTCCACGGAATTTGCGAGACAGTTTTAATGGACAACGGGAAACAGTTTATAAGTCATAAGTTACAAAACTTATTTACTCAATATAAGGTTCCTAACGTCCGCTACACACCTAAGTACACTCCCCAGGTAAATACGGTCGAACGCTACAACAAAACGGTCATAACTGCCATATCTACATTCATAGAGCAGGATCACAGAAAATGGGATATCAATCTCTCCAAAATACAATTTGCAATAAATACAGCAGTGAATGAAGTAACTGGTTTCACACCTACATTTCTTGTTTACGGCAGAGAGTTGATAACTTGTGGATCCCATTACATAGACTCTGACCTAAGCGCTGACATTATATTCTCACCTAGGGACGCATACGCAGAAAATGTTGGAAAACTAAGGAAAATTTTTGACCAAGTTCAAAGTTCCTTATTACTCTCACATGCTAGAAATTGTGGTCCTTACAATCTTCGTCGCAAAAATGTTGAATTTAACGTTGGCGACATTGTCTGGAAGAGAACCTACTACCAGAGTGATAAAGACAAACGTTTCTCAAAAAAGTTAGCGCCTAAATTCATAAAATGCCAGATAAAAACTAAATTATCTCCACTGGTTTATGAACTTATAGATATGCAAGGCAAAAACTTAGGTTCTTGGCATATTAAAGACTTTAAATTAACTAATTATAAGTCATAACTTCTAATAAGTTACCCGACTACTATATAAAGGGTACTTTGTTCATCAACAAACATAAACATCTCATATATTAAAATAAAACACTTAAAATAATAAAGAATATATTTATTCATTGATAAATAATAAATAAAATTACTCACAATTTTAAGAAAATATCTTGAAAAACTTAACATTACTCTTACATAATCTTATAAAATCTTAGACTCTCTTACAAGTTTAAAATCAAAAAACAACATTCAATCTGAACATATCTGAATATAATTAAAATGAATATACAAACAATAATGATCTTACAATCTTAACGTTCTCTTACATAAACTTATAAATAAATCATACTTAAGCTGAAAGACTCTCTTAGAACTTTCAAATCTAAATACTGCTATCTAACTAAACATATTTCTGTTTAGCTAGAACTTATTACTTTAACTTTTATATACATATGTACCTAGACTTCTTCAAAGTATTTCGCTTACTGACGGAAACCGTGACATCTAAAAATTTTACACTACTACTTAAAAAGCGGGCAGTTTATGACTCGCGAGACTGAGTCTGTACTCTGCTCTCTACTATCTATCTTTTTCTTAAACGGGCGGTTGAGTGAACTCGTAATTCGAAAGTACTTCTTTCGTCTTAAATCAAAAGCCTAAACACTAGAGTCTTTACTCAAACCGGGCGGTCCTGTGAAACTCGGAAAAATAGAGTCTTCGTATCTCTATTTTTAAAACTAAAAAGCCACATCACAGAAATCTTTCTTGATCGGGCGGTTAGTGAGAACCCGAGAGGCGTTTTATTTACATAATAAACGTTCTTGCACTAAAGGCCTAAACTCACATACATCTGTTACTCTTAGCTATTATATGTACCTCCATAAATAGTGGTAACAGACTTCTTCTTTTAGATTGTCACAGATTCACGGTTTTCGGTTCAGCCATCCATCACAGATACAAGCGAGTTGCCATTATGATAAAATGAGTAACTCAATGTACAAGTGCTATCAGGTTTTAGCTAGGTGAGCGAATTTTTCTCATAGGAAAAATTCTTCTTGGGGAAACGGGATATGTAACACTTTTTAATTTTATCACACGGCTAATAGGAACCGTGGGTACAAAAGCAATGGCAAATAGAAGCCGTGTGTCCCTTTAGTAAAAAAAGAAACAAACTGACATATCGCTTGATCGATTGTCAGTGACAAACGACTGCGCTAGGGTCTATGAGAAAAAATGTATAAATTTTCCATGACGCAAATACTTTTCTATTTTTTAGCTTTCGAGAAATTAAATAGACTGACGCTCCTTATTAGGAGCGAGATTGTGAGAAACGCGTAGTATAAATACCATCCCCCACCTTTCGAAGGTCTCTTTTACCTTCTGACCCCGAACTGTTCGGGTTCCAGTATACGGCTAAGCTTCAGTATATACGGCAACGTCCAGGATACAGCAACATTTCTTCGTGCCGTCTGCGCTAGACCTACCGACCACGTGTCGACCCTCTTCGCCGGCCACCCTCGCCGGTCATCTTGGCTACAGCCACGTGCCACGCACCTTGCGTCGGTCACCCTCGGCGGACAGCTGAACTGGAGCCACGCACCTGGCGACGGTCATCCTCAGCCACGTGCCTCGAGCCTTGCGTCGGCCTCCCTCGCCGGTCACTGTCTTCGGCGTCCACGTCGGACGAGCCCTCTGCCGCCACGTACCGTCGTCGACTCTTCACTCATCACTACTAAAGATAAGTCCTCTTCAAGGCACCACGACATACCAACTAATTCCACGACCCTAAAATCTTCTGTAACGTCTCTTCTTTAATCTTCAAATATAAATACTTAACCTCTTGCTCTTTTTAATTTCCACCGCCTCTGGGTAGGAAAACCACAGTGTTACAGTTTCGTCAACTGGCTCTGCCCAATAGACATGTCTTTTGCGAACACTTTGGAGCCTTTATTCCGCTCTATCGTCTCTTTACTACGATTAGTATTAATGGTACGGATGTCGTGTCGCATAGACTTTGATATGAGTCTATTGAGCCGCCTATATGACTCTGCGTCACCGGAAGACTGCAGTTGCAATGAGCGTCATTCAGCCATGAAGTCGAGGGTATGGCTCGAGAGCTTTTGCGGTCTATTTGTACGGTGGGGTTTATAAAACTTCGCGCCCACCGTACGGACAGTTTCCACAAACCTGTTATTGATCTCATCCACATGCGCAGCTCTCCAGGCACTCGAAGCGATTTGATAGTTCGAGCTGAAAGCTCTCGGAGTTTTGGATATGGGCGCGAGTGGGTCGGAGTGTAGACTTCATCATACGGGACCTCTCAAGTTTAACAATAATATTCAAAGTGCCTCGTACCATTCGGTGATCACTTCCGGTTTTAACCATGTTGATCACAGAGACATCATTGAAAATTTGTTCTTGGTGGTCAGGATGAAGTCTATCTCATTTCTCGTAGAACCATCGGGACTCAACCAGGTCCATTTCCTATGAGGTGGCTTCTGGAAGAAAGAGTTCATCATGAAGAGTCCCTCTTTCTCCAGAAAGTCGGCCAACCTCTGTCCCCTGGGGTTCCGTTGTCCATATCCAAATTGCCCCACTCTCAACTCACTTTCGCATTTCCTGCCCAACTTTGCATTGAAGTCTCCCATAACAACATTAAAATAGGTCTCAGAAGTGTGTATGGCCCTACTAATGTCCTCATACATCACCTCCACCTCATCATCCGAGTGTGCCGAGGTCGGTGCGTATACCTGGATGACTTTCAACGAATATTTCTTGGATCTTCGAAATTAGGCACTCGGTGATGGTGGAATATATAAATGCCTCGGCTTTATGTCTTGATTTAATTCCTCGAGATTGAAAATTATCAGACTTTGTCCGTTGAATTTGGAAATTATGAATAGAGAGATGAAACTCGGTGTCAGGGAAGCAGCCCAATACTTTTAACTAAATTAAAATTTTGAATCTCGGTTGACACTAACTGTGATGTTGGAGTTTGATACTTTGATAAAACATAAAGTTAGGAGAACTAATGGCGGTATCTTGTTGAATAGTAGTATTCTGAGATCTTAACTTCCATATATTAACCTATATATTGATTTGGGTGGATTGAAAGGAATCCAATCTTTTGAAGGCATCTGAAAAGGCCGCCTGAAAACCCTGTTCTGTTTTATATTTTCACCCCCCTTTTCTTTGCTGACGAATTATTAGGATAAGACCACTCCGAATTTTCGTTTTCGGCCTGTTTGGATTTATAATTATTAAATGGCCGCCCTCGAAACCACTTTGTGTAAGCAGAAAAAGTTGAGGGTTCTGGCGATTTCGCCCGAGTGCGGGTAGAAGACGACAACGTAATTTATCTACCCTATCAATTTTCCGTAAATAAGTTGATTACTGACCGGGGTCAAACATATTCTCGCAAAAAGGTGATAATATTATGTATATAATATTCGTTATCAAATAACCGGTTTAACTTTTCATAAATAAGCATTAATCTCATTAAGCTGAATGTCCACAGAAGCAGACCAATCAACAAGACTGCAAGGCAGAATTTACTGCATCATTTTGGGCTAAGAATGCATTAGATAACGCTGCAAAACTAGGTTCCAATTGAAACTAACATAAATGGGTAAAGGGATTCCTGTGTTGACCCACTTTTTTAAATCAAATTATTGCAAAATCCTAATTGCGTGTCCGTTTTATTTTCGGTACAGTCGGCTCTTTGACGGAGACTTTCAAGTTGATGATCCAATAATAAATAAGCAAAGCAAGATCCAATAAGCAAAATTGTTATATCTACCCACGTCTACTTTAGGGGGACATAAAACTGTTCACTAGATATTGGTAAAGAACTATCCATCAAAACCGAACCATGTGGCATGCTGGTCCTATTAGATGAAAAAGTCTTTGCACGCTTACGGTGACGCCTCCGTAGATGTAGCGAACACTGCCGCTAAAATATTATTCAAATGACTCACCAATTGCTGTGACCATACGTCAAACCTTTTTTCCAGATCCCGCGAACGCTTTTGGCGTTTCCTTGTTGGCCTTTCTTGAACCGACGAACGATCCAAAGAACTACCACTTGAAATAGTCTTTGCGCAATAACCTCTTTTCTTTAAGAGGTCAAGGTAACGGAAGACAAACTAAAACTGTTTGAAATTTACTTTCTACTTAAATCTCGAAAGCTAAATAAACTAATTTAAAACTTGCGACAATTTTTTTAATTATTAATGTAATAAATGTGAAATATATAGATTTTTTCGTAACGACCATGTGCTCGGTTCGAATAACGACGCAACAATGACGAAGATTGTCTTAGAAGGTAGTTTAGTTGCAGACCGGAAAGGATAGGG
The DNA here is from genome assembly GCA_947563715.1 of Lycia hirtaria. Taxonomy (NCBI): domain Eukaryota; kingdom Metazoa; phylum Arthropoda; class Insecta; order Lepidoptera; family Geometridae; genus Lycia; species Lycia hirtaria. The sequence continues at coordinate 18,382,722 of OX387384.1, forward strand.
GGCGCTTTAGGCGCGTTAAGGTAGCGAAAGTAGCGACATCTAGCGACCAAGTGAGGTGAACGAAGCGATGTACTCTCCTCATGGAATTCGGACGTCAAACGGAACGCATAATACATATACATATGTATTTACTATTTATTTCACACCTTTGTTTATAATCATTATAAATTTAAGTCGTGTAATTCGTTTCGACATAAATTCCCTTTGGTCCATTTTCGTAACTGTTTTTATAACTAGCTACGAAAGAAAAATTTTCTTTCGCTGTTTCAACCAGTTAATAATAAGGAAGATTTATTCAATATTCATAACTTAGTTTCATAACGAGGTATGAAAACGGAATAATGTTTACTTTCAGATTCAGATTCAGATTCTTACCCCTTCAGAATTTTTCATAACCCTGCTACTAAAATGGCTGGAAAATTTCTCATTTCGTAATTAGCTACGAAAGTGGAAGTTTATTTTCTTTTCTGACCGCTTGTTGTCCGTGCCTATAATTGTATAAACATTTACATCGAATTTGTCTAATGTTCATATGTTACTTATAACAATGTATCGATGTTTATCATGTTGGTACCCAATAAATAAATAAAATAAATAAATGCTGACCTGACATTATATTAACGCCTAAGCTTACGCTATTAGCAAATGCACAAGACGTGCTTTGTCATAATCGACTCTGTAGGAAAAAGAGGAAAAAGATAATGTAATATTTATCGTCTGTGGAAAGACCGAACTTTTGGAAAGTAAAGTCGTTTATTGGTTCTTGTTCGTTCTTTTCTACATGATCATAATGTTACCAACTTGTCTAAATAAAGTAGGTGTACCAAAACTTAAGCATTTTGTAATTTTTTTAAATAGTGTGGAACTCATATAGAATGGGCTAGTGTTGAGATTAGATCTGATTTCACATAAAATATTCAATATTTCTCTCTACATACCTACTTCATTTTGCTGTACCCATGTGTCAAAACCAGTAATTGGCCTTATTTTCTTATCGATCCATCTCAAGTAACCTAGCTGTACCTAAGCTTACAAAAATAAATAAAAATAAAATATTGAGATTAGATCTGATTCCACATCTAATATTTATCAAACAAACAATTTCTCTACATAATGAAATTCAATGGTTCATTCTTTCATCAGTGATGCCAACTTAGCTACTTTGTAGCTAGATCTGGCTACTTTTAGACCCCCGTCAGCTACTTTTTTTGAAAAGTTGTAGCTAAAAAATCTAGCTACGTTTGCTAGCACCTTTTGAACATGACGACACAGACACAGTAACTTATGTGCATTTATAATGTGTCAAACCAGTTTGACAGTCTGTATGATGGTGTAGAGCTGGCATTAACAATCAAATCCGTGCCACTACTCTATTAATTTATTCATAAATTATAGAGTTTAATTAATTCTTAGAATTATAGAGCGGTTGCATGTCATTGGTCAGTCACGGAGCCAGTCACAGAAAACTTCAGGATTTAGGGCGAATACATAATTGCGAGTCACAGCAAGCGCAGCGTAGGAAGACCAGCCATGAGTTGGACAGATGACTTCAGACAAGTGGCGGGAAACGGTGGTTGCAAGCCGCTTTGGTCGTTATTCGGTCTTGTTGGAAATCCATGGGTTAAGCCAATGTTCAGCAGTGGACTTTTCATGGTTGAGATAATGATGATTACGAGTCAACAATTGAAGAACCTGGGCTAGAAGTCTCGACTTTATTTGAATCAATTTATCAACATAATTCTGTTGATTTATACATGCTGTATGGACACAGTCAGAAAGTACAGAATAAGTTAGTAACAATTTATCTCTATATGCACAATATATAATGTTTGTCATACTACAGACAAATATAGACTAGTCAATAAATCGACACTAATTTACTTTGCACTAACCTGACTGTGTCCATACTGCCTGTATGAATCAATTTATCAACCGATCTATCTTAATAAAATTTATTAGTAAGACTAATTAAAATTTATTAGTAAGTAATAATTTCTATTAGACTATATTTGTTTTTAGGGTTCCGTACCCAAAGGGTAAAACGGGACCATATTATTTACTAAGACTCCGCTGTCTGTCTGTCCGTTTATCACCAGGATATATCTCATGAACCGTGATAGTTAGACCGTTAAAATTTTCACAGATGATGTAGGGTCAATGTGCTAGTTCTCGTCCAGTTAGTAGAGTTGTCAAGTTCGGAAAACAATATAAAATATTTAGACTATGCAATTTGTCTATGAAATTATTGCAATATACGCGTCATACATATACTCTATTTTGATAAAATGTATTTTTTGTGGTTGTAAGTTTACTGGTTTTTTTAATAATTCATAAAATGCTCAAAATTGCTGTTTTGCTAGTTTTCGTTCACAAAATTCAGTTCTTGTCCACCTATTAGCTAGTTTTCGACCACTCACTTGGAAACTTTGAAATTCAATAGGAAAATATATACTTAGGTACATTTAAAGAAAGTCAGTGATTAACATTTTATTATCTTTCATTTTAAACATCTGTAATTATTGAAACATCTCTAATACCTCCAATCTTTAACATATTTTTTTTACTGAAACTATAAAATTTAGGAAAATGAAATCGTATTTTACTTAATGTACACTATATTTTTACTTTAATTATGAGTGAATCTATAACAGTAATTAGTTCTTTTATATTATAGTTATATTAAAAAAATATGATCTTATTTTCCTTAATATCCTTAATATACACTATATTCATAGATTAATACTTTTATAGTATCACTGGGTAACACTGATTCTTCTGTAACATTGACTCTGTCTTTATTTATTACCTTCTGCAAAGCAAAAACAATTTCATATTAGTGTATTTCAAATTTTCATGAAATTTCTGCTATTAACCAAATACCGGTCGTAAACTGACATGTTCCTCTAAGCATTTTTAGTTTCCGACCGCATGATTTTCTAATGCGTATTTTATTACGTAATAAAAAAAAAGTGGACGAGAACTGGTAATTAAATAGTATCCGCACATAAGGTTTAAATTTCTAAATTTCATTTACTTGATTTTCACACATTATTAAATATCGGAAACAACCTTATTCGACGGAGCCAAGCTAGTCTCCGACCACGCGGTCGAAAACTAAATGTTCTAAGAAAATGGTATTTCAGTTCTTGACCACTTAATTTTGTTTCTTTAATAGTGACATTCAAAATAAAAACGATGTTTCCCACGTTCTATAGATCATAAACAAGGTCTACAAACAGTAAAAAAAACCAAAATATAAAAAAATCAATAAAATACTTACTGTGAAAGTCGCGGTGGGCCACTATTTGTTTTGTAATATTCACGTATCTGCACTGGGTCGATACCAACCGCCAACTGTTGTGTTTTTTTACAAGTTACACATACACATTAGGCTTTGTGTGCTTGTGTGTATATGTGGTTTAAGTCTTCAGTCTTGCAAAGAATTTTTTTTTTTGTTTTAAGATTGTCAGTATTGCTATTTTTAAACGATTTGTAAGAACGATCCGTCCGATGGACGAGATCTGGCTGTGGACGGCGAACTGGCACATTGACCCTATTTATGTTGCCAATATAACAACAAATACTAATAATTTTATGGTTTAAAAAAATTAAACAACCGACTTCAGATTACGTTATTTCGTTTACTTGTAATATTAGTAAGGATAATAATTAAACAAGGTGCTCAAGCGTTAAAGTGCTCTATTTTCTCCATATACACATTAGATGAGAAAGTAGGTTTTACTTTTCAAGCTCACTAAATCACTCACGATTGTAAACTTTTTAAAGAGACCTCTCTTCACCCGCTCTTTTTTTTTTCGAGAATGACATTTGTCATTGAATGTCAAATGCTTCGTCATTGCAGATTAGAAAATGTGCAGATGTTAACACGATTAACCTCAACATTTGACACTTTTGCAAAGAAAAACGTGTCAGTGGAACTCTGCGATTCTATATTCTGATGCACTTACTCAGGAATCCAATGAAAATATTTTTACTTTTACTGATTTTCAAAAAGTAATAAAGCAATGTTTCTAAAATATTTATGGAACCAACTTAGGAGCTTTCTCTATACGCCAATTCACGAAACACAAAAATTGGTTCACGAATGAGCGAGAAATTCGTGTACATACATTAAAAAAATACACTACGAATTAATAAATAAAATTAATATTTGAGGGGGGCTCCCATACAACAAACGCGATTTTTTGCCGTTTTTATAGATAATGGTAAGGAACCCTTCGTGCGCGAATCCGACTTGCACTTGGCCGGTTATTTTTCCTCCCTTAGCTACTTCTAGCTACTTTTTGGGGTCAAATCTAGCTATATACATGACAGTACAGTTGGCAACACTGTCTTTCATTCATTCATAAATCATCGAGCGATCGTTTTCGTTAGTTGTGTCGTGTCGTGTCTCGCAACAAAGAATTTAAAAAAATGTACGAATTCTGACTTAAATATCGAAAAATAAATTAAACAAAGCTGTTTTCGGGCCACACCGATAGCGTATACCGGCGCGCAAGTTAAATTCCCGTAGATTCTATTTTAGTTATGAGTGTTTATGTTTCGGGTATCTGAGCGTTTGTTTTGCAAACAGATAGCTTACCTTCGATCTGTGTGATTATGTTTGTGTTGTGAGCAGTGAGTGGTAGTGGTACGATGGTGTTTCCGTGGATGTGGGTGGCGGCGGCGCTGTGCGCTCCATATGTCGCCCGCGGCGAGATCTCGCGCAACATGAACACGCTGAGCCGGCACCTGCAGCGCGACATGGCGGACGTGATGGAGCTGGCGGCCGTCAACTACTCGGAGCCGGTGCTCAACACCACTTACCGCGCCTCCGTCGAGTTCGACATGCGAGCCATGGGCCCACTATACAACTCCACTCACATGGTCATCGATCTTATCGCGCACAAGGAGGCTTATCCTGAAGGTAAGCTTATGTTGGAATCTCAACGTCTGCTTCTAACATTAGCGGGTGTCTCGCTTTCATGTCATTAAGTAAGTTGTCAAAAAAAAATGGAACTTTTGTTACGTATTTGCTAAATTGACAGAATTTTACCTCTTGAACTAACTCTTCATTCTGGATAGGAATTGGTCCGTCTTAGACATCTTGCTTTAGATTTTTATAAATGTACACATTGTGTTGTGTATTTCTATCCCAGCATCTATCTACTTAAACTCTTGAAATACTGGAGTGAGGCTATCGTTGTATTAGTTTGCTTCATATTCTTTGTGTTACGAATAAGGCCATTAAGCTTGTAATAAAAGCTTCTCAGAAAGTGTGAGCTGGTGTTGTAGTTAGTAATGCAGTGAACTCTAGCACTAGTGACTCATGAAATAAAACTTGTTGATTGTCCTCTACCTGCCACTAACCAGGAAAGAAGGAAAACGCTTTCTTAAATTAAATGTGATTAATATGGTTTTGAATTGCCTTTAGCTATCACAATCTACCAACATTAATCAATCAATCAATAACACTTTATTGACACCACAAAAAGAATAAAAATAACAAAAAAACACTTATAAAACAATGACACAAAGGGCGGTCTTATCGCTAACAGCGATCTCTTCCAGATAACCTTTGGATGTAAGCGATTATATAGTGATTGGGCGGTGGTGTTTGTATAAATACTATAGTAAAAACCTAAGCATACATAAATATTTCTAAAAATATACTACAATATAATACAAATATTTGTGTACACAGATACTATATATAAACATATATATATATATGAGCTTATACATAAACTTACATATATATTATATAGGTATGATAGTATTAATCCTATAGTCTAGAGAGATAATGATTCCTGACCTGAGCCCTAAACGATTCCACGCTCTGCGCACACCTGATGGCCACTGGAAGGTCATTCCAGAGAGCAACAGCACGTACGGAGAACGAAGAACCATAAAACAGGGAGCTAGTGTGAGTTGGTGTTGATAGTGACAGATTTGTTGACGACCTAAGGTTATTAGAATGGGTGTCACAAACATAAATGAAACAAGAACTTAAGTATGGAGGAGAAGAAGGGTGAAAGAGGATATTATAAAGAAGACCAAGAATGTGGGTATCCCGGCGGATACGGATAGGGAGCCACTTGAGCAATATTTTTTTGTGCAATACCATGCTTTTTGTATACTGAGCCGCAGTCCGACTCTGAATATAATACAGTCATGGTGAACTCTGTTCTTGTTAGACATCAAAAGCCAATTCATTCAGATCTTTTCCTACCAACACTTAATACTTATAATACATACAAAATGTTTTCAAGTTTCACAGTTCCACTTAAAGAATAAAAACAAAGATTGTGTTTTAAAGGAAGTATGAATACAGATATTTCCTGTTATCAATGCAATCATTAAGACATGTTATTCTTGCAGCGGGTAGGGACATACATACATCGGCACACAATAGCAGCAGAACAATGGCTGCACTGCTGAATAAGCTCATAAACATTCCCCATGGACAATGTGACTTACCCTTATCAGGTGGCCCACAAATATATCAAACTGATAAAAATACCTCCTCAAATAAAACTGTAGAGCTGTAACTTTATTAAGAATTATACTCTAATTATTTCTTTCAATTATTTATGAGTAAAAAGTAAACTTTTATGTTGATCCTAATAATTGTATTTTGTACATAGAATCACCTTGTTTTTTTATAGTCAGTTAATAATATACTATAAAAAAACAAGGTGATTCTATGTACAAAATACATAAGTTATTTTTGAAATCAAACAACTTAAATAGATTTATTGCATACATGTAATTATATAATAAAACCGGCCAAGTGCGGGTTGGACTCGAGCACGAAGGGTTCCATACCATTAACTATAAAAACGGCAAAAAAACACGTTTGTTGTATGGGATTAAATATTAATTTTATTTTAATTTATTTTTAAAGCTAATAATATAACTCAATATTTAGTGAATATTTCAAGCGTCTACCTGTAGCACATCAATATCGAGCAAAAAATCACGATTGTTGTATGGGAGCCCCTTTAAATATTTTTTTATTTTGTTTTTTAGTATTTGTTGTTATAGCGGCTACAGAATTATATCATCTGTGAAAATTTAACCTGTCTAACTATCACAGTTCATGAGATATTACAGTCTGGTGACAGACAGACAGACAGCAGAGTCTCAGTAATAGGGTCCCGTTTGCAAAACTGTGTACAATTTGATGTTAGATATAAGAAACCAGTAGGTACTTATTAACAGTTTTGTCCTTACGGGCATACAATTTTTTCAACAATATGTCAACATCAATCGAGTATCTACTACTATACTATAATTTTAAGACTCAATTTGAGTGATGTTTTTTTTTTTTTTTTTTGAATGTTTAGGGTTTCGTACCTCAAAAGAAAAATAACGGAACCTTTATAAGATCACTTTATTGTCTGTCTGTCCGTCTGTCTGTCTGTCTGTCTGTCTGTCTGTCTGTCTGTCTGTCCGTCCGTCCGTCCGTCCGTCCGGGTGTCAAGACCTGTATCTCGGGAACGCGTGAAGGTATTGTGTTGAAATTCAAACCACATACGCAGATCCATAGTCTCTTGCTGCAGAAAGAAAAATCAAATTTCTGTTTTCGTAAAAAAAAGTTACTGCTGAATATATCGTAAAAAAACCCGGACAAGAGCGAGTCAGACTCGCCCACTGAGGGTTCCGTACAAACTAGTAGATAAAAGGGGGAAATTATATATTTTTTTATATTTTCCTTCATAAATCGAAAGATATACATCGTAAAAATATTCAAAAACCTGTTTTAGGTTGTGCTAATGAAGCTCTTTCATATGATACCCCACATGATACGGTTAATTCACTTTAAAATTTGGGCCCTCATTCCTTGCATAAAGACAATATTTTTTTGTGATTAAATTAAAAATGTCCAGTTTTCGGATTTTTTCCTTTAGCATGTGAACTCTAACACAATGCTTCTTGCCAAATTTCATAATTCTAGGTCAACGGGAAGTACCCCATAGGTTTTGATTCCCTTGTGAGTGTTGTATTTTCGTAAGATAGTCCAAATTATATGATAACATAAAGTAAATTATCTACCAAAAATATTCTTGATTAACTCCATTGTAACAGCCACTGGTTTAATGAATAGTGTGTTGAAGTAGGAGTGAACGAACCCGCTGCCGCCGGCGGCAGGGCAGACTTGTCTCGTAATCACGTAGCAAGCGAGAGCTCTCCCGCGATGCCGAGTGGACTGGCCGACGATGGCGCGACCTCTCCGCGCTTCACGCCATGCGCCAGTTCTCGCCACACGGTGACAGTGATAACTGCCTGCGTCCAACTTCTCTCCTACTCGCTGCTATAACACACACATTGCTCTACCAAAGAACCGATGAACATATCTCATTATTTAAATAGAACAATACAGCACAATCTCTTTCAGTTATTGGTTGAACACCTTTTGAGAGTTTTGCTTTTGTTCCCTATGTAAACAGGGTTTGCTATTCTTTACTACTCCGGTACAGCAGGTACATGCTTGATCCTCGGACTTTTTAGTTAGGTCATTAGGTTTGACCATCGACTGTGATGTTGCAGTCTACAATGGAATTCTCTGATCTAGGAGAAGCCGATTCATTCGTGATTTCAAGACAGCCAGGGTATATATAGGGCAGTGGTGCTCGTGACACGTCCTTCTCCCCTCCCCGTCCCGCGTGTTGCGGAGGAGTACCGAGACTACCGAGTCAAGAGCGGCGCGCGAGGAGCGCTCCTGCCGCCGCGCGCCGCCCCGCCCGCCGGATGTAGTTACGGAAATAGCCCGCGACTTGTTCGCTGAGGGATGCACCGTGTCATTGCTACAGATGTCACGCATGTCTGCTCGTATTATGTGGGCTACAACTGATGAAATGTTTATTTTGTATGAACAAAATTGCTTTGATATTTTTCCAATGGTTTTCTGGCTAAAAGCTTTTTTCTGTGTAAAACTTGTTGGCATTAGTAAAGGCACAAAGCGCCAGCTTCTTCGTAGTTGTTATTGTTACCTTATCGAACAAAGTCATTATGTTTATTTATCAACTCGGAATAGTTGCTGCGACCAACATTACATATTTATTATTTTAAAAACCTTCAGCAGCATTGTGCCAAACTGACGCTTTAACCCGATAATGGTTTCCTATCTCAAATTACAATATAGGTACGTTGAATAATGTCTATCAACACATTATTATCTATTGAATGAATGCCGAGTACATCAGAGCAGTTATCGGTACATAGGTAATGCGAAGCGTTCTTCGAAGACAAAGGTATTGGTTGACAGCTGCACCGCAATCGACATCAACTCGACTGGTATCGCGCGTGGTAGGTATCACATAACGCATATCGCGTGCATTGCGCCACAGAATAAACAACAGTCAGCACGTAAAGTTTGCGCCTTGTCTGGAGTAGCAGGCGCTTTGTGTGTATAGTTGCGCGGGCGCATGTGCGGCCGTCGACCTTGCGACGCCTCTGTCGCCAACACGGTCGCACTGGTCGCAATGCATAGCCACCGTTCGCGAAACAAAATGATTAAAATAGTCTACCTACTGGTTAGATTGTGAGGCACTGCAGACAGTAAATAAAAACATAATTACATTACTTCCCTAACCTAAGGGAAATCCTTTATAAAATAATATGGGTTTTTACCTGCTTTGTTAACAGGCTACAGGAAATCACCATTAGAAATGCGAGTAATAAATCTTACATATTCAATCGGAAGTATCGGAACACAATAGTTATAAAGGACGACGTTATATTTTCCTCATCATAGGTTGTGCCCTGGCTCCTGATGCCAGACTCTGGACCCAATCTGTAAATCAATATCATCGTAACTTCGGGAAAGCTTCCCAGTGAGTCTTGTAACGGGGCTTATAATATCACTCTTGGCCTCATAAAAGATTTTGATAAAACATATGATAGGTAGTGTTTTAGCCATGACGCACATTCGACGAAACGAATCTGAGTAAGCTGAGTGTGTTGCTTATAGAGATTGTAGTTTGTTAACATTTTTAATTGGTTCTTATCCTACATTTTTTTGACCAAGGGGAAATCCTTTATGGGTACCACTGCGCCCCGAGGGAAGCGCCTGCGTGGTAATGTGTTATCCTGCCCAGGCAGAAAGACTGCCTGGTATTCCGGTTTACCCACTGAAACCCCTGGGGCCTGGCGCCTATGTGCCGGGCCTATGGGCGCTTGTCCTTGCGGACTCTCCTTGGCCGGGCGCAATTCACCCGTGCCCTTCAGAGGCGCGCGGAAACACCGCGCGTTCCATCTCTGGGCTTTAGCTGGGCGACGAACTCCCCCGAGTCCATCACCCAAAGCTCCGGTTTCCTTATATGAACCCCCATCCATTCATAGAAGAAAGCCACCACCCCTTTTCCTTCTGTAAACCCCCATCCGTTGACAGAAAGAAACCTCCGCCTTCAGTCCACCATTCCAGAGCTCTAGTTTCAGTATGTGAACCTCCATCCGTTCACAGACTGAAACCACCGTCTCCTCGATGGGAGTACCCGACTCAGTGTGCAATCCCTTAGCTTACACACATTACACTTAGCTTCACAGGTTGATGAAGAGCTCTGTTCTTATCCTACCTGAAACAACTAAACATTATCGTACTAATAACGTAATAAAGTTGAACTTCTCTGATCACGAGCCTTGAGTCTTCATGAGAGACATCAGGAAAGGTTTCATCATCGCTATAGGTCCCAAATACATTCCGCAATACATTACAAATCAAGACACTTCGACGGAATGTCGGACATCCTTAGTAGTTTCGCTCAGACTGGATTTCATTTTGGAAATTACCAAGACATTCACGGGAAGGGAGTAATTCTTTTTAGGAGGTGTTATTTTTGCGTAATTGGTGAATAATATAATTAATTAATCGATTCATGACCTTTCCTCGACAATGCACTTGTCGTACCGCGCACCGGCTTCGAATGTCTTTGTTCCTGGGTTCCCGACAGCTCCCGGCGTCTTATTGTAGTCAGACAGTTAGACTGTAGGTAACCTTGCCTGGCCCGTTCAGGCCGTGTCGTCTATACAAACATATTATAATATTTACTACTCTATACTCTACCTTGAATCATTATTGTTACGAATTACTGTACTTGGCTTAGAAGCTTTTAGTAAAATGGCAACTGTACCTGGATAATGACGTGTTTGGCAATCGTATAACGAGAATTTAACGAAGAAAGTATCTCCGTGAATAATAGTATTGCTATCTATTATACGAAACTATATCGGAAGTATCATCAATCTGTATAAAATACATATTGAGAAATCATATTGTAATAATAATGTATTTATTATGTATTTTTTTGCCTTGTCTATATTTGTTATCGATATGATAAAGCAAACTGTCGGACGGCTGCATGCGGTGACGTCACTCTCAGCTGGGCGATCGCAGCGGCCTCACGGAACCTGTCCAACTGCAATCCAATAAAATCAACAAAATAATCTTAAACTCTGAATATTTTCCTCAAACATTGATAAGAACATTACGCGGGTTCTTGTAGTGAACCAGCTCAATATCACTATCGCTGACTCAGCCAAATCCAGTTTCTGATACCAGAAATTGTTGGCACGCGATCTTACGTCGCTTTCGAATGCAAACAAAATATTGTTACGTTCAACGCGGCTCATGTTTTACTGGTCGGCACCGAGAAGCTTTTAAGGAATGTGACTTGTAGGCGCTAACTGAGTGCTAAATGATTACGGTCGTATCCGACGCTCGATAGGAAATTTGCAACGGTATCCATCAGATAAACATTAGTCTGATGAAAGCTTTCATGCTAAACCATAATAACTTAAGTAGCTTTTCGCAATTAGCCTTGAGTCCATTTCGGGTAATGGAATTGCTCTTAGAGTTTTATGGTACAGTCGTGAGTGTCGTAACCGTGTCTACAGGGCGCTCTCTAACCTAAACAGAGGAAATGGCGAGTGACGGCGGTACCTCGGCTGAACTCTAACAGCTGCAATTCACAATATACAGTCGCCAGTACGAGATTACGTTTCCGCTGCGGGACTCTGTGCCCTAATATGATTATTCGTGCAAATAAATCAGTAATCTTATCTACACGAGTGTAGCCACTCGACGCGATCCCTTCATTAGGAAATGATGCCGATATTGCGGATAAAGCCTTCCATCCTCGGTAACGCTCCAGACCCCGGCGAGCGGGGATCGGACGAGGTATCGACGTCGGGTCACGAACTGTATTTGATTTGTGGCTCGAATTGCGTATTGCTTTGACGAGTTAAGCAGGGAAAGCTTATGTTCGGCCGGGGTGGAGCCGACCGAACGGAACCTGATTTATGAAGTGCACTGAATTACTGATAGTATCGATAGGTCGTCGAGAGATGGACAGACCGAAGGCTAGAAAAATAACCAAGCCCATTTGGAAAGTCGTTTGCAAGTTCACGATTGCGACGAGCGTTATTCCTCTCACTTGCAATTCAATAATGCGTATCGGGAACCATAACACAGTGTTCACAACACGATTGTGTTCTCACGAGCTTCCAAGTACGATATTCTTCCATTCCCATGAGAGTGCCAGATGACACGTGTGTCTTGTACGTGCCTGCTATGTGTGTACAGTACAATATACCAATAAATGTTTAGTATTGAACGTGTGTGTGTCAGGTGTTCGTCACCTGCAACACGTACTGCACATTTTAGTCTAGTAAAAATAAAATTTGTGACAACATAAAAGACAACTAAGTATATTGTTATTTAAATGAGTGTAGTGGTGTTTTGAAATACATTTGACACAATTTCATAATGATATTATAAAAGCAAATTTTTATTACCTTTACATGCTCAAACGGCTGAACCGATCGTTATGCAAATTAGTATAGAGATAGATTTGGACCTGGAGACGGACATAAGCTACTTATCATCATCATAATCAACACCGTTTTTCATAACTACGCGAGTGAAACCGCGGAACGCAGCTAGTCTATAAATCGGGGATTATTGTTGATCTATGATTTGTAGTTATTTTCTTATCATAATTTCAAAGAATCCCCCCAGTTGCAAATACTGTGATCTGCTCCATACAAACGGATTTATTTTTACTAGACTATTTGTTACGGCGGCAGCGGCATGCGGCAGTTGGGTACGGGACTCTATGTGATGTCCGGTTGCTATGTGATCTCATGGCGAACTACATGCGGTGGAGTTGGACTATTTGCAGTTGACTTATTGACTGGGGAAAGCAATACTATTATTTCCGGTATACATTTAAACAGCTGCTGCCTTGTGGTAATTTTAATTTGAACAACTGTTTCTTTAATTTCATAATATTCTTATTTACATTCTCATTTTAACAATAAATTATGTTAAGCATGTAAGCAATCAAGGTAATTTAGCGTATACATGCGTAATTATTTGATAATTTAGCAAAGATACGCTACAGAATAGATCGAAAGGAAATTAAACAGCTAGAAGTGTTGATATTTTATTTAGTTCTATGTTTGCCTTATGATGGTACATCTTTTTGATGGAGATTTTACTGACTCCAAAAGTAGATAAACAATTCGGCTATATTTTTGTTATTTTTTCTTTTGTGTTTTATAACTCTCCATCATTTATAAACCGATATCAAAAATCGTTTTTCCTTTTAAAAGCATTTTGAAGTTGGTTATTTAGTTTTTCAAATTACCCGACTGCGAAAGAAGGAGGGTTATGTTTTTCGAGTGTATGTATGTATATTTCTTTGGCACGCCCTAGAGCCTAAACGGCTTGTCGTATTTTTATGTGAGTGGTGTCAATAGATTCGTCTTAGTCGTGAGAGTGACACTGGGTACATCAAAATTAAAAAAAAACAAAATTAAGGATTTTTGGCGGCAAAAAGTGATCTCAAAAAAAAAATTTTTTTTGCAAAATACATCGAGTGTGGTATCAAAATAAAGAATTTTTAACGATGATTACGAATATATATATATAACTTATATGTTTTATTGGAGTTTGGAGTAAGAAATGCTAATAAATCACATCACACTTCACACTTATAAAATAAATGCGAAGTTTGTGTCAGTTTGTTACTTCTTCACGGCAAAACGGCTTGACGGGTTTGGCTGAAATTTGGCACACAGGTAGTTTATAATCTGGATTAACACGTATGATACTTTTATCCCGGGATTCCCGCGGGAACGGGTAAAACAGGATTAAACCTATTTCCTACCTCAAAAAAATCACCGACAACTGTTCAATTATAATTGTGTTTTAAGGTAAGGAGAGGGGAGAAGGGAGGGAGAGGTAGGGGGGGGGGGTTGTGTCGAGTGTATGTATGTATGTGGGTATGTATGTATATCTGTATGTTTCTATATGATCGCCTAAAGCCTAAAGGGCTTGACCGATTTTGATATGAGAGGTGTCGTTAGATTCGTTTTCACTTGCTGAGTGTCCATAGGCTATATTTTTTGTAATAAAAATCATACATCTCTCACAAATATAAACAAACGCGTGTTTTTTGTAACTTCCAACTAACTTTTTCGTAATAAACAAGTGATTTTACTAGATTTTTTCTAAAGAATTCACAATAATCTTTTACAGCGATTGTACGCATACTTTCTCACAAAAACGTACACTGAACAGCGTATTAGGCGTAAAGAAATCGTAAGAAAGGCTGCAAAAACCTATTTTCTGCAGTCGGGTATTTTGTTTTTCTTTTAACATTGATACTTGTTTTGTTTAAATTGTGATTACAATCATGTAATGCAGCCTTTGTATTGGTAACGTAAGGCGACAAGGCTGGTAGCTGTCGAGATCGGCAGATCTGTGTCGCAAGCGGCACGCGGGCGCGCCACTCGCGGCTGCTTGCGGCATAGCTCGCTGACACTCGCTGCGCGCCGCTTTGTGCACTTGATTGCATTCCTACGCCCTATTCACTGCATACGTGATGAAATCTCTTTGAATGAGCTTCTATAAGCTTATTAGTTCGTTGGATCTGTACGTAGTACTATTAGCAGAGTTATTCACATACGCGCCAAGTCGCATGGTATGGAAACACTTTCATACTAGTTAGAATTTCATACGGTGTATTTAATCAGTGAAAATTATTGTGAGTAAATTATTTGTGCACGTGTTTACCTCCAGTAAAAACGTGACTTACCAGCGATTGAGCTCGTGTGATTTGAGCACAGTTTCCACGTTGAGTTTCGTTCTATTTCATCAGAGCGCGGTGGCAGTGAGTTTCACCGGGCCGGGAGCCCGGGACCGGTGCGCGGTGGCTCGCCGCTCGCACCGCTCCTTGGAAGCTTATTACGATACATGTGTTCAGATCGGAACAATTGTTTATAACAATGCATTAGCTACGCTCTGACATAGGTTGTATGTTTGTCGTGTTCTGCGCGTGTCGTCATGCAGGCACCATTTTTGCAACTTGCAACATATGCTGCAGAGTTTATTGTCTATAGTTGTGAAAGATTGCATATTGGCATCGGGCTGTCCATCGCCTGCAATGGTGATATAATAGGTTCATCAGTATTTAGTTAGCCGTGGCGATATGTTTCCGGAATGATTGCGTGCGTCCTGTCCGCCCGCGGCGGGCTCTGTCGATGGTGGTCGTATAGGCAGTGCTAATTAAGGTCATCGAGAGTTCTCCGGTGAGGCTGACGCCGCCGAGCCGAGGTCGTGCACTTTTGATTGCAGCTTGTGATCGAGTTGGACTAACATCGTGAACTTTGGAATATTATCAATTGGTATCTGCTTTATAAGTACCTACTCCGTAAATGAATATATTTGTCATGTCTCATACTCGCAGAGTACGCTTGGACTCGCCTGTACAGTGTTTTCCGTACTGTGCAACTAATTAGAAAGTCTTGAGTCCTTGTCCGGAATCTTGAGTTCCGAGTCTTGAGGTTTGAGCTTATCTTGAGTCCCGAGTCTGGATTGTTGCGATTTGATCTTGAGTTTGTCTACTTTCCTTATTATTCGAAATGAAACGTAGAGTGTTTACTTCGGGTGAAAGATCTATATTTAGAAACTCAAACTATTGGCGCCCTCACTACGCTCGTGCGCCAAACCATCTCGTGCCTAAATAGGTTACTTTGGACCCTTGTGAAACATATTACTATTGTTCCATTCTTGCTGGCGAAACGTTGAATAAGATTATTCTCTATATTGAATGTAGAAGTTGATGTGAGGAATTGGCAGGTCAACAGCCAGTACCCTCTGCAAGCATCCGAGCTGGCTAGGTACTACATTATGAGCATAGATACATGCATGCATCAAGTAACAGATGGTGATTGAGAATTCAAACCAAAGTAGTGAATCACGTGTGCCTGATCTAGAGAACTCACAGATAACTAGAAAATACTAATGCCCGTTTGGTTTATATATATTTCAATAATGATCCCTCGCAATGTTTATCCTGTACTAACAATGTCACATGAATCAGATTCGATTATTCTGGGAAATTATAAATTTAAACAACAGGAAACTCTAATGAAAATGCGAGTAGGTACATCATTGTAAATAAAATTGAAGTGAGTAAACGGTTATAAAGTTTAACAGGAAATAGTAATAAACATGGTATTAAGTAGATATGCAAGCATTTCGCAAATATTTACCTCATAATTCTATTCATGTAGGTATTTAATGTTGTATTAAACGTTATTAATGTTCTATTGATTATTGTGTCTTAGTTCTGATTTATTTATACAAGTTAGATGTGTGTATGGGCGAGTCGACCCCAAAAACGAATAAGATAACCATATTGTTCCTCCAGGTTTGTCAATCTAAAATGCTCCGTATTACAATATACTTAAAGTGTACATCCCTCCTGGGCGAGGGCCCTCGCCCGGGAGGGAGGGATTACGAACACATCCGTCGTGCCGAGTGCTCTCTAATAGTGTAATCAGCGCAATCGGCGAAATTGCAACTGGAAGCGCGATGATAGGGCCTGACAGTTCTACTCTTTTTTTTGTAGATCGGTGAAGCTGTAGAAAAGATTTTTTAAATTCATTATTTAGGTATTCAAAACAGCAGATGACAAGTTTTGCAATTATTTACTATGTCAACGTATACCTACGTAAATACATACGAGATGCTGGGCATAATGAAATATAATTTATCAAAAAACATTTTACAACGATATTTCCCAATTATTTGTAGTGTTTTTATAGTAATATGCTTTATTTCGCGTATTAGTGAAAAGAAATTAGTAAAAATGCGCGAGCGAAGCGAACGCGAAAGTTGAGAAAGTTTTTAAAATGAAATCTTAGAAGTAATTTGATTTATTGATCTTGTTAGCGTAGCTGGGTAAGAATAATAAAAAATAATGAGGCGCGAGCTAAGCGAGCGCGAATTTTTTTTTAATCAAATTTGAGTAGTGTTTTTATAGTAATATGCTTTATTTCTCGTATAAGTGAGCCCACAGTATTTGTATGTTAAATAAGTAAAAATGCGCGAGCGAAGTGAGCGCGAAAATTTAGGTTTTTAAAATGAAATCTTGGAAGTGATTTAATTTATTGATCTTGTTAGCGTAGTCGAGTAAAAATAATAAGAAATAGTCAGGTGCGAGCGAAGCGAGTGCATTTTTTTTTAAATTTAGTAGTGTATTTATCGTAATATGATTTATTTCACGTATTAGTGAGCCCACAGTATTTGTATGTTAAAATAGTAAAAATGCTCGCGCATTTTTACTGAGCAAAGCAAAGCGAATGCGAAAATTTAGAAGATTTTTAAAATTAAATCTTGGAAGTGATTTGATTCATTGATTTTGTTAGCGTGTCCTAGGTTTTTGTGGCCCAGATGAACCAAACAAGTATCTGTGTTAAGAAAAAAATGAATACCCGACAGGATAAGAACGACTTTTACGCTATCAAAAATTATATAAATACAATCATTTGAATTCATTGATTGCAAATTTATTATTTCTAATTAAACTTAAACATATGACTTTATACAAAATTACAAACATACGTTTTTATAAGAAAGTATGCGCAAAACCGCTGTAAAAACTATAGATGCGCATTATTTAGAATAATTCTAGTAAAATCACTTATTTATTACGAAAAAGCTCGTTGGAGTTCTAACGACACCTCGCACATCAAAATTGGTCAAGCCGTTTAGCCTTGTAGGCGATCATATAGAAACATATACACATACATACATACACTCGAAAAACATAACCCTCCTTCTTACGCAGTCTGGTAAAAATAATAGGAAATAATTTTTGAAACTTTTTATCAAATTTAAGGTATTCATATGCTAATTTTAATGTTGTCACATTACTGACACGGCTCAAAAATACAAAGAATATTAAATAACTTAAAGGAGAGGAAGGATTTTTGATAATGGCCAGAATATTTCGGGGTGGGGTTAAACCCCCATAACCCCCCCCCCTTGCCTACGGCCTTGCTTCACAGCCAAAGCACTGGTAAAGACGCCAAACTGTCTTGCGTCGAAAGCGAAA